>CM071614.1:18941285-19541285 GCA_036365135.1 Miichthys miiuy | reverse complement strand
TTTTTTTAATTCCTGGCTTACCTCTAATAATAACACATATTTAAATGAATGATTTACAGTCATTTCCATGCAAGATAAATATTTTAAATGAATTTTGTGAAACAGAAAAAAATAATGTGTGAAGATTCATAATTAAGGCACCATCACCACCGCTCTTGGTTAATGACTGGTCTCAACCCGCCCTAGAGGTTCTCATGTCATGTGAGCAGAAGACAAGGTCTTCTCGCTACCTCACGTCTGTGTTTTAGCCACAGTGCTGCTCATCCGGGTGAAAAAGGCACCCCGCCACTCTGTCAAGTAGACAGCATGACGCCCCTGTCACCTGCCACACTCTTTGATCCACTCTTGTCAGTGTCTTCCACTCGCCCACCTCCTGTCAGCTCCCATTGCTCAGATCTGAAGCTTTATCCCCGGGGAGAAAGCAGCAGACAGCAGAGGCCTCATGTGACACAAAAAACTCTGGATGAATTTGTCTTCCTAATGTGTCACAGAGAGCCAAATCTTTTAGCACAGTGACTCCTCCTTTTTGGACAGTTGTTGAGTGTGACATTTTCTACTGACTGGTGCAGAGGATTGCAATCCCATGGGGCGATTGTTGAAGGTGGCTGGCCACACAGATGCCCAGTTCAAATGCTTTTCATGTGGCTACAAATAAGAGACCTGGACATGATGGAACATTCATGTACCTTAGCATTCATGCATCCTGTCTCTTGATTACAGCAACTATGTGCAGGATTCTTGTGGAATAATTATTCCTTTTGTTTGTAGGAAAATTGCAGTCTTTGAAAGTTGTTAGTAATTGTATTGCTTTCATCTGATTCATCTCATATTCATCTCCTCGATATGCTTTAAACAAAATGCATGTTTACCCTCTTTCTAACACCATAAAGGCAAGTACTACATCTGAAGCGACTGGTCATCAAGTAGGTACATTTTGAATGATCTCTCAAGTTTTTTTTTTTTTTTTTTACTCTTCATACAAATACCGTCCATCACTTTTTATGTGTACAACGCCATGAATGAACATCGAGGACACCCTCTCCAAAGGTGTGCAGTGTTCTTGTGGTGTTGGAACTATTAAGTGTATCAAGACAGCAGCGACACAAATCACCAGGGCCTGATTTACTGCAGCTTTTTTCAAGTGGTTGCCAGGTGAATCTCTCTTGAAATGCGAGAGAAAAAAGGCAATTCGTGCACATACCTGTAGTCATCACGTCTGCAGTCGTGTGACAAGGAGCATTCTCAAGACATATCAAACATAAAGTGACGGTACGGTAAAGTACGGTCCGTAATTGCACGATGGTTCAGAGCCGTGTGGGAGGTGTCTCCATGATCTCATACAGAAGCTAGTTCAAACAAGGCTCCCCTCAAAACATGCAATACACATGTTATCCACACTCCTGATGCCCTAAAGGAAAAGCATCTATATGTACAAGCACACAAACACTTCATAGGGTACCACAATGCTAAATTCATCCATGCACATGCATTTAAGAGTGGATGGTGCAGTTTATAGTGGGAGACAAAAGAGGCTGATTATGTATTCTGCAGGATTTACTGAGGTCACGCACTCGGCAACTGTCAAGTGTAAACAAAGTGCAGATGGAATATTCAAGAGCCACAAGAAAGGTTATGGAAAAACTAAAAAGAAAGAAACTAAAAAGATAAAAATAAGGCCTTTATTAATGTAAACAGTACCTGATTACTGTGACTTAATATAATATTTGTGTTCATCAAACTTGGATTGGAACTTTGATGAACTGTAAAATCACTACAGGCTGCAACAAAATGTTTCTTTCTTACGAGTCTGATTTTGGCTTAATTTACCTCAACGTCCATATGAACCCCATCTCATGAATCATAAATGATCTTTTCTGGTTTTACTAACTAAATTATCATTAAATTGAACTAATGACGTGTTAGCTGGTACCAGTTTTAGGCCCCGGGTCTTTCTAGATTCTGACTGTTTACATGCCAAAATAGCAATAAGTCTACAGTAAAGTCTTTTCTTTATTGCTAGACCTCTCCTCCTGCCACACTTTGAAACCCATTTCAAGACCATCCTAGGTATCGGATTAAACTGTCATGAAGCTGGGAAACATCAACATAATTTAAATATTAGATACCTGCAGAAACTCATTCAAAATAGTCACTGGTCCAAACCCCATGTGGTTCCACAGAAAGTATCAGGGTGTGCACTGAAAGTCCATCATAATTCCAACATAGCTCCTGGCAGGAGGGACAGGCCTCAGTGGCAGCTCACTGAGGCAGCTGTTAAAGATGAGGAGGATGAGATGAAATGTGCAGACCCATAGGGACTCTCCCTGATTCATCTTTTTCACTTCCCCTGCTCATCTCTTGTGCGACCTCCCTATTCCTCTTTTACTCCCTCTGCCTCTGGCTAATCCCTCTGATTAGGCTAATCAAGCTGAATGTCAGTTTGGGGCAGGACTGGTGGAGGACTGGCGGGTGGAGAGGACAGGACCGAGCCCGCTGCGGTGCTACTGTAATGATGAGTAATGGTGTCTCAAGCAGAACCTGCACGTTCAGTCAGCGGGCCTCTGGTGGCAGACCTGGTTTTAACAGGATTAGACTGCCATACAGAGCTGGTATTATTTAAAAATCTGACATTAAGGAAGTTATTCTCGTGCACTTTGGATGGATGGATATTATATGATTTTTGCTCTCTGATTGATTGATACTATTCCATGGGAAGGTTTTAGTTTATATCAGTGTCTGCTGTGAAGACACAAATCAGCCAAACTCTGCCTGTTTCACCCTTTTGGGAAAGAGCAAACATCTTTCAAATCGGCAAGGACATTTCCTTCGCCGTCTCATCTCTGTCCCCTCAGAACTGATGTCTCCTTCCTGACATTGCTTCGTCCATTTATGCAACAGCTTTTGATCTATGTTTAGTGAAGTGGCAGGGCTGTAGCTATTGCTTCAACCAATCCAGCACCCTCCAGCAGTCTGCAGCTCTGCACTGCCAATCCATGCCAGGCTGAAGGCATTGCCCTCCTCTTGGTTTATCTGATGTCTCAGCAGTACAGTGGATGTTTCAGGCCAGGCTACAGGACATAAATAACCCCCTGTGTGCTTGAAACTGGACATTTTGCATGACAGGGACATGGAGATCTGCAGTCACAGCTTTCACACATGACAGCATTAATTAGGCTTCATTGATTCTCTGCCAACGCTGTGGACTGGTCTCCTGCTGAACCTCATTCACGTTAGGGGAGCTGGCACTGTAAAATGTTATGTTGTATGCTACCTCTTTAGGCAGTTTTATGTTTTTCATTGATTCACCCCTGTGTAACCTCGTAGTGTAAGTGTATAAAGTAAGCTGCAACTGTTGCTGTCTCCTTTACCCCATCAGTATTCTTCTTTTTAAGCTGCACTGGGAAAAATACAGCTGTCTTGTCAGCATAAATCACAAAATTGTGCTGTAACAGAGAACAGATTCTCATCGCCTCTAACTAGAAGTAAACTGATGATGGTTTTCCATCCACTCATCCATCCATTTTCTTTTTCTCTTCTATCAGCATCCAGCAGCCAAACACCTGTCTCCCCTGTCTAATCTCTATGAAAAGATATCTGCATATGAATGCAGAATCTGTGGGAAAGGAACCAACATATTGGCACTGGAAGCATTCGGAAATCCGTTTGTAGACTAAGCAGTATTGACCAGTCATGTTTGAGCAGGCTTTGGCTTCAACAGTCCATGTGGACTCTTTCCACCATAAGAGGTGGAAGCCATCAGCTATAAGGTTATCTGCATTATTATGCATTTTTGTAGAGAACATGCATCCAGGCATTCATGTATTCATACACAACCTTACAAACACTTCACCTCCATGACAACTCCTAGAGTAAAACTGTGGCCACCAATGGGTGGGGAAATTTTGGTGGACCAACCAACCGACAGAGCGACCCATAGAGTTGCTGGTTGCGGCTAAAAGGAGCCACGTCTAAATCTGGACTCTCAGTTTATGAAACATGCTCTCATATTCATAATCCAGACCCACAGATTTGTAAGCCGTGCCCACGGATTTTCAAAGTATATTATATATTGCAAAAACGTGGGCATGGATTATGATTCCAAGAGCATGGTTAATAAACTGAGTAGGTTTTTTTTCCTCAGCTGACCTGAGGGGATCTAAATTCTTTCAAGGAAATGAAGTTTTGAAATTGTCAGTTGCTTATAAACACACCTAACTAAACTCGTTTATGATTTTCCTCAGTAATATGTACCAATTTGCCTAGTTCTTTCCAGAAATGTCTTATTAATCAATAATTATGGACTTCAAAAGATGAAGAAGAAGACGAGCTTAGTAGCTTATCAAGTTACTAATTGGACTGCAGAGGAAGTCTTGGCCGGGACATCTATTATCCATTTTCTGGATATCTGCTGGCTACACCAGAAGCCCAGAAACATTGGCCGGTGACCCCAGAGGCTAAATTGTCAACAGATAGCCACTAGGTTCTGCATTCGCCCTAATCAAGTCATCTTGGGAGATCCCAAGATGGTTTTAGGCTGGATGTGATGTGTAGCCCTTGGGTCTTCTCTCAATTTGACATGCCCAGAATACCTGCACAAGAAAGTATCCAAGATCATCATCTCCTCATCATTAGAAGACTGAACCACCACCACAACAGGCTCTATTCACAGTACAGGAACAGAGATTCAACTGCACAATCCTTCTGGATAGCTAAAAATCCTCATGCTCACCCTGCTCTTCAGGATGATGGTGACGTACTGTGACAAAGATACTAGTTTTGACTGCTTGTTAACTGTAAACTCATTCTTTGGGTCAAAGGTCACTCCATTTCCACCTGTGAAGTTATGTGATAACCCTAAATGTGGTTTAAATTTAGTGATAAGAAACAATATGTAATGTGAAAAATGCCACCAAAGGTGAAACCAAAGACAATTAACTCTATGTTTTGGCATGTTTTAGTTGTTTGTTTTGCTTTTAGGATCTGTGACTTCACTGTATTTTCAGCATTTAGTCTCGCTGCTCTTTTCGACCAGCAGCAAGCGGCTAATTTTAGCAAAAAGCTCTGAAAAACTAACTGTACACCAACTACCGAGCATCAAAGTGGAGTCAAAGTTACCAACTAGCTGGTGAACACAGTGGAGTATTTTTTTCAAATTTGTTGGAAGAGATTGGTCTAATCTGAAATTTGACATTGTTTATCTGCAGCCTCTTAGATTTACCCAAATGCCCAAGTGTAGCTTTGGTTTTGAGTACTGCCAATTTAGAAGTGAGAAACAAAATGCTGTCAGCTTCTTTCTCACAGTGTTTGACAATTTATCCTCTGTGGTCCCTTTGGTATTCTTTGCAGAAGCTGGTAAATATGAGCCTACTGTTTGCACTTTATTGATACCATTTCTGCTTCTTCTCCCTTTCAGAGCCCATGCGTGCCTTGCGGGGTCTGACGGCTTCAGAGATCCAGCCGCGGCAGCTGGTCCTTCAGTGGGAGCCGTTGGGCTACAACCTCACCCGCTGTCACACCTACACATTGTCCCTGTGCTACCGCTACTCCATGCCAACAGGTGGCAGCGGAGGGAACAACGCCACCGTCAGAGAGTGTCTGTCCGTGGAGCGTAACACGTCTCACTTCACCCTGAGGGACCTGCCACCCTTTCGCTCGGTCCACGTCCGGCTGGCGCTGGCCAACCCTGAAGGCAAGAAGGAGAGCAGAGAGGTCACCTTCCAGACTGAGGAAGACAGTGAGTGGGCGGTTTTTCTTTTACCCACACAACAGTAGACAGGACAAAAGATTTAAAGTTTGCTGTAATAAGTTAAAAATATTACCTCTGTGCAACTCCAATATCATTATGGAAAACAGGGATGTTTTTTTTTTTTTTATGTCTGCATAGAAAGTCTTTATTGTCATAGTTACTCAGCTCTTGCTTCAGAGCTGGCTTTGTCTTGAATTTCTAGTTTTCTGTTAATGCTCCTCCATGCTCAGATAATTATTGTGCAACGCTTACACAAATCCATGCCTTTAGTCATCCAGTACCAGAGGAAAAAAAAATACAAATATTGACTCACAAAATAAGCTGGATCAGCGTAACTAAATGGAAGATCAGCCTTTTAAATGGAAACCAGTGGAACATTAATCAGCTAAGGCCGTGGCTGGTAGCAAAATGGTAAAATGATTTTGCTTATCTTTGTATTAATATTTTCCTGTGTACATCAGCAGATTAGGCACATTCTAATGCAAATTCCCAGGGAGTGGAAGTACAGAAGGTCAAACACGTATTGTTATGTAGAAAAAAACCTTGACGTTTCAGTGTAATTGAATGCCACTCAGGGATATTCTTGACCCAGGAGAGAGAGTGAGAGGGAATGATGGCTATGATATGAAATTGGCAGCATTTTTTTATTTTATTTTATACTGAACCTTCAAGATGCATTTTACTATCTGCTAAAAGATGTGGTTATTATAGCAAAACGTGAAAATACCAAGCACTGCAGAAGATATAGAAAAGGAGACAGCTCTCTTAATTATCTATCCCTACACATTGCTGCCTTGTAGGCAGGAGGAAATTAATTTGCATATATGGAATAACATACAGAATGTAGCATGGTCTTGTAATTTTATTCATTAGATTTGACTGGTTAGAAAGTGACAAGTTAAAACACGTGTCAAAAAAACAAGCTGTGATTGTCCGCTCCCCCCCCCACACACATACGCACACTTTACTTGATGTTTTGAATGTCAGCACCACTGGAAAGTTTCGCTTTTGAGCCACTGAATGCCAGTCTGACAGTCTGACAGTCCCCAATCCCCCTGTCACAAGGAGAGCCGCCATCACCCTCACAGCTACAGTAATTGAGCCGCAGCCGGTGACAGTTCCTCCTGCCTGCTTCCTATTGGGCTCAACAATCAAACGCTGGTGTATCGCTTTTCTTACGCCGTGTCTCTGCTGCTTGGAGAAAGAAGATTTGGCTGTCAGGGATTCATGGAAACAGCAGAATTCTCTTCTTGTGTGCTTTGCCTACCAGAGCTTCATCCTCTAAGGCTAACAAACTTACAAACATCGAGGTCTCCATGCTATCTTTTTAGAAATAACAGGTAGTTCACTTTTTAAGCTTTGGAAGCATCGGCATTACAACATACAGTGATGTTCAAGCACTAGACCTAGTTATTTTTTCCTGTTTGTAGAATAGCTTGAGTACCCTACAATACAATAAAATGCAAAAAAAAAAAAAAAAATAGCAGAGCTGTTCCAGTGAGCTAACATGCACCACAGCAGCACCCTGACTCTGTCTGACCTGAATGGAACTGAACCTTAAGTAGTATCATCGGTATCAACGCCTGTGTTTACCTTATTATATCGTGTCAGAATCTCGTTCTAAATAAAATATATATAATCTGTTTTTCAGTTATTTTCTTTGATTTTGTTGTGTTGGGGAATACTGCTGTTTGTGTGGCAGAAGTTCTGTAAAGCTGTGTGAAGTCTGATAAATGTCCTAATATGTTAGATAGAAGTGAGATTCCCAGATCTCTGTAGCTCACTCATCTCTGCTTGAAGCTTCACTGAACCACTAGCGTAATTTCCAGATGAAAATTCTTCAGTTGAATTGAACTATGGGTAATGTAGGCACTCAGTTTTACCTCCAAATATATATATATAATCAAATAATCTGGGATTCATTGTTTTAATTAATTGCGTTTTTTTGCTGTTAACTGTATGAGTACAGTTCCTGTATGATCCTGAATGTTCCTACATTTTCTAATGGAAATATGATTCACTCTCATATAGATATAGCCAGGTTTATTTTGGGTGAGCAAATGTGTTTTAATCCACAGTCTCTCATGATCTGAACTTCAGTAGCTTACCATGGAAACGGCACACAGTCTGTGTTATTTCAAAGACTATTTGAGGAACATTTTTTCACTTCTCTGCACAAAACTATCAGACTTCAGTACATATTATGTAACATTATTCTAAGCTTTTTTTTTTTGCTCTCTTAATTCTCATTTTGTGACATTGTAACAGAAGGCTATTACCACAGAGCACCATCGCCAACAATCCACTGTGATTGATTTTTTCACTCTCAAAACTTATTTCACTACATTTCATTCACTGAAAAGGGGGGGCGTACTCCTTAAAGGAGATGTATCTCATTAAAAAAAGGCTATTTTACTTTGCTATTTTTCTGTCGGTAAGGTGCTAAAAGAAGAAAAATTGACTGTCATCCTCCAAGACACTGTGCTCCGTTATCAGACAGCAGAAGCCTGAATCTCAATTCATCCTGAGGGCTGAGAGCAAACCGGTCCACAGTTTCCTTTCATCACCTCCCCTCTGCTCTGTCGCTCTGATCCCTCTTTTCCGTCCTGCTCCATCCCTCCCCAGCCCTGTGCCTTTTTTCGCTCTGTCAAAGTTGTTTTTACCCCCTGGTATGACTGCACAGGAGGCCATTAATTTGAGACCCGAGCAGAGTGTTTGTTTCAGAGAAAGCTGTTTTTCTTTCTCCTGCTGTAGTTCCCGGCGGCATCGCTCCGGAGTCCCTGACCTTCACCCCGCTCGATGACATGATCTTCCTTAAATGGGAGGAGCCCGTGGAGCCCAACGGTCTCATCACGCAATACGAGGTAGGCTATCTTGTTTGTCATGCAAACATGTTTGTCAAAAAATCCACAATCCACAATAATGCGGCTGCCTTCACATCACACGCTAATCCTCTCCAGGTGTAGGATGTGATTTTCCCTCTTGCCAATCTATTTTATTCATCCTCCCTCAGTATAAAGACTCATATCAAGGAAAAGTCTCCTCTGCTCACTCTAAAGACTGTATCACTCCCCCTCTGTAATTTCCCTCAGGCTTGTTTTTGCTGTTTCTTGCCCAAACGAAGGTAGCACACACATGAGCGTGAGCCACTGGAGTGGGGAGGACCCACTTTTCACAGTTCATGGGATTTACTGTACATGTTCATATGGTAATAAAGCCGAGGCACAGACTTCAGGCTGTAATTACATGGGGGGCAACCACTCTAATTACTTATTTGCCTAAGAGATGCCTCCGCAAGGGGGCAAATTTAAATGTTTCTAATTAAATATTGATGGCCCAATACCAACTCGTAGACCTTTTGTAGCACTGGGCTTTTTCTGCAAGTAGATGTGAAGACCCACTATGGCTTAACCTGACAGGGAGAGGAACTAGTTTCCACTCACAAGCTGGGAGCTAGCCCGAGAAGTGAGAGGTGCTGTAACCTTTCTCCGCATACAGATGATGCTCACCCTCAACACTACTTCTGCTCTGGATGTGCAATACCGGATTTATGAGCCAGATACCATTGTTGCTGTTTGAGAGTCAAAAGTCTGATAACAAAATATCAGCCAATATCTGTTTGTTACCACAAAAGGATTTATTTTTAGCACAGGAGCACAAACAAAGCCCAACAGTAACACAACTTAGTGTAATGACCTTTTTGGTTGTCTGTGTTGGCTCCTACTCGTTGAATCGCGATGAGCTCCACGCCATTTCCAGAGTCCAATCAACCCTTGTGAAAAATCTATAAAACCAATTTTAAATTCTGATCAACACTCTGATTTCGCTGCATGGATGCATTGTTGTAATAGGAATACCCACTATCTTTCAAAAAACAAGCCTGTGTGCTGACATCTGCAACTTCTATTGGCAAGCTGAGTGACAGGTGAGTAGACAGCAGAATGAATTTGATAATGAAACATCCAATAATCATAGACTGTATGAAGAAAAATGGATGTAGTCACCCATACATTTCTGAGGAGTTGCGGTGGCTCTGGCTGTCACCATCTTGGCAGTCCCAAAATTCAAGCCAATCAAAGATGCCATGCCCTTAATTCTGCATAACTTTAAGCCTTAATACAATTCAAAGCAGGTGAGTGATATAAAAATCACCCCACGTACAGTTGTCATGAACGGTGAAATTAGTTCTAGAGACCAAAACTGTTTTTTGTACCAGGCTGTAAACATGTTTACTTCTGCTGTGAAGCTGTGCATTTCAATAAGGGGGCTTATGGAGTGTGAGTCAATTCTAGTGCCAGCCTAGTAGTTTAGTGAGTGTCCTTTGGGTGTCTAGACAAAACAATAAAAATGTCCAGTTTTAGTGTTATCGTCACTACATTTGGAACAGGATGTGTCCATGCTCACGGGTATGGCTATATTGCGTTTTGTGTGCTGCATTGTGTCTTAGCTGACCAGAGAAAGCCATATGCTATAGCAGGCGAACGCTGTATCTTTATTCAAAAATTTAAAACAGTAATAATATTAGCCATGTCAATCAGACAAGCTCTAATGTCATATCTACGTTTACAAAGGGGCTTTACATACAGGGCTTGGAATCACATTATGAAGCTTATGTAGTTTTAATATTGAAGAGTTCAAATAAATATGTCACATTTCTCTGACATGTCATTTTATAACCGCCATCTATGTCTCAGGGTGGCTGAAGTCTATCCCAGCATGCATTGGGTGAATGAGAGGGAAACTTGTTTTACAGACTTAAACACATTCATCAAATTGCAACAGAAAAGCAATAACATCATGCTGGTCTTCATTCATACTTGTCGTCTTCAGTACTCATTTAAATTTTTTTTCTCTGGCTTTTACTTTATCAACTAATCCAGAGAACTGTGTAAAATCAGGCCAACGGTGCTGGAGAAGGAGGATGTGACACAGAATCTACCTGAGTCTGATTATCAGCGGCTAACAGCAGCATAAGATTTATTAGATCTGCGCTGTGAGGCGACATCTTTTTGCAGTAGTCCGAAGATTAATTGAGAGGCATTTCTCGTGAGAGAGCCTTTAAATAAAACGCCATCTAAATTCAATCTTTCAGATAGTGTGATTAATAAGCTATTGGCTGTGAGTCATATCACGAATAATCTACAGGCTTGTACAGTAATATTTGTTCTGACTTACCTAACAATGGTAAGAATTGGGAAATGAGTGCTATGACCTCCTTTGACACCTGCTAAGGTGAAAGCCAAATATCTAACTTGGACATAAATGTTTGATCATGTCCATAAACTCAAGAGCTCGTGCCAGGCCACCAATTCCTTTTTAGAGCTAGGGGGAAGGATACGTTGATATGACGGTCAGTCGGTTCAGCATTTTAGACCTGAATGAAATACCTCAACAACTACTGGATAGTTTGCCATGACATTTAGTACTGATGCTCATGCTCCCCTCAGGATGAATCATCATTAAAATATGTCCAATACAGTCCATCAGCCAGTGCTAGTGCTAATTAGCAAATATTAGCATTAAAACATCCATTATCTACCAAGAATATATGTAGGGTATATCCATACCGCTGTTTAACATCAACATGTTAGCATTGTCATTGCCAGCATATAAGCATGCTGTCATTAGCATTTACCTCAAAGCTTCATTGTGTCTAAGTAAAACCTTAAAGAGACGCTAGCATGAATTTTAACTCTTGTTTTAATCCCATTGCCATCTTTCTTTCATTTCCAGATCAGCTACCAGAGTATTGAGTCATCAGATCCCGGCATTAATGTGCCAGGTCCTCGCCGTACAGTGTCCAAGCTGAGGAACGAGACATACCATATGTTCTCCGGTCTGCATCCTGGAACCACCTACCTGGTGTCAGTCCGAGCCCGAACCACCAAGGGTTTTGGCCAGACGGCTCTCACTGAGATCACCACCAACATCTCTGGTGAGGCCCTGTGCTGACTGCTGTTCCTGTTGTGCTTGGTTCAGTTTTAGCAGCATGTCGGTTTGTGTGTGTGTGTCTGTGTGTCTGTGCAAGTTTGTGATTGAAAGTTAAAGTTGAAAGTATGGTCTTGAATGGGAAACTCCAATAATGACACTATGTATGTATAGGATAATGATTTATGCCAATTATGGCATTGTGACAATGCCACTTTAAAGAAAAAAAAAACAAAAAGTCTGTTTCTTGTCAATGCATTTGCAGATGATAGTAAAGAAGACTAAGTAATGACTTGTAATAGCCGTCCTTTGAAGTGCTTTTGATTAAATTATGCATTTACTTTTAAATTATACAAATTATCTTCATTTTCCTGCAGCCAAACAGCTTTCAGACATGCGTCGCCTTCGCTTGATGAAATAACAGCCGACCTGAATTGTAGTGAACTACAAATGATCCGTTTGAATGGTTCGGGTGAAAACAGCTTTTTTTTTCTTTCAGTCAACATCACTGCAAACTAAGTCTGTGTTTAGAATTCAGACGTGACTGAGAAATTAGAGCAGCAGTGTTTGTAAGTGAAAAGGTTGTAGGTATGGATCTTGAGATCGGTCTGGAAAATAAGTCTGTGGGGAATGTTGGAACACTCTCATCTACAAATGGGTATCTGCGAGCTGTTTCGCTAATTGTGTTTACTCAGATGAAAAATCACATGCTATTGTGATGTTTTCCCATAAGGAAAATGCCTGGAGTTAGTAGAGTGTGTGGATGATTTGGGTTTTTCTAGGAATGCATTCAGAAATAGTAAAAATTAGATTTTCCGAACAGGTCATCAGATATCACTTTCTTCTTGTTGATATGCCTATAACTGTCAAGAATCTCTAGCAGCCATGTGAATTTTGTCTACGGCTAAAGTAGTTTCTTCCTTTTAACAATGAACTGAAATCAAATGAAATAATAGATGTAAGCAATATTGCTGAAATTTCAACATGTGCCTGAACATCCGTGCAAGTCTGTCTGAAGTCTAAAGCAAAAACCCTCCACCCCAGACCCTACAAGGTGCATTAACATAGTCTACTGACTCTGTGTGTTACATTAACACACACATTTTAATAATGCATGATAACATATTTTGGATTACTACAGCTTAAAAAAATATCTTGCACATTGAAATATTCTGCACACTGTTTACTTTTGCACACTACCTGGCACATTACTGCACAAAACTATACAGCTGTTTTAATTTTAAAAAACATACTGTACACACGTTTATAGTACTTGATTTTTATTTTCCTTATATTTTTACTTCATGTTTGTTATGCACCAAAATACCAAGACAAATTCCTTGTATATGAAAACCTACTTGGCAATAAACCTGATTCTGATTCTGTGCTTTGCATTTAATCAAAGCTAACACTGATTCAGTGCAGAGCATTAGCTTTGCATGTCCCCTCTACATATCTTTTTTTTCCTAAAGCTCTGATGCTAGATTGGAATAAAGTGGCTAAAGTTGCCATTTGACAATGTTTTCTAAATGAGCCGCTTGATAGACATGGACATGCAGATTAAACCACTTTGCCCATCAAACGACACTGTTATCTTTGCAACCCTTAAGAGTATGATATAATGTCAACTATTGTTAATGTTACGTTCTGTTAATTGGTGCACATGATTAATTCATTCAAGACCACAATTAAGTACTTTATGTACACAAATTGTTTTGATTGTAAGAGCCCGATTGTACGGATCCCTGAAAAGTCCTCCAGCTCGGCCTTTTAGAAGAAAGAACGAACAATAAGCTGTAAATGCATCATGTAAAGGGCTGAGTGCTGCCCTAACTGGCAGCCCAAACCTTCACACAATAAATGCAAATTAATCTACAGATCACCAGTTTGAGAGGATTTTGTTTTTAGGAATCCCCTCTGAGTATTTTTTTTAGTTTTAGGTTTGAAGATAAAAAAAAGTCTTTGTAGTCAATCAAGGATCAAATTAGGATCACTATGAATTACAATCAATCAAAATAGTCGGCCCTATTTCTTATTGTCTTAACTTCCAAAGATTTTGATTAAAGTTAAAAACATCTATTCCTCCTTTTGCTGTGGACCCCCTACAACCCACTTAAGGACTCCCCGTTGGTCCCTGGACCCCAGTTTGTGTATACTGTATTACAGTATAACTGGATTGGACCATCAACTGATGCTGTGGATAAACAAATTGCAAGGGCCAAAGTAGTTCAGAAAGAAAATCACACATGAGCCTTCAGGGGTTCAGTAAATTTGTGCAGACTTATTAGTTTGTTTTTGGTCTCTAATGGATCAGGTTAATTGAGCTGCACATGTGCAGTAGAAGTGGCTGTACAGAAACCACATGCCTCTGAAGCATGATATGATGCAAAACATGGAGCTCGGTTGACTTTTACTGGATAAGTGAAGAAAAAAATGTGCCTCACTGAATCTAAATACCATGAATTTTACCAGAAAGATTCATCTCGACTACTTTATTTGTCATAACCCTGCACAGTAAATAATGCAGCCTGTTCTCCATCCCTCTCTATTATCTGTACCTGTTCCATCTGGTCTAGAAGGTGGCATATGTGGGCTCACAGCCGTCAGGGTGTATGCATTTCAACCTACAGTCTCCCATGCCCTCTCTAGAAAAGCCCAGCGGGAAGCCAGCTCCAGCACCGTTTTCGGTGGCGAGCATGAAATTGTAATGTTGCACTATTCGTCTTTTCATAATTCATGCCGGATTTAACCACCTAACTGGCTCAAACACCTCCTCGACACCACTTTGTGTAATGCAGACCTCAGCTGTTGTGTGCAGCCCTTGAGTGTTTGCTTTTTGCGGATGACGGGTTACACAAGCAGATTTTTACAACAAGCATTAATGCCCTGCCTCCGACACGGAAACATTTCCACTTCCATTCTGGAGCCTTTTTGTTTCTGCTTATCTGTTGTACCAGGGTAGCCATTTGCTTCACTACATACTCCAGTTAATTCACTCCCTGTAGTAAACAGAGATGGGAACACTCAACCTCATTGTCCCCAGAGCTTTGCTGAGGTTGCGCAGCTTTGAGATCTGTCCTAATTATATTATAAGGGCCTCTTGTTTTCTCTGTAGTTGGCTGCTGTTTCTAGTCATCATCAGTCAGTGGCACTGTGTGGGAGGCCTCCACACACTGTAGTACACAGGGGACATGTGCGGGTAAAGAATAAAGATATCACACTATCTTTTCACGTACGGGTGGGAAAATTACTAAAGCAGGAGTGCAGCTACGCATCCTGTTTAAAACCTCAAATAAACAATACATATTTCATTTTTTTCAGGAAATGCAACAATTAAATGCTCCAAATAATTCAGGTGTTTCCTCCATAGTATTTCAACTTTTGCCTTAACTCTTGTATACGGGTTTTCTTACTCTGTTTCTTTCCTCAGCCCCGGTGTTTGACTATGAAGATATCCCATCTCCGCTGAGCGAGTCGGAGAGCACCATCACTGTGCTGCTGCGCCCTGCGCTGGCAAGGGGGGCTCCTGTCAGGTACAACTGATACACTGTTCACTCCTACGCCAGAATTCATTCAGTGCTCATTCGCACTGTGATATTTATAGCAGCAGTCAAAAGGAGCTCTCCATGGAACAAATAGTTCTCCAGGCTTGTTTAAGAACAATGTATGAAGTTTTCTATTAAGATTTTGTATAGAATGTGTGAAATATTTCACACTTTCTTCTTCTTGATGTGAAAAATACATATGTAAGCCCCATTGGTTCTAATGTATATAGTTAAATGTTAAATAGAGCGTGACATGGGCATATGTAAGCAAAAATTGCTGGTAGATTGATGTAGAAGTATGCATAGGTATGTAGGTTCTGTATGTGGTTATGTAGGTGAATATAGATGAGTACATGTACATTTACACGTGTTGCGTTCATGTTTCAAACAAAATATGCCTGGGATGTATTTTTCTAGCTAGTGTTAAAACGACCCCCCCAAAAAAACAAACATCTTTACTCCCTCTATTCTAAAACCTGACTCACCATGTTAGACAGTTTTGAAATGACAGCACATAACAACCAATCATATGTCTGCATGACTTGCTGACAGCTCTGTCACTGTAATGACGACCACACTTCAGTTTCAGTCAGGAATCAGGGTTGAGAAAAAATACAGGCTTTGAGGAAAAACTGAAAAAAAGGAAGAATGAATTTCTCTCGGTCAAAAATAACAATGCAAATATAAATATATGTTATAGTGGTGTGCCTTTTATTTGACGCAGAGGCAAGACAAACAAAACACAATCAGTCTTTAAAGGTGGCCATGAATATCAAAATCTCTGGAGAGCTGTTGACATTGCTATCGGCAAGATAGACAGAGAGTTCAGTATTGATTTTTTTTCAAATAATTTTACATTTTTTAGTTGTAATTTGCTGCATATGACAGAACATAAAGACAAACACACCAATAAATGTAGGAGGCTTTAAAAAGAAAAGTATAAAGACGTCTTTTATTATATTTAGATAGCATACAGATAGATAGTGTATTATAATTTACTTTTTGTACTGTTGTTCTCCATTTTGGCAAAGGCTTTTAAAATTAGTTTGGTCTTCTGCATCAAATAGAGGCACAATATCATCAGATTGTGTTTTACTAATAATTGTTGCCTCCATAAATACATCATTTTGCACACAGCTCTAGTTTTCTTCCCTCAGAAGAACGGGCACCATTTCAAGTGTTGAATCACTATTTAAAGGATAAATTGTGGTTTTATGTAACTTGGTTCTTAGTTTCATGGTTTTGGCTGGTCGTTCCTATCATTAATTATAATACTGCACACAGTGAGTGAATTGCTGAGATCTGGAAACACGATGACACAGCCAAATAAGAAATGACAAGGCAAGAAACGGAAGCAGTCAGACAGTCGGACATGTTGTAAACCAACTCCCCCGGGTTAGCTTAAGTTATTTGAAAGAGACAATAAAGACACACAGTAAAACCTTGAGATGCCATGCCCAACATCCTGTACTAACAGGGATTATTACCAACATTTCGGGTGCCCCAATGTTAGTTTTTCCTCTGAGTTAAGTGGTTTAGGTATTGGGGCTAAACTGTTGGCTTGTTCACAACCTGTATGATCATTTGACTTTATTGTAGCAATGACCAAACTTCTTAGAAATCCGAGTTTATTCATGCCCACAGGTGATAAAGAGCAATAAAACCGACATATTGCATGCCATGAAAAGTAGTTTAGTCAGTAAGTAAATGACAACTAAGCAAACTCCTTCTGCGAACGAAGTCCATGTGAGGAAAGCAAGGAAGTTAGTCGTACTAAGCTCCTTACTGTCCCCCTCCAGTGCCTACCAGGTGGTGGTGGTGGAAGAGGATGGTTCCCGTCAAGTAAAGAGGAGGGAACTGGGCACCAGCGACTGCTTCCCCACACCGAATTCCCACAATGAGGCGCAGGCCAGAGGTGCGCCACATTACTACACAGCTGAGCTGGCTCCCAGTAGTCTGCCTGAGGCTACGCCCTTCACCGTGGGCGACAACCACACCTACAATGGCTACTGGAACAGCCCTTTAGACCCCACCAAGAACTACCTCATCTACTTTCAGGCCACCAGCAACTTCAGAGGGGTAAGAACTATTAAGACGCCTTGACAAGGCTTTTGTTTCTGGACCTCAGACACACTACTTTTATGTTTTAGCAACCTTGACAGTCAATTTCGATTTATGTCAAGCAAGTCGGAAAGGCTGTGTGCTGGCGGCGCTACGAGAATGGAGGCAGTCCTCTGCATAAACAAGGCTTTATTTATTACCAAATGGGGTGATTTGTGTAATGCATTTTTAGGACGGCTTTGGGTCGATTGTTTCCCACTGGTAAATATTGGACTTCTTAATGTTGCATCATTTGCAAATGAAAACCCCTCAAAAACATCACGAGCAGAGTGATCAAAATGAATTTTAACTACTTTTAACTACGATAATTACATGCAGAATATATTCTGTTCTGTTCCTTTTTTTTGTCATCGTCCAGTTGTCTTATCCCCTCATATTTATGCTCTTTAAAAACTAAGAACTGTTTTCTTTTTTTCTGTGGGGAAAATCAAACACTGCCTCCCAGGATTAAAACGATCTGAAAAGCAACTTCTTGAGCAATTGAAAAAGTGACTGAAGCATGAATAAGAAATGCGCTCGCCAGTGTGCACAGAAGCAGTGAAAGTAAATGCTGTTTAATTCATTAGGTCCATATGGACCTTATGCGTGCCTGCTTGCAGCTTCTTATCTACAGTAGATATGTCAATGTCTGACTCCTCAGAGGATGCAGATCCACATTCCTCTGGGCGCTGTAAGGCGGGTCTCCAGAGCCCGGGAAGGCCACAGTCAGCCTCTGATCAGGGTCAAAGCTGACATAATGTGCCCGACTGAAATCTTCATCCTTTGAAATGAAATGGGCTTTTCCCATCTTTGACAACCATTCTTGATGATTCTCCTTTAAGACCAAATTAAAAGCTTTGTTGGCACAGCGGCCCTGAGACAGAAATCACCCAACACAACACAAACTGAATATAATTCATATGGATGATTTTCTTTTTTGTCCTGCAAAGATGTTCATTTCCGGCCCATTTCTTTAACTATAGTTGTGTTTCAGTAGAGACGGGCTGCTCAGGGAAAAAGAAGAAGCAAATTATTTTTGACAATTATCCAGGATAAATTAGATGTACACGACTTATTGTGGACCATGAGCTGCCATTGAATTGAAACAGTAATTGCTTTGGAAGATATGCCTTCAGTGGGGTTTGAAAGATGCATGATTGGTGGTTCCAGTTTCTTTTGATACACACACAATCAGGAAATGAACACACACTCTTTCTCTCTGTCGTATCTGTAGTATCCAGTATCCAGATTTACAGCTATCTATTACACTGAAAATGAAAATACTCAGCAGGCTGATATTTCAACCCTTTGTTGCGGTTATCATGGCTCATCACCTGGGATTACCTGTCACTCATCCCACTTTTCGAATACTTGATATACCAGTGGGTAGGGTTGGGTTTTGATCTGTTGTTTGATCCCGCTCCAGATTGGCAAAATACACAGATTTGCTAAGCTAACAAATCTGGTATTTAATCTTTTATCTGTTCGTGTAGCCGTTTAGATCAGATATAGCTAATTGACATTAAATTCTCTATGTTAGTTACTCGCTTAAACACCCACACCCACAGTCATTTGATAGAGAAAGAAGCATCACTCCGTAACAACACTGTAGTTCATTTATGCAGCCTGTTCAAGGTGGGAATCGACGCCTGTGTAAAAGGAGAGAGCTGGCAGTGGTTAATGTGTTGATGACCTGTGCAACCCACCACCGAGGGATTTAAAAAGCAGCTAGCAGGGTTAGTGCTCCGACAAGACCAACAGAGTGGCGGGTGAAACGATCTAGCAGATCAGGTAACTTCAGTTTCAGTAGTCAAAAGCAGCTCTAATCATATTTTCATATTAACATTGGATCAGGTTAATATGTGTAATGTGAAATGTGTCACCCCGCAGAGAATTAACGCCTGACTGCAGTTCCAATCAGCTCTATGAGTCATTTTAGCATCTTTAAGCTCGCTGTTTTGGTTTTAATGGCCCGCAACCCGCGTTCAGTCTAAATTGTTTTCAGTCCTGATAAACCAACTGCGCACTACCTGCTCAGCACCAAACATCAGAAAGTTAGCAGCTACCTGTTGAATAGTTTAGCATTTAGCAGCTAAAGAGACATTTTTTTTATGAGGAGTTGGTGGAGACCAAAACAGAACTAAAAGGAGAACGAATATAGGACAGCTGCAAGTGAATGGGGATGTTGCTCCGTGTCTGCTGGATGTGTAAAATTGTGTATGTCACCATAACAAATTTTAGGATGATAATACTTTATGTCAGCTTTAAACTCGAATCAACTCAATCAGGAACAACTAAGAATGAAAAAAAAAACAAAGTGTGCAACCGTTATTTCAACGTAGTTGATACATTTAATCAGCATATGATAGCATTTATCTTATTTCCATATTGTAGATTATGAACAGCACTCTATGCTACCTCTCAGATCTGTAGCGTTCATGTGCTCTCAGACTACAAAACAATATTTCATGCTGTATCTCAGCTGAATCTTTGAGTTTTGTGTTATTTATAACTTTAACTTAACTTTACTTAAAAAGGTTGAAATCTGAACCTCAGTGGATTCTCCAGGGGATTAGAAAGGATCCAGATTTGATAAGCAGATCCAATACTGAAAAGAAATTCCATAAAATGGTATCAAAATCCACCCCAAGGATGGGGATTCTTCGATATACTCCATATCCGTCTTCTTAACAAGATTGGAGGCTCAGTTGCGTTAAATTGTTACTTTGACAAGCACTCGTAGTTCTGTTTCAAAAGGCCAGAAATCCACCTTGACAGAGGACAGGATGACACATGACATACTACCCGCCGCTGCTTTAGTAACCCCTGGGTGGGAGTAAATATGACTTATCTGTCACTGTTAGAGATGAGAGGAGATGAGAATCCACTTGAAACAGATTTCCAATTAAAAAAGGTAATTTGGCAACCGTTTTAGGTGAAAGGTTTTTGACTCCAATCTCAGAGCACAGATTAGCATAATTGCCCATAAAGGCTGATTTAACTTCCTTAAATCTTAATTTTGTAACATGCCCCTCCTTCTCACGGATAGAGGTGTCTGTTTTAGGTGAGGTGGGGGGTTTGGTGGAGCCAATCAGTGAACCCGGGCGTGACCTCACATGGTGATGGGGAACATAGGCCTCTCATTTGACAAGGAGATGTCACCCTCTCGGAAAATTTCAATTATTTCCTCCACACAGCAAAGGGCTGGGTGACTTTGACACACATGGCCTCCTGTGTTGCAGGTTTTAGATTTCGACTGACTGACTCATAATTAACTTGCACTGTGGCCGTTCTTTTTTCTTGCTAATTACTGTGTCATGCTACCAAACCAAATGAACTGACTCAGCTTTTTTTTTTTTTTTCTTTTACTCACAGGAGACCAGAATAAACTGCATACGGATTGCTCGCAAAGGTAACGCTTTCTTTTCACTGTTAAAGGTGCTTTATGTGAGTTTTTCACATCAATAAGTCATTATCACATCAACTGATCATAATTATTATAAATGAATGATTCTGTATAATCTTAAACATGGTCCATCACTATCACAAAGGTTATCTTCTGGACTTTGTTCGTACCTTTTTACATTATAAGTTGCTTAACTGGATTGCTGTACTGCTTTACAGTGCACAGAGAGGTAGTTTACAGCACAAAACAAGATGATGATGCTCCTCTTTTAGTGCAAATGGAGCCTCAGCTTTATGGCAATATTTCTGTTTTTTGTAGCCTTTAACAAACAACATTTCCCAGAAGCCCGTTGCAGATTAAACATGACCAGTTTGACAGAGCTAAAAAAAACAAAAAAATCAGTCTATAATATGAAAAGTTGCATCATTTCCATACCAGTGTCTGTGTGATCCACCTCAACAAACATAACTATTGCTGTTATTGTCCATCATGACAGAAGCCCAGGAATCACATGCAGTGACTTCTTGACTAGCTTTACTCATTAACTCCATTACCCCACATTGCTGTCCAACTGTGGGAGAGGGAAGAGAATCAGTCAAAGTTCACAGCAACTCCTAAATTTTTGGCTGATTAGCCGCTCGTTTTTTTTGATTGTCTTTATTGAAGCCCACATTTGTCATTTGTTTGGGTGCTTTGTAAACTAATTATTGATATATACCAGATTCCAAGATGGCGCCCAGTCACTTGAACGAAATTTGCTCGCTGATTGGTGAACCAAAATAGTTTTTCTAGCTTCCAGGTTTGCTTCCACATAGTGTGGCCCGCTGCAGTTGGAGGTGTTTTTAGTGACAGCTTTACAACTGGCATCCTGTGAAAAACACAATTTGCAATTTTCTCTTGTTGAAACCTTTGGCAGGTAACATCCTAACCCAGCTGCAATTGTAAGATTTGTGTCATATTTTGCAGTGCTGCTTTGTGGTTGCAATACAACCTGTTGTATTTGCTATAGGTGTGCACACATGCAGGGCTGCAGTGACATGGATCGGAAAATTATAATGGATCGTAATGATTATAGTAGTTGAGATAATAAGGTTACACTTGGTTCAGTGTTTAATGTGGTTGCCCCATGGACTCTTTTGTTAAACTGTGTCTTGCAGTGTCATATCCCCATGTCTCAGCAATTAAGCTGCTGAATAAAATGTTATCATTATCTATTGTAATGAGGGTCTGAAAATAAGAAGCAGGTTATAAAAAGCTGTAATTCTGAATATGCTACCACAATAGCAGCAGCACTGGGGTGATACAGAGGCCACGCTTGTCTTTTTCTGGCTAACATAATGTTGAACAGGTGAAATTGTGATTCTCTAGGTGATCATAACCACTGTAGGATTTCTTCTTTGCAGTTCCAGTCGTTTCAGCTACGTGGTACAGGGTGCATGTCAGAGATTTCCACAATTATCCTGGCTCATGCTGCTGTTTAGGGGATTTGACACAGACTTAGTGTTGTTTTGGGCTGCTGCAGGAAGGAAGCCCCATTGCCAATCTCCCCTCAACAGACACCAAAGGAAAGGTGAAAGCAAACATGCGTCCGTGCTCTCTCACTCTGTTCCTCTCGAATCACTGACACTGACATTTTGGCAAACCCCTCATGGGCTCTGATGGCTTTGAAATCCAGAATGTAGCAATACATCCTCCATCCTTTTTTTTTTTCTCTCTCCCTGAGAGAGGAAGCGACCAGGAGTGTTTGCTTGAGAGACAGACACAGATAGAAGGCTCTCAGTTCAAACAATAGGGGAGCAGGAGAGAGACACAGGGTGAAATGGAGTTGTTCCCCCCTTCCTCCCTACTGAATTATGTCTGAAGTTTGTAGTGCTCTTGAGAAAGGTGGCAGTTAAATTGGATTCCTCTCCCTGAACTCTTTCTTATCTGGAGTGAGATGACATCAAAGAATCCTGCCTCACTATTGTCTGCCAGCATGTCATGTAAGTGGAGGAGGTGGGTTGCAGGCATATTTATAAGAGCCATTTTTTACTATAGTTGTGCATATACGACCATGGCAGGCAGGCAGACCCAGAGGACATGCTGATGCTGCTCCAATTCCCTCAGAGGTGGCACAGAGGTCCTGTTAAGACCGTTCTTGGCTGCTTCTCATTTCCTCTCACCAGCTTCCCATACACACACACACACACACACGTGCGCGCTGCCAGCTGTGTTCACCGGAGCACTCGGCCAAGCCACCGCAGTGGTGGGCGAGTGTGAATTTTTTTTTTTCTCTTCGACACCCGGGCCCTTTGCTTTGTTTTATTTTTTTATGTCCTCAGATGAAATATAGCTCAGCATTAGCTTACACTAAAGATTCACCATTCTGCATTTTTGGTTCATGTCAGCTCAGCCAGTAGTAAAACATCAAATCTGCATTTTTCTTTTTTTAGTATTTGGAAATTTTGCTTAAAGTCTGTCTGAAACGGACCAACCATAAATCATCAAATAGTTTATTTCTATTAGTTTCTACTAGTTTATTTGCCTCAACAAAAGATAGTCACAGATGTGTATTTAAAAACGGCTTATATTAGATTATCTAATATGTTATCTGATATATTGTCTATTAGATGGTTCTACATTGCTGTTTTTTCAGTCTGTATTAAGATACTACTGATGAAACATTAAACGCCTTTTGGCAGCTCAAAGGGCACAAGTACTCTCTATATGTGGGAAGTGTTTGGTGTCATTGACATAAGCTAACGCTCATTTGTAGAAGCGATTGGCATTAGTTTAGTGGAAATGTACATGTGGGTAAAATTTGCCTACATGAGACATTGTAATTATTCAACTGCATTGAATAGAAAAGCACAGTGGCGTGACCTTGTTGGAATAAATGTAGCTGTATTTATTATGTACATATATCATACAGGTCATTTTAGGCCTCTGCTAGGCCTTTGTTGGAGATCGGCTTTTATTTGTTGTTCGTGGCTTTGATTGAAAATATCCAGTAAATTATACATGTGTTGATGTCAGACTAACATATGAGAAATAACAGATGTTGAAGTGTTGAGTTTTATTGACAGCAAAAAAAAAAAAAAAACGGCAAAGAAGAAGTGATAGATTTATTTTGTGAAAGAGTGCTTCTCATAGCAGGAAGGTGGCGAGCGTGATATGACTGCACTGATGGAATAAGTGCTGTGAAAATTAATGCTACACTGAATTCACACAGTAAACTAATACATTAATAATGTAGTACAGTTTATGGTGTGTGCACTTATGCCCTCTTTCCTCTGTGAGCAAATAATACAATGTGTTTTGCATGATAAATTGCAGACCAAAGATGGTGACACATGCATCGCATTACCTTTTACCTCTCCCGTCCCTGCGGATTTCCCTGCATGACCACTGCTAGGATTATCTTGTGCAATGAAATGAACCACAATAGCCAATTTCCAAATATGGCCGTAAACGCAGAATGACTCACCCACCCTCATATGTGTGATTATAGAAAGTCTGTCAGGCTGTATTGTCTGCCAGGAGCTGTAGTCACCAACAATCCACAGCTTGTCAAGCCAAACTCAGCATTCTGCTTCACTGTAAAGACACAGAAAAAAAAAAAAAAAAGGCAGCGTCTCCCCCCAAAACGTATCATAGCTCTGTTAAAACACATGTTGTCCAACTCTTTGAGACAGTCCTGAGACCCTTAAATGAGTCTCCGTCTCTGCATTTGGTTTTATTTCCCGTCTTATTTGTTTTCTCATCAGGGAAATGGCTGGTTAATGAAGAGCATGCTGCCAGGAGTGGAATAATACTCACTTCAATTCATTTATACTTAATAGCAATTTTTCACCTTCGTATAAAACACAACAGGGAGCCCAGATGATTCATACAGGGGGATATTTCATGCCTTAGGCTAGCCGAGATGGCAATGCAGACAGAAATGCACTGAGACTGTGACATATGGGTAGGAGGGAAATGGCTGAATAATGAAAGCATGCATCAGTTCGGTAAGATAACCAGAGCGTCGTCTCTCCCGAAGTCAGACATGTTTGTAGACACTCACATTGCTGATATCACTCCACTGAAATAAGCTATTTCTGATACTGTTTAGTGAGCCTTTTATTCTATTGCAGCCTCCAACCATTTTACATGGAAATACACCGGCTTGCTTTGGAAACACCGTCCTCTGAAAGCTCCAAGTGGATCTGTGGTGACCTCTAACACACCTCACTGCCTCTGCGGCTTGTTTTGAATTAGCCTGGTGGATATAGCACCACAGAGTGAGGATCCTTATCCTGTCAGTGCGCTGCAATAATCAGGATTAGTGTAGGAGACTCAGGATCTGTAACAGTGCCTACTTTTTTCTGTCCATAACTGATCATTTAATGCATAAATAAGACATATAGGTGAGCTGTAACCTTTGAAACATTATAGTGATAGGTTCAGTAAAGACTTCTCAGGAAGCAGTTTATAGAGAGCTTTTTCTTTTTGAAAAAGAGTTAATGCTCCTAATGGGAGATGGAATCGAGCAAGTTCTGATGTAGTGAGCGTTTAACTCACACGATTGATCAGCTGTTTCCGCTCTGACAGGCTCCTCATCGCTGCCATTGCTCTATAATACATCCGACGATCACTCCACGCAGATCTGATGGAACCTTCCTAACATCGATACACGAACATACAAACACAAACGTCATATTTATGTCCTGTTTTTCACCGTTTGAGGTTTGACTGCCGCTTTTTGAATTGCATACAGCAAGTGACTATGCAAAATGATGGTGTGTGTGTGTAGCCTCATTTTACTTTTACTATAGAGTAACCACCGGTTTCACACGTAAATAGAAACCACAAGGTACTTGAGGAGTCTAGAAAGCACAGTCTAGGTTTTCAGGTGATTCGTGTTTTTACAATATTAATAATACTCACAATATTCTTAATATACATCAGGTAAGCCCAGTAAGCAAGTGCGGTAGGCAAGACAAGAGCAGGACATTAGCGAGTACGATACACAAATATGAAACCACCAAAGAAACTGTCAGCTTCAGCTATAAATGATTCACAATGTTAGTGCAAAAATAACTGAGCAGACTCGAGCTGTTGTACCATCATAATATTGTGATATTAATGCTATTTTGTTTATTTAGTTATGCATACATAAAAATGTGTGTGTTTTTTTACAGTCCTCACTCCGCAGTGATGAGTCTCAGTTTGATATACACAGACTTTAAGAGTTGAGGTTTCTTTCTCCGCCAACTACACATTATTACTGGAAAGACACTCGGCTTTCAGTGCTGTAAACACCAGCGTGCACTCACCTGAATGTTTGTGAAATCCCATTTACAGGTATCCTAAAACCTCAGCAAATGAAACCAAACTAAACAATTTGCATAGCTACAGTAGATAGAAACCTCCATAAGGGGTAAGGGAGAAAATATGTTTCTTTCATCATTTGGATAAAGTCACTGTGAGAGTCACTTCACTGTGGTAAAGAAGAAACAAAACTCTTTTCTTAAATCGGTCATCATATTCAGATTTCCCACCTAGCAGACCTTCAGTACCGAGACCAGCAGAGGATGCCAATCTTCTTGGCAATAGTTTTGTTTGTTTATGGTAATCACGCTGAAATGAATGTGACGGTGATTTATTGACATCCGAGCACTACATGTTGCATCTTGTTTTTGCAATTAGAATCGAACAACCGTCTTCCGCCTCTTTCTCACCTCTCTGTCCTGCTGTGCAGCTGCCTGTAAGGACTCTAAGCGGGCTCTGGAGGTATCCCAGCATGCCGAAGACATGGGTCTCATCCTTGGGGCCTGCGCCGGTGGACTGGTGGTGCTCATTCTGCTTCTCGGTGCCATTGTCATCATCGTCAAGAAGGGGTGAGCGGCTATGAAAATGTTTGTGTGTCTGCTGGCTGCTTGATGGGTTAGACCTTTTGAGAGTCAAACATTTACAGTCTTATTCTTATTGTTCCTGTGTAGCCTATCCAAAGGAGTAAATTTATCTCCATCCCAGTTGGCAGCTAGGGTCTATTGAGGAAAGCATTTGGCAATAAGAGTGAATTACAACCAGAGTTAGTGGAATGGTAGAGCATTAATCCTAAACTCTCCCACCGCTGCCGCAGCCAAGCTTTTTTGTTTCATCTCATCTTTTAATTTCAAGGTCTGCGTGTTGGCTGAGCACATTCAAATGCAGCCTGCTCACACTGGAAACGCTGGCTGCTTTCCACCTGCAAATTACCTCTGTCGTCGATCGCACCTGCAGTGTATTCTTCCTTCGCTCGCTGGGCAATGGTGGAACACTCATCTGAG
The DNA here is from genome assembly GCA_036365135.1 of Miichthys miiuy. Classification (NCBI taxonomy): domain Eukaryota; kingdom Metazoa; phylum Chordata; class Actinopteri; family Sciaenidae; genus Miichthys; species Miichthys miiuy. Next base: position 19,514,267 of record CM071614.1, on the reverse strand, counting down.
TGTGAAATATTTCATCAAGGGGCATGTTATTCCATTGCCCACTCAATTACATGAGGCGAGCAGCTGTGAGGTGCCAGTGGATGGGCTAGTAATTGGTTAGGAAGGTTGTTTTTGCCTCTTTTTTTTTTTTTTTTTTTTTTTTTTGGAGTGTTCTCTGCCTGAGGAATTTTCTCACAGAGAATGGAGGGAGAATGAATGGGATGTCTGGAAGAAGGCAGTGACTGATAAGATTCAGTGGTCCAATCTCACAGCCAACAATAGGAGCTAGACAGGCCCATGGGGGCAACAGGAGCAGACATGTTTATATTTAGCCACGAGACATTGTTATTTTGTATGTACAAAGATTGACAGTAAATATAAATCTGGTAAGGATTGCTTTAATTAAAGAGGAGAGAAATCCTCCTATGTTTAATGCAAAAGATAAACAATGGCTGCTTTATAGTGTTTCCTAATAGAATGTGTATTTTCTAATATACAATTTATTCATTTTAGTTTTCAATTAGTCTCAACTTTCTAATATCTTAATTTCATGATAAAGGGTCGATGGACACTGTTAACATCAGTCCAGTCCATCATTTTGATATGCCATATTTCATATGTATGTCAATGAACCAAACCAACAGTAAAAAAATACAGAAGTCACCTCGAGGCTCTTTGCATCTCAGACATCGCCCCGTTATGTATTTTTTTCTTGTGAAAGAACCAAAAAGTCCTGCATATTATCGACCCCATCTCTCATTTTATTTATGACGTTTTGGTGCTCAGACCATCAGGTAAAATTCATGGAATTCATGTCAAATTCAAATAATGAAGTCTAACTATGAATGTCCGAGGACTCGAATGAGTGAATGCACAAATAAAAGGAGTGCAAGTGATCGTGTGTTGGATTTTGGGGGTTTTCACAGTCAGGGTTGATGATCCAACACCCCATGTATAAAATACTTTACTGTACTAAGTATTACCAGTTGGGATTCAAATTTCTGGATTCTAATCCTGAACATGAATACAGATAGAGTATAATCGAAAACAAACCTTGAATGTAAGAATGAAATCTTTTCACTGGTCCAGACTTTTGGTGTGCAGCAGGCCCTTTTCTTCATTCTTGATGCTTTTGATCCTGCTCCATGATTGCTTGCAAGGAACATCCCAACGCGCTGAGCATCTTCATTTATCTTTCTGATGCCATCTTGATAAACCATAGTCACCTCTCTTTTTTTTTTCTCCTCACTCTCTGTCTCTCTCCTTTCCTCCTCCTTCATGCTAATCAGAAGGGACTTCTATTCTTACCCTTACTACCCGTAAGTTACTCCTTTCTCCATCTTCCGCCCTGACACCATCTTCCCCTTGCTTGCCCTTCGTAGCTCCAGGATTACTAGAGTGGAAATCAGCATTGCTATCTCCACCCCATCCTCCAGTGTAGAAACCACTACCCCCCCCTCCCCTTCCTTCCTTCCTTCCTCCACCGTCTCCTTTCACCCCACCACCTCCACCACAACCCCCACCGCCACCCCCGACACTCTCTTGCTATCACCAAATCGCACTCTACCCCTTGTCCAGTTTCAATCTCGTAGCTCTTATATTTTCCCCTCAGTCCAATTTCTCATCTCCTCACCCGCCCTCCTTTCCTTTCTTCCTTATCTCTTTGCCTGTCCTTCTCTCATTCTGCCCCTTCTCTGCTGTCCTCTGTCTATTATTACTCCCTGCCCCTCTCTCTCTCTCTCTCTTGCTCTCTCTCTCTCTCTCTGTCCTCCTGCCTCTCTCTGCATCTCTACAGTAGGAAGAAGGTGGCCATAAACAAGGCAGCCATGTCCTACAGGCAGGAGAAGAGTCGGAAACTGAGCTCTTTAGACTGCAGCATGACAGAGCAGAGCACTCTTCAGCAGGACGAGAGGATGGCCCACTCCTTCATGGATGCCCACGGCTGCAACGCTCGAAGTAAGACAGCAAAGAACATATGGGTACTCTTGAGAAAGTGTCTAGAGAGATGAAGCTCCCTCCTTCCTGACCTTCAGCCATGTTTACTTCTGAGCATGTATCCAATCTGTTCTGCCAGACCATAAGGTGCTCTCAACAGAGAAATCTCCTGCAAGTCTCTCGTCTGTTTGAATATTCTGCAGTGCCAGTCAGCCCTCACGTCTCGGCAGAAACGACAACTTTTTTCCTTGAGCTGCCCCCTAGACTTTTCAGCCGAGTTTACATTAATAAAAAAGAACGGAGTCCGTGTGGCGGGGTGCATAATGTCAGCAGTATGCTTTGAACTGTGTGTGCGTGCGTGTGTGTTCATATTCCCAGATGAGCAGCGTAGCTCTGTCAACGAGTCCAGCAGTTTACTGGGAGGCTCGCCCCACCGTCACTGTCGGCGGAAGAGCTCGCCTTATCACACGGGTCAGCTCCACCCTGCTGTGAGGGTGGCTGACCTCCTCCAGCACATCAACCAGATGAAGACAGCTGAGGGATATGGCTTCAAACAAGAATATGAGGTAAGAAAAGAAAGAGAAAGAAAGATATTTGTATTTTTGTTCTTTGGGCTGTTCTTCATGCTTTGACCTCGCCCCTTTTATTTCCAGGGGAAGGAAGTCGTGCTCCAACATATAATGATATTGTGCTTCCAGCTTTGTGGTAACAGTTTTTGGAAGGTTCAACATGACAATGCCCCCATGCACAAAGCCGGGTCAATAAAGAAATGGTTTACTCTGCACAGAGCCCTTCAGGCTGTATGTGTAAGTTCAACATATCTTGTTCTGAAAGTTGCATCACAGAACGCTATAAGATGGAAAAAATAAAAATGGAAACTGTCGTCCCAAGAATAATGACAACATCAGTCACTTCAGCAAGTGCCACAAAATGACATGTTTACGTTCAAGCAGCCTCCAGCAGCCTTACGAATTATGACACTTGTCATATGACACTCACCTTAAACTGAAACCACAATGTTCGCCTAACCTTAACCAGGTCATTATTTAACATACGAGAAAGATGGAGAGGCTAATGATACATACAATTCTATATTTATACAGGGAGTGCATTCTCTGTGACAGATTGCGTCACCTTTTTTTCAGACAGCAGTGTGAAAGAAAGCTGACACTGGCATGCACACTGTACAGTGTTGTACATCAACCATTACTTGAATTAGGCTATGCAACTTTATGCTGCATTCGTTTAAAATAGGAATTGTTGCTGGCACCTCTTGGTAAATCTCAGAACCAGGCGGCAACCTCTGTGGCTTTTGAGCTTCAAAACGGCTCTTTGGAAACCTACCTACGTCACGCAAACACTGCTCACTCCTCATAGTGTCAGATAAAGGATCTTTTCTATGCCAAGGAAGTTAAGTTTACACACTTTTGTTGTTACATATGACCATATTTGACCACATGTATTATTGCTTTTCAGTCTAGCAGTCTTAATTTCTTTCACTGGGCAATGTTTTTATTGCAGTTGACTTCAGTTAAGTTTAGTTGCAGCACTAAATAAGCATAAATTAACAACTGAACAACGTGCAAGTGTAGCATGAAAATAACTAGTTGCAGCCTAGCAGCCTGTGTTTGTATCACGCTCAAACTTACAGTCAAACTTGCGTTCGCTTGGCGCAACAGACCGTGGGATGAGTTTGAACGCCAACTGCGAGCCAGAGCTCATCACTCAACATCAATTTTGGACCTCGCATATGCTCTTCTGTCTGAGTGGGAGCAAATCCCTGGAGCCAGGTTCAACATCTGGTGGAAAGTCTGAAACCAGAAGAGTGGAGGCTGTTATAGCGCATTAATTCCCATGAGTCTGGCATCAGATGTTTGGGTGTCCACATGTAGTCTTTTTTCAGGAATTTAACAACCCAGGGCCTCCCATAACCTCAACTTTTAAGAATGTTGTGAGGCTTTGCTACATGGTTCTTAAGATAAGGAGCTCAAACCTGTGAGGATTTATGTGCAGAATTATTTTTCTAACACCTGTACTGTACCACCATTTCTCCAGCTGGGGAAGAAAAAAAGAGTTATATTACAGATGACACTGCTTAAATTTTTTAGTCAGTCAGTGTACACAGCCAGCCTGTTTTACTGCAGACAACTACTGTCTACTTTGAAAAGGCTTAAATGGAGTGTTTAATATTCATGAGCGAGCTGTAAAATGCTATTTTACTTCATCTGCATAAAAGAGATAATGCAGATACAGTGAACTTTCTGCTGCTGTGGGGATTAATTATTCTTTTTTTCCCCACACAGTTACTCCTTTCTTTTTACTTTTAAATGAAGTCCAACCTGTGGCAATGAGACTTTTTTTTTTTTTTTGCACATCCACCTGCTGGAAGCCAGATGCACTTTTTCGATTCATTAAGATCCCTGAGGGGCCAACAAATTCCCCCTTCCCAAAATCAATATATGGGTCGCTTTTTCACTCCTCAGTCTGGCTCCCCATTGCCTGGAGAAATTAAAAAGATGAAGGGGATCAGCGTGCACACCACTGTCAGACTTCATAACCTTTATTTCCCTCAGGGTCGTGCTGCAGCCATTGATCAGACATGTTGCAAGGCATTGTGGAGGGGCGGGCTGTGAATGAGTCAAGCCCTCTGTGTAGGTAGGGCAATGTTTGGAAGCCAACATCTGGAACCAGAGCTAGTGAAAAAATACAGTGACAGAAAGCGCGTCACCCTCTGTGACTAATGCCTCCTATGGGTAAAGCCGTGTCATTTTATTTTCACCTGTAACTGTAGCATCATGTCAGCACACAGTGATAAGAGGTAGATCCCAACCAAACCAGTGGATTTAACAATCTAAAAAAAAAAAAAATCTGACAGCTTATGCCAGTAATTGTTTTTCAACATAAACATTTTGATCAGCATAAATTTGATGAATAAAGCCGCACTAATCAATACGTTTTCTGCATTAACAAAAAACGGTGTCACTAATAATGAAGGTCCACAGAAAATTGCCTGTCAATGCAATTCCTGTCAACTCTACAGAGCGTTTTAGCCTTTATAAGCTCATTGTTGCTGCACTATGTACCCACTATGCATTACCTGCTCAGCACCAAACAGGAGTGGGTGGAGACCAAAACCATTGAATGAATATTAGGCATGCATTCATCAAAAACACATCAAATTAAATGCTAGTGTGTCGTCTGTGTCTGCTGGATGTGTAAATAATGTTTGAAATTGAATTTATTGTATCAGAATAAACCCCTGTGGATCTATCATCTAGTTTTGAGGGGATCCCAAATGTTTGCCATAACAGCTTTATTTTATGTCATGCACCAGCTCTATTACTGCAGCTTTAAAAAAAAACTGTGAGCAAGATATGCAGCGGAACATTTCACAGGAAAATAGACTTTGGAGACTGCTCTCTAGTGAACAATGGTTTCTTAATGACCTCGAACAAATCTTTGGCTGTGACAAATTTTAACACATGCTTGATACCACCGATGGACGAGTAAACAATCCAAAGAATAGCCCCTGTGGTTTGCATCAAGTCTGGAACTTGAAAATGTATTTTCTCAGTCTGCTTCATGATGGGGTCTGACCAAGCGGCAACCTCCGGTGCTGGGAAATGAAGCCAATGTGGAAGTGCTAAAAACTGTAATTCCTCGAGCAGCCACTTAAGACAGGCTCCATAAGAGGCCATATTAAAATGCCCAACTTCACAGCAGAAATAAGCGTGTTTACAGCCTGGTTTAGACAGGCGGTTTTGGTATTTATAGCTAATTTCCCCGTTCATGACAACTGTGAGAGGGGTGATTTTTTTTCAACTCACCTGTTCAAATCATATTGAGGCTTAAAGTTGCGCGTAATTAACAGTGCCACCACTTCATTGATAGGTAAGTGCCGTTACAGATGGCTTCTTCGAGCACCCAGGCGTCATTCAGCCCGCCTTGAGTTCACAGATGATCCACGTCTTTGCCGATATTTACACCCAAAAAGTCCTGATGAAGCAGATTAGTAGCTGAACTCGACTACCGAGTTTCTTAACCTTAAATTAGATTTTTGCTGTAGAGAAATACTTTGAAATTTGGAACCAAATCTTTAAAGGCTTGAACATTTAGCCAGTGAGCTAAATATAAAAATGGATGAAATAAAGCTCCATGAAGGTGAAAAGAATATTGTTGTGGCTTCAAAAGTACAGAGCGTTGGATGAAGGCAGGTTTGTTAAACAGGATTAGATCAGGTATTACCTGTACAGGATCCGGTAGCAGATGTAATCCCCTGATCAGCTTGCTTTGCGTGGTTCGATCAGGGTTTCAGGTGGTCCCAAACCCCCAACTCGCTCAGGGGTTTGGTTGGCTGCAGATGAGAGACTGCGTGCTGCAGTATGAGGGCCTAGATGTGCCTACTGATACAGCTAGGAGATCAGGCTGCGGCTTAAAATTCAGCAGAATATGACACGACTCAAGCCAAGCACATCCACACTCATATTTGTTTATTTTCTCCTCATGCTCTTTCTTCACTTATAGTATTGATTTATATTCAATGACTCATCTCTGTGCACCGTCACATTTAGTAGATGGGCGTCATAAACAGCTGTCACAAATTTAGCCGTTTAACACTGACGTATTATAGAGCGATGGCTTCTTCGAGCGGCGAGCTTCACACTGTGTCTGGAATGAGAATGACTGCAGCAGGCTGCCTCCTCCTCCTTCTCAAGGCCGCAGCCATCTCTTAGCCTCAGTCTCTCCCCGCTATGTTGTGGCAGATGTCTGTTGATGACTTGGCAAGATGCTATAATGGTGAAGTTCTACTCAGATAACCTTAGGGTAACACACTTATATTAGGAAAGTCGTTTCTGTACTAGAGTTTCAAGATGCGCCAAAGACACATCACCTCCTTGTGTTTGTTATTTTAAACTTCGCTGATGATCTCTAACTTTGCCTTGCAGAGTTTTTTTGATGGCTGGGACGTCACGAAAAAGAAGGACAAGACCAAAGGAAGGCACGATAGCTTGCTTAGCCGTAAGTACTTCGGTGGTACAAGAAATAAATGCATTGTCATTGCTTGGTTGTGTTCAGTAGGTTTTTACTTTTACTGTAGCACACCTTAACATTAACGGCTTTTCATACACACACTGTAAAGTACCATTAGCGTTTAACGACGCTGCTGCCGTGTCTTATGAGTCTGCCAAAGCCTCCCAATAATTAGTTTTACTCCCAGTTGAATGGTTGTTGATTCTAAAAAAAAATAAAAGAACAACTCTTGTTAAAATGTAATTAATGTTTGATTAATTGAAATTGATTGTTTGACAGTGGCTTTAATATATATTTTTTTTAATGTTGAGGTTGATTTCCAAAAAAGCCTTCCAGTGTGAAAATCTTCCAACGTCAGCTTGGTGTTTAAGTGTGTCCAGGGTAAACAGAGCTTTTTGTGAGACGATGACATAATCCAGCCCAGTGAAGGTCGGAGGCTGTGTGCCAGTAAAGTTAAAAAGGACTTTCTTCAGTCTCTAACTTTCTCTGATCGTTTATTTTAAAAGCCAGTATAGCTGAATACATAGCACAGCTGTTATCATTAACCTGTATTTATGTTGATTTTTTTCACGATTATAAAATAATGATTTCATCCCTGCGGCTCAGCAGTCTGACGGCTGGTTATTAAATCACTATTTCATGCTTGTTCAGTTGTCTGACAAAAGGAACAGAAAAAATATGTAAATGAGAACAACTATATGGGAAATTTTGTTGTATTAAAACGCAGTATACTTGATCACAGGAAGTGGGGAGAAAACAGCAAGCAGGTTTAACAAGCAATTACAACAAACTCTGTTAAAAGTCACTTTTAAGTTACATAATATATATTTTTCTTAACCAACCAAGTATATTTGGTGTCTTAACCCTGAAATGCATCAGTAAAAGCATTACATAACACACAAAATGCTTAGAATGATTATATGTTGTTCAGGAATATCAATCATTCAATCTTTAGGTGGAATAGCAGCCGTCTATGAGACGGATGTCATCACATGTTTTGCGTTATGACCCTTAAAGGATCCTTTCGTTATTATTTTCATAGCTTTTGGCAGTCTTTTCTATTGGTCAACATTGCGCTCAGCATAGTATTTATACACAGTGGCATCTCTACAAAGAACTTCAAAAAAAGAGAGCAGTGGTATCAGATCAGTACTCTGTATCAACAGATGTTCTGAGTTCAGGTGTCAGAATTTAGATTAAACAAAGTCGGATCAGTCGCTGAAACTCGATTCCAGTCAGGGACCTTTGTTGCATGTCATATCCTTCTCTCTCTCTGCACATCCTAAATGTTATTTCATTTGGATTTGTTGAGATCTGCTTTGGCATAAATAAAGCCCAATATTTTGATACAGTAAACGGGTCTTGTAACGTCTTAGTAGTGAACCCTAAACCTTTTTTCTGCATTTCAGATGATCGCCATCGAGTCAAGCTCCACTCTCTGCTCGCAGACCCCAGCTCCGATTATGTCAATGCCAACTACATAGACGTAAGTCACATTCAGTCTTATGTTGTCCTCTCTCCTTCTACTCCTTCATCTCTGTCTTTGCTGATCCCACATGTCCGCCTTAACGGCTCATGCTAGTCTGTTTTCACTGTTGCGTTTGACCCGTTGCTTGATCAGAGCGCTGCATCCCCACATGTTGTCTGAGGTTGTTTGAGCTCTCTGTCACTTAGACTGAGCTGTCGTTTAGGAACTACACCCACGGCACAGAATTATAACTATGCGTTCTAGTACATGCAGGCTTTGAGGCAAGATTTTATTACAGTGACTCCAGAGATCCTACAAGAGCCCATAAGCTCAGAGCATTGGACCTTGTGATTCACCCAAATGCTTTTGTAAGGCGACATTGCGCCGAAGTTGGACCCAATACAAAACGGCTGATCCTTTCATCTACTTTTAGATGTTTTGATCTCACCTACAGTTCAGCTCGAGTGAGTATCTCAGGGAGCCTCTCCTGTCCCAGCAGCAAGTATGTGCTCCTGCCAGATCCTATCTTGGCAGCTTGGCATTGGATGGACCAACACTATCTGAAGGACAATCCCTTTTTCCTTCAATGCAGGCCAGGATCTGAGTTCTGCTCTTCACTCATAATGAAAGGGCGACTGTGTGGAGCTCTCAACTGCCTGTCCTCTGTTTTTGGTCCTACCTGCTAACGCCCTCATTGCAGGGTTTAACATGAGTTGTTATGGTCTCTGAATGCCATATTATGTCCTCCGTTCTTATTATTGTGTTGCTGAACAAAAGGAAATGTAAAGTGGACAGAACGGGCCAGATCAGTAGTGGATGCCTGACTCAGCATACAGTAGGTGGGTGGCACTGTTTAAAGTGGAACGTCAAAGCTCACAGTGGCCACTTCATCCACTTTAGTGCTCTGTGAGGGCTGCATTAGGACGGACGCTCCAAGGACCTTTGTGTCATTAACTGTGCTGTCTACAGCACCTTCCGCATGTCATGCCAAGACCCCTGGCTCACAACACTGCAGCGAAATGATTCCAAATGATTCATGGAAGACGACAAGGTTGGATTAAATTGAACACTGCTTTTTTTTTAAAGGTTAAACTGAAAAGTTCGACCGCCCTCTCCTCTCATTCACATGTGGGTTTTCTTAGGCATAGCCAGCAAGACACGACATTTCTGTGAGTCCTTTTGTTGCTGACAGGCTGACAGATGTAACACAAAAGTGACACCATCCACGCTCTAGGAAGGATTTTGCATTCACTGTTATTTACACCCACTGTTGTTGAGGAGTTTTTCTTGCTCTGGTGGATGGATGCCACACTTGTGTTGGAAGCAGCAGTAAATGGTTTGAAATGACATGAAATGGGAATGCGCATGGGAAGTAATGTTTGCGGCATGGTTTGATAGACAAATCTCAAAAAGCTTAATCTCCCTGAATGACATCTGTCATCTGGGGAAGGCAGGATAACCCAGTTTATTTGCCCGCGTCACCCCAATGTACCGTTGAAAATTACCGTTAAGAACTTCGGTTTCATACAACTTTGTTCATACGACTTTCAACTACTTAATTTAGTAGTTTGGCCATCATTTCCATCTGTGATAAAGACATTTTGTTCACTACGTTAATGTCTGAGATCTCTGAATGCTGCAGTATCGCTCATTCATCACAGTTTGCAGACCTACTTCTCTTCATCAACTTTGATCCCGTGCATACACACAATTTTCTGTGCATGGAAAGTATACGGTCAGTTAGTTTTTGGTGTGCTTACTTTTGGTTAAACTTCCAAATAAAGTGGTTTACTGGCTTGTTTACAACTGAGTCTGATCATCAGACTGCTTTGTCTTGCCTTTTTAGTAATATAAACATGCTCCCAGATCTCAGCAATGAAGTCGCTGAGCATAATGTTTAGCAAATGTTAGCATTTGCATAGAAACATAGGAATTTTAGCCCTTTGAACATTATTCTCTCCACAGGTCCTCAAGGCAAGCTGCTATCTAACCATTTCACTCCCCTCTTTTCCTGCTCTTTAATCACAATAACTAGCTCTTGTTTCCTCCCCTACTTTCCTTCTTTCTTTCTCTCTCTCTCTCTCTCTCTCTGTTTCCGCCCCCGTTTTCAACCTTTTGGCATCTCTTAGATTCGGATAAACAGGGAAGTAAGTATCTTGCTTCTCTTCTCTTTCCATCTCCTACCTCTTCACGCTGCCCTCTTTTGCTGTCCCTGCCAGCGCTCCATGGCTTCACTCCAACAGCAGATCCTCCTTCCTTTTTTGCTCTGAGCTGCCGAGCCTGTCCGCCTTTAACCATCACCCCCTCAAGTTCATTTTTTTTTCTAAGTGCAGCCGTTTCTCTGTCCTCTTTCATCCATAGTCAGGAGTTCTTGCTTAACATCAGCCTGTCCTACAAATATGATGATAGAGGAGAGTTCGGGTCAGGTTAAGCAACTCCGATCAAAGCCAGAGTTTACTCACATGACACAGCAACATCCAGTGACAGTGAGCAGTAAAGGGTTGAACTTAATATCAAATGTTTTCTCTTGTTGACTAATTACAGAGCGAGTAGCTAAACAGTAGCATGCTTGCTAGCTGTAAATTAGCCACAAAAAGTTTAAAAGCTTTTTAACGGCCAATTAGCAAGTTAGAAAGATTAACTGCTAATTAGCAAATGAGTTAGTTCAGTCATTAGCGACATTATCTCCTGCATGACTGCAAACCTTTGCTGTTTTTTGGAACAGTTCAAACTCCTGCGGAGGATGGTTGTGTAAAATACACAGCTGACAGCTCTTTCTTCCTCAGAGGTCAGCAATGTAAAACGTTGGCAGTTCTCCAAAGTTAAACCATAAATGAAAGCGCTGTATGAGTTTATTTTTTAAGTAAAAAATGTGTTCGAACTGGCCACAAAGTGAATCATTTGGCACTTTTATGATTAAAATAAAAACAAATAGGCCTAATACATTTCCTCAATCTAGGAAACCATCCCTAATCACTAGTCTATCCAGGACTATCCTCAACAGGAAAAGGGTTTGCCAGCAAGTATAAAATATTAGATTGAATTTATACATTTCAACAGGTGTAAACATATTCAAAGTGTGTATATGATTAAATGTTTTAATCTAAAATAGCAAAACGCTTCATCAAAGATGTAAGTGGACAAGAAAAGTGTACAGTAATTGTTGCCTTGTGAGGCAGCTTGATTTGCGAGACCACATGAGAATCCATCTAGTCATCCTTCAAGTTATGTACTTGGGGCTAAACCACAGAAAGAGGTAGCCAGATCAGTCGGTGTCACTCAGGTAGAATTACTCCTTCGCAGAGTTTCAGACCAATTAGCATCCTATAAAGAACTTTTGGCAGCTACGGCTGATGTACAGGTGGAAGCAACTGTTCATCTAGGAACAACAATGGCAGCTCCTAAAGCGGTTAGAGTAGATGCCTCTTGTGACTGGCTTCGGCCAGTTCTATGTCAGATGGTTCATTAATCTGTGATAGACAGATGGTTCATCCAATCATCTGCCAAGTATTTATCCCTGCCCTTTTCCAAACAGTTTCCAAGGACGACTTCTCAGATGGTCTCTTGGTCAAACCGAACCAACTACACTGTAATTAAATTCTTGCTTTTGATTTTGGCAACAAAGAATGCAGCCCTAACAGGAATTATTTCCATAGTTTGAATAAATTCAATAATGGGTACTTAAGGGTAAAAAAAAACACAAAAAAAACATCAATTATTATTTGTGTGTTTTGAAACTGTAATACTAATATTTTAAGCCTTAAGCCTTTTGCTTGAGTAGCTTGTTATACACCCACAAGTGTTGATATTTCTTCTATTATTCTCTTATTTCACTTTTGATGCAGCTAATTTTTCAAATGCAGGTTATAAATAATTTGAATTTGTTGATTCCACAGTATGACTAGAACAAAACCTTGATGTCATTTTCAAAAGATGAAGCCTCAGAACTCCCCTTTAATGTCCTCAGAGAGGATGATTTCTATTAACGTTCAGAGTTTCAGCAGGATTCCTACAAGTGATTCTGATTCATTTGCATGCATACACCCAAGGCTAGATTTTCACTAACTTGTCAGAGATTGGAGTTAAGGTGAGCCAACTTTGTCAAATCAAAACAAATGGATTGGTTTTCTCTCTTTTTGGATAGAATCGACAAACTTTCCACATCTCCAATGACTCTGCATGTTTTATTTTCTTTCCAGTCCATTGTGAATTCACATCGCTTGATTATTATTATTTTTTTTTCTGCTTGGAAAATGTGGTTGCCAAGGTGACAGACAGGAAACTAGTTGGCCCAGGGAAACTGACGCTCATGGGAATGAGGGTCCCTGCGCTCATCCATAGCGATGGCCATCCATCTCAACTTCCCTCTGTGGCATGACAGTTATGGAATGTAATTTGCGTGCCTGCTGAATAGTGCGTATATGTGTACCAGTGTGTCTGTGTGTGTGTGTGCGCATGGGGTTTTGGGGATATTTGTTCAAATGTTTACAGTATGCAGCAGTTGGAATCATTTTACCAATGAGTGATGAGGTCTGAGGAACTGTCATGCTTGGTTGCTTTGCATTCAGCACACAGGGTTAGCCTGGTGGAGGGCCAGGACACTCCTAATAGCCTTCCAGACTGTGCACACTGTATGATAACTGCACTAATGCCAAGCTGAGCAGAAAGGAGGCAGCCAGATCAGTCAGTGTCACTCAGGTAGAATTACTCCTAGAGCCGGAGATCCTTCACTTGTCAATCTACCTTTGATCAGCAGCCTTGGCTGCATGCAAAGCACCCCACGCAGGGCCGCCTTTTGAAATGCAGCTCCCTCACTCTGCTTGTAATGACCTGGCGCAGAGACAGACAGGCGAAAACTTGAATTAATGCCATTTCCCGATGCATTATAATTCAAGTGCGATCCTCCGCCCCAAACTGTGAGCCTAAACATTGCACAGAATTTGGCCGGTCAAACATGCTAATGTCTTTTAAGCAGAGTGTTGCCAGCCTGTAGTGCGGCGCGGATTAGTTTTCGTGGGCCGCAGAAATATCTTCAGTCGAAGGCAGAGCCGAAATTTAGCAGAGCGCTCACATCAAACCCAGCTCTGAGATGAATAAGACATGACTTGATGCTGAAAATGGAGAAAGAGAATGAATGGGGAGGGGTGAAATGAGAGCTAGAGGTCCTCGAGTCTCACTTCATCATGCTCTCTTATAATTATTAACTCTCTCCCATCTCCTTTTCTCTCTTTTCTCCTCTCTCTTTCTTACTCTCTCTGTGTCTCACAGGGCTACCAGCGATCAAACCACTTCATCGCCACTCAAGGTGAGTGCGTGATACCTAGCAGCGATGTTTGACTGCTAATGTCCGTTTGTTTTGTGTGGCTGTTTACACAGCAGACCAGCTGACAGTATTAAAATGACTGTACTGAATCATTTATGTGTGAACAACAAGGAGACTGTGTTGCCTCATGCCTCACATCTGGATTTCTGCCATAAAGCATCTCTCTCCACCGCGTGTGAGAAACACTCCCGTAACAATCGACTGTAACTGTCAGTCAAGTCTGCACTGTACCACTACTGACTGTCGCTCTCTGTGAGGTTCTGCCTTTGTGTCGCTCCTCCTTGCCATCTGCATGTGTGGTTCACCATCTCTCTGATGTAGATTTGATGCACTATATAGGCTGCATTCCCCAAGCGGCACGCACACACACACACACATACACACACATACACACACCCAGAAAGAAGGAGAGAAAGACATTCTCTTTATTCTCCGCCGGCTCTGATCCTATTTATTCAGTGAATATGTTTTTCACTTCGTAATCCCCCTCTGATTTCTATCCATCTTTCACTTTGGTCTCAGTTCTGCCGCTTCGCCAAAGTAACCTCTGAAAATGTCTCTCTCTTACTTGGCTCACAAAGTCTTTCTGCATACAAGAGTGCAGGCAAAGGTGGAAAGGACTGCCACAACATGCTTATTATTCAGGGAGGAGGTGGATATTAGAACTAAAGTTACTGATTTAGAGTAAAATACAGCTGATTATCTTCTTAAAAACAAACAAAAAATCATTAATTGTACATATCTATTACTTTCCTGTGGTAAATATTCATAAGATTTGCATTTAAATAGGCTAACATTGATTTTACTTTGTTATCAAATACAATGCCTGCATTACCATACATAGCCTGCAGAGTAGGCAGTAAAACTGGAATGTACTGGAATTTATATTTTCCAGGCCTGTCAGAGTTTATGACAACAGTGGATGCTGCAGTAATGTAACTGTAATGTAAAAAAAAATCTGTTTTAGACTTGGATTAAAGATACTGTCTTAATGATCATAGACTAATGTTGATAATTTGGTGCATTCATGAGCTTTTCTGGTCCTAACCTTTTAAACTAACCTGAAATGATGGTTAAAAATATGGAAATAAGACGCAGGTGTTTCAGTAACTAGTGTCGCTATCAACCTGCCTAAATTAAAAAACAACCTGCCTCTACAGTATAAATTGTCTTTTTTTACCATCAGAGTCTGTAATGCACATAAACAGGGACACAGAATTGCATACAGTCATTACGAATTTAATCTGAAGCATGTTTATTTTTTTATTTTTTATGTATAAATCACCTTGAAGTTGAACTCAAGGGATTTCTACCTCAAGCTGCTGCTGTAAAGACATGTTGCGGAAATGACATGTGTTGCAGATAAATGGCAGGTCTGCTATGTCAACTGTGACTCGTGTGAACTCAACAGTAACATTAATTTATTTTTAAAATGTAGTTCAAATTACACAATTTACTGAGCTGTGTGGAAATGAAGAGATCAAAAGAAAAGTTGATCTTAACCTTTTTTTTTCTTCTTCTAGATCTTGAGGGTCACCTTGTGTGGGAGCCCCAACCTGTCAATCACTCGCTAGCTTCTGTTTCCATAGAAACTATATTTGTTTGATTTAAAAAAAAAAAAAAAAATAGTTTTGAAGTGTTTTATTCAGTGCTGAGGGAAGGACAGGTGCATATAAATGAAACTAATTATATTAATGATGGGTAAACAAAAAAAGTTAAGAATTAACTAACGTATGTCATGATGTAATTGAATTAGCTTTGTTTTCTGTGTATTTCAGCATTAACACCATAAAAACATGATGTTTGGATCTTTAAAACACTTCAGAAATATAATTAAATCACTTAACGACAACAACTTTTACTAATTATTTATGTCGAGATGTGTATTAGGTTTATTGTTGTATAGCTTTATCGAGCATCCTTTGACAAATTGAATCCAAACTTTCACTGCACTGTAGTTACAGAAACACTGACACATGTAGAGTGTTAACATGTCCACTGACTTACACACACATCGAATCATTAAAGCTGTGACTTCACACTCTGCACGCACTGAACCATGCTCTGCATGTACTCGTGTTGAGCCCTGGGTGGTCGGCTGACGTGGCAGGTCTTGGTTGATTTGTTGTATCTTTGATGAGTCTTAAGGCAGCTGTGCACGTGCAGCAGGCGGGCAGCAGGTGCTCTGGGCTAACTCGCTATTATGTCCAGAGATGAGGGAGGGAGAGGGAGGAGGCGAGTGAGGGTGGGGTGGAGGCGGCGGACGAGGAGGAGTAGAAATGCCAAGCGCGCCCTCAAAGTCCAAAGCGGCAGTGTGTTGCACTATGCATACAGATTCACCCACCCAGCCGCTGCTATCACACATCATCTGTCTCTCAGCTGACTGCCCCGTTCCTTTGGCGATGCATTAGTGGGCTTCTCCTGCTGCTGCTGAAAAATTAACATCTCATATCATTAATGCACGTAGAAACCGGAGCAGTGATTGCTAACAGGGGAGGAAGCTGTGAATAACCCCGTGAAGAGGAGGGAAAACAGTGGTTAAAGGAAGTTGCCTACGCGTGTGTGTGTTAAAACAGTACGCAGGCTGAAGTCGACTCACCTCAGCTACAGTTAAGACTAGTATTTTGTATTTATGAAAAGGAATGCCATTGAACAGACAAATAATGCTGTTAGTCCTCCTCCTCTTCCTATTGTATTTCTCAGCCTTCAGAGGGCTTTGCTGTTTACCTCGGGGCAGGTAGTCACATGTATATCTTTTGATTCCTCTTGCTAAGAGAACTGTAGAGGAAAGAGCACTAGTGTTTTCTTCATTGTATTTGTTTACCCCGTGGAGACAAAAAAACCTCTGTAGGTGGTGTTGTTTTTATACCTTTATGGCTTATTTGAAATGATTTCTATCCCAGTTATGCTCTGAAACGTTTGCAATCACATCAGCTACGACCCTTTTGTTATCCTTTTTTGTACAAGCCATTAGACAGCTTCAACTCTTTCCAATTATACATTAAATAGGACCAAAAAATTCAATCACATCACTCTAAATCCCAACGGGGTACGTGTTTAGTGAAGAGTTGATTTTCAAGGATAAGGCTGGAAACACATGCTTCAGTTTCTTGAGCATCCTGGCTTTGATTGAGCGAGTGGGAAACGAGGTAAAGATGGAGGTGTAATTTCCCCACACAGTTTTAATGTGGCTAATAAATGAACACATGTAAACACATGGCACATTGACAGAACGGGGAACACACTGCATCCATGTTTCTATGTAGGAAAGGTGATATAAGATATTAGAATCCATGTCATGGTCTGGCACTAGATTTATAATAGTAAATACCCAACAGTAGTAATAATGATGATAATAATATCAATAGTAATTGACTCTTGACGGCCAGAGTCAACTCTCAACTGCAACCCCGAATCTAAGCGTAGCCACAATCCATGAGAACCTGTGAGGCGAGAGAGCGCAAAAAACTTTGGGGAAGAAGCTAAGTTAGTAACACGCGTTGATTGGACATTAATAACGCATGAAATAAACCAAAGAAGAATACAACAGATGTCAGGTGTCATAGTTTAGTCCATGAATCTAACTGGACAGCCTCAGTTTCAGTGACACTTCATGCTGACCAGTCTGATCGTCTTATTCGCCGCCACAGCGTGACTTTTCAACTTTTCCGTGTTATATTATTCTTTAAAGCACTTTCGATTGCGTTTGTACGCGACTGTGCTCTACAAATAAACCTAGAATTAAAAAATGGCTAAATATAAAAAGAAAAAAATCTATAATAAAGAGAAAAGAAAATATATTCTGCTTCAGTGTTCATTTCATTGATGAACCATTTTTGTCGTTTTTAGTCAAACACGTTTTTTTTCACCGAAATCTAAACGATAACTAAATAAAAGGTCATTTAGATTCATTCATTTTGAATCATTATATTTTCATCGAGAAATATAAATGAGATGAAAATCACTTCATCAGCTTAACCAGAGGGTGTTTTTGCTGTAGCTGAAATACGATACAATGGGAGTTGTTAATCTTAAATCGTAAATCATTCAACTGAAATTAAAAAATTCAGATGACTAAAATATGACTGCAACAAAATGGCATTGACTATGACTAAATAGTCTGTATGACTCGAGGTCATTGTCAGGAGACAAGATAATATTCCTGTTAAATAAAGCGAGTGGGTTGAAGTGAATAGAGATCTTGTTCACTAAGAGGGGTGTAGTTGCGTTTGGCAGAGGAGTCGGTATGAAGCAGGACCTTGTGATATTATCAACGCCACAGTGTAATGAAATCAATGAAAGTGTCATCTTCTCCACGGGGCTGTGATTTGTGTCAGCCACTGGTGTCTGGGAACAGCAATACAGGAGCTTGTTTGCACAATGGCTGAGGATTTGTGGGTGTATTGAAATGACATTTCTCTGTAGTATTAGGAGAACACAGAGCGGGCAATAGTTCATGAATGACACATTGTTACTCTATTCCCTGGCATGGATTACACAGCGCCTCTACAACGATGGTTATTGCTGCTATTTTCTCTGACTTATGGCTCATCTCTCCGCCCTCCTTATCCTCCCTCTCTTTCTCTTCCTACACCTTCTTTCTCCCACTCTTCCACCTATACCTCTACTGTATCTCATCCTCTGCAGGCCCCAAGCAGGAGATGATCTATGACTTCTGGAGGATGGTTTGGCAGGAGAACTGCTTCAGTATTGTCATGATCACCAAGCTGGTGGAAGTGGGCAGGGTAGGTTTCCCATCCCTTTGTCCTGTGACCTCTTGAGCACCCTGTGAAGATGGATGGAGGGAATGTATTTGTGGAGCTCCCTTTATCATTCACTATATATCAGGATAGCTGCTGCTCTGTGTGTTGTGGGAGGAAATGGCTGTCGCTGTCAGATCATGAGTGATCACCTTTTGCTTCTCTGGCCGTGCTCCAAGGTCAGAGCTTTGATGTATATGAGGGACCATGGAGGAACACTGTGGCCTCTGTTCTAATAACTATTCCTGCCTTTGTTGGCTACAGTAACCAACTATTGTATATTCAATAAATGACAAAGTATTTTATGAGATTTTTAACTCGCATTAAATGTACCATCTATAAAATGTGATCAATGAAGAAACCACAGCCGGCCAGAAATGTTATTTGTATTGAGCACAAAAGTGTTTACTGTTAATTAGAGGGGACATTGACCAATTTTTACACATCAAGTTCAGTTTACTGATCACACAGAGTACTACTCAACCTCTGAAAACAGTTTTATAATGTCTTATGATGCACAGACTATTTTGAAAGTCCTAAGCTCTTCATAAGCTGTGCTAGCTAGTTTTATACTAGTGATTTATTAAATTGAGTTGCATTAAAATGTCTAAGCTAGAGAAAGCGTGGAAATGTCTGCATTAGTCAACTATGTAAACAGGAGGTCACTGTAGCATCACAGGATGTAGCATAACTACCAAAATTAACACTGGGCCCCAAGCAGTATATTAAAGCTGCATACATGTAATACAGTGATATATGTTTCACAGTTAATGCAACTAATGCAGAGTAAAATAAGTGGCTTCTAGCCTGTGTTTGACCTCTAAAGACCTGATACACACGATAGTTATATAATCTCAACTGCCAACATTGGACTGAGTTAATAGTAGTCATGTAAAGAGTGGCAGTCATGCTTACCTAGCTGACGTTATTCAGGCATTTAGTCTAACGTTACTGGCATAGTGCTTTGGAACTTGAAGTAGTTGTGCTATTTTAATGTTTTCCTTATTAAACAGCATTTTATCAAGTGTCAGGTCAGATGAGTCGACCTTATTCCATCTTTTACTCTTCAGTCTAAACAAATTAGCAAGCCCACAGCAGCTTCTGTGTGTAACTGTTTAGTGAGAAATCAGTCCAACATGTTTTAATTTAGTGATGCGTTAATCTCCACCTAGGGTCTAAGATAATAAGCATTTCTCTGCTATCCTGACCATTTTTTTAAATCCGGAGTAAACCGCTAACCAGACATCTGCCACTTCCACCAAAAGCCTCAGTTTTACAGCTGTTTCTGTTGTTTAAACATCTAATACGTGAAAATACACATGCTGAAACATCTGATTCAGTGAAACAGACAAACGCCGCAGCCAGATAAATGTAAAAAAAAAAAACAAGAAAGGAAGCCAGGGTCACAAATGGACGGAGACTAAAGGAAAACTGTGAAATAAATAAATAAGGAGCCCAAAAACTGCCCAACATGATTAAGAGCGCCCTTTCATCCTTTCACATGCCAGTGCTCCTTTCACTACCACACCCCATAGGCTGCCATAGTCTTTCCCAGGCTTTGTAGGTAAGAAAAATATAGTGTCAGAAAATAAGTCCATAGCCTGAAGCGCTAGAAACTGTTGACACTATGCACCCAGCAGCAGAAGAAAATGTCGACGGCACAAAAAACACTGCATCAAGGGAAAAATAAAATAGCCATTCGCTTAAAAAAACTTAACAGTGTTGCTTCGGAGGACTATTCTGAAATGCTGAAATCAAAAATGTCTTATCCGACCAAAACGTTTCCATCTTACAACTGATGGTGGAGATGATTGGATCAGCTACTGTATACTAAAGCCCAAATATTTAGCAAAGGTCACAACAGGATTAGCGGATTGCGATGTGTCTATAGGTTGATGTGGATGTTTGTTGTCTAGTGTTGGGATAAATCAGCTGTACATATGTGTGCGTTAACCTGTGAGAGCTGTTTGTTGTTTGTTCAGATGAAGTGCTGTAAGTACTGGCCCGATGACACTGAGCTCTACGGTGACATTAAAATAACACTTCTGAAGACAGAAACACTGGCAGAGTACACTGTGCGCACCTTCGCCATGGAGAGGGTGAGTCATACTCACGTTATTTTCATCTCAGCTCTCTTGGTATAGCCTCTGTGTCATCTCTCTTTCAACCTCGGTTTTGTTTAACTGGTCTCTATTTATAACTTAAACATTTCCGCTCTCATAAAAATAGTATCTCATTAAATCTTCCTGATACTTCCAGAGAGGTTACCCTGCTAAACACGAGGTGTGCCAGTTCCACTTCACCTCCTGGCCTGAGCACGGGGTGCCATACCACGCCACCGGCCTGCTGGCTTTCCTGCGCCGTGTCAAGACCTCGACACCTCCTGACGCTGGGCCTGTGGTGGTCCACTGCAGGTAACTCCTCATTTTCCACCCTGATGATGAACTCAACACCTAACAGATGTAGGTTCTACTCGTTTATATCATATTTCTTTGATAATACACACAGCTGAATTTGCCCTTTTTATCTCTGCTTTAGTTTCCCAAAATAACGCTGAGTGTCTCGGTGCTGTGTGTGTGTGTAGGTGGGGAGCACAATAGTCACAACAACAAATACCAAACATTAAAAAAGACAGTCCAACACGTTGTTGGATTTCACACATAACTGGCGAGGAATTCACAAAAATGTCAATTTCTGCCTTTTCAGTGAAGGACTTTTATTCTTTGTATGAGTCTTTGAATATTTGTACTAAACCTACAAAAGAAGCCATTTCTCACAAGGTACGTTTCCATCCATCTGTTCAAATGTGTTAAGTATCACATAAAGAAAGAAGAAGTCTGGAAAAATAATGAAACATCATAAACAAAACGAGCTTGGCTGAGGTGGAAAATTTGTCAAATATCATAAAAGCGAATGGGGAATTAGTTTTCTAATGCACCTTGACATTTGTGATATGAAATATGTATTTTTTTTTAGCATGAATTCAAAAGCTTTTAAATCCATCTGCTGATGATTGTGAACTATTCGGGATGAGATCTTGTAAAGAAAAAGAAATCTGTACAAGCGTAGCTTAATGCATACTCACTTGGTAGCCATGGTAACACAATACACATGCCAGCATGTGAGTGCATCATACAAGTGTTGTGCTTGTATCCTGCTGTGTTCTTAGCAGTCCATTAAAGAGTGTTACGCCCCTCCACTATATTGCTGTACAACATCCCTCTTTTCTTCGCTGATTTGCAGTGTAATTATAACAATAATTGCTCAAGTGTAGCGCCAGAGCAAAAGAACTATGTATTTGAAAAACACCCCCCGACGCCTCTGCGAGTGGTCTGAGTGTGGCTGTTTTCGCACCAGCCTTTGATTGGCAGCTTTCACACCAGCCCAAACAAACCAAACCGAGTTCTTTTGAACTGAACCGAACAGATTAGGCATGACTGACATTTGATTTTGAGGGAATAGCGCCAAAATGTGTACGATTATTAAAAAAAAAACTCTTCTTCTGTTCCCTGTGTGTGCGTGCAGCTGGATTTCAGCTCATGAGTCACCCACTTCACTTATTTTTGTAACATGACTGCAATGCACATTGTGTGCCAAGTCAACCCACTAAAAGGGTATAGTGCTGCATAACGATGTCTATCAAAAGTGTCGGCATGTTTGTGTGAGACACATCAAGAGATGCTGAGATATATTGTTGATCTCTGTTTTTTTTTTCTCTGTACACCAGCCATCTGAGGCTCCTAATTCTGATTAAGCACCGTTCCTTTTGCACCTTATCATAAATGATGTGCTTGTTTAACAATATTGATGCACTTCTCTCTTCGGTGGAAAGAACCAAGAAAATACTATGAAGACAGATGGATTCCTGAGGCATAAAATATCCCAGTGCAGACAGCTCAGATTGGTTTTAAAATGACCGAGCATATCTGCAAAGGGAAGAGGCATTCACAAACACCCACGCATGCCTTTATTGCAGTGTTAGACCCAGATATGGAAGGCATGGGTCAGCACATAGGTTTTTTTTAATATCTTAACCCTCTCTAACTAAAAGATTTTTCACTTTCAAACTTCAACTGAGATAGCCTATGATGCCAGAACATAATGGTCGTTGTATTGCCTGTCTTTCTTTCCAGAACAAAGCCTTTTATCAGACTTGACTTTGGGCAGAATATCTCGATCATTACTAAAGGCTCCCCGCCGAGACTTTTTCATTTCAGTGGTGTATTCAGGCTTGTCGATCCTTCTCCTCTCTCCTCTGCACCAGTATGGGGGCAGGCAGGACCGGCTGCTACATTGTGCTGGATGTCATGCTGGATATGGCTGAGTGTGAAGGAGTGGTGGACATCTACAACTGTGTCAAGACCCTCTGCTCTAGACGTATCAACATGATCCAGACTGAAGTGAGTGGGAGGGCAGTAATGTGGTTAGAAAGGCTGACACTGTTAACTACAAGCTCACACATTTAATCTTGAGAATGTGGTATGAGCGTACATTTTTCATGATTTCAATGTCTGACAATTATCAAGCATGCTTGCACAAGAATTTTATTCTTTTCAGGCTGGAAAGGCCTCTGAAACAGCATTCCTACAACCATAGTGGAGGACGTTTTCAGATGAAGTAGTGATATAAGAATGTGAAAATACAAAAAAACACAATATCTAACATGTAATTAAGTTTGTTATGGCTAACATGGTAGTCAACTGTTCATTTGAAGTTATGTCTATAACCTGACAAATGTATGTCCATGTGTTTCTTTCCTTGTTGCTCTGGTTTGGTCTCCACCAACTCCTGAGAAAAAAATGTCTTTACTGATAAATATTCCAGTCATTGTAAAAAAAAAAAAGTAGCCTATAAAGTTGGACGACATGACTCCACTTCTTCCCACTGTATAACTGCAGTATAAAGCCAAAATTTCCCGCTGCCATCTCGTGATTTGGAGCCAGGCTCTGCAGGTCGGAGCCATGGTATCAAGGTCAAATAACTAATTAAAACCAAACTTATCAGAAAAATGAGCACTTGAACAAACATCGGCATGATAACAACTACCTAAAATGACAGTAACCATCTTTGGGAAAAATATGTTTCACGCGTCCTTTACATTTGATGTTCCATCTGCTAACATGGAGGGGGCGGGATTTATGACCTATACTGCAGCCAGCCACAAGTGGGTGATAGACATGTTGTGGCTTCACTTTAAGAGAGCCGTCATGTCGCCCACCTTAATGTACAGTCATATAATCACCAGCTTGGTGCTGACTTTGTTTAACCTGTTTAATAACAGTGCATCATATTTAAGACTATTAACATATATACTAAAAATAAAACATGAGAAAAAGTCACATTAGTGTGCAGCAGTGTCATTAAGTTGATACTTTCAACACATATGATCTCTTCATATACTAAGCTACTCGCCTTAAATAAAAAATACATGCAAGTAAACACACAATTGAAAATGATTCTATTTAAAGTGCACTAATATGAGGTCCCATTCTTCGAATAAACAATCCAGAGAAAGACATGCAGTACTAGAATTAAAAAAAACCTATTAAAACCTGACAAATATTTTTCAAATCTTCTCAAATGGAGTGGAAACAGTGCAGAAAATACCAAAACAATAGTATTTATATCCCTTTTAATTTCATCTTTTCACCTTTCAGCTAGAGCTGTGAATACATATTTCTGCAATTAGAGAGCACATTAAAAATTTGAAATGAGTTTGGAAGAGGGACAGTTTTACGCCTGTTATTTTGAATGTATCCGAGACTCTTTGATCTTTTGTTTGGTTGGATGTCAAAACATATTTCTTAGTTTCCTCGTTAATTGCTCAACTCATGACATTATTTGAATATTGTGTGTGGGCAGTGTTTTGCTCTTCTGATGTGTGATTTCTGATTTTTTTTATTTTTTATTTTTTTTACCCCATTTATATACAATTTTCTGCTTGGAAACAATGCCTGAGAGTGGGCATGATGATGTGACGAATGTTTGGCAGTTATTACTATTAACATTCAGCATTCAGCAGCAGTAATTAAATTCTGCATTGTTCTTCACAAGTGGGCAATTAACAGTTAGGGGCTCATAAATGCAATGAGGGTTTTGTGTGACTTTGTAAATATGTGGATGTTTTCCTCATGCTGTCTGTCTCTTAGGAGCAGTATGTGTTCATTCATGACGCCATCCTGGAGGCTTGTCTGTGTGGAGAGACTGCCATCCCTGTTAATGAGTTTGCGCTCACCTATAAGGAGATGCTGAAGGTTGACTCTCAGAGCAACACCTCACAGCTCAGAGAGGAGTTTCAGGTAAGACCCACAGAAGTTTGTAGTAGCGTCCATATGATCTCACTCATGCACTAACCATTAACTGCAACCTCAGAGCTAAATCTGTTATTTCTGTACGCATCTGTTGTCACCCTCTTCTGTCAAAAAGTGGTACCATCTTCATAGCGGTTCACCAGTTTACTGCATACACCTAGCTAAAAATAATACAGTCTAATGCAGCTTGATGGTTATGGCTGTTTCTATATTATTTTGTCTACTACATTTATCAATGAATGCTAAATAGCGCTAAATAACAGAAACACCTCTCAGTGTAGTTCAACAGCACCACAAACTACATTTTCCAGAATGACCATACAGTTGTACTGGACTGACTTGGTTTTAGCTAGGTCTTTTCTAGCTAAGCAGCAACCCCCCGTGGGTGTGAAGTGAAGTGTCAAAAAATTGCAGTTCCCCCGAACGTCCACTTGAGGCTGGTTACAGAACAAGTCAGTTTCCATAAGCCCCCATATTAAAATGGCCAACTTCACAGCAGAAATAAACATGTTTACACCCTGGTACAAAATACTGTTTTGGTCTCTCTTAAAATTTGATTGACAGGCACCCAGGCTTAACTCCACCCACGATATATGTCTTGCCCATTTTTAGATTTTTAGATTAGCCAGCAATATTGGCCGTCGTGAGGTAGGATGCGGGTAATATAATACAAGATCCTCCACGTTTTGAGCTTCACAACGGCTCTTCAGGAAATCTGAGGGTGACGTCACAGATACAACGTCCATATATTAAACTGTCTATGATTCTAACTAACACCAGCTTCATCCAAGCACAATATTTACTTCTGAGTTCATTAGAAGATTCCGATGTCTGATTTATTGTTTACATATTACACTTCTGAACTGGTACAGGAGTACTAACTGAATTAGCTGTTGTCCTCGCAGATTTACATTGATGTTTTTAAAATGCCAAAGTAGAATTATGGGCACTGTCCCTTTTTGAATAACAAAATAAACCATAAGCCAGCCTCACAAGCTCCCATTCTGACTTAGACAACTGCGTCTAAGCCTGCTTATCACCCATTGTAAAAGTCGATGAACGATGCGCATTTACATTAATTTTGATTATTTCGATGCGCAAAAGAACAAACACGGCAGAAAACATATCTATAAGACCTTTGTGACTGCTCCGACCTGAACAGAATACAATATATTGACACTGTCAGCTAGAAACGTAGAGAAATGATACCCACAGCCATGAAACATGAAACAGTGCAGATGCAGCAAGTCTAACCGCAGTCGGTTACGAGTCAGCCTATATGGAGTACGGTAGGTGTTAACAGGAGTCACACAGCAGACCCTTATGGTGTAAGGTGTTAATTAATAGTTGAGCATCAGATTTTTCTCTTTGTAATCACCACGGCAACCCTCGACAGCTGAAGTTGCGTGGAGAGCGGACCAAAACAGTTTCGATGTCAAAGAGAAGAGAGAGAACGTCGGCAGCTACATGTGTAGGGGCCATAGCTGTGCCGCAACCCCGTAAGAACTGTAAATCTGCCTTTTAATATCTAGAGCAACCATGCAGATGTTCAAACATAAATGTGCCGCACTCAGGTTTTACTACTGTCGGCTCTAAATCTTGATAATCACTGTGCTGGTCCCTCTTAAGTCAGGAAATACATAAAGTGATGTACTAGACTTGACTGTAGTTCTGCCACTTGAAGTAAATGCCCATTTTACTACAACTTGCTGATACAACACTGATTCAGTGCAAGTCCTCTTCGTAAGAGCTTTTACTTTTGCCCTTCTGTACACACTGAATGTTTTACTGTAGGTCTTTCGTGAGGAAAAAAAAACCCTCTGGCTGTTTGAGATAAATGGGTCGTTATCATGAGAGTGATAGCCACCAGGGCCATCGGTATACATGAAAAAAAGAATTTGCTCAGCAGAGAGTTTTGGAGTTTTTTTTTAATCTGTCTTTTGTGTAATGGTATTGGCTTGTCCAGTTAATGTTACCTTCACTCAGCACTGCTAATGGACAGACTCTCATAATTGTAGCTGAGATGCAATATTCCAGTTACGAGCTGGAACGTTCTATTCATTTTGTGTAAACCAATAGGGAGTCATTCACAATATGAAGCAAGTTAGATAATCAGTTCATTTCAATTTCCACTGCTTCCTAATATGCTTATTCATAATGTATGAGACTGTGCAAAAAATTGTGTTTTTATCCATTAAGCCTTGTGGCGGTTTTGACTGATAATTGATGCGTTTGAAAGTTTTCCGGAGATGATTGGAGATAGTTGTGCTTGTCAAGTATTGACAGTCCAGCTGTTTGAGTAGAGAATATTATCATCGCCTCTGTCCATCTCTCTTTGATCCCATTTCTGTTCCGCTGCGTCTGTCTCCGCTTATCACAATCTTCATTCTCAGACTTTCATTTTATCGCTGCATCTAAAATTTGAACATATTCTCAAACACACGCCAACCTTTCTAATTAGCTCTTCTGTGCACTCCTCCTCCTCCTCTTCCTCCTCCTCCTCTTTCTCCTCCCTCAGACTCTGAACTCTGTGACTCCTCACCTGGACGTGGAGGAGTGCAGCATTTCTCTGATGCCCAGGAACCGCGAGAAGAACCGCAGCATGGACGTCCTGCCGCCGGACCGCTCCCTTGCCTTCCTCGTCACCACCGAGGGTGAAAGCAGCAACTACATCAATGCAGCGCTTGCCGACAGCTTTCTCCGGCCCGCCGCCTTCGTGGTGACCCCGCACCCGCTGCCCGGCACCACCACGGACTTCTGGAGGCTCGTGTACGACTACGGCTGCACCTCGGTGGTGATGCTCAACCAGCTCAACCAGTCCAACTCTGCCTGGGTAAGAGGAGAGGGGCTATAAAAGCAGCTGGAGATTTGAGAAGTAGAAGTCACTTTATTACTAATCTCATTAGGTGGAGCTCTAACTCAGCTTGCCACTTATAATTAAGCCATGGGTAACTTTGAAACCCTTTGACAGCATCTGTGTCACAGCTGGATTTTCATTAGTGCCATACAGTGTATTTACATACACTCCAATATTAAAACCACAGTATCATTTTAGAACAGTGTTTTGTAACATTTTCTGGGCCGTGACCCTCAAAATTCACATGCTCTTGTATTAATTTCCCAACGGCATCATGTTGCACGCAACGGAATGGACAGCGCAACACATTTATCATGTAGAAATTAGATATTTCAAGCCTATTCAATTGATCGTTGCTTTTCCTTATTTATTCAGTGTACTGAGGTTTAATATCCGCCAACAGAGCAGCTTATCCTCTTAGAAATACAGCATGTTATTACTGAAAGAGCATATGGGGAGTTCAGAATGTCAGAGCCAATTTCCTACCAGTTCAAAACACTGTAAGGCAAACAGTAAGTTGAAAGGCAGAGCAAAAGTAAACAAAAAGTGACACAAAAGAAAACTCTTGAACTGTTGAACTTAATAAATCTGGAAAAAAAGAGATAATTATTAGCCATCAAATCACAAAAAAACATAAGTCGATTGATATTAATCGCGGGACAAGCGCGTCTCTTTTCATGATCCTGCGTAGCTGATAAATAATAGTTCAATCAAACCCTGCTCTCACAGCTTCTTCTGAGTAAAGTTACCTAACATGAGGCACCTGGGGCCGTGTTCACAAAGGATCTTATGTTTCCACTTGGATTTAATGGCACTAAAAGCCCCTTAATAAGAGTTTCCTCTTAAAAGCTATTCATGCATTCATTATTTTACCTGATAACCCTGCAGTGATCACGAAATCAGCTTCATTCATGTATTAATTGCACATGACGGTCACTTGAAGAACTGCCAAACATTTTGGGCTCTGAAGAGCGAATTCTTTGTTGAATGAGAAATGAAAACTGCAGAGACAGATTTGGTCTGTGTTGGAATCTAAAGGCAGTCTTTAAAGGCAGTATGATTTTTATTAATGTACATTCACCTTAAAATAATAATTGTTATATTTTTGTTACTTTAGAATGAGTCTTTAATATCTACAGAAGCTGCAGGTCTGCATCTTGAACCAGCATGTTTCTACAGTAGCCCAGAAGAGACAAACTAAACACTGGTTCTAGATAGGGCCTCGATTTTCTCAATTTTATGTGCTGTTTGTGTTTTGCTAGTGTCACACTAGCAAGGTGAGGAGGTTGCAGCCAGCAACTACACCACTAGATGGCACTAAATCCTACACACTTGTCCTTTAAAGTTAGCATTACCACTGTTATAAGGTGTCACTGTGGTGGTCAAAAGATGGTGCTGTGTGGATGGTCATTTTACTGGATTTACAAATAATGGCTCATCATATTTTCTTAGATTTCATCATTTTTTTTTCATTAATTTAAATTTTTTTTTTATTTATTTAAAAAAAAGGTGAATTTTTTTCACCTGTGGAAAAAAAAAAGATTTTTGTATTTTAGTTTTATTTATTTTTCAGTTGCCTTTCAGGGCTTCCACAGTGCTGAGAAAGCCAAAGAAAATCATGAAAAACAGAAAAAAAAGTGGAGAAACTGCTTCAGCGCTGCTCATTATCGCTGCATACAAATGTTTAAAAAAAATGCTGATTTTACATTCAGAAATAAGCATGACTGCTCATATAACCTTCCTTCAACATGTAACACGTCGACTGCAGTGACAACGTGTCATCCACGTTGCTCCATCCTTCAGATAAAAAGGTGGATGTGACACGCAGTACAAGTGACGACGGGTCATCACTTGTCTGGCCTTTAACTGGTGCTCTGCCACAACGCTTGAATCCTGCATTCGGGCCGTCCATCTCATTTTCACGGGCTCTGTCGTGGCATTAGCGCGTTCTTATCGCTTCCACCATGTTTGCTCATGCGTGGGTTTGTTCTGCCGTCTCCCTATCGCCACTCTGTCACCGTGTCATGTTGTATTCCCGCTCAACATTTCCACCATGCCTGTCAGCTGCAACCTGTCCTTCTTCCTCTGCCCCCCCTCCCCCTTTTATTCTTCTTTTTCTCCTCCCTTGTCTCTTACTGCCAGTGGATTAACAGTTCACCTCTCAGCACACACACACACACACACACACTCAGTTTGGCCTCCTGAGTTGGAGCTGCCTGTCTCCTGTCTGAATGTGTAAATATTTATCTCCCCTCCTGCCCAATGTCACCTGTTAATACCCTTCTGTCACTGTGAAATGCCAACCTCACTTCCTCCTCCAGGGGTCCCCTCAACCCCAAAGTCACCGCAGAACACGTCAGTGTGTCAGCACAGCTCCCCCCGTGGGTCCTGTTGGCCGGTGGGATGCGTCTTTGAAGCAGCAGTGATGGGAGACCTTGGCTTTTGCGTGTGCCAACCTCTCAGCTAACTTCATGTTTATCTCTCCCAGGCATAGCCAAGGTCTCCTACTCCATTAATTTATAATGTGCTAATGGTAATGATTTCGACTCATGAATAATTCAAGCTTGGTGACCGCGGCTTATGTGAAAGATTGTTCCCGGTGACGAGCGGGTTGTTTTTTTGCTCATTTAATTTACGGTTGCTATTTGTAGATAATCGTTGTCATTTAGGCTAATTGTCTCTGCTGTCAATACTCAGGTGTCTTGTTACCGGGCCTCACCATCACCATGGCTGCTGTCATAATGATTTGTCCTGCCTCAAGCAAGTGTGGGCTAATGACCTGTTACCCCCTCTCCACTTTTCTCCTCACCTCTACTCTCCTCTCCTCTTCTCTTCTCTTCTCTTCTCTTCTCTTCTCTTCTCTTCTCTTCTCTTCTCTTCTCTTCTCTTCTCTTCTCTTCTCTTCTCTTCTCTTCTCTTCTCTTCCCCTCTCGCCACCCCTCCCCTCTTGTCTTCCCCTGTCTCCTATCTCCTCCTCCCTTCTCCTGTCTCCTCCACTCTTCCCCTTTCTCCTGTCTCTTCCTTTCTTCACCTGTCTCCTCCTTTCTTCTCCCGCCTCACCCTCTCTTCTCCAATCTCCTCTTCTCTCTCCCTGTCTCTCTTACCTCTCTTCGCCTGTCTCTTCTCCTCTCCTCAGCCTTGTCTGCAGTATTGGCCCGAACCAGGGTTGCAGCAGTTTGGACCAATGACGGTGGAGCTTCTGTCCAGGACAGCCGACGATGACGTTATCATCCGTCTCTTCCGGGTTCAGAACATCACTCGGGTAGGTAGATCCACCACAGCATGAAATGGACAAAATGTGCACCTCTTCTGCAATCTAAACATTAAATTATTGAATTATTGGATATATTTCTGCCAATGTGGAACATCTTTGCTCTAAAACATTGTCAAAATCCTTGAATTTTATGTATCTACAGTTATTGACTGAAACTGCACCAACCAGACCTTAGATAAATCATCTTTACGTTTTGATTTTGCTGCCACAATCTGTCCATTTATTTGTTTTTGGCTAAAAACATCATGTTTATGGAGAAATCTTCATGCAGAATATTTTAACAAGCTTTACACTGTGTTTTTCCAGCCTTATATTGGGATAACATTTGTTTAGCTTACCATTAGCCCACTAAAGATGCAGTAGTAGCTGTAGAACAGACATAAGTACTGGAGGTTTTTTACAATACTTTAAATACTTTAAGTAGGTTCCAGCAATGCAGTAGTAGTGTTTTTGCAGGCTCTTGATGACGGTGCATGGTGAAACTTTAGCCAAAATATTTAATTTCCTTCATTTTGCTGTCTTCACACTAATAAACAAGCAAGATCTAAAGTAGAAGTCTGAATCACTCTAAGTTGCTTTGATATGTCAGTTTGAGAGTGTTAATAGCAAAAAAAAAAAGTTGTTTAGATGTCTAATTTTCTCATCAAATGACATGTTTTTGCTTTAATTTTGGATGTTGACACGTGCCTCCTTCCTCGGCAAAGAACTGCTCCAGCTCTGATTTGCTGTGGGAGACATTTCCTGGCATTGAATCCATTCATTTATTTTTAAGAGGGTTAATGAAGCCTGAAACCAATATAATGATTCTGAATGGTGACCTACCGTCAGCTGGCATTTGTTGTTCCCAGCGGTCTGAATGATTTGCAGTGTAACAATCCTTTCTCTATCAACATGACAATGTTATTAGTCACATATGTATAGTCCCTGTTTAATAAGCAGAAATCTACATTTTACAGTTTCTACAGTTACAAAAAAAAGTTTCTTTATTTTGACTATGTCTGATATTTCAGTATTGTGTGTGTGTTTGTGCGTTGTGTATATGTTGTGTACATGTCTGTGAGTCATCTAGCTTAGCTCCAGCTTCCACTTCACACTGTTGTGACTCACCCAGCTCCCCTCCTCTGACCTCAGTAACATCAGTAGGTGCTCAGCAGTCTCCTGTAGACGCTTCCAGCAGCTAGTTGAGCAGACACGTCCCTGTCCCGAAGCCTCCTTTAGCTGACAAACCCTCCTAGCTCTTGTGCCGCCTTCCCTGACCCTCACTGTGGCCTAAACCTCACCTGTCAGTCACCCAATCTCTCCCACCCAGCCCACTTAAATATCTTGGCACTTGACAAAAAAAAAAACTGTTCCCACATGGCATCTCTGCAGGATCCCGAGGAGGCAGACCCCACAGAGCAAGACAACGATAGCCTCTGTCCCAAGAAGGTACTCCTTTGTCCAGTAGATACAGCAAAGGTGCTACAGTATTAGTAGCATTGTTGCCAAGCAATCGCAGAGAGCTGGAGCCTATCCCAGCTGGCATAGTACTTGTTAGTGCTTGTGTTCCTCCAAAATAAAAGGTACCTCGTGGAAGCAATGTTTATGGGCTGGTTTTATCTTGTGTGCATGCACAAAGACATGCACGCACACTATTTCCCACCCAGAAAGGCTGTCTTTGGCCTTGTGTTGAAAGAACAAACTCCTTTTCAGTCCCCAGACTGGAGAAAAAGAGACTGCGGAGAAACAAGTTTCTGGGTTCTCTGACATTACCAATTGCTTTCTAGGACATTTTTGAAGCATGAATTTGGGTTAACTGCTCTGTGGCATTTTAGTGCACAAAAATGTCCAGATTTCATTTGGACAAAGAGGAGACAGCCTCAGGAAGCCTCTGATAGGCTGATATACTTAACAATAA
Source organism: Miichthys miiuy (assembly GCA_036365135.1). Classification (NCBI taxonomy): domain Eukaryota; kingdom Metazoa; phylum Chordata; class Actinopteri; family Sciaenidae; genus Miichthys; species Miichthys miiuy. Next base: position 19,481,432 of record CM071614.1, on the reverse strand, counting down.
AAGAAACCCAGTTTAAAATGTATCTTTAAAGCTGCTCCAATCACCATTTGTAATGTAAACACGGCTGGTCCTAGTGAGCATCCTTCAGTCTACTGTTTTGATTTTAGTGTGCACAACTTGAACTGGTTCACTCTTTGGTACACTGCTGCAACCAATTAGAAGTTAAGAACATGAGCTCCACAGTTGAACTTGAGCAGGTTTTGAAGTGTTGACAGAATCCCCTCTGGCGGACAACCAGATAAATGTTTGAATGAGTGTGTGATATGTGCGGTGCATATGCAATGGGTTTAATGCATATTACAGTATGATGGCTGGAAAAAAACTCAACTCTTCTCACTTTTTCCTCGCTCTCTACAATGCTTACTCTTTCTAGCTGCAGGAGGGCCAGCTCGTGGTGCGTCACTTTCAGTTCCTGCGCTGGTCCCCATACCGCGATGTGCCCGACTCCAAGAAAGCCTTCCTTAGCCTTTTGGCTCAGGTTCACAACTGGCAGAGGGAGTGTGGAGAAGGACGCACCATCGTCCACTGCCTGTGAGTCCACTTGCATACATCTAGAGTCTAGACCACATGCATGCGTTTTTAACGTGTGTTTCAGTACTGATAGACCTGAGGCATCTTTTGATGTGAAGTTCAAATTTATTAAGAATTCATCGTCTTTCCATCGAAGGCTGGACTTTTCTACTTTGATCAAGTATACTGTGTTTTAATAAGATGCCTCACATTCATATTATTCATCTCGCTAGTGTAAGACTTGCCACAGTCACACTTCAGAAAGTTTCTATACTTTTTGGTGGGTTTGAAATCTCATTAATAGAAAAATAAACCATTAAGTGTTGTGTCTTTACATTAGCTGCATCAGTGGAGGTGCATGCTCTCCATTAGATTTGTCCCCATCTCATCTCAGGGCCTTTGATCTCTGGAGGTCAGGCTGTGTGTTAGACGTCTCATATCTGATTAGGTCCCCGCTCCTGTATTTTAATGAGAACTTTACTCAGATATTCATCTTGAAAGTCTGCCAGTTGGCCTTTTTCTGACAGCATGCTTGATCTGCGCTCAGTCAAACTGTGACATTTCACTCTGTAGCTCTCCCTCTGAGAGGCCGTCTGAGCAGCTGTACCACATCTTTATTAGGTCACTCATGTCTTTATGCTTCTATTCTGTGTTTGTGTCTGCGTGTGTGTGTGTGTTTGTTCGTTCTTCCTGGAGTAGGAATGGTGGCGGTCGAAGCGGTACTTTCTGTGCCTGCACCATGATCCTGGAAATGATTCGTCACCACAGCGTGGTGGACGTGTTCTTCGCTGCCAAAACGCTGCGCAACTCTAAGCCAAACATGGTGGAGACAATGGTGAGCAAGCAGGGGTCTTTATCTGTCTTTACTGCAACATATTATATCATAGTAGGTTGCTGCCTCATGCAGTGAATGTCAGGGAAGGAAAATACTGCTCTGCAGGAAGACAAGGAAATCAAATTAGCCACTTTCCAGAAATAAATCAACCATATTTTACTTCTGGTTCCTCTTATTGAACATATTTCTTAATTTATTGATTCGAATAAACAGCATAAATGCAAAAGTCCACAAAAAAGCATTGCAAGGGTCGGTTTACTGAGTAACGGGATACAATTTTAGATGCAGCATATTATAATGCAAAGTTGAACGAACGAATAAAGTGGGCGCAGATCAATACAATTTCCCTCTAGGATAGCGCGGAATGAGGTGAAGACGTGTTGGAAATTTATCAGGATGAGGGATACATTTGCGCTTATCTTGAGGATGTATGACTCCAATTTCTGAACATACAGAGACAAGAAAAAATGGGAGAAACAGAAGGGAAATAATAGAAAACTGGGTTTTTTTTTTAATAAGTTCTGAAATCAGAGAGTCAGAGTTGTTCCAGACCTCTGAATTAGTATGGCACCTTCCTGTTTAGCTAGCTAGCTACCTACCCACGTACATCCATTAAAAAAAATAGCAGAACAGAAAAATGGCTGTTTCATAGGAGGTTGTAAATCCAGAAATAATAGAACCACAGAAATAACAACTCTTAAAAGATTGCTGTGGAAAAAAAACAGCCAGCTCTGCAGCTAACTGTTTGATTAGGACCAAAACAAAAATACAATTGGCTGACAAAACATGATGTCAGGCTGAATAATAAAGTGAACCAAAATGAGAAATAGTGCCTTTGTTGGGGACTATTTCCAGCAGAGGATGCATACACATTTGGTGCACTGGATGATGTGTGTGTGTATTTGTGGTTGGTGCGTGTATGGGATTGATTTGAAATAACCTCTGATTCATGGTAATGGAAGAACATGTCACCTAGTGCATCGGTATGACTCATTAATGTTGTTTTTGGACAACAATGAAGCTCTCTGGCACACAGGAAGAAGATATATCAGGCTTTGACGCACACAATAGTTGTTACAGGGTATCTGCAGGTCTTAAAGTGTTAAAAATGGATTCTTCCTACTGGTTTTCTTCATACTTTCATACTTGCTGGTATGACTGTGAAACAGGTATTAAAAGGTCTTAAAGTCAGTATGATGAACCCTGCAGAAACCTTGTGTTAGTACCAATAGATTATTCATTGTTGGTTTTAGTCTGCACTTGGGATTGGTTGACAAGAGAAATGAAAGGTTGATAAAAAGTGGATTCACCAAAAAACTAAATTACAGCAGTTACATCACTAAATAACTTCAGGAATGCACCGAACATACGGACATAGAAGGATAATGTATAGTTAGCAAATTATATACTGCTGATGAAAATAACTTTGGTCAATATCTGTGCTTGTTCTAGGAGCAGTACCGGTTCTGCTATGACCTGGCCCAGGAGTACCTGGACTGCTTGGAAATCAGATAGCACCAATCCCTCCCTTCTCGTCCTTCTTCGAGGAGAAGGTCTGGATCCTTGATCTTGCATCCTGGATCTCTGCTCCTGCCTCCTTAGTCCATGTATACAGCTCTGGTTGTCTCCTTCGCCATGCCTGGATGAAATGTCGTCTGCCATAAGGACTGATTGAGAAAGCTCACTGGACAACTTGTAACATACTACTGACACCCTTTTTGCTTTTTCCACGGCGCTCTGATCCAACCTGTACTCTTTTGTGCCACTTTACATCTGCCAAACCAGAGGACACTGAACAGGAGTTCATTTTATATACGACCACTGTCAAGGCAGCCGTACTACCTGTTGTACACCTTGATGACAGGATTCAAAGAGCTCAGCTGTGTCCTGCCTTATTATGAACAAACACTGAAAGGGAACTACAGTTGATGAAACCACTGGGTGATATTTTGTGTTTGTTTGTAACACTGTAAATGGTGCAATCTGCTGTTGGTGAACATCCCATGTTGTTCTGTACTATATTTGAACTTTATCGTGGGTAAGACTGAAGATGGAAGTTTAACTGACGGTGAAAAGGATAGAAGTCGGTCACATCCGATGGACATATCTGTACAGTAGAGTTGTCTTGGACCTAATTTCTCTTTATTTATTTTCCGTGTATATAGATGTTTTTTCCTCCTTCTCCCTCCCTCTTCCCAGGTGTTTCTAGATGTTCTCAACGTCTTTATCAATGTGCCAATCCATTCACTCTGTGTCTGTAAATGGGGACCACTTCAGCATCTGCATGCCCAGTCTTAAGTGTTTCATTGCAGTATGTGGCCCAAGTCTGCTTTAGGGCGGATTCTACGACGCGAATCCCCCCGCTAGTCCAGAGAGAGCTCCGTAAGAATAACCATGTGTTGCTGTGAGAATACGGCGGAAATCTGTCGCTTTCTAAATTTGTATTTATTCAATGTGTTTTATTTTCTAAATAGTGTATAAAACAGGAAAAGAAATAAAATATGTTGTTGCTTAACAGCCACGCTTTTTGGAGAGATTTTTTTTTTATTTTTATACCACACTGTACCTGGCAGGGGCAGTCATATGGTGATAGGTAGGTCCTATGTATTTAGAAGGGGTTGGGTTTGTTTCATAAATCTGTCCATGGTTGTAGGCTATATGGAGTTACAAACAGCAACCCGTTATTGATATTATTTCATATCAGAATGTTTAAAGTTGCTTAAAATGTCCTCAGTGAGTTATTGTTACAGTTTTGTAAAAAATTAAAAAACAATTCATCCTCATGATCTTTCATTCAAAATATTCTCAAATATACTAAAAAAAAATATGTGTACCACAATAATCAGTACCCCTTCATGTAACATCTTGTGCATCTTAGCCAAGATAATAGCTTTCTATAGGAGGAATCTCCTATATATGTGTGATGACGTTGGTGAACACATGGCATGGGATCTGAAACTCTTCCTCCACAATGAATCTCTACAGCTCCTTCAGATGTTGAGGTCAACACTGGTGGACTCTTGAGCTCATCCCGTAGATTTTCTAAAGCGGTCAATGTCTACGGCAAAATCTTTCTTCTGCGGTCAGGGAACCATTTTGTGTAGATTTTGAGGTGTGCTTCAGATGATTGTTCTGCTGGAAGGTCCAACCATGGCCCATTTTAACCTTCCTGGCAGAGGAATGGAACAACACTTATGATAGCGGCGGGTTTCCCTGAGGGCGAGTGCCGAGGGGGAATGTCAAAGAGGGCATGTTGAACGACTAATCAAATACAGCCTAAGGGAATCTAACTTGTGTCTCCTCATATTTATACCCCAGTGAAACTGGTGAACTCACATATCTGAAATGTGACTGGAAATATACTTCCATAAAATCGAAGTTTATACTTATAAATAAACATAGGTTTTAATCATAGGATAAATATTTATATTTATAATACAAAAATATTTAGTTAATCTTAAAGGGCCAGTGTGTAGAGTTTAGTGGCATCTAGTGGTGTAGTTGCTGATTGCAACCCCTCACCCCTTCTTTTCTAGCATGAAGGAGAATATTTTCAGGTGATTATACACTAATAAAATCATAGTTATCCGCATTTCTACCATATTCTGTAAATAAAGACCCCTAAATCTGATACACTGGACCTTCAATATTGTTACCTCAATAAAAAGGTTAGATGAGAATTACATTACTAAAGACCAAGCGGATAAAGAGCAGAGACATTTTTTCACAGCCTGTTTTGCCCATATTTAATAAGGCCTGCCAATAATTCTGGAGAGCACTGTACTGTATGTGGCATCCATTCATCACACTGAATAAATTATGTGACTATTAATAGCGTGTAGTTTATCAGAACCAAAGTTTCAAATTAGAGTCACTTTTTTTTCACTTTACAAATGGGACCCCATTCCTTAAAACAGAGCGCTGCGTTCTGCAAAGGTATTTCCAATCACTTATGAATTTATGATGATAGAGTTGTTGACTCACCCACCAACACCTCCACTGCCGCCCTCGCTACTTTCAACCGGCAGCATATTCCTGCTTGAAAATCCCACAGTTCATTCGCTTGACCTGTATTTTAATTTACGCTTATCATTTAATTAGCAACTTTAATGGACTTTTTTATCATTACCACAAAACAGAGCCTCTAGGATTCAGCCACCTCTTTAATTGGAGAGTCTTGATGATCCATTGATCGAGGGCCCGACGCACTTAATCTGCATGTAGCGCTTTACAAGCGATGTCACATCTAGTTACTGTGTTTTATGAGTGGCTGATAAGCTCTAGTGATTCGCAACTTGACCCTTTTCTGCACCCTGCGCTCTGTTTCTTATACATACTTAATAATATACTGTACTCTCCTTCTGCTGCCTGTGCACTTTTTAAATGAGAGACGGGACACTGACAGATGATTTTTCTAACGTGCAGAGGAGAGCGCGTCGACAGCGAGACAAATGAACTCCAGAAATAGCCGAACGATGTCAAAAAGGTCAAAGGCCGCGCTAGGGTATATTGTTTGACTGTCAATGTTGTCACCCACGTTCAATTACATTCTCTCTTTGTGTTTCTGAGGCAATAGATCTCCCTTCACGGCATTTAAAAGATGATGAAAAGCCGCATAATGCACGTTGGATAAAAAAAAACACAAACACACAATTGCCATTGTGTGCAGCGCACAAAGGGATGGGGAAGACGTTCTCCTCAAAGCATCTGTTTATGTCAGATTACAAAAACCTGCAGATGATTTTTTTTTTCTTCATGCGTTGCTGGAAAAGAAAACACCGGTCTTCAGATTTGCGTGGCGCTGCCTCTTTCTTTTGGAGGCTGATCTGAATGCTTAAGAGTACAGTGTTGGTTTCATTGTCACAGCGACAGTGCCTGTAATTACTGCAGAAGCCATTGTTTCACATTGAAAGGCTGCATTCAAGCGCTGGAACTGAGACTTTCTAGATGACTGAATGCAATGAAAAGCAGCAGCAGAGGGCTTGCGGGTATCTGGGGATGCTTATCTTGATGATTTCATTAATCACAGGACATTTTCTGCACGCACACACACACTTTCAGGGGGAGTTATATATTTATTCAGGCAATCAACAGAAACATACAGATTATCTTATTAGTATATAAAGGTGGTAATAAAGCTCGGTAATCCTGAAAGTGGTGGCGGTCTTTCATCCCAGACTACCTGCAGTCAGCGCTCTCACTGAAACTCTGCACATGAATAGTTTATTATTTGCTCTTTTGTTTCATTTTTCATAGTCACACCCTCCTACTAAGAGAGCAATCACAACATACTTATGCATGCCTTTTGATTGTTCAAATTCTCACTCATAAGTTATTAATATCCACATAAAAGAGCAGACATGCTGAGCTGTTTTAGCAGACTATAAGCCCATGATAAACAACGCCGGGCTGGTTTCCACGACAGATCTGTTGGCGGTGTGATACAGTTTGTCTTTAGTTGAGTCCAGCAGACTCTGCAGGACAAGCCTTTTCCTTATCCCTGCCATGTACATCCACAGCTCCTTAAATTCTGTAATCAATCAGTAGCTCGTTTTGTAGTGTTCATAGCACTGGGGCCAAGTGGGCTGATGGGTGATATACGAACATGTGGGAGCAGACCCAGGCACCCTGGCATCAGAAGCATGCAGGAGAAAAGCTGTGTAAACACAAATACAAAGATGCATCTCTTCCCCCTGCTGCCTTTGTGTGCAGTGGGTAGCCACATGAATCAATTAATATCTCCTTCATTTTGACACAAATCCACCATGGGAGGTGGGCCACAGCCCTGCTGGTGAATAGAGATGTATCTGTGTGTCTCCGCCGACTGATGGCAGATTCAATTTGAGCTCACTTTATCTCCGTGTGGATTCATCTTATCTCTGACATGACTTTACATTGCATTAAATTAGATTGCTCTTAACGGGTATATGGACCGGAAGCTTCTCTCATCTCTTTACATGGTTAAATTGAATAACGTAGCCCAAGGTCCACAAAACCTATTTCGAGATAGTAGGGCTGCTGACGATAAAAGCTGGTGTTTCTTTTAAGAAAATGTCTCATTCAGGATGGCAATCATCATTGATTATGTCAGGCCCAGATGATAGAACGTCCACGAGGGCTGCAGTTAATGGAAAACGCACTGTTTTCGCGAGGAGGCAGTGCATCAGTCGGGGTAGCCCGTGGTGGTGCTGAAAACGTGGGACAGGAGGAAAAACTGATGAGGCTGCTCTACCACCCACGGTATAATCTATTGAGGTGGGAGTGAAGATGCGAGGTGATGGCCGAGGGCGAGTCAATAATGACCAAGCTTCATCCCAGTGGCTCGCAGTGCATGGGGCCTGCATCTCCATCTTCCACCTCTGTTTGTGACAATAATCTCAGAGGGAGGCCGAGGGAGTCTGAGGGGGTCCGAGGTGGCGTGACCCACGACGATCTGACTGATATGAGTAATGCTGACCGACACGCACTCCTCAGTTTTGACAAAACCGCATCTATCAGAGCTCCATGCTCAACTCCCACTGATGGATGTGACATTGAGTTTTGATGCTTTAAACTACTTTTTTTTTTGCTTTTTTATCTTTAGAGGATAGTATAGAGGAAGATGAGAAATAAGAGAGAGACATGACGTGCAGCAAAAGTCCTCCAGCCAGAAGTGAATCGGGAACATTATGCGTATGTTGTATGCACCATAACCATTCAGCTAACTAAAGAAATGCAATTTTTGAAGGTGGTCTGTAATGGCGGTCATTATTCCCATTATGTTTGGAGTACAAACTTGGTGAGATGAATCAAAGAAAAGAAAAACGTTGATATTGTATTTACTGAGACAGCTTTTCAATTACAGTTTCATCTAGATGGGGTCAGCTGAGGAAAAATAGAAAACGTGAATTTGTAAAAGCTAGGTTGGGTTAAACCCAAGTAAACTCAGTATATCCACCTCTGTGAAATGAGTTCACTCACCTGTTTTCAGAGCAACTGCATCAATCAGTGAGGGAATATAAGGTGGGTAAACTACAGTATACCACTAAAACCCCAGGCTGTGTCCTCGCATTCATGCATTCACACACATATCACCCTACAAACTCTTTATCTCCATGACAACTTTAAGTCTTTCAGTCCTAGGGTAAAAACTGTGGCCCCCATAGGGTGGGGAAATTTTGGTGGACCAAAAAACCAACACAAAAACCAACATAGGTACCTAGAGAGCTGCTGGTGGCAGCTAAAAAGAGGCACGTGTGAATGTGGACTCTCCCTTCATAAAACATGCTCTTACATTTATATTATATTTTATATATTACAAAACCGTGGGCACAGTTTATGATTTATAAACAGTACAGATTTACATGTGGATCTTTTTTTTTTTCTTTTCTCAGGTCACCTCAGGGGGATCTGTAAGTTCTTTCAAGGAAATTAGTTTTTGAATTGTTTATAATTGCTAAACTTAACTAAACTCTCTTATGATTTCCATAATTTACACCAAATTACTTTCTTTCCACAAAACTTCTTATGTAATTATGGACCTGCAAAGTAAAGTGTTTTATTTCTCAATGTGCTGAATCCATTATTTATATATTTATTGTGTTAGCTTTAAAAGCGAGGACATCATCTTCAATGGGGATCACCTTCCAAAATCCTATTTTAGTCTGCTTTACTTTTATTGTTTCCGGTTGATTTTCTGAACAGAAGTTTGACTAAACATTATTCTTTTACTGTCCAGCAACCACAGGCCAGATGAGAGAAGAGCTTAGCTGATAAAACTTTTAATACACTCATCTGAGTCCCCTTCAGTTGTACTCTCAGCACAATAAGGTAAACAAGCAGCAGTGCTTTGCAAACTTGTTTTGCCCTGGGCTTTGCCCCTCAGATTTATTTTTGAAACCGTTTCGAGTGAGCAACCATACACAGTATTTATTTGCTGTGTGTGATTTTTTTTTTTTTTTGGGTACATAGACTGTTACCTGTTCTGAGCCCTCTACTGATACATGAAATAATAATAAGAATAAAACCACCGATCTCAGTGCTATTTCAAGTTAGGTGCTATTGTGCATATTTCATGTTGGTCTGTACCCAGTAGCTACAACAGTGATCTGCCAATTTTAACAAAACGGTATAGAGAAAAAAGGGAGGACAGTGACTGAAAAGTCAGACAGAGCTGATAGGTACAGTATATTATTCATGATAAAGTAAAATTCACCCTGTGTGTCTCAATTTTCTGCAGTTAAATTCTCTTTATGATCTGGGCAAACCTTTTGGAGTACTGAACTTCTAACATGGGTATACAATCTTTTAAATTAGGGTTATACACGACTACAGAAGCTCCAGTGTGTAACATTTAGTATTTATTGTCAAGAATGGAATACAATAATCATTAGTATGTTTTCATTACCTGAAAAAAATCATCTTAAAATGAGCCCTTTATATCTACAGTGAGAGCGGGTCCCCCTCCATGGAGTCCGTCATTTTGGACCGCCATTTTTGTACATTTGCCCAGAACAGACAAACCAGACCCTGATCTAGATATGGCTATATATTGGCAGCCAGTTTTTCTTACATGCTTGGAAGGAGACCACTAGGTGCCACTAAATCCTACAGACTGGACCTTTAAATCCAAATAGGTCTTCATTTCTTTTTACCCTCACTATTTCTCACAGCAGAAGTTTTAATTTGTCAAAGCACAGGTGTAACTAATGACATTAATGATATCACTCTTCAATCAGGACACACATTTCAGGTGTGTCAGCATGAGCCAGCATGCACAATATCTGAGATCTGACTCTGGAATACAAACACTGTTAATTAATGTGATTAGCTACATCTGTGTCCAGGCACAGGGCCAAGGCGTCACGGTCCAAAACACAGCAGAATCCAAAGGCAGGACTCAGGAGCAATCAGTTCAAGTAAAAGAGTCTTTGCTAGTCAAGTTTACAGGCAGGCAAACAAGGTCCAAAGAGGCTAGGCTGAGGCGGAATACAAATAGTACAGGCTTAGTCAAAAAGACAGGATCAGGAGCAGAAAACAGGCAGGAAGACACCGGAGGCTGTAAAGCTAAGGCATGAGGCGCAAAGAGTAGGGCGTTAACAAGGGGAATGACAAACAGGTGTGTGATGAAGGTGAGCAGGTGAGATCATTCAGTAATCAGGAGACTGGCTGGAGGGAGGGGCTAAGTCTGAGAGCAGAGTGAGAACATAAGGGAGTGACAAGCCAGAATGAAGGAAAAAGAGTGCTTAAATCACAACACAAGGAGCGCAAAGGTGCACCTGAGTGAGTCAACATTTACTCCTTATACATTTATCTTTCAATAACTCAATAATTTGCCATTACCAAAGAGTTTGCAGAGCAGATAAACTTTAGCTCATGCAAAAACCAGACTAAACTATCACGTCAAGCTGCGGTGTGGCTGCAGTTGTCTTCTCAAAAACAAGTGAGAGTTGGAGAACTAAGGGACTGGACGTTATCGACAACAGGTGGACAGGTGTCACTTAAAAAGTGAGTCCAAATTGTTTTAAACTGTGTATTAGCATTATGTTGCTGTTAGCAAAAGGAACTTGGTAACAGTTGTTGTTTTTGACTCAGTGTTATCTTTCAACATGTGTTAGTCGTGGTTTATGCTGTATGTATGTCAGCTCCGTGCAAGTTTTGTTTTTGTGCGCCATGTTGGGTAACTGCTGGTGATATTGTGTTAAATGTCTGCTGCTAAGCTAGGGTGGGTGGCTAGCAGCTAATGTTGTTAGCCTTATTGCATTGTGTTTGTGTAGCTTCTGACTGCTTATACTGAGTAACATGCACATGATGCTGGTTGAGGGGGTCTACATAGAGAAGAAGCACCATTTTATGGCATTATAATTCTCATAGTTATTATATTTACTTCTCTATTTGTATTTTTTAAGGACTTGTCTCTCCATAGACTGGCTGTATGAACATGTTTTGAGGCCCTGCTGCTGGGCTCCTTCCTGCCTTTACAATATGTACATATTTTCTTGTAGAATATTCCCTGGCCCACAATGGGGCCTCAGAATCAGGCAATTAAGCAGGACTCACCTCAAGGCCCTTATCATGTCAGTTGAGGGTATGCTTTAGTGGTGCATATTCTCATACATAATTTTCTATTAATTCAGCAAAATACTAGTTGACACACAGTACGCCTGAGGCTTTTAAAGCCCCTGAAGTTCTGATGCTCCAGGGCTGGTGCTTGCATTGCCCAGTAGGTAATCCAGTCTTGTCCCACAAGCCTGCTCTTGCCACAATTACCTGTTGACTCACTGCTTGTGTTTGACGAGAAATGCACAAGAAAATAGCCAAAACACAAGCAAATTTTGAAAAATAATCTTCACCAATTTGACTCTCTCGACTCAAATGAAAACCTTTTTTTTTTTTTTTTTTTTAAAGTGAAAACACAACCAGGCACATGTTTTTCTCTATCTGCAATGTGTTGTGACTTTTCTTAAGCTGCAGTGGCTGGAGCCCTCATGGTAGCCAATGCCTGCCAAGTTAGTGTATGAATATGTACGAATGGGTAATTGTGACTTGAGTGGTCAAAAGACTAGAAAGGTGCTATATAGATACAGTCCATTTACTATAGCTGCTTCACTTTCATTGTCATGGCTTATTGGCTTTATCATAATTGTAGGTATGGTTTATTGAAGGAAAAATTATATGAAACTGTCATGTTGAGCAGGGTGCAAAATTAACCTTTTTATCCTCTGGCCAAAGAGCTCGTTAATGTTTAAATGTTACCAGCCATTGTTTTTTTTTTTTCTTTGACTGGTGAGTGAATGTGCATATTTTGGTTGCAAACAAACAGAAGTTATGTTTACATTATTGCTACGTTTCGAGGCATGGCACCACCACCAACAGTCAATCAGGGGGAATAGTGGGGAACGTTTGGTCCGAACATGGTATGACGTTGCCCACGTACTTCGAATTAAAACAGGTAACATCTCTTAGAGAAATTGCTCTAGCAACTTCACAGTGTCACTTAATTTAAGTTAGAGGTCTCATAATTTGGCTTTTAATTAGAAAAGGTTAAAAAATATCCCCCATCGGTTTAATGAACGCTTGATTAGGAAGGAGATTTTACGGGGTACATGACTTCCTCCTAAATTTACACATATTACATTACACCTGACAAATCCCTTATCAGTTTAAAGCGTCCTTTTTAAAAGGCCAAAATTAAACCCCTTTTAAAAATGACTTTAATTAACAAGTTAAAGAAATGTTAAGGTGTACATGGCTTTCCCCAAAATGAAGAAAAATGTGTGGCTTATTATATTCATATATAAAATATAAATGTACCTCAAGACAGTCCATCCATTGTTTGTGTGGCGGCGAGGAGCCGACGACCAGAGCCAGACAACAAAACACAAGTCAAAGGATTTCTGGGCAGCATGCAGAGCAAAAAAGAGAATCTACAGAAGAAGCAGTGGCTCGGTTCGTCTAACTCTCTGCCCTGTTCTTTCGCTTACTTTTGCTTGGTGGCAGATGAAAGGCCTCTGTGCCTCTCTGGCGCTCTTTTTGATTTCTGTGTCATTCAAATGGAAAGGAAGGCGAGTCTGCAGAGAGCCCAGTTTGTCTGCACACATTGAATACTAATATCACATCACTATTCATTAAACATATCGGAGCCCAGTCTTGCCCTGCTTTAGTGCGTTTGGTGCTACTGAATAGTCAGGGTAGTGGTGTACAGGAGGGGAGGTGCCATTGTATGAACTACCATATCACTGGCAATACCGCGCATTGATTCCAGTCAATACCTCCGCAGAAATGTGCTGCATGCCATTACACCTCTGAATTGATTATTGAACCAGACTTAACACGATGAAGCAGTGTCATGTTTGAACATGACAGACAGTCCATGAACAGCAGTTGATAGGTTCCCCACCGCTAATGGTCCCAGAAATGAAATGGCAAAGGACCATATTTCTCCCCACTGTGTCTGTTGGGCAAAAGCTGCAGACCAATCTACTACCCAGATGGAAAATCAATAGCCAATCACCTAGCAAAGACGTGAATTGGTGTACTTGCGTAGTTAACCCCCTGGACAAATGTTTCCATTCAGATTAAGACTGCAAATACCGACCATTTAGAGGAGAGATGTTAATTTATGAGGGGTTTACAGTATGTGTGTGTGTGTGTGTGTGTGTGTGTGCGGTGTTGTCATGCACAATTTCAAAGAAACCGCCGAGCCCTTGAGATGGACCTGAGGGAACGGCCGTGAATAACAGCAAGGCGCTGTGAACACACAGGAGTATGATCAATGGTTTCTTTTACTTTAATGCCAGCTGTACAAAAGCACACAGCTCCTTCCTGCTGTAGGCCTCACTTTGAAAGTGTGGACTTGGGTTAGCATGGAGATAAAAGGGGGGTTAGAACAAAACAAAGGGTTGGTTGTACAGGAACTACTGTTACCCCCAACCCAGCATGATAGACACCACATCTGTCTGTCTGTATAAAGTGTATCAAACCAGTTAACCTGTATATATGGGGTTCTAATTCTTCTTCATCATATGCACAAATTGGGGAAAGAAGAGATGTGAGACATCAAAAAACAGTTCCATATCTTATCTTACTGGCAAGGTCCACTTACTTGATTTTCATCCACAATCTCGTCGGATCATCAAGGCAGAGTTTGCGCAGTTGTCATGGAGATGGTTCAAGGTCACTGTTGTTTCATGACCATGTACAACTGAATAGTCTGCAACAAGAGAGCTCTTGATGTGGCTGAAATCTCTGGAATAAAAGTCTGAGACCTCGAGTTAAGATTATTTTTATTATTCAGTGCCTCTGTGTGAGTCGTGCTTGTTTTCAGGCTATACACAAGACCTTGAATTGTTTTTCCACTTATTTGCAACTCATGTGGCCTCTCTGCTCTGAGGAGCACAATTGCTCATTGAGTGTGATTAAAGAAAACTTTTTACCTGATAAGTTTTCTTTGTTTTTATGTCATGTTTAACTTTGTCAAATTTGTCATCATCAGTTCTGAGAAATTGTGTCTATTTGCTGACAATTTTCAGACCAAACAGTAAAATGAGGAAAGAAATGGCAGATTGATAATGGAAAATATGTTTGTTTGGAGTCCCAGTTGGACAATTACAGAGAAATCTAAATAATGTTTAATGTCGGTCCACACTCTTTAAATTGCTTTTGGCAAATAAACAAGGTGATACCAGAATGTCAAACATGATTTCAATACTAGTATAAAAAATAATAAAGAATAACCTGCACACAGTGCTAGTACAGGAAAAAGTCACCAAAGACATACTGATGACCAGTTGTAGGGTTTACCACAAAATGAATGTGGCTATGACTCAGGTGTGTATTTTATTTGAATACATTATCTTATATCTAGAAGCTTATAAAAAATAAGCTTCTAGATATAAGAATTATGCCACCATTTTAATCCTCCACCTTATTTTAGTTTTTACTACTTCAAACTACTTCAACCTGCTCCACCTCTGCCTCATACTGCACACACAAATGCCTCTTTCTGTTTGCCTCTCTCTGTAACATACAGGGACGGCAATATTTTCTAAAGGTGCCCCCCCCCCCACAAAAAAAAAATCACGTTTTGTATTTATTCACCTGACATTCTGTTTTCAGTGAGCCCCATGGTGGGGAGGCTTGTTAATGACTGACTGAATGACTTAATGCTACTCCTGCCTTTTGCTTTTGAGGGACAGCACTGTAGTTGGCACAACTTCTAGCGGTTCCTTTCATTAAGTTTGAAGAAATGGCCAATGCTGCTGTTTTTAATGGTGAGGGAAGTACTGAATAACTTACACTGGATCGTCATTGTGCTGTAATTGAGTGTCACACAGTGCAACAGTACTTTTTTTTTTTTTCCCTTTCTGAATAATGTTTGGCACCCTCGCATACTTGCTAGTAGGATAAATCATCACTGGTTTTGTGCTCTTATCTTTTTAATAAAGCAGGTCTGCATTCAGAAACCACAACCTGCATCACCTGATGTAAGGCGCTCAAAGCATTTCTCTCCCCTGCAGTCGAACCGATAGCTTGAAAAGACAGGAGGGTTAGAGGAGGTGAGAGATGGAGATTAAGAGGTTTTTTTCATCAGGGGGCTTGTGAATCCTCACCTTGAACACTGAACTTGAGTTGATCCTGGCATGCCATTGGCAATTTAGTTTAGCCAGTGGTGACTCCAATCTTCTCCAGCGCTGGATGTGAGTGCTTTAATTTGGCTGGCTGAGGTTTCGGCGTGGAGCCACTAATGAAAGTGCCTTCAGGATGCACTGACGGAGCTCTGGGAGGATCACTCCAGCTATATCTTTTAAGAGATCTGTAAGGTTAACATTGCATTCAGTAATTAAAGTAGATTTGGGAGGAAAATCAATGCCAACGTGTTCATTTCAAACTAATTGCAAGTCGAGCTTGGTTTTCTTATTGGGTTCAAAGCCCCCGTTGCTGCATCTCAGCAACTGCACTGTAGCAACTAGTAAGTAAAATGTTGATGTGCACAAGTGAGTAGACTGAAACCAAGCATGTCTGTCACTTTAATGATAGCAGGGCACACCAGTACATCATGATAAAATATAGCTGTTAGAACCGCAGAATATTGGTTGATAAATAATGCTCCAGTATTTTAAACCTCACTCTGAAGTTTTCCCACTGGTGTTTTCTATAAATCCTTCATAAACAGCATCATTATTTGGTTACCGTCAGCTGTTGATGCATTTGAAGTGGAGCGGGCTTTTAAGTTTGTCGTTCGGTTCGGGTGTCGTTATCATAACCTGAAGTAAAAGTACTTCCTCATCACCTTGAAAGCTTCAATACTGATACTCAAAAAATAAATGGGTGCCATCAAAAAGCACTTACCAACTCCCTTGACTCTCCAGGACCCAACTTGTCAGACTATAAAGCACACTAATGTGCCAGGGCATAGGGTCTCTGTCCTGCACTCCTAATCATGCACTACACTAGTTCATTAAAACTAAACTTAATGAGTCATACACTACAGACTTGCCCTGAGCAACACCAATTAGTTTCTGTTTTGGCTAGTTATAGTCTTCCTGAAGGCCTGAGGCTGTTAGAAAGGATCTGAGGTTTAGTCACACAATAGAGCAAGAAACAGAAGTTAAAACACAGTGACAAACACAAAAATGTACTTTATTCTTATAACTTTGAAGCATGTTCAAGGATCAGACACTTCAGCTTCCTTAACACCTAGAAGTAACACACATATATCTGACCTGACTAGTAAGTTCTGGTCAACCAGATTTCACAAGACATATGTGGTTATTTATAAGGAAAACTTTTTTAAAACATTGAAAAAAAACAAGCAAATGAATTAAAGGGACACTTCAGGGATTAAGAATTGCACGTTCATAAAGTTTGGGGACTTGAGATGGATTGCAGAAAAAGAGGTAAGAGGTATTCTGACTTCTGGGCCCTGATCAAACTTCAGCAGCATGACTAGACTTACAAAATGCAACATTTATAGCATTACACCTCCCTGTTATAAAAATGTAAATGTAGATAATCCTGATGATCATCAGGGTTAATTTCTCAGACTAGACAAAGCTGCTCCGCAGCCACAAAATTTGATTTATTTTAAAGTGTTTTCAAAGTCTGAGTAGAAGTCCTGATGACAAGTTAACAAATCTTCATGTCAACATCTGTGTAGTGGCCCAAAACGCGACTAAAACTGCCTTCACATGATAAGAGATTTGCTCTTTGTTCACCCTGAGGTAGGGCACAGAGCATAGTGGCTACAGAGGCAAAGATACAATCATCTTCAACAACAACAAAAAAAACTGTTTCTGCTCACCGACTGTTTATAGCTATGCTTGTGATGCAAAGCATATCCCCTGTCTGTGGCCTAGCTAACATACAGAACTGCTAAGCTAAGATTTTAAACTGCACTGAATCAAATGACACTTTAGTTTTTGCTCCCATTTTTCATAAGTTTAAGTAAAAGATCCTTCACTGAAATCACCTGTAGCACACTGCTTCAACATAATGTCACTGCCAACATCCAGTCACCATCGCCCCTTTACATGACAATCATGAAACATTAGCTTTTAATATCAAGTTGCTCTTTTTCTTGGGCAGATTGACATGCCCAACATTGTGGGCTGTAGATTTGTCTCTCTTAGGAGTACCAACGTTGTTTTTCATTCCTGTTTGAAGTTTCACTTGGTTGCGAGCGGTAGCATGCAACACACTGCAGCCTTGAGCTACAGTGGCTAATGCGTTTATAGCATGGTTGCATGAACACAGCCATTTTGACAGTTTGTGAAAAATGTAAACAGCTTCCAGAAATTATGGCAATATATATTAGGTTTTCTCAGCATATATCTTTTTGGCATGTTTTGTTTATGTATGCATAACATAATTGACTCCCTGAGTTATAAAAAAGTTGTATTCAAGTATGAATAACTGTAGTCAAAGAAGAGTTCAAACGAAATGAATTTGAAATTATTTTGTTCGTGTAAAACTATACTTATGCAACAACATCCACATTTCTTTTAGACTCAACATATCTGTCTCTTGAGGTGAGCTTTCAGGAAACTCCCCTCAAATTTTAGAATAAAATCTGCTGTGCTGTGATGGCTGGATTGCAAAGCATCGTAACAGTGTTTTATGTAAGTTGGAGTTTCTACTCTCTGATCTCTATCACAGATATTTGTAATTGTCTCTTATAAACTGATGAGCTTGTTTTTTATATTATTGGAGTAGCATTTTACACACTGGCTAAAATGTCACGACAGAACAGAAAGTGTCTGCATTTTCATTCAGCTTTACATATTCTTACATTTTCATAGTAGAATTACACAAAGTAACGCTGCCTTTCTGTTTTGTTCAACGCTTTTGAGGATGTGGTCATCTCGTTTGAATAACAAGATCAATAACAAATGCACAGTGCAAGAGTTTCCTCTCAGAATCCATTCACAAGCCTGTTGAATGTGAAATTGAATATTCATCAATATGCAGGAGCATAAGGAGCAAATGAAATTCAATATAGACAGATAGGTAGATGGATTAATGGGTATGTACAGTAGAGGTAGAATGTCAAGTAGGCCACTTCACATCTGGCATCAAACATCTGCATGTACTATTTTTTTTTTTTTTTCAGTTGGCCAAAGAGTCTTTTTTTATTTTATTTTTTTTATTATGAAACATTTTACTCCAGTCTGGATTATTTATTTATTTATTTCTGGACTGCAGTTGGTGATTATTTAATGTTCATTTAATAGACTTTCAAACAAATTGGGTTCGGAGTGCCTTTTTGATTTGTTGAATAATCAAGTCAGCCGCGATGGTTCGTCAGTGCTGCAAACTGCAGTTGAAGCTGTTAGGCATACTAAATGAAAGAAGATGTACTTGCATGATTCTTTCAATTCTTGGCTTGTAATCTTCATGGTTGAATGCTTGTATTCGCTCTGTTAAATAAATGTTTTAGAGTGGGTAAAGATGATGCAACTGAAAAACGTGTGGGAACTTTAGTATGAAAACAACTCCAATGTGTTGATTTTACACTCCAATGTGAGAGAGAACTTCTGTTTGGTTCTTGTGGTTCTTGATCCACTGGGAGATAATGGATTTTGGACCAATAGTTGGAATAGTTTGTGCCATGGTTGCTTTTCTGTGATGTTACATGTATAACATGGGCACTTTGTTAGTGATGTAGATACTAGAACTATTCACAAGTATCTGCAAATGCCTCTCTGGCTAAAGATCATCTTTTTGAATTTTAGAACCTCTTTGATGCATTCACTAAAATTTGCTTTTTACTCAATTACGATGTGATCACCCAGGAGGTCGGTTGTTGCAGGTGGAAGGATTTCATCTTCACTCTACTCTTTAGAGCGCAGAACCCATTTCCCTGATGGGGTCTCATTTCGCTGTTGAGCTTTGTTACTATCCATCGGTATTCTGGCCTTCTGCACACACAACCCAGCAGGATGCTTCTTCTTGACTGTAAAGCTATGGGTCCGTGCAGAGCGGCAGCTCATTCAGCTAACTAGTTTTCTTTTTTTTTAATCTTAAATGGGGATATTGAGCAGGCCGGAGCGTGCCGGGCTTTCTTTTAATGTGTGGTGCTCGATCCAGACGGTGAAAAGAAGTCACGGAGAATAGAAACCCAGGCTTCGGTGACTGTCAAATGAAAATCTTTCTCTACACAGCCTTTTGACTTCTCTCAATGGTGCTATAGGCAACTCTCCAGCCTCATTCTGTCAAACAGCGTTTGGCAATTTGGTCACAGTGAAATGATGGAGGAGTTAAGTGAGGATTTTTTTTTTTTTCACTCAAACACCAGGGGCTCCTCTCATAATGTTGAGATTTTGTATGGCAGAATGTGAGGAAAGCAGCGTTCATGTCACACAGACTGATAGATAAACTGAGAACCATAGGTGACAGGTAAATGCTGTGTTTCTCTGGAAGCCACCATCGAGGTAGAAGTGTGCAATATTAAGTAGCCTACTGTTCACACTTCTCTTGGATTTCTCATCTCTGACCAGGTGGACTCAGCCGATGGACATCCAACCCAAATAAACCTGTTTTTAGAACCAGACTTCACCGCTGGGCAGTGAACTGAGCTGAACCCGTACATCAACTATTTATCAGATTGTCGAACCCATGTCTGCAGACATCCCTCAGCTCTGCATCGCTTTATCAAAGGTCTGACTCTCGGTAGGAGCAGCAGGTAGTCATGTGGCGAGACCGGGTTAGAGTTAGTACATTCAAGCTCGCCTCGAGGCACGATTTCAGACTCATCTGTTGTGCTGATTCTGCTGGGCTCATGTTTGTCTGAGCCTGCAGTCACGGCGAGCCATCTCGGTGGAAATACCGGGCTGCAGCTCATACTGTGAGAGGGTGGCAGTGGTGCCTTTTTGACTCACGAGAGTGAAGCCGAGGCTGACTGCCAGCATATCAAGTGAGGGTGCAAAATTGCTCTGAAACATTAGGAATGAGAGTGACCAAGGAGTGAATTAGGCCATGGTGAATCATTTTATGCCACCCCCAGCTCTTACCCACTCATCTGTCCCTTATCATTTCATTCTGCTGAGGGTGTCTTGTATTTTTTCTGAACAGTTAAAAAAAAAAAAACCTCCTGGGGCCTATCAACATGTATTTCATGTGCTTCAATCAGCACTCTTTGTAACTTGTAGGCTCAGTGGGAATCAATTTGATAATGTTATATTGAGGCCAAAAAAAAAAGACTAAATATGACAGCAAATGCAGACTATGCATTTGTTTTTCTTTTTTCTAGTGTGTGTATTTGAGTGTGTACTTAAAGACCAAATTCACACAGTCAACATAGTTGCAATACTTGCTCCCCTACATGAGTGGGAGTATGAAAATAAGTTGAGTACTGTATTACACCGAGGTTATGAGTCATTCACAGTAATTTTAAATTGCATATAATATAGTTTTCTCCTTTTATGATACATAATAAGAGTGCCAGCTCCACAAACTATAGACCAGAGTTGTGAATGGGGGAGGCACGGTGGTGCAGTGGTCAGCATTGTCGCCTCACAGCAAGGAGGTTCCTGGTTTGAACCTCGGCTGTGTGGAGTTTTCATGTTCCACCCATGTCACTGGACTTTTGTTCTTGCTCACAGTTTCACTATCTCGTAGTTAAGCACCGATTTATTGGACGTTATTCGACCTTGTTGACTGACATCGGCCTAGCTGCAAAGAAGATCACGTTCACCAATGTCAGTAGGTGACGCGTTGCATTGGTTACTCCAATATCGGACAAATCACCTCCATTTTGTTTTACAGAAGCCCGTTTTGCTCCACGACCTCGCCGGTGGCGCTGTGTGTGTCTGTCTGTGTTGCTGATTTAGTTGAGACGTGCCCTGAAGGTAACAAAATAGCTATGTGTGAAAATTGTCAAACTGCAAAAATGTATTTGCTTGCCAACTTTATGTAACTTTGATTATCATTAATTAGCAGCTAACAGGTACTGTAGAGTGCACTCAGTGCACTGTGGCTTAATGAGTTATTCTGGAGATGCAGTGCAGATTTTTCATATATATATATTTTTTTTCCCCACTGATTGTTTGAAGAGTAGATACAATTTCAGTTGACCAAGATTTTCTTTGGTTGAAAGAGTCCTTCTGGTAATCATGAGTAGCCATAACAGAATTTACATAAATCAGACTAGTTTCAGATGTCTTGTTCTGGAGCAAAGTGTTGAACTTATAGACAAACCATCTGCCTTGGCCTGGCTTCTAGCGTGCAAAAATACCAGTTCCCGTCATCCCCATGTTGTTTTACAGCCCATATTTGCCATGTTAGCTCTTTGTACACCAGACACTGTTTACAGACGTGTGTCTCTGAGTGTGTGTGAAACTATACATTTCCCCATCAGTTGCTTCTTGTGCCTCGCGATCCATAAATGGAGGGGAGATAGACACAGTATTGGCTGTGGTTACTGAGGTGGCGTGAGGAGATGCTGCAATGAAACTCAAAGCTTTTTGATGTGTGACAATTGGCCTCAGACGCTGCTCAGTGACACAGAAGACGAGCCACCAGTCAGACACTAAAAGTGAGATTTCTTCAAATGGAAAGAGCTCTGTTGTATTGTTTTATTTATTTTTTCTGAAAAGAGCTACAGCAAGAGAGAGAATGAGTCAGTTGGAAAGCAATCATTTAGCAGCACTGACCTCTTCTAATAGAGGTGGGGTAAATTGCTTCAGTTTAATACTTCATGACAGCACAGTGGATAAATGAGACAGAACACTATTGGATACTAATCTGGGCAAAAGCCACTTGTTGGAAAACAATAGGGAATTTTGTGCTTAAGGATCTGGCAGGAAAATCTAAAAGGAACAATTATGTGTCTTTAATGATACATCCCTATGGTGGGCTATCAAGCCATGGTCACATCCTCTCTGTCCTGTCATAACTGTTATCCTCCCTTGTCTTCGGATCGTTAACCAGCGATTCCTTCTCTCTGCAGAATCCTCTCGACAATCTAATGTGTAATGACTAACATCTCTCCGTTGGCAGAGGAAAGATTAACAAACAGCCTGAGTGAACGGATTGCCTGACACACTGAGGTCTTTTTCCAGATGCATTATCAGTCAAATCATAGAGCCTATACTGTTCACACCAGGTAAGCATTTCACTCAGAAATGCAGCCACTTGCTTTAAAAAAAAAAAAAAACTGCACATGCTCCAATCTGCTGAGTGACAAATCTGAAGCCCGCTGCATTTGGACTGCAGAAATGTGCTCTGCATTGTGAAGGTGAGAACGGAGGTAATGTGTCAAGTGATTTACATATAATTCCCTTCACGAGTCAAGAAGTGCCACGAGTGCCTTGCATCGTCGATTTTTCCCCTGCTGACTGGAGGAATTAAAGCTTCAGACAATGTTCAGCAACTACACTGAGAACGAAAACTCATAAGAGAAGCGATGGGGAAATAATTTACTGGATGACTCAAATAGTGTTCTGCTTTCTCTCAAGCAGTGACTTTTGGGCTGAAATAGCCTACAAAATGTATATGGCTTAATAAAAATGGCACTTTAAAGCTGCATTAGGGAAGATTTTCATGAAATTTCTCGTACTTGTGCTCTTCCGGAGGCCACATGGTCGATTTATCCAGTTTACTCAAACTTCTGGTGTCATAAAGTGGTCAGTCAAGTTGCAAATGGTTATGTCAGGTTGATAAGGAGCAACATTAGCATCCATTCAAGTCAACCTGGGGAAGGTAGCTAGTAAAGTAGTCTCAGAGCTCAGAGGAGAAGTCTTGTCTTGGTCACTATGGCATCTTTTACCTACGGTAATGTATAAAAACGTTGATGCTAATGTTCGCGCCTGATTCCTGCTGATCGCTTCTGTTATTTTGTGTTGTGTCATCACCTGCTGTCTGCCGTCGTCGAGGTCCCGCACACCTTGTGTTTTGCTCATCAGTGACCAGACTGCCAAAAACTCAGTCGGCGACCTCATCGTTCACATTTGTTACTGTGATTTGGTCACATAACTTTTCCTGAGGAAAAACTTCAGGCGGAAGTCAAAACATTATTCTTTTGTTCTGTCATTGAGCAGCAGGTCGTGCCTGTGATCCCACAGGTGTCTTCCCCTGTCTGCCCTGAATGATAACGTTCGTCCAGATGAACCACCGTTTATATTCACTATTTCCACAGAGTGCACCTATCTGCTAAGCTTTTGTTCTTTGCTGAGACATGCAGTATGTTAAGTCAGTTGCACAGGCCGCTGCTGGGGCTGTGGAAATACTGGATATAAATGTTTGTCTCGCCCTGGGCAGATTTTCTTTTTTTCATTCTGAGCAGACATCTGTGGGATCACGATAATACCTTTTTTAATATACAACCATTGATAGTATAATTCAAGGACAGAACATCTGGGTCTGAAGTGAAGCCAATATTTTTCTTTCCTTATGACCTGCAGGGGGCAGCACATTTGGCTGCAAAAAAAATCAGATTGCATTGAGTTTTATGGAGAAATTAGCCTACTTTTCACATTTATTGACTCTGTAAACAGTTTCCTCATGGGTTTGTAGTCTCAATTGAGGGTTTCAAGTCTTCTTCCATGCAGCATGATGTCATTTTGTAAATTATGATCCCATTCAGAGTAAAATAGGGTATGTTTTTTAGGGTGTAGCTTCTATGTGATTGACAATTCATTCTCATTGAGTCCTTCCAACACAACATACCAGGCTCACAAAGTGTTTTCAGTAACATATTTTAATGTACTGTTAAGCTGTAATGTGTTTCCTGCTTTAAAATGGTGTGAAGACCAACTGTAGCCAAACTCATAGTACATCACCCACCAGTTTTACACTGTCCAGATAGCATCACTTAATGGCTCCAAAAAACCAAGATGGTAATACCAAAAATACCAAACGTGAGGCTTCAAAACAGTGGTCCACAAACCAACTCACTGCTTGATGACAAATGACAAACACGAAAAAACCCAAAACATGTCTTTAAGGTTTGCACAGCTTACACTGTGTAACCAAGTAAGGTCACAGATTGGATTAAGCCACTGGAGACCTCAGCGCTACACACTTTACTCTGTGAGTTGGATCACAACAAGAAGTAATGCATGGTGTACCCACAGATGGGACTAGCAATAAGTAACAATGTTGGCCCTCTAGCTGCTCATGTGGATGTTGGGATTGTCGGCATATTACAAATTGCTTTTACTTACAATGTAGGGACCGCTATAGATAAATATATAGATAAATAAAACAAACTGAAATGTCTTTGTTTGAGGAAACAAATATACAAGATACAATCAGCACCAAGGATATATACACCGGTTTGGTTTCTCAGGAAAAATCCATTTTATTTTCAGCTGAGATTTATAAAGTAAAACAAAATGTCAGCAATGATGGAGCGAGGAAAAGCCAGACTCACAAACCTTTTTAGAGCACCTGTTGTTATCCTTTTTGACTTTCAGTTTACACTTGCTGCTTTGTGGGACTCACACCTATTCCATTGCAAGAGAGAAAAACATGAAAAACTACACTTAGGTCAACCGTTTTTATTGATGGTATCCAAGGAGACACTTTATGCTTGCCAGAAATACCAAAATTGATCAATTTGCCTCTATTTCAACGGGTTGTGGTCGCACCACACCTAATGTACAGCCATTGCTTGAAAAATGCCTTTGGACTTTGGTATTTTATCCACACTGAGGCCGAGGAGAATGCTGTCTGAACTGTCCTGCCACCATGATTCTGACATGTTTCTCTTTGTGGACTTGCACACAAGTGCATCATACATATATTAAATTCTTTTGTTCTTTGCGCCATGGACTACACACCCAATGTAAACAAGCCCCGGTTAGTAAAACTTATGTCAAAAGAAAAACAAAGGGAATACTAAAATTTTTGCTAAGCAGGAACAGTTGGGAGGCTATAGAGGGACCGCTACGATCTGCAAGGCAAGGGTCATGTGACTGAGACAGCCAAAGGTTTCAGTAGGCTGTGTTTTGGTCGCCTTGCTAGCTTGTCTATTATATAATAATAAAGTGGTCCCTGGAAAAACGCTGCCATCTTATAAATTTTCACCTTTATTCTATTCTAAATGTTAGAAATACAAAAGCAGTGATTATGAAAGAAACTTAAGACGCCTCTCCAAAGTACAACATATCCACGAGGAATACTCATGCAACATAACTTAGTTAATCACATTGTTAAAACCACATTTGGAGATCCTGACAAACTAATCTAATACATTCCAAGTTTTGTATTAGAGTTTTATTTCCTCGCGTTCATAAATGTGAGTCTGTCATCCTGTGAAAGACTTCCAGCAGCTCTACTCAAAATGTGACAGGATATGAGATTCTGTCATACTGCACTAACGAGACCAAAAGTTATTTTTCATAATCAGTTCTGACTAATAATTATATCAATCAAAATGCAACAAGATCAAGTGCTGAATATTTGAAAAAGTTATTTATGTTTGGTTGACGTGGACAGTTTGGCATACCAATAAAAACAAAATCCGATTAAGTGAAACTGATGAGGCGAAAGATTTGTAAGCTGACCGGTGTGCTAGTTCAGCCACCCAAATGGTCATGTGACCTAGGTCAATTGTTGCAATCAGTGACCCATCTTGTCAAGCCAGTCAAATATAGTAATCACATCAGAGCAGTGATATAATTTCAGTCATTCTGGGAGCTGCACGGCGAATGCCTCTGTAGGTATGCACCATTTGATGGATCCTATATCCAGTATGATGAGGAAATGGAGGAGAATTGCCAAAGGATCAACCAATAACTCTAAACTAGAATGTGCAGTGCCTCCTTATATTCCTTAAATCCCCAGACTGTGGCTGCAAATGGGACATTATGCAGGCTTAAGTGGAATTGATTTGGCAAGAAAATTAATAGCACATTGCAGCACTTGAGCTGTAGGTATGGTATTGTCTGCCATCAGAGCCAATTATTCAGAAATGATGACAGACCATTTCACTGATAATTTAGAAGTCTGCCATCGGCGTTTTGTGCTTTTATTCTTTAGAAAAGCGATTTCAGAGCAGAGCTCCGGCTATACGGTATGTTTAAGGTCAGCAGCATTTTTAAAAGACGGTCTTAAAACTTAAATGACTCTCGTTGATGTGCCGTCAAACTGACCACAAAAGTACAAGGTAAAATATCTGAGGCATAGAAAAATCTAGTTTAAAAAACCATCCGACAAAAACCAGAAATGTTAGTTTATCACAGAGCTGCAGCGAAACAGCATTTCATGCACTCTTTAGATGATGTGTGATGCTGTCTGTGAGGGCCTCTGAGATTTCTTTTGGCTCTGCTGGGCTGTGATCTGGAGTGTGATGTGGCACCACACTATCTGTATTGACAGCACATTTATCACACTTTGTCTCTGTTAGCATTCATTTGCATGGGCCCATCTCCAGCCATGATGCTGGAGGTTGGTGTGCCAGTATGTTCATTTTTGTCCTAAAGCCACGCAAATATACAAAAACACTTGTTCAATGCCAAAAGGGAAGGCTGTGTATGATTATACACTGCTGGAAGAAAAAAAAAATGGCATCCCTTTTAATGCGTATTCTCATCGTTTATTCTGGGTAACTGTTGACATGCTCTGCCACATTGGCTTCATATCATGCTTCACAGCACATGACACAAGAACACTTGACTTTCTTTGATTTTCATAATAGAATCATGATTTGCATAAAACATTTGATATACACATAATCATATTTAAAAGAAGGAATTGATGATATGAACAGTATTTTTGCATATTCTCTAAAAGTAGGTGGTACAGTGTAAGAGTGAAAACATGCAGAGAAAGAGATGGAGATAAATAAAATGGGAAATTAATACAATGGGAGATGTGTGCTTAAAAAAAAACATACTATAAATACTTCTGTAGTAATAGGACTGAAGAAAGAGGATTGTCTGATTGCCTGAGGCAAGTTAAAGGCCATGTTGGGATAGTAAATCAGGGTGAGTAATAAAAAAATAATTACTCTGGAGCTGATAATGGAAGTAGTTTAAAAAGTGTCTTCCTTCTCATCTCTGAGAGTTGTATACATGGTGAAGACTGGGCCCTCGCGGGAGATTGGCAGCAAGTAGAGACAAAGTTCATGAGCTGAAGCTGAAGCGAGCCTTTCAGTTATCTTGGAAACGGGAGTGAAGTTTGCTGCCGGTAATGGTGCAATTTGACACAAGTTTGAAGGCGAGGAGGACAAAACTAGATGTTTTTCAAAAAGGTACGTCAAGTTTCTGGAGTACCGCAACACGAGCCGACAGTATCTAGCTTCTCTAAGCATGGCGGCTATTGTTTCGTAATGGTTTATCAAAAATACATAAACTGCTAATGAGTAAATAAAATTATTTGTATATGGGCAAGTCAAAACTGTTTGTGCAAGCACATTTCTGATGCTAAAATGAATGAATAAATAAAAACAAATCAATAACATGCTATAAAATATTTGACTGGCTATTAGTTACAATACTTGACTCTAAATTTACACTTTACTGTCTGTAACTTTAAAACTTTGACCCTGAATAATCGTCTTCAATAACTCACACTAATGTAAAACACTCACTCAGTTAGGATACAGGTATTACATGTTTTTTATTTTTTTCAAAATGTCTGAGTCCTGGCCTTAAAGCTCTTTATTGACATCTGCTGAAAGTCAGTGAGTTTTCTGATGATAAATGTGCAAAGTTGTTGATGTCTCACTGTGTGTTTGACTTTGAGCCCATCTGTGGATTAATGCCCAGGAAGCACCTGCAGAGAAAAGGCCAAGAGGAACGGCGTTAGTTTCAGAAATGTCGCCTTTTTCTTCCCTCTTGAGTTTGTAGTCAGTAGTCGGTGTTTGGGTTGTGGACTGACTGACAAAACAAGTAATCTGAAGACTGAATCTGAAGGGCATTTTCGCTATATTGCGTGCGTACAAAACTATTAATTACAGAAATAACTGACAAAAACATTTTATCTGACTGACTGCATCGTATAGCAACCCATCATTTACCAGACCAATGCCTGCAGTACCCATCTGACCTACCATAAAGGAGAACTAATTGTACAGTAGCCCAAATGTGTCAATCCTGGGAGTGAATGTGCTGCTGCTTTTCTGTATAATTATTGTGCACGAAGACACCGAGCGCAAGTATGTCTGTGATGAGCCCAGGCGGAAAATTAGAGTCTCATGTTTGCACGCAATGTGCATTAACTCATGACGTTAAGACACTTTATTCACATCAGAAGTCAGTGGCGATATTGTGTAAATAAATGAGTCTGGTATAAGTGCCAGGTCTCTGTATGAACACTAATTTTACCAGGTTTAAACCACCTATAAAACTAGTTAACAAGCAGCAAGCGGAGAGGAACGATATAAAGAATGCTAAGTGGAATTTATCTACAGTTAATATTGTCTTTCTATTAACCTTATGCTTTACAGCTCTCCTTTTGCAAAGTGTGTGTGTGTGTGTGTCACCTTCTGCATTGAAAGCTTGTGAAGTCCTGTTGAGGTAAATGCATACAGCTCCCGTATGTAATTTACAACCTTATAGACATAATTACTAATCAGTCTCTTTTTATCAATGTATACTTCATAACACAAAGGAATGATTATTTAGTGTGTCAAATCAAGGAGGCTGTAAAAAGCTAACCGTTATTTTACTAACTTGCTAGTTTGTCACAATATTTTGGTCACCTTTGCAACAATTTTGTTCAGCAGTGAGTAGTTGGAAAAATCTCTAAAAAGCTTGTTAACAACTGCTAATGAGACAATAAGTTCACCCAGATTTTTAAGACTTATTTGGAACAGATTTTTCTTAGACAGACGTTAACTTAATACAAAATAAGCAAATACAGCTTCCTTTTTGCTACCTTACGGCTCTCAAAGGTCAGAACTGTCAAGGTGGTTTTCTGTAGGTCAACTCACATGTCATCAAATATGAACTTGCACTAATTCATTTTGCCATGAAATGTTGCTGTTTGTGTCCACCTCTTCACTGTTAAAGGTAGTCTGAGTTTTTAGTCCCATGTATTGTTTATATTCACTGTTTCTCACGAAAGTGGTGTGTCAGGTGTTTCCTGTGTCAGGTGTAATGTTTAGTAGAAACATCCTGTATACTTCCTCATGAAACATTTGGTTATATGGCATTTATGTTTTCTTCATTGACTTTGTTTCGGCTTATACATTCTCTACCTGCTGTCAGAGAAATGGTGTGAAGCCATCAGTGGAGCTATATATGGCATACTGTTAATTGTTCTGTGCATGTGTCGGTCTTTTCAGACAGGAAGTGACTCACTGCGCTCAGACAGACAAGAACTCTGCAAGCAAACACAATGTGCTCTTTGTGTGGTAACCATGGAAATGATGTCTGTGCCCTACTGCATCCTTGCCGGTATAACTGTTTTTTTTTTAATTTTTTTTTTTTATAGTAGCTACATATTAAAATATTACTTATAGAAAATACTTTAGCTAGCTTTGACTTTGAGTCCATAAGCAGTACTCATATTTTAAATAAAAGTAGCAATATTGCTCTGCAAATTTATGTGCAGGCTTTGGCAACACGTGTCAAATGTCATACAATAAGGTCTACTTCCTAAATTCGTGTTACATAGCACATCTGTGCACTTAGAGTTATCTTCAGCCGTCAACAGCCACAATGAGCTGGAGCTACTGTTACACTTAGGTCATGTTCATGACTTCAATTTTCTTAAATTGACACACTGACAAATTAGCATTCAGATTATGTTAATTCAGTTTGCCTTACACTGACGAAAGTGTATTCATGAGTCTACCAGCCACTGTACATTAGCCTCTGTGAATGGTAAATATGAGTAATGGCTAGTGTCATGAGGAGAGTTAAGTGAAATGACATTAAGTGTTGACTATGGTGATATCTCAATCATAGGTCAGTTTGACACATAGTGACAATCCTGTCATGCCTGCCAACCACCGACTTGTAATAGCTTAGGTTGAAGCTAAATTAGTAAAGCCATAATTTGAAAATGTTTACGTGATACATCTAGTCTTTCGCCATTTGCTCTGCCTTGCAAATGCTCGCCTGTGTGTCCCAATAACTGTAAGAGAAAAAAGTTGGTGAAACTCTCAAACCACCAGGATCAGTCCCTCATCCATGGTCCGTCAGTGCCTGACAGTTACTGTGTGGGAGACGAGCACGACGGCGACAGGATTTTCATGGGATCGCACTGCTTGTCGCTCCACCTGTCAAATTGTCCATGCATCCCTGCCCACCTGCTCTCCTCTTATTGAAAACGAATTATGAGGTCCAACAATCGCACCCCGTCGGGAAAGACCTTCGGATTCAAACAAAACAGGGATCCAGTCTTGAAAGAATTACTCCTTACTTCCACTAACCGTTAAAATGCCGCATGTTACATCTAACCTGTGCTTCATCCTAATGGAGTTCTACTACAACACTAATTAAAGCAAAAAGTTAATATATGAAAAGTCACATAGAAATCAATCTTTGATTATCTCCTTGTACCTCATGAGACGAGGTTCTCGATTAGACTTTCCACTGGATTCTTTGTTTATTGATACAATAGAAAAGTAAAACCTGATAATGCAATAAACAGAAGTTTCTGTACTATGATATCTTTTCTTGTTCTGACGCTGTCTACAAGATGTAGAATAGAGTGTGACTGGTGGCTGTAAGATTATCATGTATAAGAGAAGACGCATTCGATCACATATTCCACTTGCCTTTGAGGCAGATTGAGTAATCAGAAAGCTGAAGTGACAATATACTATATGTATAATACAATAATCTTGAGAAACTAGAAACTAAACTAACTTCCTAATACTATTTAGATGCTTACTGTCATGTACTTAAGACTCGAGGATGTTGTGGATTTGGGTTTCCGGTGGGTTTAAGTGTCATTTTGACTTTTTTAATTCTGACTCATCACACACTACTGCATAAAGTCTTTTCAGGCCAGCTGTTCTCTTCCTGTCTCCCTGCAATGCCACAGCCCCCGTCCTTTGAGCAGGGAGAGCGTGACTTAATAAGCCAAATGTCATTAACAGAAAAACCTGATTTAAGTTTTGAACTGTGCATGCAGTAAGGCAGAACTGCTTCTGTTGTTTTACAATAAATATAGATATCAGGCTGATGTTTTTTTCCCCTTAAAGTTTATATTAGATACATTTTGACATGTTGACATGACAATACTCCAGGTATTCAATGTATATTAGATCTATACTTACTAGTTTGTTGTTTTTACACGTCTCTTCAGATTCAGACTGACTTATTGAGCTTCTTTTAGATCTTGACTAGAATTTCAAATATAGTTGTGTGGGTTACATCAATGTGTGCACGCTGCATTTGTATAGAGAGACTCAGCAGTAGGTCCGTTGAAGTTCAAGAGTTTGCTTCAGACATAACAGCGAGCCATCTTTAGCAAACACTGTACACAGCAAACGAGTCACACTGTCACTGCACAGCAGAAGATGAGCAAATGTGAACGGGTGCCCTTGTGTCCTCCCTGCACCACCGCCTCTGAAGTGGGACTAAAAAAAACCCACCAGGGATCTGTTAGAAGAGCATTTGGGCTTTAATTATGAGCAATTTCCTGAAAACATAACTCTAAATTAAAGAATTAAATCATATGTCTATGTAATAAAGGGTAGCTACATAATTAAAAGATGGTAAATGAGGATTTACCAAGATTAAAGTTTGTGCTGGTAAAGGAGCCTGACTTGATACATTGGCTTGTGTTGTTGCTGGAAAGCTGTCTAACTACTCGCTGCTAGTTTATGGAGGTCAGTAGCACAGGGCACCGTTTCATGGAGGCCATAAACTCAGTTAAAATATTGTTTGGTCATTGAGGCCCTCTTGCTTAAAACTTTCACAGCTAGTACACTTCTCAAGTGTAGTGAAACGACTACCACCAATTTATATACATGATTCAGTTATAGATGAGGCAGATAGAGGCATGTATTACTGTATGTTATACGGATAATATGTGCAGAGAGTAACAGTAAATACAACAGATGCGCTGTTGGTAGCCAGTAATGCAACTTGCACCTGAGCACACATTAGATACTACATGTGGATTTTGTTTGATGTACCCTACCTTTTTTATATTTGTCTACAGACTTTCAGCCATTGAGGCACACATAAGGGAGAAGTTTGCCGCTGCTTTATTATTTTAACCCAAACCATGACCTTTTCCTAATCAAACTGCAACTGAAAGCTGAAAATGACAAAATAAACTGAAGTCAATGTTGACTTTTGTCTTCACACAGGACACAAACCTGGGCCTGGTGTAAATAACTAAATATCTGCAATGTAACTACTCTGCATCCAAGTAGACATTAAATGAGACTGAGAAAGTTTTGGTGATAAGACCATTACTTGTCTCCAATGATTATATAAAGAATGGATGTAGTATCCATGACGTCACCTATAGTTTTCTGAAGAGCCGTTATGAAGCTCAAGATCTGTGGCTGTGGCCATGTTGGTAGTCCTGCCATCTGTAAAAGCATCCACCCGCCAATCAAAGTGGCCACACTGTTAATTATGCAAAACTTTAGGCCTCAATAAAATCTGAATGGGTGAGTTACATAAAAGAAAAAAGACTCAATAGAAATTTGCTAGCGACCAAAACCGTTCTTCGTGCCAGGCTGTAAACATGTTTATTTCTGCTGTGAGGTTAGGCATTTTAATAATGGGGGTCTATGGAGACTGACTTTTTGTAGCCAGCCTCAAGTGGCTGTTTGAGCAACTGCAGTTTTTGGCACTTCCACATTGACTTTACTTCACAGCCATGGAGGTTGCTGCTTGGTTGCTTGGGGCTCATACTCTGTACGTACACAGTGGTTCTTCAAACTCACACAGGGCACGGGACTTTCAATTCCTAGTTGAGCTCCTCTGGTTTCATAGGTCTGGTTTCATTAAGTTATATAGGTATGGAGAAAAAATACATAAATTTAACTCTTGTAACTATGACCAACTACCTGAGGAAGGCAGTTGCATCCTGGCTTTGATGTTGGTCAGGATTAATACCTTGATCTCACATGGTGTATGTCCCTGTCGTCTTCTTTTAATAGATAATTGTGCTCAACTACAATCATTGATTTAAAAAAAAAAAAAAAAAAATGAACGTAAAAAGCCTTAGGCAGACTGAGAAACATCAAGAATGGTTAGATGATTCCCTGAGGAGAATAAAAGTGTTTTCTTAATGTGACTCTGTGCACAAAGAAAAGAAAATGTTCTTACTGTTCTCTTCTTTACTTCAAACAGTTAAACAGCTATGCCTAGGCTAAGTCTTTGTACATGCCGTTCTCTGAGCAGGACATCAGCAACAATCAGAATTGCTCTTTTGCAACTGGTCAAAGTGTGTGTTCCTGTGGACCATGCTGCCTTGTAATGACAAGTGATGAACATAACAAATACAGTTCCCTTCTCTGCCATTCAGTTTGGATTATTAAGGCCTAGGAAAACAACTGACATCCGCTGCTTGCTCTTTTATTCACTGTGGCTGCTTTGGCCATAGGAGCTCTAAAAGCAACCACAGTAACATATAATTGCTCCGTGATGTTACTGTTATTGATAGCACCGCATGTATGTTTTGTCTTCTTTCAATACATAATTGTGCTTGATTCCAATTATTGATACAGGAAGCCTGAAAATCTGAAGGTGAATATAAAGCTAGCACTGCACGCTGGAAAATGAAAATGTCACACTGTAGTGAAATATTGCTTTAAGTGCTGCTAGGCTGGGAGTCCAAATGCAAATAGCCTCAGAATGTAAGTGTGTGCATTTGTATGTATGCTCATCTACAGCATCTATTGGGAGTCTTTACTCATCTAATCACTTCACTCCCATGAGTCGACGTGCTAATTAGATCTAAAATATACATCATAGTTCCCCTCGTCTCTTTAATTAAAAGTTGATGGTAGTTATTCAGCTATCAAGTGATATGCTTGGAGACGTGTCCAAAAAGTGTGGCTTAAGTGTGAGTTTGAGGACAAAAAGCACCCATTTTTATGGGCAGATGGAAAGCTATATGCTGCTTTATGTCCTTGGAAAATGTGCATCATTGCCTTTTTTTAACCGAGCATGTGAATAAAAAGGAATAGCTATGAAAATGATGAAATCATTCACAGAAGAAAAGAGATCTGGCACGGGGTAATTATTTCAGGCACCGGGTGGCGGAGTACATTTTTAGCATTCAGCTCTACATTCAAATAAGCATTTGCAAGGTGCAGAGGTTTTCCCTGTATGATTTGCACTAAGCCAGGTAATGAGAAGGATGTGAAGGAGAGCTCAGGAAAATGTTTCTGTGCATGCAAAGATGGGTGAACTCAGTTAGTATTCATCATCGTCCTCTTGAGGTTAACATAAAAGGTTCCAGATCTCTCTCCCTCTCAGACTAACCAAAAAAAGGAGTTTTAAAACCATCATCTTTAAAGGTCCTATACATGGAATTGTCATTTTTCAATCCTTAAGATTTTCATTTCCATTCTTGATACTATTTATGGCTGACTTGCTTTCACCAACAGCCATTGTATGTAAGTTCTGTAACAGTACTTTCCATTATTACTGGCGGAGTCCGCCTTTCCCGTGCAAAGATCCATGCACGTGATTGATAGGAAGCTCTGCATGTATACTTGATGACATGCATAAGACAAAAGCAAGAATATGTGCACATTTCCACCTCTGGTATTGTTACATTGTTAGTCACATGTTGTGAACTGATACCACAGTCACTCTTTTTTTAGTTGCATTTCCAACAAGCAGGAGTTCATTAAAACACAGTAGCTGCTACCACCAGTAAACACGTGCCGTCATTAACTGGGGCTGAAGTGTGAAGAGTTGTAAATTTAAATGTTTTGTTTTTTTTCTTTTACTTGGGTGTAAGCACATCAAACTATAAACACAACATTTGACATAATGAGAAATTAATGAAGTGAATATGTATGTAGTATAGGACATTTACACATTCAGCAGACGCAGAGCGACATTAACATTCATTTAGAGTTCTGCTTCTGTCCACCTGATGAAAGTACATCCAATATTCACTCTGTTATCTCTCCTTATTCTCTCCACAAACTCTTACGTTTCATGTTCTTTAGCTGCTAAATGCCAGTTGCTAACTGTCGACTGTCTGATATGTGACCGGTAGTGTACAATGGGTTTATCAGAACTTTTCAACCAAATAGCAATACAGTAAGAGGCCCCTTTTAAAAACAAACAAACAAGCAAACAAAAAAAAACAATAAGCTGAAAGATGCAAAACACTGTAGTGATAATTCTCTGTGGATCGATCCACTGTGTCATAGTGACTAGTGCAGCTTCAAAGTGTTTTTGTTTGTTTTTTAATTATACAATCTTATGAATTGATGCTCTTTGCACCCCATTCATCTGAGCGCCTCCAGTTCTGATCCATGGTGGCTGCCAGATCTGCCACAGCATCTCCTTTTGATTCTACCACAGGGGAGCGGCAACATTGAAGATTCTCAAATTGTAAACACGGTGACTTTAACTACAACGAACACCAACAGTGATAGTAATTGCCTTTGTGGGGTTCTTCTGTTTTGTATTTCTTGAATGCATAATAAAATGTAAATTCTGATTATGTTTAATGCAGCTCTACAAAAATAATCTCCAGTTATTAACATTTAGACATCTGCACCATCTGCTTCCTGAAATATTTTCTAGAAATGGTCCAACTATTCACTTGGAAAAAAAAAAGACATGTGCCTCCACTTTTCAGATGGGCCGCTGTAAACAACACTGATGCAAAATCAAGTCATCATCACATCACACAATGCGCATATGTATTGACAGCTTGCTTTGATGTTTGTTAAACACTGTCTAATGTGGCATTTGGATGAATAACACACAGAAGTATTTAGTGTGACAGCTGCAAGATGCAGATGTATTACACATCTGCAAAAAATGTCAGCTTCAGTTTTAGTGTCTCTTTTTAAAGTTTATGGTTTTAGGCCTCCATACCTGCATTCTTCACGAGCTGCTGGGTGACTGATGGAAGGCGACAGGTTTAATATGAAGGTAGTGAAGAGGTTGCTGACAACCGATCACATCTGACCACATTCTGGGTCTCTGTGGGTACACAAACATAAAAAGGGTCATGTTGATGTGACAAACTCAGGTCAAAGAGCAATAATCTCAACATTTATCACGGCTGAACTAAACAGAACTTTCATTTTTCAGCATCAGACTAGCCAGTTGACCTCCCATTTATTCCCATTCTGGTCAGTTTCAAAAAATGGCCCATGGCAGATTTCATTTTTCGCTGTTTTTTTTTTTTTTTGTCTTGTGGGAAGCTGTGAGAAAGCAGGAGGGGGAAAAAACACACCACACACAAACACAGTTGTTAGCCCAGGCTGTGAGGTCAAATAAAGACAGTCCAAGCACCTGCAGTGACAGTAGCTCGGAGGGGTAAAGGAGGCTCTCGCTGTGCTCTGTATGCTCAAATACCATCAGAGCCTCGTCTGTTTCACATTAACACCCTTGGAGACTCTCAGGTTCACGCTTCGGCCTTAAACACTTGACCCAGTTGTGATCAATGGGACAACACTGCACAGGGTAACCCATCACTTTACACTTTGAGATAGATGCACAGGCCGTATGGGATTGCAGTAGGACGCCCAAACTCTTACCTTCACCCAGTGTTGCATAGAGTTTGATCCCAGGACGGAGATCAATTCATTACCAGCATCATTTATCACAACAGGACAGTTCCAATCAACTTTAAATCACTTGGCGCTACTTGAAGCACGTGTCCCACATGAATCTATGGAGCTCGTATGCAGGCAATTTAAAATCTCATTTTCTGCACACTATTAGTCTACAGCCATTTTTTTTTTTACTCATTTATCTAGCGCATGTTTTTCTAATCAATCCGTGGTTTGTGCATTGTTTGGAAATGCTGTTACAGCAGCTCACATGAACAATGCACAAAATAATATTGTCTACTGGGCTAACAAATTAAGTGGTACTGATTGTTCACATGCAGCCCGTGATGTGCCTCGGAGATATGATTTTAAAAAACAACAACAACAAGAAAAAAGCTCTAGAAAAAATATATTTCTCTGACTTTGGGCAATATGTTAAATATGCACAGCCTGGCTGGCTTTAATAATCCTCTGTGCACAGGCACTGATGATCTCGTATGGACATAAGGGTGATCCTGCAGTCACCACATCATAATTAACAATGTTCCTGAGTAATTTTGACTTAAGGATTGTATTAATATGCACATCACACGTTGGTTCTGGATGAAAAGAGTGTATGCTACATTACACACTGATTCCAGGTCTTCAAATTTTCCCAGTCAGTTTTTAAATCAAGTCAGGATGTTTTTAATTGGCAGCAGTTTTAAAAAAATTATTGCCACATGGGGGCAGTAGAGCTAGCTGAAAACACATCTAACATATTATTTGATTAAGTTAATTTGTTAAACATATGTGGAAAACAATATGTTTATATCCAGCAGACGCAGCACAACCTGTGCATTCATTTAGAGTTGTTTATAGTCAACTGATTAAAAAGTTTTTTTAATTATCTCAGATGGAAAACTTGACTAGTCAGTGTAATGTATATTTTTTATAATGATGTTTTTATCTGTGCTGTATTGTTTTGAAATGTTGTATTGTTTGGACCGCAGATGTAAATTAGCTACTGAGCTAACTGTGGCTCAGCACTCGTGTTGTGTATAGCTCATGTTTAATAAGCATACCTAAAGTAAGTCAAACTTAAAAAACAAACTCCGGGCATGAGATGAAACAAAAAAGTCAAAAACAAACGTAGGTGCTCTTACCATACCACCTCCTAAAGAAAATATCTGACTGTGAGCTGCTCATTACTAACTTTGTCTGCTGCTTAGTCCTTAAATAGTCTACAGCGTGCAGAGCTGCCTGCTGCTGCTGCCAAAGACAAGGTTGGTTCAGTGAGATTAAAATCAAAACAATGAACTGAAAGGCACTAAAACCCACTGAGCTGATAAAACTTTACAGAAACCTTTCAAATGAAATGTCATTTAATCCACTGTTAATTAGTACAGCTTTAAATATAATGTAGACTCTGTAGAAATGTGTGTGCAAATATGTAATAAAGCATCCAGTATATCCAGTTGAAGTACCAAAAGTTTAGGGCCATATTTTTGTGGCGGTGCATTTTGGTATTTTCCTGACCTTGATATTTCCCCATCTGTGTGGTATTTTGACACCCAGCATGGTACACAGGTGGGAGGAAAGGAACAAACAGGTGGGAGGTTCATTTAAATGAGGCAGTACAAACAGAGTTGTTGATATTTTGGGATAAATTGGATCTTAGACTTTGCGCTAAGAATAGACTTTGCAGCACCGTGTCTGTTTCTGGTGCGACGTCATTCTGCTGGCAGTCTGGCTTCATTAAAGAAAGAAAGCAAATTAAATATTTTGAGAAAATACACAGCAGTAACACAAAATGCTTAACTTGTAAATAAACAAACTGAATTTACTTATTCATTTATTTGAGTCTGCATCAACAATCAAAAATTTGGATGTGGTCAAAGCAGGAAGTGAAGTGATCTTGACTATAAATGAGTGATTACATAGTGTGATGTTATCCACATCTCCTTTTTATATGGAAAGCCTCTTCAGTTCATTAAAACCCTGCAGCCCTCTGAAGGCAGCAGGACATATGTTGATAAATCTGCAGCCTCTGATTTGGAAAGTGCAG
Source organism: Miichthys miiuy (assembly GCA_036365135.1). Classification (NCBI taxonomy): domain Eukaryota; kingdom Metazoa; phylum Chordata; class Actinopteri; family Sciaenidae; genus Miichthys; species Miichthys miiuy. The sequence continues at coordinate 19,442,447 of CM071614.1, read as the reverse complement.
CATGAAAGCACAGCGCCATTACGCATGGCCGCCCACTGAGTTTATCTTCATTAAACCACATGCAAACACCACCAGGCTGCTGCAAAATAACCGTGCACACCTCTACACAAATCACACTGGTCGGACAGAACTCTGAATTCTACCTGTTTTGTACAGGAAGCCTTAGATTACCAGGCCTCATTGGTCCTGTCAGCCTTGTACTGCTGACGTCAAGCTTCCCAGTGGTTGGCTGAGAGTGTCTACATAAGTCACCTTCACTTTTTCATTGTGCACTCCTGCACATAGAGTGCAGTGATTGTGTGCCACAAAAGATTGATCCAGTAGAATCAGCTGAGTAATGGGCCTACTCTATATGTTTTTAATGGTCCTTTGAATGGAGTCTTTTCTACAAGTAGATATTGTTATATATTGTTATTCTAAGAAGGGTTTGCAAAAATGTAATATCAGGCTGACAAATGAAAAGCAGCAAAGAGACAAAGAACCTCTGAGCATCAGTTAAATACAAATTTAAAAAACAGTCACTGGTAAAATAAATTGGAAACTTAGCATCAAAGTCTTTGCAGACTTGAATCTGTGCTATTCTTAAAACTTAATCAAAATGTAACCCCAATCCAAAAAAAGTTGGCGTGCTGTGTAAATCATAATTAGAGGAATGATTCGCAAATCCTTTTCAACCTATCCTCAATTGAACGCAGTAAAAAGACGAGATATTTTATGTTTGAATTGATCAACTTTATTGTTCTTTTGTAAATATGAACGCCGAACTCTGTGGACAAATAGCCCAACAGTTTACAATCCATAATGTCTGTAAAATTGTATAGAAATGGGGTAGCACAGTGTATGTCAGGGCTGTTCTGTTGGATTACAATAGATGTGCAGGTGTGCCTAATAAAGTAGCCATTAAGTGCACTGTATGTATTATTTGTAGGCAGTAACCACTTACTTTTTTTTTTTTTCATAATTGTGACATAATGTCATTACGAAAGTACAGTAGACCAATTACACTGAGAGAAATAAATCTTTCCCAGCACAGGCATCAGGCAGTTCTCGGAAAGCTGACAGATAATTTCAGATGGAGCAGTAAGATCATTTATGGTAAAAGACATACATCTTCCATACAAATGTAATATCATCACTGTGTGGAAAAAACTTAATAGTTTTCTGCCTCTGGGCCTCCCCTGATAATTATCTGAATGAAACAATCTATAAAGGGAAAATCCTCCTTTGAGTGAACTTCACCATTATGCACGCCTCGATGAGGGACTGCGTGAAAGCGTTGCTTCATTTAAACAGTTCACAAGCCATAAAGTTTGAGAAGCATTGCCTTATGCCACCACAATCATTTCACAATAAAACTGAAATTGTTATGCAGGACTGCAGTACTTTGCTCTCCAGACTTTTTCTGTGATGTCACTGACTCATCTTATATCTGGTGCTGAGATGGGCATTGATGCAGAGAAAGGAGTAGGTGTCAGATGTGTGGAGGGTTCAAGACGCTGATTTGAGGGTGGAGATGCTGTAATCAGTTGGAAAACGACAGACTCTTCTTTAATCTAGCCGAGTGGTTTTCAGCTGTTTGTTGCAGAGATGCTGAGGAGCCTCAGAGGAGCTTTGCAACAGTTTAAGAGACACATTTTCACCCTAAATGCCACACAACACCACAGAAACCAGAGATAACAAGACCAACCACAACAAATAACTATTCAACTTTTAATTAAGACATGACACTAGGCTGTCATCTTGCAAAGATGGTTCTCTGATCAGTATGTTGGGGTCAGGTGGCCGATTAGTATTTTTCTAGGTGGTCACTCCTCAGCACTGTTCTTGCCCTCAATTTTATTTGGAGAAATTAACCGCAGAGGGATTGTAGTGATGGAGCATTTTATGTTTTAAAGGAGGTCACTGCAATTTCACGTTCTGGGTCAAACCATGTGTCTTCAAACCTTTCTTAGTTTGCTTGCCCTCTTACTGACTCTTTAGACAAAGACAGAAACAGCTGCTGAAAAGGGGCTTGTTGTGTCAGGTACCAATAAGATGATTATATACAATCATAGATGTCCACTTTAAGCTATAGATCTATTAGTTTGAATGCCAGTCATATACCGAAACACTGCACATTGGTTTGAAATACTATGAAATGCAACTCTGGAAAGTCGCAATCATTTTACCAGGACGCTATGACTGAAAGGTCACTATTGACGAGTCCAGAGGACTTACCCTATGTTTTCAGTGATAATGCTACACTGTGAATAACAAATCCAACAAACAAATATTTATATTTACCTTGTTTATGTGGGCTTGTTTCATTTCAGCTCAGTGTGAGAGGGGACACACAGCGCAGAACAGATGGAAGACAAGCAAGGTGTGGATACCAGTTAGAAACAGGTATGAATGACATCAACGCACTGATAGATTTTGTGTTTTTCGCTGAGCTAGATGAGGGAATAATCCGTTAAAACAGATTGGTGATGCTGTTTTGCTCTTGTTGATCTCAGTGAAGTTTACTGGAGTGATGTAAAGTACCCCCAGTAAGTTATCTGGAGTCAGTGCTGTCAGACTCACTTGTCGGCAACCGGTCAAATAATAACTTAGGAGGCAATTTGGCCTCAAGTGCGCTGATTACTTTGGCATGTAGTTAACACACCAGTTATCATTTTGTTTTAATGGAAATAAACTTCTGGCATTTGCTCCTGGTGTTTCACCGCTGCTTTGGAAGACAGACGTGTGTGTGGTGGATCTAATTCATGCCGATGTGAAGAGTAGTTCATGTGGATTTTAAAAAGTAATTGATAAATATTCTTCAGCAAGTCTCCTCTGGCAGGTAAGCAAAGAAACCCCTCAGTGTTAAATTTGAGGAAGAAATTAGGTGGGAAGGTAGCAGAATGAGAAAATTTAACAGGGAAAGATGTGGATCTTTTCACTTTTACTCAAATAGAACTGGAAAAGTGCTCAAAATTGCCTCTCCACAGTCAAAGAGGAGAAAGATGGCTTTGAAATTTGAGTGTTTGGAATGTCTTTTCATGTTATTGGTTATGTTCATGTATGTTCAAATTATTTTATTTGATTACCCAGTGATCCATTCAGAACAATTCTTTCACAGACAGTTAAATAGAGTAAAAAAAAAAACACATTTTATTGAGGACTCACTCAAATGACCAGCTCGTGTCCCACGGAGTCAGTACAACGTCGCTGAAAGTGATGTGGCCTTGTACATGTACTGGATTGGCCAGCGCAGAGCATTGAATGATGATGCATTGCACATGAATGAATGTTTCATGTTGGTCTGACTGCAGCCAATATCAAATGCACAGTTTTCAAGGTTGCCATGTTCTGAACCAGATGTTTTGTTTTAAGCCAGAGACTGCTTTGACAAGTGTTGGTTCAGAAAAACACCCCAAAAACCAGAGAGAGCAAACTGTCTTACCTGAAGAACTTGTCAAACGTCACATGCAGAGGGTGACACTATAACAAAACCTCCTAGAATCTACCTGCTTTGGTGATTTCTCCTTTTTAATACCATGCCAATGCACAACAATCAACAGTAAAATAAGCCCATGCTTTGCTCATATTACCAACAGAAATATCACTTTCCTGCCTTTTAGTATGTAAATAATTGAATTCCCGAATTTCACCACTTTATGAGAGAAGAATGGCAATAAAAAATGTTTGTTTAATGATCCGTGGTTCTGTTTTTAAATGATGAAAATGTGCAAGGAAAACATTCAACCCCAACCCCAAGAAGCTGCTCAGCTAAAGACGATTATGTGAAGCTTATGAGAAAGCTTAATGAGAGAGTATACATCCAGGGCAGTCTTGTCCCTCAGGGCTGTCCAGAAAATGGAGCTCTGCATTGTTGGTGATTGAATTATAGATGGCCTCCTATACGGTGTTCTTTTTATTTTTCCTGCTGCTGCTGGGTTCAGAGCTTTGAGGGTGTCAATTTACAATGTAATTATGCTGTATGTTCATACTGTAGAAACATCCCTAAAGAGATTCACCGATAGACACAGCCAGCACACTTCTGAACTGGTTTGTGTTTTTAGTTTTCGCAGCACTTTTCTGTGTTTGGTTTTATTCTCTGGCTGTTTTTTGATGGATGGAGCTTTTAAGACCACTGCACCTCTTCGCCTTTAGGGCTGTTCAATGACGATGAATATGGGTTTGATGCTATGGGTTCATAATGTCAGCTTATTCAAATAGTCAAAGAGAATTTCTTTGGCTGCCAGTTGGTTTAGTTATAGTATTTCCGATATAGTAAACACTAAAACTCCTAATGAGCAGCTCGTAGGGCTGACACCATCTGGTAGTTGGGCCAATTGGTCGAGATGCTCTTGTGGCTAATGAGAGCTGCTTAATCCATTATTATCAGCATTAAGTTATATTATTAGAAATAACATGAATGAACAATTGTTTATTTTATTGTTCTTTACACATTTGATTGAAAAACTGAAAGTGTGTCAGATAAAGAAGACTAAGAAGACTGTTTTGAGTAGAAAATGAATGATTCTCTTTCTATTGTACATTTTTCACTCCATGAATCCATAGATGGCTAACACATGGTGTTCCATATACATTACATATTGTTTATAAGCCCAAATGTTAAAGTAGTAAAAACTAAAGGTTTTATTTTTCTTGTTTTATGTTGTTCTATGTATGTTTTTTTTTTTTTTTTTAATTTTCTGTATGTTTTACTATCACACAAAGCAATTCATTAGGGATTAATAAAATTATCATTAGCATACCCTTTTTTTTTTTTAGATACAATACATAAATTTCACATTGAGAATTCAAATAGTCAAGTCAAGTAAAACAAATGGACTGGATTCCACAAAGATTAACACTTTGTCCAAGGAACCTAAAGAACAGTGTGATTGTTTTTCACACTTAAAGTGGCGCATCTAATAAGGTTTAAAAAAAAAGAACAGCCTTAACAGTATGACACTTCCTCTGACATCGTGTGAACAAAATACAGGTGTTGCTCCTTGTTTCCTTCATGCCTGTCCTTTGTTGTTGTATAGCATCGAGTAACTTGAAACCCTGTACCTGAAATCTGGTCATAGATGCGGTTTGAGCACACGCAGTAATTAATTCATGCTCCAATATCCAACCTCATCCAGTGTGCCGTGTGCTTTGTCAACCTGATATTAACGGTGTTCTTTCATGGTGGTACTTCATCTTTAAGTGGCTCATTCATTAAATGCCCCGTGTACTCTGTGACACAGTGTCTCCCATACATTAGCAGTCTGCTCAAACCCCATGCTTGTTCAGTGAATTGATACTAAAAATGTAGAAAGTAGTCACATGACTGAGCGATGAATGAAGGTATAATTGAGTAAATTATGGCTAATGGAGCCATTTCAAATTCATTCAACATGTAGCTGCCATTATTGTATGTAAGGGTTTAGGTCATACCTAGAAATTATATTAAAAAAAACCATTTTGATTGGCTCTGTTGGATCAGATCACCTGGTGAACGGGAGAAAGTGCAGCAGAATAAGGGAAAGTAGATCAGATTGTACATGCCAAAGGGGGGACAGTGGTGCAGTGCTAGGTGCAGAAAGAAGGTTCCTGCTTTGAACACCAGCTGGGGCGTTTCTGTGTGGTAATTCAATAAAATAAGTGTAAGGTATGCTATATTTATGCGAGTAAAGGACATATCACAAAAAGTCAATCGTAACCAGTAATGTGTCACAAACCGCTTAAGCAGAGCTGTCTTCTGCTCGTCTAATCTCATCAGTCAACACACTGCATGCAGAGGCACACAACAGACTTGATTTTGTCTGACTGTGTGCTAAGACTCCCAAAAAACTGAGCTATCCCATTTAACGGTGGTCTTGTCCTCAACTATGTGCAATAATGACACATCAGGCAGTCTCTCTTTCCTCAATAGATCCACAGACTATCAGTAAATGGGCCTCTGTCCATCCACTGAGGGTCTACGGCTCCTTGAAGCATATTTAAATTCAGGGCAAGTCTTCCAGCTAGCCTGATGTGATGGCTGGGTAAACAGAGCGACGATAAACAATTACTGTTTATTAACTTTATTGAAGGTGTCCTGGATGACGGCTGAGTAGACTGTGAGGGAGATGGGCAGTGTTTGCGGATACAGAGAAACCTGTCATCTCGTAGGATGCAGCTCTATATTTTCTTACATTTTTAAAATACAATTATAGGAAAAGTGGATTTTCTTTTTGGCAAATATTGGCGTGGTGCGTTTATGCTTGTCTGTCTCGAGTTTGTACAAGGACGTGAAAGATGAAAAATCTCCCCAGAGTAGAAGGGAAAAAAACAATGCATTGTCATTGTGAAAAGAGGTTTCGCACGACAAAACAATGGGTGAATGATACTGAGAGCTCTAAAAATGTCACAGCAAAGTCATTTCTTTGACATTTATTCAAACACCAAATCCACTCGCTTTCACGGGGTTTCAATGCAATGGCATCAAGTGCCCTTTCTCGCCATTTCATACCAACATCTAACATTTGGATACATCCTTTTTTTTTTTTTTTAACTACTCTGAACTCTCAGAGTTTTCTCAGATCAAGCTCACAGATGCTGTAGATTAAATAAAACTCCAGTCTGCCAAGAACACAAAGGGGAAAAAAACAAAACATGAACGAAACAGAGGAAAAATCTATTTTCCGTGAACTTTTTTTTTTTTTATGGCCACTGCACAATGTCAGTAGGAACTAATTTTCTACATGCACGCTCAGCATACACCTCGGATATAGAGCAGAGATGATAACAATAAGATCGCACATTTCCTGACAGGCGTGGCAAATATATCAATTTTCCACTTGGCCTTTTTTTTTTTTTTAACGAATTAACTCCATAACTCCAGCGTTAACAGCACAATATGCCCTGTATATATTCTCTAAAGGGCTTGTTTGATCATCATCTCCATCTTCATAGCCTGTTTATCGATGTGTACTGCCTTTGTCTTCATTTTCATAAGTGCAGGGGTTCATTAACATTTGGCTGCACCGTAGCTGCAGCGCAGGAGGACTGTTTGATGGATGTCTCCTCTGTTAATTGACGTGTTGGGATTTAGCATGAGAGGAAACTCTGCCCGCACAGGGGTCAAAAAAATGAACTTCATTTTCAGCCAGAAAACCTCATGTTTCTCACGAATAATCTTTGGACTTCTTTCTATATCCCCAGAATGTTAATTAAATTGGAAGCCACTACTAGCGTGGTTAACCTACTTTAAATAACTTCAAAAGCGTGAACGTCAGCTTTATGAGGGATGATGGCCGCGTAGACGGAGATTTAATGTTGCAGTCGGCAAGTGGAGGTGACACAGCCAGGATGAGACAAGCTCGGGCTGAATGGAGTGGCTGTTATTGCTCAGTGATTTGCTTGTCATTCCTCTGCTACAATGACCTCAATAGCTATAGAGCATACTTAATATTCATTCCTTACTTTGTTGTACAGATTCTGTATAAAGTAGGCATATCTGTATTTCATAGTTACATGCTCTACGACCACAGCTCAGGTGTATGACCCTCATAAATATTCAGCTTTATGCTGTATAAGGAACAAAATAGAAACTTAGTAGAATATTCTGTTCTAGACTAGATCAGAAAAAGCACTACTTAACTGTAACTCCCATACATACTGATGAATTGATCAAAGAACACGCAGCAGCATAACGATCAATATTTTATCTTCTGAATTGCTGTTTGATCAGACGCCCCCTTTGAGGAAACTAACAAAAACAGCAATAACATACCAACAAAGACTGGAGATATTCTATATTTTGCTTTTAGACAACAAAATCCATGTGCGTCCCAAGACCAACCATGAGCCACTGAGCCACGTTGTTGTCCAAAAACAATGACAAACACATAAATGAGCTACACTGTTGCACTGGGTGACATGTTTCTTTATTACGATGAACACAAATACTGTAGGTTTTGACTCGTGAGTCTCATGAGGGCAGTGGTTCTCAAACTTTTAGAGTTGCGACCGCCCCAGGATAATTAAATTCAACCGCTAGGCTGCAAACCACTTCACTAGAGCGGTAAATATTTATTAATAATCAGCTAAAAATAGTTCTGAACCAAACCCATTACTACTGTTTGAGTAACTTTGGTTTAATAAAAAAAAAAAAAAAGGTCTCTGCACACAACAGTTGGGGTGCAACAGCCCACCAGCCACGCCATTGACCAAATCAGTAATTTCATCTTGCAGATAATGGTAAACCCATTTCAAACTGGACAGGCACAAAAAAAAAACCTCACCGGTCTTAGTTAGTTTTTCCAGTCTTTCCAAAAATCATCAGTCCTGGCTGGGTCAAAATAAACCCTTAATTCACAGAGCTGGATGTGACAGTATTCTCGAAATGGGCTGAAACGCTGGCAGCGTAGCTGATCTTTGGGGACAAATACACCTGTCAAAGTACATCCACTAAAAGCGCTTGTTTTGCAACTGACAGGCTCAGATTGTTAGTATCTTATAAAAGAGAACAGCCATTATTGCTGCTGCTCACCACCAGATTCCGTAGAGAAAAACTTTTTTTTCCTTTTGTCATCTTAACATCATAATTCATTGTGGACCAAAATAAAATAACTCATCCATTTTTATTTTTTTTTGTTGTAAACAAAACACAGCGGCTGGAATATGAAACTTGAAAACAAAGCACATGGAGGCAGATGGAGGGTGACGTCATTCTCTGCTGAGGATGCCATGACTACCTATTTACTACCTTTCTATCTATTCAACCTTCTGCATAAAACAACCTCTAAAGATTATCTTCAGTTGTATTTGCTTAGGCTGATATGACTGTAATAAAATCGGAAAATACAAAAGGAGAACGCATTGTTTTATTTTTGTTGGATTTGTAGGCAACCAGAGAACTCCAGAATAACACCAGTGTTATCCTTTAACAAATAGCGAAAGCAAATGTTACATAGATGGCTCACTTCTACGATGGATAGATACTTTATTGATCCCAACGGAAATTCAAGTATCCAGTAGCAACAAAAGGAGTTATAATAACATCAAATACCCTGAAAGGAAGATGTCATGAATAATTACTTGTGATCAGAGATTATGAGTTATGAGAGGAGCCAACACAATTTCTTATATTGTAGGTGACAGACATCTCTACTACATCTACAAGACTAGGCTACAGTATTTCAGAATTTAGGAATCAAAAACAAAACATTAATGTTTGAGGTGGCAGACAGAAATACCAAATCAAATGTCAAACATGAGGGGTGCAGGTGAAATCCAAACAAATGGAAAGACCATGAGGTCATTAGAGGTCACTCTGAAGTTAAAAGAAAGCGTGAGGAGGCTGGAGCAGTCGTACATCCAACTTTCATGTGAGACCAGGGTTTGCATTCATAATCTGACAGTTAATCTTTGCTTCTTAAATGTTTTATCGTTCCATAATCTTGAAGAAAAAGTTTCACATTTTGGGAATTATGCTTTTTGCTTTCTGCGAGAGAGTTGGAGAGTTTGCCAAGACCAGTTGCCAGGCAACCAGCAAAGACTTCGGGAAGTTACTGGTTGCAGGTCACTGTAAATTGGCAAGTATCTATTTGTACTGATTAAACAAGATACAACATGTTTAAGTGACCTTTAGAGGTGTTGATTGACATATTTTATCACCTTGAGACGAGGCCAGGCTCTCCGTATACAGTGTTAATGTTAAAGGCGTCAAGAGATATTATCCTAGATCAAACAGAATGAACCAAACCAACCAACTGACCCATTCAAATCAGAGCATTGCTCTCTGCAACTGTGCCTTCCTTGATACTAACACTGAGGGTAGTACATGAGATTTTTGAATTCTACATGGCTTTGATTTTAACCTCTTCCAAAAAATATTTTTGTCATTTTAAGGGGGGCTAGTGATCTTTAGCAGGAGACAGCTGGTCAACAGTAAGTACACAAGAAGATTAATTTGAGATGCAGCTGGCAGTTTGTCAAATGATCTGTCAGATTTTGAACCCTGAAAACACAGAGCATCCCTACATAAGAAATTCCAGTTTAATTTTTTTAATTTTCTGTGTACAGATTCATGAGGATTATGAAGAGACCACTATGCAGTTTAACACCATCACACCTGAATACAACCAGGCTCATGAAGTCTCAGCTTTTCAGTCATACCTAATTTATGCAATTACTGTTTAGGGACCCCAGTATTCGGAAATATTCAAATTATTTGCACTGCATGCCAAAAACTGCATGATTTTTGCCCAAAGATGGATGTGATTAGCATAAAGTCTCTAAAGGGGAGACTCGCGGGTACCCATAAAACCTATTTTTATTCAGATAGCATGAGGTGAAAAGTCAAAGGACCGCTTTGAAAAGGCCATGCCTGATAGCCGCTCTACCAGGTGAGCGGAGTCTTTGCCGCAGCGGCCCAAGTTGAATTCCAACCCATTGCCCTTTGCTGTATGTCAACCTCCATCGCTCTCCGGCCTTTTCTGTCACGCCAGTTTTAACACCATCAAAATGTAACCTAACTTGGAATGCCAATGGGTGTGTCATATCTTCTAATTTCATATGATATCTTCTTGCTATAAAACTGTCTACAGTCTGAAAGTCAGTAATGTCGGCTGCTTATACCTATCTGTGCTCAGTGGTAGAGGTTTAACCCATAATATAATATTTAATATAAACAATGTAAAAACACACACCAGACTTTTTTTTTTTAAAGCAAAGCAGTAACTTTACTTTTATTCTTTATCTACTGATCATTATGTGTGACAACAAACAAACAACTGCAGCGTTTCTTCCCCGAGTCATTAAGTCATGTTTATTATTGTGGGTTTAATGTTTTCAACTCACATTTCATTATCTTTTGATAAGATATCAGAATGTATTACTTTATGTCGCTGCAAGCTTCAACATTCCTGGCTTTCTTTTATAAAACAGTCTAATTTCCATGGCTCTGCAGTATCTCGTGACTGCAGAGTGGCTCTAACACAACTTCTTAGAGCAATTAACAGCTGATAACAGATAATTAAAGTTGCCATTGTTTGTGTGAAGCATCGCAGCAAATTTGCCTGGGCTGTGAAGAAATATCCATGTCTCTATATTTATCTGCAACCAACAGTTGATGATTACAGTTTTTGTTAATTCACATTTAGAGATTAGAAATTAGTTTGGCCCTTTGTTTGCTGGTGCACACATTAAAGCAGTTCTCTCCTAGTACTGGCAGCATGACGGTATTTTGTTGTTATACTCTGGAATATTTTAACGAGGAACAAAGATGACTGATGACTCATTTGAAGATAAACAGGTAAATGCTTGTGCCAAAGTCCATTAGTAGCAAGTTTTTCCTGACAAACACATAAAAAAAACACATTCACAAGGATCTTACTGTTGAATTTGGAAAGCTGAAGTGATGCACCAATTGTTCTCACTTTTGTTCGTAATGAATATTTAATTGGAAAACACTTTGGGGACAGAGGTCGGATTAACAAGTGCTGCAAAGCTGATATCACAGGTGACAGTATATTTCAGGATGCATACGAGACTCTTAATTTACATTCAAATCAACACAACAACTCGTGAGATATGTTTGCTTTGCAGCAGATTCATAATCCTTCTGTGCACCAACAATTCCCAACTTCCCCCATCAAAGCCAAGAAACAACTGAAAAAAAAGAAAAGGCAGAAGCACTTTCTGTCTTTGAAAAGCTGAATAACCACCCTCTGCCTCCCTCATTTGCCTCAACTAAGTACATATTCAAGCATGAATTTGATCCCATCTGTTCATTTACACGCAATAGTCATTCTATATAATTTATACAGGTCTTGTCCCTGTAAACTATCTACATATCGTATCCCTTATTAGTTTTGCTCAGATTGTGTAATGAAGCACCAAGGGTTTCCATTATGATTCAGTCGACATGCCTGCGGGCAGGCTGTCTCTGGATACTCTCTCTCTTGATTGCTTCGACTCTCAGCAAGTTGTTTTGTCTTTCAAGAGAAATAATGTATTGATCTGCACCAAATGAGACAGAACTCAAGGTTAATGAGAATTTAAACTGCTCTTAAAGGACTGGTGCAGTGACAGTGATCGGTTCCCCTAATGTTATGATGCTTGATGACCATGTAAATGTAATAATTCAAAGGGTCTTGCATACTTTTTATGCAGACTAAGCAAAGAAAAAAGAGAATAAAAGTCTAACAATTAAGCTCAAACTTGCTATAAAGTAGTAAGAAAGCTGACACATTGGCATTGTGCAGATCTAAACATGGCTAAATGTTTAATTACACTGACATGCAATATTTAACATAACATATGTAAAGTTGAAGATGCATGATGACATATCTCAAATAGGAAATGCTTGTTTTGGTTTCAGTGTGTCGTATCATAGTGTCAGTTTTTATACACCAACATTTAACTTCAAATTATAAAAACCTAGAGATTGAAATTTCCCTCGCATATAGGAAAATGTTTGAAGGTAGAAACATTCTGCATTGTAAAAGCCAACGGCAGGGGCAAAAACTGTTCTAACTGTATGCAAATACTACTGTACAAGGTCAACCCGGTATTACGACAGCATGGTCCACCATAGCAGTGTCACGTTCTTCCTAAATGAAGCTGAAGTTGCAACTTGGTTAGGTTTAAGCAACAAAACAACTTGGTTAAGTTGTGGCAGGTATATAACATCCAACGAACCGTTCCTAAACCTAAGTACACTCCGCATGAGCGCAGACATAACATACTGCACCTTCCTACACAAGCACTTTTCATGTAAACTTTTCATAAAAAAAGTAGGCTTCATTCTTGAGCTCCTGTCATAGACTGTATGAAACATTATCATTACAGTATCCGTGACTCGTACATTTCTGAAGAGCTGTAGTGAAGCTCAAAGTGTGGTGGCGCTGGCCGCCACTATCTTGGCAGTCCTGCCTCTGCCGGCTCCTGGCTAATCCAAAATTGGGCAAAGAGTGGAGTGTGTGTTTAGCTGAATGAAGCCTGGTTGCCAGCACCAGCCATTTGTGTCAGCACCCACCTGTCAATCAACGCTGACATACTCCTAATTATGCATATCTAAGTCTTCATAATGTGAACTGGTGAGTTATATTAAAATTCACCCAATAAAGTTCTCACAATCGGGAAAACTGGCTATAGAGATTAAATTTTTATTTTTTTTATTTTTTTGCTGTGAAGTTGGTCATTTTAAAATGGGGACTTTTTTTTTGGCTTTGACTTTTTTCAGGCTTTAGAATGATGATGATACTCTACTACCTCCAAAGAGAAATGGGATCCTCTAAGTAATGTCCTGTGAACACCATCAGGGCATCAGCAAAGAGAGTGGAGGAGAGGCTTGCAGTCATTCACTGAGACATAGAAAGTCAAGCATCAGACAGACAGAAAGCCTCAGCATTTATTGTGCTTGCTGTCACCACCATTAGTGTGAGACCGACCAAACTTGCCTTCCCTGCAGTGCGGCACTGAAGGGTGCAGTCACCGACATGCTTTTGCAACTTTCTCTCTCACCCCCCCACAAAAAGCTCCCACAGGCCGTATCCTAATACTATGTTGTGCCTTTTATCCCCGCCCCCCCACCAGCACTTTCCCATTCCCATTCTGTTGACTGCGACCTCCTCCCTCTTCCACGTGCTTTTTACTGTGAAATGGAGCTCTTCTCAATCACACAGCGCTGTTGGCCTGCTCTTTATTTCACTCGTCTTTTTTTTTTGTTGTTGTTCCCTCTCTTTCTCTCTGGCTGGGAGCTTATCTGAGAGGCTCAGCTGCTGGTCGACTGTCCACAGAGAACCCCAGGCCACAACAACAACAAAAAAAAAAACCTCTGGCAAATATAGCTACTCTTTGGCGTCAATTTATTTATGTTAAGTACTGAGATACTTCAACTATTTACCCTAACCTCAACTTGAAATGTGGAAAACGATAAGCTCCCCTCTTCAGCTCGCATGATGCATCACTGAAATGCCGCTGAAATTGAGTCAAGGGAGAGAGGTGATGGCTGTGTTTTCTTGATGGATTTAGGAGTGTGGGGAGGTAATATATCTGTGCTGTCCGATGAAAGCTATGCATTTCCAAAAAAAAGCTTTTCACAGAATAATTTTTTTTTGAAGTGGGGTTGCATGAAATATCCAGTTGTGTATTACCTACCTACCTACAGTAGACAGCGGTTGGCATGCCCCCATTTTTGAGAAGCAGATTGAACATGGAAGCTAAGCAATGCACCGCTGTCAACAGGGGGAAAACAAAGTGATTAATTTAGCACCTACAGTACGAGGCTGTTTTAAGTGTATGCTTTACAACTCACCCCTTTCTGACAGGAAACTGAAGTGTTCTTCAAAATCAGCCAGCTGCTTAATTTTCAACTGCATTCCTTTGGTTTGAAACATAATTTTTGATAAAGATTATTTAACCATTGTGAATTATTGTCAGGTATGAGATGGATAGTTTCCCTACTACCCTTAACCCTCAGGGGGGGGCTTAACTTTTTTACGCCTTAAAAGGTCCTTGCCCCAAAACGTGGCTCCTTCCCAAAAACTGCTATAAAAATAGTATATATATTCATATTTTTTTCTACTTTAAACACGTCAGTCTTTTAGAACTACTTTTTGGTTTTTAACCCTTTAAATGCCAGTATATTTACATAACTCCCCTTTTTTTTTTTTTTTTTTTATCCAAAAAAAAACTAAAATAATTTCCATAAAATAAATTTCAATGGCTAATGGCTAACTATTATTATTAGGCCCTGAGATGGGTCAATGATTGGCAGCAACATTGACTTTGATGCATTATTTTTTTTTTTGCAGTGTCAGATTTAAAAAAAACAAAAAAAAACTGCCTTATCGACAAATAATGGCTTCTTCCCAAAAACTGCTATAAAAATAGTATATATTATTTTTTCCTACTTTAAACACATCAGTCTTTTAGAACTACTTCAGCCTGAAATATATATATCAATTATTAATTAAATTTTGGGTTTTTTTAACCCTTTAAATGCCAGTATATTTACATAACTCCGCTGTTTTTTATACAAAAAACACCCCAGAAAAACAAAAATAATTTCCATAAAATACATTTCAATGAGTACACACACAATCTTTTTTTTTCACACACACCATTATCCAACATAAATAGCACACACACTTCCCTTGCAGAAAACAGTAAAAAGTGTTATTGTTATGTGTAACTTTGCTGCATGCTTTGAATGGGTAAAAGTGGTGCCACAAATATAAAAATTACAAATTGAAAGCCAGAGGTCCAAAATGAAACCTTAACATCAAGGAATGCATGAGTTTATGTTAGGATAAACGTGGGATCAAAAATAGTGGTTTTAATGGGTTTCAATGGGGAAGGTTTTGGCGCTAGGAACTATTAAGGATGGGTTTTTGTAGCTTAGCCATTTTAGGCTTAATTAAAGTACTGAGATTTCTTTTTCTTTTTTTAATTTTCTGGCAAATTTGAGTTATCTTCATTCAACACAGCCAAAATGGCTTAAAAAATAAACAGTGGCACGAAATGTCCCCAGGATGCCGAAAGGAGCACGCGTTGCAACAATTTTAAAGTCTGTGCACAGTTTACCAGTCTGCTTCAGAATCGATTTTAAGATCCTTTTTATTGGTTTATAAAGCTCCTATTGGTCTTAATTCTACCTTTTTATCAGATTTGCTTTAAAACCTTCAGGTCTTCCAGTAGCGGCCTTTTAATTATCGCAAAAGCGAAATGTACTGCAGCTTGCAGTTTTTGTTCTATGAAAAGTGCTATCAAAATGAAGTCCGACTAATTGTAGGCACTAACAGGCCTGTCCTATGCCATTTAATACTGTGGATGCAACAGCGGTAACCACACGACTCTACAACCCTGAATGTATGTGCCTATGCCCCCAATTGCAATCCCACCTACTGTATCTACAGCAGACCCTGCCGGTGACTGCAACAGACAGTGGCGCTACATC
Organism: Miichthys miiuy; assembly: GCA_036365135.1. Classification (NCBI taxonomy): domain Eukaryota; kingdom Metazoa; phylum Chordata; class Actinopteri; family Sciaenidae; genus Miichthys; species Miichthys miiuy. Next base: position 19,426,540 of record CM071614.1, on the reverse strand, counting down.
CGTGTCTCTAGTGGAGTCATGGCTCCTGCCCCTCTTGGCTGTAGTGGACCACATCCCCCAGCGTCCTCCCTTAGAACCACACTAAAACTGCTTAGATGATACGAGTGGTAATATGGTGATCTTCAGCTGAGCTGGCCACTCAACAAAGTATCCACTCTATTACACTGCCTCTATATTGGATGGATGATTGAAGCATCCCAAAGGACAGAACAGACATTTAATTATTCTGGCATATCTAATTGAATGGGCGTAAATTCTACAATTATACATTAAGTCAGTCAGTTCCCGTGCAGAATCATGTGAAGCTGGAGCAAGCCTTTACTGCAATTTGAATAAAATTACAAAAACAAATTTGCATGTCTACTATTGTATATGCCAAAAGTGATAGAGATATCAATAATAACACATTTAAGAGGAGAAAGTTTATGAAATTATTGTATGCATTACTGAACCTTATAATCAGCCTCATAATCAGAAAAAAAATAATCAGACACTGCTCCAGTGGCTAATTAAAATGTAATGCAGATGATGTTTACAAGTTTCCAGAATAGTCTCAGCCTTGATTTTACATTATTCAGAAAGTTAAGATCTTGTAACTATTAATTTCTGGACACTCTGAATCTTCTTTGGCACGATTCCCGCGTTCACAAAGAACTGAAAAGGTCAACACCCAGACACTGTTGTGATACATAAGAAGCATCTTCTTCCAGACGCTGAAAAATTCCCTTGAGGAAATCGAATCTCTGACTCTACTTTTCCTCAATAAGAATAAAAGAGTTTCATTTTCAGTATTGAAAACACATTTACAGTGTCTCTCTCAGTGTGGGTGAAGCACTCTCTATGCATCCCCTCCTGGGTATGTCACGTAATGAAGCAGGTGTATTTTATATACTGTATTCTTCCCTAATAGCTTTAACCTTATGACCTCATTTACTGGTAATACGACATCCGGAGAGATGACAATAAACACCAGTTGGTCTGTTTATTATTGGAGAACATCAACATAATGCCCTTGGCAGCATTTGACCCTGTAATTTCCTTCTGAGTCATCTTCCACGTGAGTCAATCTCATCGATGGCCCCTTCGATGCCCATGAATGACCGAGGGAGCTGACATCGATACCGCTTCCCAGGCGTTCAATATGTCAGCTGAACAAACACTTTTCTAAGAGATGATCCAGCCACCACGTCTGCCTCAGTTTGGTGTTTCTACATCGTGAGGCCGTGTTTCACTCAAGGACGTGTCATTTATCATCAGCGCACTCAACGGAGTGGCTAAAATAACTCAACCAACCCTGTTTATATGTATGTACATATGACACTTACAGGTGCAGTGTGTAAGAGTTCACAAAATCAGTCAATCAATCTAAATGAAGTAGACTTAATGAGTTCCTGTGTAAAGGTGCTGATAAAGAGAAATGGAAGAAGCAAACGTAAATAGCAAGTTAACCTGTGGCACTTGTCAATCAAGTATTACATCACATCCATTTGACGGGTTTGTCTTAATCAAGTTACTTTTGTTACACCACATACACGAAGGACTGAACCACCAACATTTACCGACAGCTAGAGACACTGTCAATAAAGCATCATTATCCCCTTAAGGCTGCATTATTTATTTATTTTGACTTCTTGATTATGCATAGTCATTCGTCTATATTACAGAGTCATCTGATCCATTATTAAGTTAAGCAGTTTTACAAGAATAATTCAAGTCACTATAAACATGTTTAGATTGTCCCTTCTGTTCTTCTGTAGGAACATGGTGGTTCACAACGGCGGTCACTGTGGAAGAAGAGCCGTGGTTCATTCTAACGTATAACAAAAACAATTATTTTCAGGTGTTAATACATTAATGAAAATATAGTTATGCAAATTACATTCAATTTCTGCCAAAAGGACCTTTTTTTTAAAAATATTGGCAAAATGGCAATACCCACAGTTGAGGGTTATAACTTGAGACACCTGACAATTACCTCCTGACCCACTCATATTTCTAATAGAATCTAATAGCATTTAATGCTCAAATGTTGCACCCACATAAAAAACATATTGAAATAATTGTTTCCTTTTTGTAAAAATAGTCATGTTACTTCTGTTACTTAGGCTTTATGTGTCGCTGTTATTGCTTGGTTGCTCACACTTTTAACATCACATGTACAAAGTTCTGTCTGTTTTTGGCGTGTCATCTTTTTTTCAAAAGATTTTCTCAAATTAAAATGCTGAAGTACACTGCTTTCTAGAGCTTTTTTTCTCCTCCTGTTTGTGTGTATTTTCTTCTTCTACCTCGTGGGTGACAAAAAAAAAAAAACTATTTTCAGGCTGCTTTATAAAGGTGTGAAGAAAAAACTATCACTGTGATGTCTGTGCACCCTGCATCTATCGCTTTCATCTGTATGCTGTTTGAGAGGATCTGCAACAGCATCTCCTTCGTTTTTCTCACATTCATCACCACCCAAGACCTCTGTGTGCAAAAGGAGATCAATATAGGCGGCCTGCATGAAATCTCATGCAAAAAGCAATCGGCTCACTTTCAATTACAAAGTTTTTTTCTTGGTTTACGGACAGCATACGTCCCAATGAATCTCAGCCCTTCCAGATGCTGATAAAACGCCTAAGATATGTCTGGATTTGGGATTGCAGTTGCCTGAAATCATTCAGTCTGTTATGAGCCGTCAGCTGGCATTGACTCGGGTGTTTAGTATTCCTCGTCGTCCTCCTGTTTGACTCTGCTTGTCGTCCAGGCTTCGTTACAGCCTCTGAGGGATGGCGACTGCACTTTGAAGTTCACGTCTGGTTCGCATTATCACAGTCAACAGAAAGCAGAATCAGTCAGACCGCATCATTTAGTGTAACTGTTCTTATCGCTCCTCGCGATTTATTTGCTTTCACTATTTCGGAATGACATATTCGGCGGCTCTGTGAGTTTAAAAGCCAGTTGTAAAGCTGTCTGCAGATGCTGAATACACAGCATATTACTCTTTTCAAGGAGCAGAACAATGAGGTGAATCCAGGTAGAAACCATTACCTCTGATTTCCCTCGCTAGAATTAAACTGATCACAAAGGAAGAGGAACAAAGAGAGCTGGCTTTAAGATGTTGATTGTGCGACTTGTCTAAATGTGTGTGTGTGTGTGTGTGTTTCTGCTTTTCTTTATAGGGACTGAAATCTTCTGTGGTCTCAGTGTGTGTGTGACAGTGCTGTTGCCGTACATTGCCAAATTAAGCGAGACCTGAGGAGAGAGTGTTTTTCTCCGACACAACAGGGGAGGATCCACAGGTACACAATTAAAATTAGATTTCCGTGATCACGCAGCCTCTCTGCAGCGTCATGCTGAATGATATCTCCTGTTTGGAACAGGTGTTGCTAAGAGCACTGGCACATCAAATGAGAAAAACCGAGGGTTCACTTCTTTAGAAAAAACAAACACCGCAAAAACAGCTGCTGACCTCAGTGGAATTCAGCAGGCAATTCCAATTAAAGAAAAAGTAATGTAAAGAATAGGAAAAAAAAATCTCTTTACTGTTATAACCTCATTGCAGTAATGACCTATAATTAAATGGAGAAAATGAAGTGCAGTCGTAGATGCAATTGTTTATTGTACATCCTATTAGGTAAATATAAAGGCCTCTAGGGCATAATCATCTCAGCCCTCCCTCTTGGTATTAAATAGCACCAAGTTTAATTTCAAAATATTCCCTTTTATAAAAGTTTCTAGACGGCTAATGAAGAAAAAAGAGTCCAAATTGATAGATACAAAACGGCAAATAAAGAATAAGGCCTCAGCTTGCAGCTTTGTATTTCCCTAAGAGGCGGACCATTAGATTGAAGGCGGTGGGTATTGACTGTTGTGCCAGAAGCTGCCTGAAGCTGGATACAAAGGGCTTTTTAAAAGCTCACTGATTTCATTTGAAGAATCCTAAAAAGGCAAATACATACTTGTTTGTGCTGCGTTTTTTTGTTTTTAATCCACAACGTCCAAGATGAATACAAATAAACAACTATCTTCCACGGCCATGTATCACTTAATCCTGAGGATCACCAGATGAAGCATTGGTGAATGAGACTGATTCCAACAAGCAAGCAGTGCAAAGAAAGCGGGACGAGGACAGAAGCCTCATTCCAATCTGAAGGATTGTTGTAAGATGATGTTGCAACAAAGTTGGACTGGCATAAAAGTGAACTAAAGTGAAATGTGTGGCAGGAGTGAAACAAATAAGGCCAAAGCAATGAGTATTAAATAGAAAGACTTAGTGCAGTCATGGGAATCGTTTAGTCTTGGTATTTACTTTCATGCCTCCAGACTCACCTCCTCTAAGCTTCGCTTGCATCCATCTCTTCCAATTAGTCTAAGTCCTGCTCAAACATTCTCCAGCCTCCACTCTGTTATGATGGTTGATGTTGGGATTTTTTTTTTTTTTTTTTTAATGAGTTAGTTTGTCATTAAATTAACAGGCTAAAATGCAATCATCCATGTTATTTGCCATTCACTGCATGGCTGGGATTGTGGCAGCTGGTGTCCACAGGTCGGTAGTTAAAGGTTATACTATGATTTTGTGAATGGAGGCTCTTTTTAAAACGCAAATTCAAAGCTGTGTACATGACTGTGTCTTTTATAGATCACGTGTTGCCTTTTGTGAAGCTCTTTGCAATCAGTTGTTTGGATAAAGGATTAGCATGATCTTGACCTTTTACTTTGGTCTTTGAGTTTGATAAAATAATAATTAAATGCCAAAACTGATTGTGCGTCAAAGCCTACTGAGCCTAATTTAAAGGCTCGGTGACATGAAAAATACTGTATCTAATGTGAGCAAGCTACAAATATGTTAACACAAATGTTATTGTGGTATTAAAGGACAAAGCTGGTGTGACACCTAGTTTGCCTCAGCCATAAGCCTGTAGGTTTCTACTGAAGACATTGAAAAGTGGTTATACAGGTTTGTTCCAGGCAGTTTGGTTCAGCTCAGCTTGAGTTATTCATGTTAAAGCATCATTTTGTCATGTTCCTAAATCTTTTTATTGTAACGCATTTTAGTTTTTGCCTGAAAGCAGTTAAATGTCAAGTGTTAGTCATATTAGAGCCTCATCAATAATAAACCAGACATTATAGCATCCTTTACTTTGTAAGCTACCTGGAGAGAATAATTAATATCAGGTTATGTATAAATTACCTCAGACAGTGGCAGGCTATCATAAAACAGCGGTGCAGTCTGTCAGGCTTCCCAGGCAGGAGATGCATCTGTGAAAATGGCTTGAAACAAAACAGAAGAACGGGAATCATATGAGTCATCGAAGCTCTGGACCATTTCAAAGGAGATAAGCCACTGTGAGTGAGAGATGTTATTAACACAGACATTACACTGCTGCCACGACTCAAGAAAGCAGTAAATGATTCAGTTGCTTCCGAGGAAGAGCATTTGTGTGGTGCTTTTGTTTTCGTCTGGAGAAGTCCAGTCAGGTGGAAATGTGCACTTCCATCTTAAAGATGGAAAGACCGTTGTCTGTGCTGTCTCGCAGCTTGCAGCTGATCTAAACAATTGGATGCTGATAGTGTGGATTCAGCGTAAATATTAGCATCATTTCATAGTACTGCCCGAAATGTCAACTGGCATCTCATCAGCTTTCATAGTGATTACACATTTTTCAGATAAAGGATCTCATTACAAGTTGGAGGCCGGAACAGTATTTTCAGGCGGGAGGTGGTATTAACACCTCAGCTCGGTGTGGATGGGAAGACTGTTATTTCACTTCAGGAGGTCAGGAAATGTAATTTTCTCCAGCATAATTTCTTGTAGAAGTTCAAGCCTGTAGGCCTGGAATCATGTCGTTGTTGCATTGATTTATAATTTTCCTTCTTTTCCAACTTTTTTTTTTAGCATGGCACATAAAATGTGATAAAATGAGAGAACGCTGTGTGGGCCCAATGTACCTGATAGTTGTGCCTAAAGTAAAAGTCAAACATTTTAAGCTTCAAAAGACAACAATTCCCACACCACAAAGGTGATTATCAGGAGGGAGTCTTGCAGCCACACAGCTGCACCTGCAGTTGGGATGTATTGTGGATTATCAAGACCCTTAACATGCTGTCAGCCTACCAGTTTCCATAATGTGCCGGAGGACCACACACCTGGAATTTCTTCTTCTTTTTTTTCTTATTTGAAAAAGTGCCCTCAGTCTTTCCACACCAAACATTTGTAATATTATATTAGTGAACCAATCATTTTCCAGTTATGGGTTTAGTAGATTTCAAACATTTTTTTTGTATATTTGATCCATTAACTCCGACAATTGAAGTTATAGAGCACCAAAGCGGCCCAAACAGGACCATAGCAATTTAGGGTCCCCAATTTCAGAGTGCAATACCACTGAAAATATGATCAGTTGCACACGTGTGTTTGTTCTTATTACATTGCTTTGCTGACCATTTTGCTAACAGCCAAAGATGAAGCGAGTCCAACAACACGAGACATAAAGTAGCATCCAGCTAATATTACTTACTACTGGATAAAAAGCCCAACTCGGCATTTGTCTTTCAGCCTTTTTTTTTTTTTTCATGAAGTTCTCGCCTAAATGTTGGTACCAGCTTTACTCTTGTCCAATGATTTCTGCTCACTCACTCTCCTTTTTATTTTTCTTGCTTCTTCCATGAATGTCCATAGAGGCTGCTGCACTCAGTTACATTGCCTGCATGCCCTGTTCTGGTCTCGATTGACACTGGCTCTGCTTCCTGTCTCCGGGCAACCCAGCTAACAAACTGAACTGCCATTAGTTAACAGCAGCTATAGTTTGCAGCAGTTCACTTTGCTGTCAGAGAGACACCATCCACATGATTACTCACTTTGGACTTTTGTGTGTGTGTGTGTGTGTGTGTGTGTGTGTGTGTGTGTGTGTGTGTGTGTGTGTGTGTTTCAAGAGGTCTACACTATGTGTAATAAGTGGACAGAGTTCACATATGGCAGGATTGTGCTTTGCAGCAGGGCCACCTTCAGTCCAAATCACCTCCACTATTATTTGAGGACTTCTAATCAGGGCTGACTGGTGTTACCATGGAGCACTTCCATTGTGTTCAATGTCTCATGTCTCACAAACGGCGGGAGAGAGACGTTTTGCATTCAGTTGCATGGCAGAATTATAATTATGAGCATTTGTTCCTTCTTTGTCTTGTTCTTCAAGCTCTTCTGCAAGTGTGTTCTCGCAGACATTTTAATAGCAGCTGTTTTGTTTGAATTCTGGGGTGCTTTTATCAACACTGCCTACATGGGCAAGGAATTGCAAAAGCATTGGATTGAATGCATCACTGTAACTGTTTGAAACGGTGTAGGTGTGGAGCTGCCGTATATATTAAGATATACAAGTTAAATGAAAAATATCTCAACTGTGCATCATAAACATGTAACGGTTGGTTTATATGTAGGCAAACAAAAGTACTTTGTTCAAATATGTTTATGTAATATCATGGCAATTACATGGACTGAATTTATAAAACACTAAGAGTAGGTGAGAAAACTCAAAGTCTGAACTAACTGGTGATCTATTAACTTAACTAACGTTAACCACCATAAGCTACTTTTCATACCAGAGCAAGAAAGGTTGTATTGTCAAACCCCCTGAGGATGCTGAATTGAGCAAAGGTACATTTTTTTCTGGTTGATGAATTAAATGTAAATTTGTTATTGTGTTTCTTTAGAAAGCTACAGCATTCTCGCTTCAAGGCTAGAAATACCGCCTTTTAAAAGCTGTGAAATATCTAAAAGTGTAAACTGTAGGTACGAACTGAGACACAAGTAGTCTCTGGTGTTAAGAATTTATTACATATTTACCACAATGTTGTTTCCCTAATGACGAATAATGTGTTGTTTTTTTTGTTGTTGTTTTTTTTGCTGAATAGTACAAACTTTATTGGTACGACTGCAAAAAGGCTTTCAGTACACACGACTATTGACTGTGTGGTAGTGCTCCTTATCCATAATCATGTTCTTTAACTTCCTCTCTATACCAGAAGTGTGAATAGGTCTTTTAGTTGCTCTGTGCAGATTATCTGATGAGGACCAATGTTTTAACTTCTATTTACTTTAGCGTGAACTGGACCAGATTTCACAGGTGTTCCTGTTTTTTTTCCTGGTATTTCTGTGTATTTGTCAGCGTACGTTACAGGATAATACTTATCGTGTAAAGGTTTTTCTTACCGTTAACAAATCCACCGTAAAGACCAAAACCAACAATTGTTAATTAGAATCATTAGAAACACATTAAACTCTCTATCTGTAAATAATAGTGCTTTTTAAGACTCATTGGAGCACCAAAGGTGTATTAAATCTCCAGCAGACAGAGTTTAATTTGGGCAAAACTGAAAGTGATCTGCATTGCTTGTATACATATGTTTCTATAGATGTATTTCTCAAAGCTCTGATTGTGAGAGGCTCCTCATGAGAGTACACCCTCAGAATGACAAATCATGGGGACTAGCCTATGATGACAGCGGGTTCAAGACTCAGGGAGTCAATTTACAAGTCTTTGCTTCATGTTTTGTTTTGACATAAGCACTAAATTTGGGGTTTAATTTCCCTCAAGGCCTGCCGTTGGCCGTCTGTTCAAATTATGGTAAGTATGCTTGTGAAAATCATATAAGGAAAAAGACAAATGACGTCACAGCTTTTATGCTCTGAATTGAAGTTTCTTCCACTCGGGGGTGTTCTGAGCACTACTGCAAAAACGCAAGGTCCACTGAGCGGAAAAATGGGGTGCTCAGCAGTGCAAACGCTGCAATCCAAACACTCATCGAAAACAATTACAAAAAAGCTGCCCCGGGCTCCAGAAAAGCACTCTGTCTGATCGTGGCCTTAATCCCCTGCTTTTATATAGTCCCCAACAAAATGCATTATTTCCTCATTTGAGTAATGTTTGTTAAACTACAGTGTCGAGCTATTTTAGGAAATTACTTATATTCAGAGAACATTAGTTTAAATTAAACAAGATTATCTACTGCACTACTATTCCGTGTTTTTCATACAGAGCAGGCAGATGGGATGATTTATCATCTGCTTACAACATGCCACATGTTTAAACATCCTATTAAAACGCGTGAAGTTGGTCATGGTTGAGGTAGAACCATGCATTTTAGAGAAAGTACAGCCATGTGCATAAAGCATTTTTACCTGTGTGCTTTCACCAAAGCTCTCTAAGTAAGAGAAACTTTCATCTGAGTCAGAAGAGGCACTTAACATTTGTATATTTGTATGCCATCAAATGGAGTACCAAAGCTTATTTTCCCTCAAATCATGTTTGTCTAATCACTGTTCCTTTGGAAATAAAATGACCTTAATGTCATGTTATTTTGTAACTTGTCTTAAAATAAAATCTTCTTGACTGTTTTTGGAAGATTTTAAACCAAGATATTACTTGTTGGAGGTATAAACATCTGGTTCTTCATGTATTGGTGGGTGCAATCAGTACAGCTATGTATGGCAGCATTAATATGTTATCCATAGAAGATATATCACTGCAGCTAGGGAAATAAACTAGCAATTATCTAGAAAAAGGTTCAGTGACACCAGGGTTTCTCCCTTATATCGTTCTGCAGAGGCATCGCATCAAAGATCTGACCCCCTGAGGCTTAAAAGATCACGTTAACACTACAGCGTAGTGTCTCTCATAGATTTGAGTTTTCACTTCTAAGCCCTTTCTGTAAGGTATATAGAGACAGGTTTAGCAAGAACCAAAGAAAGATGGTGTGAAACCAGGCAGGATTTTTTCCAGCAAAAGAATATTTGCACAGAAAACAAGTTCTTCAAGGTGCTCTGCCTTCTTAAGCTTCATTTTTTTGTATGCAATCGGGTGAAAAAACAGACATGTTTTCATGTTTGCTTTAGCGAGACAGCAGGGTATTAAGATCCTTCTAGATCAATTCCAAGAAAAGGATCTAATGTTGTGAGAGCCCCATCTGTGCTACATTGTTACGTGTGCCATCACTATGTTGGCAGGACAAGAATACACAGGAAATACAGTTTTTGATGAGAGCAATACTCTGCTTTGCTTTGGTGCTGGGATCCCCTGTCTGCTTCTCCAAACTGGGTGCGTGCTGACTGGCGTCTACCGTAGGTAACACACTGACTATGGATAACTATCTCATGCAATACCTGAAGTAAACCTTTAAGCACCAGACCATTGGAGAAAAAAAATACACTGATATATCTTAGTTATAAGATATGATAGACCTTATAAGTTTATCTTATCTATAGTCTGGTTCCTGTTCACACTGACCTTTAGAAATGAACCTGGAGGAGTAAATATGAAGTTATACAGATAGATATGTAACAGAGTCAGTTATGCCAGTTGTCATCCTCAGCCACCACATGGGGAAATTAAATACCAGTGGCTGACAGAAGGTAATGCAGCACTTTCATGCTTATGATTTCATATTCATGTTCTTTGGTGTCACAAAGAGCTGCAACAAACCACACCAGAGGCCTCTTGGACGCGGATCAAGGTCACTGCTTTCAACCGGTGTCTGCCTAGTTGCTCGGTCCACACAAGGGTCCCAGCCTCACTCAGAATCACTCTTTTGTAATAGCGCAGGGCACAGTGACATGGTGGAGACAGCTATAACGTCAGAATGCTTCTTTATGCCCTTTTTTTTTTTCTCAGGTGGAGGGTTGGTGCATCTGCACTAGTTAGAGTTGAGTTTTTTTCACACCCACTACAGTAATAATTACTGCCATCAGGTAGTTTTTTTTTTTGTTTTTGTTTTTTTTTTAGCAAACATGGTGTAATTGAAATCCTGTCCTGAACAGCGTCCTTGGATGTGAAAGTGGATTTCTGATTCTGTTCTGCTTGTCCTTCTAGTTTCTTTTCTTTTTTTTTTTTTTTATCAACTTAGTGTGAAATTGGACTTGTAGCTACATACTGAATCATAGCCACAGGCAAGTATAGTTTTATGTATTCCCAATAAAACAAAGGTCCTGATCACGGAAGAAATTGTTTGAATAAATATTGTTAACTGACGATTAGAAACACTGGACATCACCAGCAAACACATTAAGTTATGACTCTACTGCCTACAGCTATCAGCATCAGCAATTATTACACACATTGGTGAACAATTTGTAACCCCACCCCGACTTCAAGTTTGCAGTGAGGGGTACTTGAGGAAAAGTGCCTAAGATATAGTCGTCATGATTTTTAACAACATGAGTTCAAAACTTTTGGATTGACTGCCATGAATTTGAGCGAACATTCATGGTCCCCATTAGAACGAATCCTCATGACTTTGGTGATTGCCTAGCTTTTCCTCTGGCACCAACAGCTGAAGGACACTTTTGGTTGTTCTTGAAATATTTAGACAATTATTAGATGGTTTGCCATGAAATTTGGCAAAGACGTTTATGTTCCCAAAGGATGAACTGTAAGTCTAATCCTCTGACCTTTCATTGTTTGTTCTAACCTGCAAAACTAATGACATCTCCATCAGCATCAGCTATACTTTGTGTTTAGTGACAATAACTAAATGTTGGCATGCTAACATCCTATACTAAAATGGTAACTAGTAATTATTTACCATCAATATGATACTATTGTTATTGTGAGCATGTTATGAACATAAACATGTTAGCATTGAGCTCAAGGTAAAACTGTGCCCAAGTTGGCCCTTCTCAAAATCTCCATGCCACCCTCCAGAGGCTAAAAAAAGATCATGCCTCCACTTCACATGTATTCTTTCTAATGAAAGCGGAAGCAAATAATTTAAAAAAAAAAAAAGGATCCAAGTTAAATTTTAGTGAAATAAAGGTCACCATGATACCATCAGCAAACCTTGAATTTATTTTTTCCTCATACATAAATCACGTTATTTCAGCTGCTCTTTTCCCCACAGTTTGAGAGACCCCCTGGTAAGTACAGCCTCACAGAGCTGCAGGCCTGGCTGTAGACTTGTTTTCACCTGCAGCTGAGAAGTCAAACACAAACGAATAACTAAACTTTGTTATACAGAACCTTTCCTCAATGTATTCCACAGCTCACAACATTCTTATGAATGCCAGGTGCTTTATTTTCACAAAGAGAGAGGCGCATACTTAACAAGTACAAAGATTTTAACAGTATCAAACAATAAAAGGCCTTTGAGAAAACCTGGACACTTTTAAGGACATAAAGCGCAAGACATGAACAATACTTTCTCACAAAACTCGAGAAGAGCTACAGAATTTCAAATTTCGACAGCAGAAACAGTTTATTTCTTCTACAATCAACGGCCTTTGGCACTGCTTCTACTTGAAAATAATGACATTCAAAACATTGTTCTGAACCTTGATTTGCACGTGTCCTTGTTATAAAAGACCCCCACCTTCTTGTTATATCATGGCTTTCTTCACAGGTGTTTCTTGAGATGTTTTTGAGAAAAAGTTAAAGTTGGGCAAAGAATATCTGTTAATATAGAATATCGCTTGTTTTTTTTTTTTTCTTCATTATAATAGCTTGTTCACATTAGAATCCCTCTCTCACAGAAAATTAAAGATGATAAATGCACATACTGTAGGACTAAGAAAACAATTCAAGATCTTGTATCTACGTATTTTGCGTGGGAGCTTTCCACAGTTACACTATGTCACAGTTAAACATTAAACAACACTTAAAATCTCAATTATATGCAAACAATTTATTAAATGTGTATACAGGCCTATACTGTAAGTAGGCCTGCAGCGTGACAGAGGATCGACAAATCCTGGTGCTTCGATGGGCGTCACTCCGTGATGACGACCATCAAAACACCAAGGTTTGCCTCTCTCTAACCCTATTTCACCATCATTGATGCGCTTGACTTTCCGTGACATTTCATCACTTTTACGTCATCACAGCTACAGCTCCATTCACACACTGACGCCTGGGCTCGTGCAGAAACCCCCCCACGGGTTGCAGCTGTGTTTCGGATTGTTATTCTTTACTACAGTATATTAGACAGACCGAGTTTGGGATATTTTACTAGCCTACTTGTGGATTCACAGATGATAGAATTTCAGGGTTAAGACTCTTCTACAAGAGTTTCAGCAGTCACTGATTTTACAGCCAATTAAGATGTTAAGATGTGGAGGGATGCTCTTTACAGGGGTGTAACAGAAGTCACAGTTCGGTTACTACCCCTGGTTTAGGAACAGCAGTTTGGTTTGTTGGGGGAATAAACAAATAAGGCAGGCAGTAGTGCAAGCATTACCAAGTCAAATCAAAGTCATAAAATTAATTTGCCTCGGAGGGCTTTGCAATCTGTACAGGGAGTGACACCCTCTGTCCTTAGACCCTCGGTTCGAGTGAGGAAAAACTTGCCCACAAAAACCCTTTTAACAGGGGAAAAAAGGTGGAAGAAACCTCAGGAAGAGCCACAGAGGAGGGATCCTCTCCCAGAATGGACAGACTCGCAATAGCTGTCACGTGCCAAGTGTAAAAGTTTGCCCACTGGAAATGTTGGTATACTATATAACTGAAAAGCATCTCTTATGCTATTGAAAATACAAAATAAATAGATTTATAAAAATAAAAAAACATTGAGGGGGAGTATTTCGTTTAGTCCCATGTTGGCTACATTTAAACATTCAAAGCACCAAAATTTACCAGTATGCATACACCCTACAGTGATGGGGCAACCTCAACACACCGTCCTTGTCTTATTATACAACTCTCTCTGTTGCTGTTGTAGCTGACTGGGAACCAAAATCCAAACTGATTAAAAGTACATGGGCAAGTCGTCCAGTTTCGGCCTTAAATTTGTGTTCACCACAGTGTGAGTGACTCGAACACCAACCAGCTTGTTGTGTTAACTTAAGCATGTGTTGCTAATGGATGGAGGTTTTCAGGTAGAACTCGTGGCTCTTAGCTTCGCTGCAGCATTGCAGTGCATCAATCTACGTTATGTGTAGTCTGTGTGTGTGGCCGCATGCACCGGATCATGACTCCTCCGGTATGTGATGGATCAGCATGAAAACACAGGCTGTTAAAGCTCTAGCTCTTTGTGAAATCTTGAGCGAGAGTTTGTAACTGATGCATTTAAGACTGAATTTCTGCAGAGCTGTTGTCATCTATTCCTTTTATCAAGACAAACTGTTGAGTTCTTTATTATTTCCAAGGCAGCTTTTTGCTATTTGTTTCTGAATGTTATCGACTGTTGAGGACCGGGGAGAGCTTTAAACACTCCATCAGGCAAAAGCTCGCATTTTTAAATACTTCTGCAACAAAGATTTCTTCTCTGCTGGCATTTTGTTGTTTTGATTGTGGTCTGCTATCTTTCCTGAGAGAGCAGTTATTTAGGGATTTTTGGGCTAATTCTTGTTGTGAGCTGCATATTTAAAGTCCATTCACTCGTTACTGAAATCTACAACTATCAGGAATCAGTACTGGCACTAACCATGAATGGCAGAATCTGATCTATGAGACCATTCATGTAGTGGGCTCCTGGCTCACGCCTTACTTCAACTTGACTCCTTCTGCTGTATGTGTGACATGCCTGGATGAACCCAATGTGTGATATGTCCCTAAACTGATGCTATGATCTGTGACGCCTGCCAATGAGTGTTGCCCTTTACCACTGTGGCAATACAAGACAGAAATGCTGTATGAAACCATAGCGCACTGTATGTGGAAAAGACGCCAGTCTGTCAGTTATTGTTTCCTTGGATCCAAGGTAGTTATTATTCCAGTATATGTGGCATTGACGTCATTGTCTCTGTAAAATTACATGTTTGCTGGCAGTCATCTCAACAAGCTATCTGGCCAACTGAAGTGTGCCTAAATAAATGAGACAAGATTTTCCATGGTTGGAAAATTTGCATGTTTATATTGTAGCATACCTGCATTTTCTCAAGTAGAAAAGAGAAATCTCCATTGTTCTGACTGTAGTGGTCACAGTCTAATATCTCTTTAGCACCTGACATTTTCTTTATCCATAGCTGACACACTGATAGCAGGTGATAACAGGCTATGAGACTATCATTATCATGTGCTCTAATCTAGATGAGACCATCACTGTCTCTGATACATACCATCACAGTCATTCTCGGTACACTCCTACACCTAAAGTGGCCTCATATTACAAAGGAAATCACTGAACTGAGAATAAGGTTTTAACATGCATGGATTGATGCCTTCCTGGATTCAGAATCACATTTATTGGCCAGGTGTGTGTACACACACGAGGACTTCGGTCACACATCGCTCTCAATGTACATACAGATACAGACATAGATACAGCTAAAACTAAAAGCAAGAGCTTAACAGGTAGACATAAAAACAAATATAAACATAAAATAAAAAAAATATGTACAAATAAAAAAGTATATGCATATCTCACTGTTGTTTTTACCACAGGTCAATGTCCTGATCTTCTTTAATATAACAATTACTCAGCCATCAAGCATTAATCAAGGTTTACTTTCAGACCCAAAACAATCACTTTCCATCCTTCACTTTTTAATCTATTTCTAAGAATCAGCTCAAAGAGACAGAAACACAATGTCACAGAAAAGTACTTAGCCTTCAAAGACAGCTGCGGTCAAACAGCCTTTCAGTTTAACACAAAACTTCAAATATGAAAATATACCACACTTGTCTTTCTTACTCGAAATGTGCTCATCCTTTATTCTAGATTCAAAAACATAGTTGGAGGTTAACTGGCACTGAACAGAAGTGGCTTAGTTCAAAAGGGTTTCAACTCCTTATTTTGATGTTGGTATTACTCCATAATATTCTAGCACACAGTGGTACTTTTTAAACCACCAATCAATATTTTTATATTAATAATGGATCAACTTTCTATGTGTAATGTGAAAGTGAGGGACAAGCCAACAGAGAATTTTCGCCTGAGCCTACAGTTCTTCTCAGCTCTGAGTTTTTATTTTGATGGGTTGTAAAGAAACAGTATGAATTCAAGGCCTACTACGCAAAAAAAAAAGAAATCACTATTTTATGAAAAGTCATTATTAATTTCCCAAGAACTGTAATTCAATTAATGCAAAGCAGAAATTGCTTTTGTTTAATTTTATGCAATTCGAGAGTGAGTGTTCTGTCACTAGAAGAAAAGAAAGCAGACATTGTAGTCAGCAGTCAACATGGGTCATCATAAAAATGATAATTAAAAATAACAGCAGGAGCAACAGCAAAAAAGATGAAGTAATTTAATCATTGTGTTTCTTTTGGTCTAGAAAGATAATTTAGCCAAAGAGGATAAAATGAGCTTTGCAAACTCTGATTGTAGTACAGATTCTAGTGCAGTTCTCCGGGGATGGCAGTCTCAATAGGTCTATCACTTCCGACTGAAATATGTCAACAACTATTGGATGGATTGCCATGGAATTTAATACAGACATTCATGGTCTCCAAAGGAATAACGTTGGTCATCCACTGACATATTCAGGTCATCACTTATTCAGGGAAGCATATTCACATCCGGTGGGTGGTTTGGTTTTAACTTGCCCTGATGCCCTGACTTCAAATTCAGTGTCATCATGAGGTCAAAATGTTATTTATTCAACACTTTACATATTTAAGATTGAAAATCCGCAAAACTCATTGCAGCCTCATCAGTTTAGTGCTAATAGAGTCCGACAGGAATGAGTCATAAAACCCAGAAATCAATTGGCACTTAGTTAGTAAGATGCAGTACTTCTTAATGTGTTGACTCAAAGTGTTTTCCAACAAACTCTCCCTGTGTAACTTTAAATACTATCAAAACATTCAACTTTATTACCACATTATGTTTTTTTAGTATAGGAATGCATTGAAGTAAAGACATGGACAGAATTACTGAGCCCCCTCCACTCACCGCAGTCGTGACAGCTCTAGGGGATAATGTCTTCAACTGCTTTGTTTCTTCAACATACTGGTCCCAAGTTAATTTATACGGCACATTTTCATCCACAAATGTAATTCAAAGTTTTGAACTTTAACAACTTTGCAAAACTGCACAGCACCTCAATGGTTCAGCCCTTTATCTCACAGGATATTTGATAGATTGGAGTTATTGAAATGCTGGAACTTTTGTATGTTTTAATGATCGTATGGCCTTGATTGTATACTTGCTATCCAGTACACACCCCACCGCTCTTTCCCCCTTCAACTCTGGTCGAGACTTGCTGATGCTGATCATGAAACACAACCCTGAATCGACTTGTGGGTATCAATAATCCAAACTGAACCACTGCTGCGATGCCCCATTGCGCTGTGCAAATAGCTTCAGGGTTTGGTGCAATGTCACAAAACAATCAATTAGTTATTTTACTTGCTTTGATAAGATGAAAATGAGGAAAGATAGGGTGGGGGGCTATTGCAGCAATATCTCTGAACATTCTCACAGGCATATTTTTGATCCTCCTCATGTCTGAATCTCCTCAATTCCATCTTCTTCCTTCTAAGAGTCTTTTATTCTCCAAGGTTATGAGTATAAAAATAAATTCAGTGGGTCAAAGATGCAGATTGTGCCGTCTTTGTTCTCCATGTTCTACTTTTACATAAGAACATGTCTGTTAAAATACCACCTGCAGTGAATTTGAGAGATGGTTACTTTTTAAAATGTTTTATTAGATGAACACAAGGTTTCATATTGCATCTGTTACATATTGGTCAAAGCTGAAGCTATTAAATTGATTGATGTTAGATTGCTGCTTGGAGTTGTCAAAGTATTTGTAATTACAAATACTGGAGCCAGAAATCTTATTTGACAACTCGGCTGCCTGACAAATTTGAAATATGAAATCATGTGGTGTGGAGGTACAACTCCATGACAGATACTAAAATTTAACTGTGATTGCAACTGGTAAAATCACAGTCATAGACTAAATGTAATAATTTAAAAGCACGACTATTTAGGCATTTAAGCAATTACATTTACAAAAGGCTCCAGGACTCCCACAGTATTTCACTGTGTTTCCTGATGTGGGTAATTAAGTCTGTCACCTAATCAGCTCTGCTACATTGATCCCTGCACTATTTTAACGAAGCACGGGTTCCCTACATTCTGTGTAAAGCACATACTCATTTAGAATTATGTACACTTTAAGGTATTTGCTTCCCTGGGGACTAAATGTTAACAGCTGGAAAATAACACAACAGGTTCATAAAATATTACCACTTGTAAAACTCTTTTTGCATCTGTAATGTGAATCTATAACTAATCCTGTTTCTAAATATCCCTGGAAACACTTTTAGCCAGACCGACTTTACTGTATTAAAGTTTGCAAGTAAGTGATTCAAAAAGAAAAATGGGATCAATGTATTCTTGAGTGACTTACCTCGACCTTTTATGTTCTTGAAGTTCCTCTATTTTTACTCCATGCCCACAGCCTGGTAACCAGGGACACTTCCTCCACAGGTATGTTCCATATAACAGTATGGTGGTTAATGATTTGTGACTGACATATTGGATGTCCTCATTTCTTTCTGCGAAGCAGCAATTCAGTGACCTTGCGAAGCAGCTGGACTTGCAAGATCACAAAATTACGAAATATTCCATCCTGCCCAGCTTCAAGCTATGTGCATGCATCTGAACCACACTGGTCTGGACCAATCAGTGTCCTACGAGGATCTATTGGCAGCTGTGCCATGAGCCTACAGACGTGGTTTATTGCTTGGTGTGTGTGACAATGTGAGAGAACTGACTGTTTGCTAAAAAAAAACAATATGCTGGCTGCTAAATGAGGTTAGCATACATGGTGCTAGCATCGTTGATTGGACTGGTTGAAGTTTGCCCTTGATAGATGATAATAGACAGATGGTAAATCCAATCACCTGTCAAGTATTTTTTTGAATGTGCCTGCCCTTTTCGACGACTTCCAAGATGGTTGACAGTAATGACAGAGAACATTTTGAACATGCATCACAATAACATTTCTGTGGCCACAGGTGGAGCCTTCTAACAAGCTTCCCTGCCACTCAAGTAGTTTTGAAAAATATGTGGATAAGAAATGCAGCCACTGTTGGAGAGGCTGATGCTAAGTGGCTGACAATCCACAGACAAATATTTCACGTATAGTCGCTCGAAGATGAGATATCAACAGAGAGAGATATCTGTCCCTCTGTCAAAAGGACAAAAGTTTTCCATTTCCTTGCAGTCTGAAAACTGTTTTTATTTTTATTTTGAGCAATAGATAATAAGGTACAAACACTTTGATAGCTTGGTAACATAATTTTGTCCTTTATTTATCAAACTGTGTGGACATTTTAAAAAGATGGGAGCACATCTATGCTACCTCACCAACCTATGGACCCTAAGAACTTCTATGCATGTAGCAATTCACTGAATTCTACACATATGACAACTCTTTCTTTATTTGGCTCCCCATTAGCTTCTTGGGATCCACACAAAAACAAAAACAGCAAGTTCAAATCACACCATATCAATAAACAAGAAAATGCAATGTAAGCAAAATATACTGTACTTGGAGAAAGAATAAGTAACAGTAACCTATAATAGAGACAATTTATTTTTACTGAAATACAACACTGAAATAAAAATAGGTGAACTCAGCATTTCCTACTGCTTGATAATAATTCTGGTCATATGGTGAATAAGGAATGGCCTTAAAAAGCAAGAAACCTTTGGGGCAGTTGAACCCAGGAGAATAACAACCAGAGAACATAGCTATTTTTTTAAAACACTTGGGCGCAACTGCAAGGCCAACATGCAGATGAAATATGTGTATTGTGCTCTTTCTTTGTTCTCCAGCGGTGGAAATGACCATATGTTGTTGATCTTCCACAAGTATGGGATCGATTGCTATTGTATTTTCTACAGTCATCATCACTTGCTTTAATGCGCATATTCAATTTGTGCTCTACACTTCATTTAGGTGTAAAATGGCATGTATTCATAAAAACAAAATGCTATTAAGTGCAATTCAAACAGGCACAGTGAATAAATTATGATGTACATGGAGCATGTTAGTTGATGTCACTTTTAGTGAGGAGTGGCAGCAGATAAAAACATCAGAGTGGAGTGATGAGAAGACTCGTTTGAGGTTTGACAGGCGCTCTTTTAATTATGTCATCTAGTTGCAGCCTCTTCTTTTGCAATAGCTTAATGGCACTAGACTGGAGAATTAGCACCACTGATGATAATGCGTAATTCCTAATTCTGGTATAATGGTCATGGATGGAAACACTCATTATTATGCACTTACTTTTGCAGATTTTCCAGAAATTATTCAAATTTGCTTAATATGTGAATGAAATCCTGCTTTTTGATGTTCCCCAGAGGCCTAGTGGTTTTAGTAATTTACTAACTTTCCCTTTTATGCCACCATGAGGTTGACATTTATGATTTTAGTCCAGTGTCTTTAACTTTTGGATGAATGGATAGATGATAAAGGGAGATAAAGTGCCACCATGAGGTCAATATTTGTTGATTTGAGTGAAATGTCTCAACAGTTTTTGGATTGTGATGAAATGTGTTAGACGTTTATTTTTCCCTTGGGTTGATCTGTCATTACCAGGTCAAATTTTTGCTTATCTGGTGAATATGGTATATTATACCTAACCTGCTAAAATCGATTTGAGGGCTTGTTAGCATGCTGAGGGTAGCATTAGGCTCAAAACATTGCGGTGCTTATGCAGCCTCACCGAGATGCTAGCCAGGCTGTAGAGTCTCGCTTTGTTTTGTATTGTTTTTATGAGTGATGAAGGCTCAAGGTATAGGGCTGCGTAACAAAATGCAAGCTGTACTTTCTTTATGCTACACAAGAAAAATCCATTTTTATGCTGCAGCGTGGAGGCTGAGTGGAGGAGTCTCACAGCCTGAGGAAAGAAGCTGCTCTGTAATCTACTGCTACAGCAGCAGATACTTCTGTATCGCTTGCCAGATGGCAGCGGGGTGAACAGACTTTGGCTGTGGTGGGTATCGTTTTTTAGTATCCTTTGGGCTCTGCGCAGACATCTCACCTCAGCGATGTCACTGACGCTGAATAGATGGGTACCAATGATGTTCTGTGCAGTTTTAGTCACCCTCAGCAAAGTCCCTCTGTCCTGGGCCTTGCACGTGCCCTGACAATTTGTTTCCAGTCAGGATGCTTCTTATTGCTGCACAGTAAAAGTTAAGACCTCGATATGGAAAGTTTCCTTAAGACATACAGCCAACTTTGTAACAAAATGCTAGGACCAAAGACTAAGCTGGCACTAAAACACAATAAATACATTATGGCATGAAAGGTCGTCCAACAGGTATTGATGTCAGTCCCAAAGTGCTCTGGTAGAATACAAGGACTACATTACATTTATTTTCTGAATTTTATTTTAATTTGTTCTCTATTGATATTCACACTGTACTGGGCACTTTGGACCACCTACTCAAATTTGTTTGTTTACTGACCTTTTCATTTAACATAACAATGGTCTGGAGAAATTTCCATTAGAAAACACGGCATAACAATAATAAACCATGCAGAGCAAAAGGCAGCGCTGATTGGCTCTAATCACGAACAAGGATTCCCCAGAAGCTCCCAGAAACATCGCCTGCTGTTCATTTTTCTTTCACTGTCACATAGGAGACAGCATTACCTCATACAAGAATATAAGACGTTCCTCTCCATCTCATTGACACTGAGTGACTTTTTATTAAAATAAAGCAACAATGTAAACTTGATTTTTTTAGAAACAGGAACAGTAGTCAAATAAATCCTGTATTGATCCATAAATAGATATTGTATGTCATCACACTTCAGCCTGCTGTTGTCTCATCTAAAAGGATCTAACTTTCCTGCTTGTTGTTACCATAATTAATATGTCTTCTAGTCAGTCGCCCAAGAATCCAGTTAGCGTGCACTAATTTGTATTTGCAAACACATTTCTTTTTCGATGTACCACCCACAAGTTTACTTTTTGTTCAGTGGTACCGTATTAAACAGAGCTGGATTCAGCAGCTGTTAAGAGAAAAACCTGATAAACCCACTGTACACTGCGTTCCCACCGAATGGAAATCTGACAAAGTAAGTGACTAATTGATGAACATAGTGGAGAAATTAGTAAGAACCAGATATTTTTCTCAGAAGTTGGCGGAGCCAAAACAAAAATAAAAGCAGAGTGAATGTGTTAGACTCAACATTGGTGCTTCTGGCTTGAAGCATCTTTGTTTAACCTGAAAAAAGTGTTTGAGTCTTTTTTAATCTAGTAATAGCAAACCTGTGTGAGGCGATTTTGAGGTGGTGGCCACATTCGGTATTGCAGGATCACTGCTGTAAATACTTTTTCCGATAATATCGTTACAAAAAGTCATGAAATGATGATTACCCAGTAAATTACTTAATGCCTTTAAGTGTGTGCAGAAGTCTCAACTGGCTGGGTCATAGTGTGTATCTTATGAGTCCAAAAACCTGCAAACTTGGATTGAAAGCGTCACCATCATAGAACGCTACGTAATACACCCATGAACACCACTTGTGACTCTGGACACAAACTCTGTTGTCTTTCTTGAAGTCCTGGGCTTTTTTTTCCCCACCCATCTAACCAAAGGTCTTCCTTATTACTTTTGTTTGGTATAAAATATTGCCACAAACAACAGCAGATTATAATATGAATATATCTTGTTAGATATAGCAATGGTGGAGCCTGGGGATTTACTGAATCTGATACAGCACCATATATTAGGCCACTCATTTTTTTTCTTGTCTATCTACAAGGTTTACAAAAAAATCTACAAAACTATCAGCATACACACATTTTGGCCATAACCAAACGTCATAATCTAACCAAGCCTCAGCCTGGCCACCCCTTTGAAAATTGTCCAGCTCTGCCACTGGGAGATAGAGTTGATATTATTATAGGTGTAATCTGTGGGAGCAATAGAGGGAAGTGCTGGGTAAAATGAAGCAATACATTCTGCCTACCTCCTGTTAAAAAGCTATAACTTTAATGCCATACCTTTTATGTTATAAAAAAGAAGTAGTTATGAAAGCCTTCATTGTTCTTTGTTTTATTTTTTCATTTACAGTTTCTCATTACACTACATGTATGCTGTAAGGTCTTAAAGTGATTGCGAAATCTTGGCCTCTTATAGAGTAATCCATCAAGCACTTTGTCATTTGGCAACCACGTGAATATGAAAACTTTGATTTTACAGTTCTGTCCCTAATTAACACTTAAGTTAATATGCTGTTTAATGTAAGATACAGTACTGCTCTCTGATTGCCCCCACCTGCGAGGCAAAAGAAAATGTCCCTTCTAATTATAAACCATCTGTTCAATATTGCATATTTTAAAAAGCTTGTGTAAGCATTCAGCTGTGTCATAAAGATCTAGTTACATATTGATCTCGTGGTTTAACTGTGCGCAAATAAAATAACAGAAAAACAGTATTATCACTTTCCTTATGCATAATTTAAGGCTGAAAGCTGAAGCAGGCCGGGTTATTACCAAGAGAAACAAAGACGTCTGGGACTTGTGTATGACACGATGACATGATTCCAGCTCTGGTATTTATTGTACTGGCTTTTTCCATCATCGTCACCGGAGATATATTAAAATTGCTGGTGTACAACAGAATCTCATTATCACATTCAAGCAAGCTCCAAACAAATTAGAATGTGATTCCTTTTCATCTCGATACGAACTCATTTTCATACTATAAACAAGAGAAATTGCAATCTTGGGGAAATAAATTGACTTTCTACACTCCTATTCAGAGGGGGTAAAAATGTGGGTGATGAGCCACAAAGTGATTCACATACGAGACAAACGGCTTTCCACAATCAACTGCAGAGGAAAAGCCAGCTGCTGTTGTTGTTGTTGTTGTTGTTGCTCTTGGAAAAGGAAGGATAAAACCTCTGTTGATCAACTGAAATATGTTTTTAAGAGAACAAGTTCACACATAGACAGCCCTCCTTGACTTTGACTGAGGTTCATGTGAGATGCTTAGCCATTTGTCAATTCTGAGCCCTGGGTGCATTGTGCAGTGCCTCAGTGTCTCCTTGGTGTGTCACTAAATCAGCTACTTCAAGGCAAATATATTCACAGAAGACCACAGCTATCAAAATAAAGAAAGTTTAGTGATCCAAAGACAGTCTTTATTACAATAAATTTTGTGTTTTGCCATCCAATACAAAGAAAAAAAACAATGAGTCATTGTTTGTTTTACAATAGACGGCATTTTTCATTGTGCTCTTCAGCTCTCGAGTGACAGCCGGACAGGAATAAAGAATTCTGATTGATTGACTGACATTCACTTTGGATCTGCAATCAATAAATCTGTCAGTCAGTCAGTCAGTCAGTGCATCATGTAGGTGGTTTCACATCAGTTGGTATTGCTGCACTGTTTGATGTCACTGATCAGTTGTGGATCTCGTGCTGCCTTTTTATAAGACGAAAATATAATATTTCAAAACCGCTTTTCACTCTTGATTATCAGATTTATCGCAGAGGAAAGGATATAGGTTGGAGCATTTACTTGCATATTAAGTTAACCTATTATTTCAAGGTCTATTTAATATTTCCATAATATCCGACTCACTACAGTACATTACCTACCGTACCTTACTTTGTCATGAAACGCTCACTACCTTTTCAGAGCTTTCTTCATCTTATGGTCTTATGGAAATGAATCAAAATGAGGTATATACTTTATATTATTAAAAAAATCCCACAATCAGTGAAGATGACAACCTAAATGAACATGTTTTATTATTTCAGTTCTCTCTCCCTCCCATCTCCACCTTATCATTATCACCTGCAGCTGGCTCTCTTGTCTAAGGTGCACACATTCTTCTTTTTATCTATATTGTTTTATGTGTCGGGGAAAAAAAAAAACCTCTCTTCAGTTTATACTGTGAGCAGCTTCGGTCTGGTGTTCCACATGTGTATAAAACTATACAGTTATGACAAACTATGTGTATGCATAACACTAGAAATATGCTTACAGCTGCATGTACGCCTGATTCCAAAATCTTTGTTGAACTGGGTGCACAAGTCTCGTTTCGCTTCCAACAGATCACCATAAATGAAACATAAACGTTTGCATATGAATATTTGAGCCCGCTCCCACGCTCATTAGACCTGGCAATGAGAATAACAGCAAAGGACAGAAAAAAAAAGTGCAATTTCACTGACTGTGTGACATCTGTGAAGTTCTCCAACAGCCCCAGAGCAGCTGTCATTACGCACGGTTTTGGCTATTTACAGCTCCCATATCACTAATTCATCAAATGTACCTGTAAACCATTGTCACATTGAAGTCTCTAATGGCCTGTTCCTGCTTCTTCCATGTCATCCAGTGCTGTATTTATACACGATAGATTTATCTAACTTCATCTTTTTTAGTTTACTCCATCATTCAGTTAACACATTTTCACTTCGGTCTGGAAATAAACATTGAGTGTCTGAAGGACATTTCTTTTCTAAGAGAAGTTTTTTTTTTTCACCTAGATTTAATTAATGTACAAACAAGACCTTGGCATCTTCCTAGCTTTTTCTTTAGTAGCTTCTCAACACATGGCATCTTAGCATCATATTACAGGCTGTCTAAATAAGATAATGCAGTTTATTTTTGTTTTTCAGTAGGCTGCCACATATAGTTTCTTGACTACAGACATAAGGCAATAACTAATATCCCATTTCTAGCTAACCGCTATTGATTTTGTTGGCTGAAGTGACGGCAGCTGCACAGATTCTATCGGTTGTTGCAAGCTAAATTAACTAATTAAAGCCAACTAATTGGCGGATAATCTACAGCTGACTTTTTAATGTTGCTGACCACTTCAAAACGAGAACCATGTAACTGCAATGGCCTCTTGAATGTGCAGCATCTTAGCTCCCACACAGACGATGTGTTGGCTCTGATTGGGATGTTTTTGTTGTTGTTTTTTTTTACATAACCTGTAAGCCCTCATAACAATATAGTTAAGAGCTAATGTAGCTTATGTTACTAATGGTATGCTTGGTTTTAATTATAAGTAGTACTAATGTTTGCAGCTTGCATTAGAGCAGACATAGACTCTTGTTCAGTCCATTCCTCGCACTCTTCTTGTTGTATTTTAGACAGATTACTATAAAAGACTAGTCTTCAAACTCATTTGATAGTATCTCAGTCCTAGATCACGCACAGTACTTCAAACAAGGCACAAGATCAAAGCTTGACAAGTTATGGTTTCTAAATGCACCAGTTTACCGCCTTCAAACTAGCAGTGCTAAAACTGTTATGTGTCTATCAGAAATGGCAACAAAAGTGTAGATCATGTACTGTTCATCATCCAAACTTTGGTTTAAACACATACCTGGATACAAGAATAATGTCCAAGAAAGTATAGTATAGAAAGTCCAATTAGTTAAGTTAATAGTAGATAATTGGGTACAGTAGGTTTGCTCTCAAGCATTTTGCTACTATGACAACAAAGTAGACTGCATTGTGTTGTTCTTGTCTGGCCTTTACATTAGCATACGTTAGTTGTACCAACAAGATGCAGACGATTAACTGCATACCAGATGGTTTATTGTGCCACCTGAAAAACCTCTGTTAAGATGTAATGTTTTATTTAAAATTTGAATGTGGAAATTCGTTTCTGGGCCGTTTCACATCTGGCTGTTTTGTTAGATGAGGTTGTTTTAAGTTGAATCCCACAAGCTGCACATGGTTAACTGCATCATTAGCATGTAACCTGCTGGAATCACTGTTCTTTTAGCAAAAAATGACAGAGTACGCTGAAGCCTTCTCTGCTCTTACAATTTTTCAGGACTAAAACAGAACAGGTGTAGACAATACATGAAGATACTTTAGAAAACCTTCAAAGATTGAAATTATAGACTTGGACAAACACAGCTCCCAGGTAATGATTTCAAACATTTTTCTTTTTCTCCTTTGAGGCACAACCTTGTCGACTCTCATCTATATAAATTGATTTCTGCCACGTGGTATGAGTTATCCGGTGATTTGAAGGTCACTGAATTTCAGACAGATTCTTGCATGTCTCTCTTCCTTCACATATATATATATACTTTTTTTCTCCGCTGTGAGCGATATTGATTTGTTCCAAGTCAATTAATCATGACAAGAATGTTGTTCTCAGGAAATGTGTCTCTAAATGTGACCTCACTGAAAGAAGGCAAAGAGTTGAACTGTAAAAAAACACAAACATCCTTTTAAAAGTGGATTATACCTGCCGCATGTAATAGAAATTAAGAAAGTCTATCTCATTTCATGTGGCAGTGAGGAGGTTTTTAAACAGCGGAGGTAGATTGAGATCAGAGAGAAGTCAAAGCTGAAAGAATCAGAACTGATAGTCTGTGTATAACAAAGGTAGTTTCTATGTGGTCAAATCTACCTGACGAAAGTTCTTTTTAAGCCTGGCCTCATACTTGAATTGAATAATTGAAAGAATAAGAACATGCTGTGCATTCCTGCAGTGAACTGAGTAGTTTTAGATTGGCCACAATTGTGAGATTTTATTAAAAAAATCTGAAAAATATAATTACACGTCCAACACACACTTAGATGGATGAGCTGGAATCGAAGATGTGTTGTGACCAGTCATCCGGGGGGCATTTTATTTCTTCCCAGACACATGTATCAAATATTAATTATACTTCTGCGCTAGTGAATGTGGGCAAGTAAAAACAATGTTCTATGGAGCAGCGTTGGATTTCAGATGCTTGGTTGAAACACATCAAATGAAACAATGTGTTACTGACAGATTGATTCATTCATCCATCTGTTCATCCTCTCATGTTTTAATGGGCTTTCTCTAATGGTAATATGCTCTGTGTCAAGGGGAGGAAGTAATGAATTGCAACTACTCACATTATAATTATTAAATTATTTTCCACATCTTACCATATTTGGTATTTTCACTCTTACTTTGAATTATATCCGAACCAATCGTTTGTATTTTTGGGACCATTTGCCATTGATACAGAAGAGGCTGAAACATCCAGAAAGTGCTGCCTGCTTCCTTTGGACCCCATGTTAACCAACTGGGCTCTAACATCTAAATTTTTCCAGGCTAGGCTGTGATGCAGCCGTTCTAGACAATGATTGCAATTCCACCAGAAGCACCCAAGTGCATGTTGGAAGTATCCCAAAACAGGACACCCTGCCAGTCTCTAAATTATAAACCAGACAAAAGGGAAACAACTTAACTCCCCAGCCTACTTACTCATGGTAGAAGCATATAAACCAAGATGACAAAATCTGATCAACTCACCAAAGTCTGGCGGGCAAAATGGTCCACATCTGAAATACTCCTGGTGGGGCATGAAGCCATGAGGAGAATGGACTTAACATGGCCGAACAAAGCTCACATGGCTGAGCCTGATGGAATTTAGGGGTAAGAAAGACTGATCAGGTCCTGGCCTGGCTGTTTTATACTAATTACATGTATACTACAAAGGTTAAAAAATAGTTTTAGGAGCTGCTCAGATGCTGAAGTGAATATAATATGCATGAAGAAACTGCAGCAGTTCACCTGTTTAAATTGTGATCACCCTGTTAGGGCTTCTGTACCTTGCTCAAGGGCAGTGCCCAGGAGGTGAACTGGCATCTCTCCAGCTATCAGTCCACCCTCTATACTTTGGTCTATGCTGGACTTGAACTGGCCACCCTCTGGTTCCCAAGCCAAGTCCCTACGGACTGACAGTTGACCTACTGCCCAACAATTTAAATGGGCCCGTTTGTGATGATTATGTCCTTGCATAGAGGAGCTGCTAAATTCTGTTAACCTGATTTTTTTTTTTTTTTTTTTTTTTTTAAAGGAATCTTTTTCAGACTCAAAAAAGAAAGAAACAAAAAAACTGAATTCCCACTCCTCCATTGTTGTGCAGAAACCATCACAGTATGGTGGAGAATGCGGGCCAGCTGGCGACTCTTGTGCAGCAATGATGAATTATGCATTTCATAATAAACCAAGGTGTTGCTAGTTATAGTCTACATCAGGGTTTGTCAGAAAAAGATGATTTGTTCCGCGTGTAGCTGTTTTTTTCTTTAATTGGTTGTACTTTCAATACACTTTTTTTTTCTGTGCAGCTGTAGAAGATTGTTCTGGATAGGCAGTTTACATTGCTTGCTGGTGAATTTGAGCAAAGCATCCACACAGTGACTGCCTTACTAATCAAATTATACATTTAAAGATAGTTGCACTTCTGGCCAAGACAGTTGAACTTTACATAAGGCTTTTTGGTGCACAATTGTTTACACTTTTTGAATGAGGAGGAGATCTTCATGCAGGAAAACACAGTTTTAAAAAGCACTCAAAGGTACAGCTAGGATAAAGTACATGTATTGAATTTTAGATGAGTACTGAGAATTGAATGGAATTGAGCAGTCTCAGTGTGTGGGTGTACAGTGTGCACTGATGCATCCGTTGCCATGACCAGCAAAAAGAAGACTGACAGAACTTATCAGACAGGAAACTCTCGGAGTAGTTGCCATGCTACACAGGGAGGCACTCATGGCAAAACAAATTGATGAATTTGATCAAACTCTAACAAACTTTGTAAAACTCTGACTTGCCCCTGACTTCCAGATCAGTTTGAAAAGCTTGACTCTTATGTGTGCTGGTTTGTGAGGGGGATAGTTAGATAAAGCATGTTTAGGCTGAACACTGGGTAAATTTTAGATGCAACATAACTACCACTCACAACATCTTTCCCAGTGACGGTATGAAGCTGTTTTCTGCTAAATAAAAGTTCCGGTCAGCCAAATGTGTGACCTATCCAACTAACTGGCAAACGGAGTATAACATTTAGCAACTTTTCTTTTCTCTGGAGATGGTAGGGACTGAAACAAAGCTAAAGCGAGAGCAAATATTTGACTGAAATTCATCAAGTTGCCAAATAACAATTCCAGTGCGAAGTAAGAAATGAATTCCTGACACGAGATATAGTATGTGACAGTTGTATTGTTTGTTTTGGGGACGCTGTGTCTCCTTGCTGTCAAACACACAAAAGTTATTTAAAATCCATTTTCTTGTGTTATATTCTTTATTTTATAAGTGCGATAACTGTTCATTTCTAGTAAGCTGCATATTTACTTTGTGGCGGTGTGTGTTTTATGGAGCTGACAGGACCATGGAAAGATGCAATAAAAATGGTCTATGAGAGGAAAAAGCTTTGAGTTAGCAGCAGAGGCAGAGGAGCATGGTTGGAAATCTAAGTTTGTCAGGGGAGGTTTAGATGTTTAGTTGGTAAATCAGTTCAGACAGTCAGTTCCAGGTAAAAGAAAGGTGAGTAACTGTGGCAGAGATAAATAGTTAAGTGACTTATAATGTTAATAAGTAATGCTATTAGAAGTGTATGTTGTGCTGTTTTGATATTTGTCTATATGGCTGCATGTTAGATACAGTATCCTTACAGGCTGCTGGAACATGTTGTTGGCTAAGTGTATGCTTTGTTGACTGTCAAGGCGGGATAGCTATCGAAGATTGTTTAGGCATTGTGGTCGATAGCATACTGTTAGCACAACATGATGTAGTAGATGGGACTGTGTCTCATATCAGATACTCCAGTTAGTACACTTCTATGTAGTACACTGGCACTAATTCTGGTAGTGTCAGTGTGAGTATGGCCATTGTGCAGTTATAGGAAATGAAAATCACATTTCAACTCTTCACAGAATTGCAACCAGGTGGTGCATTAGCGACAAGATTTGACTGCCAAAATATAAATATAAAACATATGTACAACTCACATTTGTATCTTGCCGTATGCACTACAACCACTTAAGCTCCAGCAGCTTCCTCTGCCACCATTTTCATGCCACAGTGTCAAATCCACCACTAAGAGCAAGAAGTGGGCAGCATTCCACACACGACTTTTTAACTGTTATAGTACACTAGCCGGGTAATTGCAGAACACTGCATTTTGCCATAATTGACAGTGTGAATGCACTTATTTAGTCAAAGTAGCAAGTGTAAGTATAGAAGTACACAAACTGAATCACAGCATAAGTGTTGTCGCTTACGATGTAGCCGAAGGTGAATCTGTGGCTGTTGCTTGTTGAACAACATCACAGCATGTTGGCTAGGTTCACGTGGTTTTAGCTTGTTAGCATGGTCTTAGCTGGTGACATCGTAGATCAAAGTAAATATAACCTGCTATGTACTGTTTTGTGGGTGCAAGTAAAGCAGGAGGACGGTCGGGAATACTGGAGTCTTCTTGGTGTCACAGGCCTAACTCATTAAGAGAATGCCCACCCGATGACCCCGTAGACTTATCTGCAATCTGACACGCACAGCGTCATTTTGATACCAATGACAATCGAGCGGGCCATGACAAATTGCCTTTCAAATCAGTTGGGCCATCCTCTGTAGTTTAACCTGGGCAGATAACATGTAGATACAAGGCTGGGTCAAGCCACCAAGTATCTGCTCTTTGGTTGGGTAAGCATAGGATTCAAGGGGAGTTTAAAGGTACAGTAGGTACTTCAGGGGTAGAGAATAGTGTTGCCTGTCAGAGAGCTCAGGAGATTTATGATAGCACAGCCTGAAACCCCCTGCAAGACCTAGTGATAGGTCAAAACATAATTTAAGACCTATGGGAAGGATTTAGATCTGGAGTGTTTAGTTTGTATGTTCTGGGCTACTATAGAAACATGCTGCTTCAAAACATGAATACTGAATGCTCACCCAACTTTGGTCACATTTATTATGTATTGTCATCTGCTGTATGTGGCACTAATATTCAAAATGAAACCAATAACAGCATCTCAGATTTTTTTTTGTGAATGAGCCTCTACCCTGTTCATTTAAAAAAAAAAAAAAAAATCAAGTACAGACATGTAACTAAAGTACATCCTATTGAGATACACCACATATTTTTAAAAGGAGACATGGCCATGGCCAGTAGCACCACAAAGAAAAAGAAAAGGTATGCTCTGTCGCACAAGGTAACAGAGTATAGTAAACAGAGCTACTGTCTCTGTCGGTGGTTATTGTTCACTTTCTTCCTGTGTTCCTAGAAACTGTGCCTGTTACAGACTACTACTCAGTGTGCTTTATATACAGTAAAACATGTACAGTTTAAATGGCTACAATCTGCAATTTGCTGATTGCATTAAAAATGTTTTAAAAGCTGAAACTAATGACTTTGCACAGGTCGTTGCACATTAACTATAGCAAAGACAATGCAGCATCTCTCTTCTTAGTTAAAGCACTTAGACCTATATCTAATATATTGAAATGTCAGTGACCAACAAGGGAATAGATTTTGTACATACAAAAAGAAAATAGCCTAAATTCACTTGAACAGATGTTTTACTCTCTTTGCTAAAATCATTTTCTGCGTCAATATCTTGATTGCAACTGTAAATCCAAAATTACACAATGCTCACTTAGCACAACTTCATTATAACTTTTACACACTGCAGTCTGCAAAGTGTTACTAAACAGACTATAGTGCAAATTGTCTTCCAATCAACAGCAGGAGCTGCTAAGGAAGAAGACATTTATGCGGTGGATGTAAGGGTCAAGATGAATCCCCTAATAACTACGGGCCTGAAAACCGAAAGGTCAACTTGATGAATCAGAACATAACTGACAGACACGGAGAGCAAGAGGAAATCCCCTGGAAGATTGAGTGCCGTGATCACCTTTTCATTTTCCTGCATTACATGAAAATAAGCCACTCTGCAGATCTGCGAGCAGATGTGGGATTATCGTCTTTAATGATAAAGAGGCCAGGATGGTCTGAGGGACCTAGAACATTGGATGTTTTTTAAAGGTGAAGAGTAATTTCAGTACTATCGTGAGCCGGTCACTCCTGTACCGTGATATAAACTGATTAGTATGCTTTGTCTGATTTTTCTGAAGTGGAAATGGAGAGAGGTGGAAAATACTCTACAACTGAAAGTCTGTAACAACAGTCATCGCCGCAGGTGTACGACCTTCTTTTGTGTTGTGTCTCCTTTTGGATTAATATCACCTGGGACTGCATGGTTCATAAACAAACACAAAACAATTTCCTGACTAAATTACCAGCAAGAGTCGCCAAGGAGATGGAGGGGAAAACGGAGTATACAAGGGTGCCCTCAATTCATAACTCCGCTGCGAGTCTGAAGTTTGAGTCGCTCTCGTCTGATTTCCATGTTGTGAGTTGACAGCGGTCAATATGAAATGGCATCTGATCACGATGGATGAATAGAGTAACCTTGAAGACAACAAACAGCATGAGAAGCTGTTTCACTTTTTTCATGACATTTTTTAGCACATCATATCCAAGGAGACAAATTCAGCTCATATGGCTCGTGAAAGAAAAGCAATTTTCTTAATTACCAGTTTGCAGAGATTAATCAAAGACTCTGCCTGAGCATGACAATGTCAGATGATAAGAAAAAGAACAAGACAAAGTGAAGCAAGGTCATAATTGCTATCCTATCCCAGGTACCCATGTAAGACACGTTTAAAATGTCAGAGTACTGGATGGTGTTCTGACACCTCTGACCCATAAATGGCTGCCAGATGTAGCTGTGTTTTTGATTTGGGCTGCATATCAGCTCCAGTTAGAAGCACCTGGGCTAGAGTTAGCAGTAGGTTGATGATTCTGGCAGGTCATTCATCAGGATCCTGGCATGAGCCAGGTGACCAGCCTTGCCAAATTTAGGCTGTTGTTAGGCAAAGCTTGTTTGGCATCGAAGACGTCACGTATTTTAACTTGACTGTCTGGCAGCATCCGTGAAACTTTCTGTAGACTTTGTTTTCTGCTATTAACTGTTTATTGAATCAATTTAAAACCAAGAAAATATGAGTCTTGGAAAGACCTGGATATCTTCAGGCTCTTGTGATTTCACCATTTCCACAGTCTCCACAATGACACAATTGCTAAAGTTAGGCAATATTACATGAGAAGATGTGCTTTACCGTCATTATTGGCATGACAGTGATGCGGCCAGTGCTAATAATGACAGTAAACCATGTCCTTGAATGTAATATTGTAATTATACAGCAATTACCAACTTAAATAAAACATATAATCATATAATAGCACCTTGATAGCGACTCACCACACACCAGATGCGATACAAACATTTCCAATGCCTCCACCACGATATTTTCTAAATTATCATGTCTTTTCTAATGTGACATGAAAGCGAGCTGGAATAACAAGAAGGGCTTTAAGGTTAAAAACTGAAATATTAATTGCACATAATATAGTTGAGTAGATCTTCATATGAATCGGCGTATACATTTTATATTATGGCTTTAATGTTGCAGAGCTGTACAGCCTTTTTTTTTTTCTGCAGACTTTCATTATTCTGCTATTCACACATTTCATGCTTTTCAGTCTTTCATCTCCACTTAATGCGTTTTGGTATCTGACCTAATTTCCCGACGGGGATCATTTAAGTTTCATATTATCTTTCATCTGTCTTATCTTAATAGGTCTTGGCTTTTTCTGATTGCAATACCCAGAAATCCGTTCCCTGTAATGTCAGTCGCCGAAGCAGCATGTGTGGGAGTGCTGAAAGACGAGCAAATCAGTCTCCGACAAAAAGATTTATACACCTGATGTTGATCAAAGTGTACAAATGACAAAGGATTTATTGATGAAAATTTGCAATGACAAGGCAGCAAAGGAAAAGATAAAAAAAAAGATGATACTATCAGGTATTGTCATTTTGTCTATTCATCCTTCATATTCATTATAGAAAACACTTCGTGTTTTTGACAGTATGTGACAGGTTTCTAGAGGGCTGTGAATTATAAATCGGCTGACTTGTGTGGAAAATTGAGTTAATATCAGCATGGGCTACAACTTTTTTTTAGCCTTGCTAGTGGCATGGCTCTAGGCATGATAATATATCATGTCAGTCTGTTGGCCTGTCGGTTGGTCCAGACTGAAATGTCTTAACAGTATGGATTGAGCTGAAAGTTGGTACAGACATTCATGGTCAACAGAGGATGCAGCATAATGAAATTGGTGATTCTCTGACCTTTCATGTAGCACCACCAGGAGATTGACATTTGTGGTTTTGAATCGAATGTCTCGACAATATTGGATGGATTAACGTTAATGATGTTTTGTAGACTTTCATCTTGCTCTCAGCATGAATGGTAATAACTTTGAAGCTGTAGTATTGATACACTTATGAAATAAATTATCCCATAAAACGCAAATTGAAGTGAAATTATTTGAGAAATGAACCACATATTTCAAGTTTTCATAGTGGCACCTTCGCAATTTCATGATGACAGATTTAATTTAATATTTTCACTTTTTAATGGCACTGATCATGATGTGTTATTGTCACTTACCTCTCACATTTTTAGCTGCACATGCCCCAGGATCTTAAACTAGCAAACTCAACAACTGCTTCCAGATTAATTAATCGGTTACCTCCTGTTAGCTTGAGCATAAAAAGTGACAAGATAAAATAAAGTTATGAAACAACAACAACGACCTCATATAAAACTTAAAATCTCTTCAATTGTTTTCTAAATTGTCGGTTAATTTATATATTCAGCTCATTATTTTTTTTATCTGTTGTCTTTTTTTAAGAATAAAACGAAGTCTGCGAAGGGAAACTGCACCTTGTCTCTTCCTGACATTGTCCTTCAGAGATGCACACCATCAAACAGTTGTGACTGATGAATGAAAATGGTATGATCGAAGATGACGAATGAGGCAGCCTTGCCTAAAACAAACAGAATGAGGCTGTAACAGCTTTTTCATTTTCTCTCTGAAACAAATTGCACCCAATACAAGACTATCCAGCATTTGGTAATTCTCACCCTTGAACTGACAAACTCAACTGCCTACATGTCAAATATGCAATGAGGCAAATCAAGTCGATTCATTTTTACAGCCGAGCCTTCAGTCAGTGGTTATCAGCAGGGAGAGCAGCTGTAGCCTGTTCAAGTACAGCTTTGAATTTATGTTTAAAGACAAATTCAAGGGAGCCGTATGAGCATCATAGCAACTCCTGTCCGATGGTGACATTTAAAAGAATGACTGACTGAGGTGTTTCAAGATAAGGTCATGACTGGCGTGAACAGGTTGCTTGAATTCTTTTACTGTCATTATTCACTGATTTTTACTGTGTTCAACACTCCAAAAGACATTGTTCTGCAGCAAAAGCTGCCTGAAATCATGTTGATATACATGTGTGTGTACTGTATGTGAATACACATCACTTCAGAGCTAATTAGTCATGACATCAACTAATCCTGTAGCCCACATAGACCATGGGAGCAGGTGAATGCCATCACTGTTTCCACGGCTTTAACCTGTTGTCTTTGTGCGGGAAACATGATAACAGCAGCAGGGGCAGTGAAGAATCTTCCTGCGTCGCCACGGTGACACAGTCACAAAGTGTCTCGCAATTTCTGGCTGCGCTCCGATTGTCGAATGTCCCCGAAAGGGATTTGCAAATATACGGTACGTGAGATTAAAAAAGAGGAAGAGATGCAAGAGAAATTTGTGTTTTGAACCATATTTGCAAAATAATTATCCTCAGCCTGTGATGTGGGTAATTATGCAGGTAGGCTGACATTATTCAAATGAAAAGCAGTTTAGCAAAATAGTTTTGTTTATCTTCTTTTTTTTGTGTGGGGATAAAACTAGCTGCAGAACTAAAAGGTAAAACAGCTACAGTATGTGTGGAAGGGGGCCCTTTGAGAATAATGTGCTTTAAATGAGTTTGAGCTGTAGTCTCTAGATGTGAGGTGAAAAGCAAGTTATAATAATAACAATGTCCTAGAATACAGTGCTTGAGTAGATTTTTAGTAATATTGTTTTAAGGCAGAATCATCTAATAAGTAATTCTCATTTTAACTTGGATCCATGTGTTCCCAGTGTATGAAATTTAAATGTGCCGAATGAGTGCCATAATCCTTAGAGCGGCTGTTATCAGTATTTTTATTATGTGTTATTCATAAGCTCGCATCCCCTCCTTTTTAGAGGATGCCTGACCATTTTCAGCAGTGGTAGTCCTGGTAGGACTACAAGAGCATCTACACGGGGTGACTCCATTTGGTCCGTCCACTTTTTGGTTAAAGACCTGCAAACTTTAGAGACTTTAGAAACTCTGACTAAAGTCAGCACAAAAGTGTCACTACCAGTGATTATTTTGTTTTTATCAGATTGCATCTGCTGTCCCTGGGGAGGTATACAAAATATCTATCAGCTAACTATGGTGCAATTTCATCAAATTAATTTAAATAAAATGTATGACATGCTGCTGCATGGAGTAGTGGAGTTTTTAGCTGAAATTGCAGCTCAGCTTGACTTTAGGCAGCTGCATAGGTTGTTTCAGGTCATTGTTTAGCTGTCTGGCCAACAACTTTACTCTTCTGGTTCACTCATGGCGCTCCGGTAACTTTTTCAGGGAAAAAAGCTTTAAAAACTCGCTGTACTCAACCTGCCTATAGCACCAAACGGCAGACGGACCCAGTAGGCGACTAGCTGGTGAACATAGTGGAACAGGCAGTCAACAATTGAATTCAAAAGATACTTTATTTCCAACACGAAATATTGTACTAGGTAATTCAGAACAGAAACGTCCAATGAAATAATTGATGTCAACAGACAATTGATTGGAAAGCTGTGATGGCAGACCCTAAACCAAGACTAATAACTAAACAAAGTATACAGTCTCAGTGACATGGCAGCCTTTTATCCTACACAATCAAATGTCCATGAATATGTAGCCTACTTGTGTTATTAATACAAACACATGGCCAGAAACAAGCAGTGGGAAGGAATGATGTTGGAAGCTACACTGAACATATTCTCTAATGGGATGCTGGTTGCCATAATACACAGATGTTTTCTAGCTATGTTTGCCTGGAACAGAAAGCGATATCTGTTCTCTAAACTTCTGTTTTTGCTTGCTACTCTCCAGTCATAGGCTGCTTCACCTGCCCAGTAGACTGTCCAGAGCTTTTTGGTCCATTTAGCCAACTACATCTCTGCTACTTCTTTTATTTCCTCCTCCTCCTCCTTCTGTTGCGGAGGCGTCCCCCTTATAGCATGGGTCAAGGACTGCGCATCAACTGAAGGGTTCTGTCATATTTCGAGTAGAGTTTCTCCAAGATCTCCCTTTTGATTTCTGCAGACATCTTTACATCAGTCTCCTTCCCCTCAAGGATATCCTTCATAAGATCCAGGATGGGCAGCAGAGATGAGATTGTCATGTAATACCCAGAATCATAAAACGTCAGTAAATTCTGCGACAGCCTTCAAACAAACCTTGACAGCCTCTAGTACAGCAATGTTCTGCCAAGTCACGTTTGGGAGTATCTCTTGATTTTGTAATTAATTGTTCATTCTTGGGCATAGGTGGTCTGGTCTACAACGAATGTGCCATTAATGGAGTGGCAGACGGCAAATCTTGATATGTTTTTTTGCTTTCTCCTTCTGTAGCAGAACAATTCAGCCACGACCATTTAAGATCTCGTACAGCCACGAAAATGTCTCCTTGTCATGTGTGCTGCATGAGTCTATATCCTTATCATACATGGCCTCTGTCAGCCTCTCAGCGAGTGTAGTTCTCCAGGATGAACGGCGTTTTGAGAAATTTTGCCTCCAGTTTCCAGTCCACTGAAATGTAATGGACTGTCACAGACATCCAGGAGGTCATGTTTATGCTCAACCACGTCCGTGGTCAAAACGACAAGCTAGCTATCCACTGACCGTATCAACAACTACCAGTCATTTTAACAGTTATTAGATTTGACAATAAACATTTTACATTTCAGATATTAACATCATGTTGGTGAGTAGACATTGATCCGACCAAAATCTTTGTAGTCAGAATGTAAACAGATACCTAAAACTCTGGGTTGACGACGTTGCAGATGTCAGTAATTAAGTAACACCAGCATTGTTTAGCTATTCACCACATAGACAGTAAATATTTATGCATGTATCTTATGTCTCGATTCTCAATATGAAAGCCTTTACTATTAATATTGTTATTATTATTTGTGATTTCTTATTTGGCATAGTTTAAATGACAGAAGCTAATTCATATTTATTGTTTTATTGTATGTAAAAGGGATTTACACTACTGCCAAAATAAAGAATTAACATTTTCTGGTTTTCTGGAGGTTCATTTATTCTTACTACTCTCCTTTTGGGACCCTTTTCTTTTCCTGGATCTGGATTTGTATGTTTATTTGTTTTCCAACCTGCTACACAACAATTTCTCATGTGAAAACCCTATTCTGTCCTCCAGAAGGGGGCTCCTTTTGCTCTTAATGACTGATACAGAGTTAAAGTAAACTTTAACACTGTATCAGTGTTAAAGTTTACTCAAGGACACAAGGAGCCTTGGATAACGACATCCCACGTCAAATTACAAGGCGCACGTAAACAACATTCATCTCACTTTTGAGTTTGAAGGTATCTGAATACAGATAACTTGCTCTGAGAAAAGAGAATCATCCATAACCATATGGCGTGGTCAAGAGGAATAATTTTCGCTGTATGTATTCATTTGAAATATACAGATGTTAATCAATTCACGCTGATCCCCAGAGAGTTCAATAAATCAGCCTGAATTAAATGTTTGGAAAGAGAAAATAGAAGTGTGATCTAAGCATACTGTGCAATTTTAATTAATGTGTAATCCTGTAATCACGTAATCCTGCATTTAATTTCTCTCCTATAATTTTCAATTAGTTCTTTGCTCTTTCCTCCTAGGCAGCTGAATATATTACACACTCAGCGTTGGTTAAGGCAAGATCATTTAGGCCAGATTACACCTGCGCTAGTGTTCCTAAATTGACTTTCTCCCTCTTGACAGGTAATTCTTGCAGTTAGACAGATGTGACTGATTTTCACTGTATGTCTAAGTGTTTTACAACATTTAATATAGCATTTTTGACACTGACCAACAGAAAAAGACCTTTTCAATATCAAAGTGAAAAGAGATCTCTACCAAGTGATGTAATTTAAAAAACAAAAAAAAAAACAGTGACAACTTTGAGGGAGTTCCAAGCTTCAGATGGAGATACTGTGCAGTCACAGTTGGTGCAGTGCGTCACTGTTTGCAGCTTTATGACAAAGTGGCATAGAGAAAGCCACTCTTACAATGAAACTCCCATGACATCTTAGCTGGTTTGCCAGAAGGCAAAAAGGAGACTCTGATGTCCGCTGATGATGATAGAGGCTTCTATGGTCTGATGAGACTGAGATTGAGCTTTTTGACCATCAGACTGAAGCATCACAATAAACATCCCATCCCCAGTGTGCAGTGGAGGCAGTATTATGTTGTGGGGATACTTCATTGCTGTAGGCCCTGTAAGGCTTGTAAAGGTAGAGGGTAAAATAACTGCAGAAATACATATAAGTCCTGAAGGAAGACCTGATGCAATCTGCAAGAAACCTGAAATAACATCTGTTTTCCAGCCACACAATGAGCCCAAGAATAAAGCCACAGCTGCACTGTAGCAATACTGTCGAGTGTCAGTCTAGAGTACAGGGTCCAGATTCATAAAACGATGTGTACACGCAAAGACAGGAATATGAATTTTTCTTTTGTCAGATTATGAAGCTACCATTTGATTTGACACTGTGAGACAAGTTTAATTTTA
The DNA here is from genome assembly GCA_036365135.1 of Miichthys miiuy. Taxonomy (NCBI): domain Eukaryota; kingdom Metazoa; phylum Chordata; class Actinopteri; family Sciaenidae; genus Miichthys; species Miichthys miiuy. Next base: position 19,386,069 of record CM071614.1, on the reverse strand, counting down.
ACTCACTCACACTCATTATCAAGTTATTAAGTCACAAATCAAAAGTAGAAGTTGAGTTGCAAGTCATCAAAACAGTGACAGTCTAAGTCACAACAGCTCAAGTCTTCATCTCTTTCTCTAACTTTTTAGATTTTTTTTACCCACAGCTATCTCTTGTAAAAATGCGTGTATGCCACAACTGAAATATGTGTGACATGTGCACGTTCTTCTTTTACAAATACCAATTTATGTGAGGAAAAAGGTGTAGGCATGGTTTTATCTGTAAACAAACATTGTTGGTCTCTGTCCAATCAAGGATTTGTGGCTGGATTTGAATGAATGAATGAATGAATGCTCTTCACTCATGATCCCAATATCTATCCACAAAGACTCAAGGGTGTTTTACTTAATGGGAGGGGATGAATACTTCTGAAAACATGTGCTTAGTGTGTTATATTTGTATTAATTCAGCTCACTTTATAGATGTTTGTTTTCACATTATCATAAAATCCACTTGGGTTCAATTTTGTAAAACAGAAAACATAATTCTCATGATTCTAAGTGTGAATACTTACAGCCAATTTTTGGCTTAAGGTATAATATCTCCCATTGTCCTTCCCTTGGCTTATTCATTATGTGGTTTCTAGTTTAGTACACTAGCAAGTACAAATACACCCTGAAGTGTAAACCTCAGTGTACCCAGTGCAGTATATAGTAAGACCGGAGATGGAGGCAATTAATGAGACTTTCAGTTTGTCTAATAGAACTACAGCGAACCGCTGTGCAGATAACTCTGATAGTTGAAGATTGTGATAGGCAATTTAAAGAACTCATTATTTTGATGTAATCTGTATGAGAAACCTCTTGTTCTCCATTTCAGATTTAATGAAGCAAGGGTGCTGGGAGGAGATGAAATCTCTTTCTTACCAGGTACTTTGATGATTTCGAGTGAAGTGACCGGAAGAAGTACAAACGAATATGCATGACATGGTATAATTGGCCTTTGTCTTCAGTCAGACATCCAACTCTCTGTGTGTTCAGTAATGAAAAAAGATCTAAGACACGGGGAGGTATTACACGGGGCACAGATGATGTTGGAATAGTTCAGACAGCCTAAATGCCAGGTTCAGGAAAAGGCCTGGAAGACCAGAAAGATGACTTCCTGTAGTTTACTGTATATCTTTCAGTAAGTAAGACTGAACTTCTTCCAGTTTCCACACAGTGTTCACATGTGAAAGCTGGCTGCTGGTGTGCTGTATTGTTTTTTTTTTTGTTTGCTTGTTTTGCCCTTCATAAACCTTTATTTATTAAGAGCAGTTTCTATAAGCGCCCACCTCTGATTTGCAGGAATGGCTTGACCAAACTCACATACCTGTACTCATACACATTCACATCTGGATGCTGCCCAGTACAACGGCTAAAAATAGTAGCCATTTCTGAGCAAATACAGCATAGTTATATATGAGCTATGGAGCCACAGGCACAAAACCATATACTGTACAGTGATCAGTAATATGTCAACCTGAAAAAATAAATAAAATAATATTTGGTATTTTGTGGCGTTATAAATGCAGGGAAGTATCATAATAAATCTGTGACCAGTATCCATCCATCCAGCCTTTTGCACTCCCCACATCCTTTAGGGCTGCCAGACTGTCCCACTGTGTTTGGGATGATGATGGGACCAAAATAGGCCTCGGTCCTGAATTTTAAATTTATGACGTTAAAATTATTTGGATACTAACAAGCATTGAAAATGGGTTTGTAATTCTGTACCAAATTTCAATATGAATCAAGTAAAAGAATCAGCGAGCTAGGTCTTATATGTCACAGAGACAGGCAGGAAAGACACTATGTTACACCGAGATGCTAGGATCAGTGACAGTGACCAGCGCAGCTGGTTGCTCATTGGTGAGTTTTTTCACCACATCGTTCAGCCTCAGATCATCCTCCCTTTTCCACCACAGGGCTGATGATCTTCCAGCTTCCTCCTTTTTGATGTATTCCAGTGTGTAATGTGATCTTCTTCTGTTAGAATGGATTGTATAACATTTGTAGTGGAAAAAAAAAAAGTTCAGGAGCTGGTATTGAAGTTGGAAGTATTGGTGCCAGTATCAAAAAAGTTTGAACGACTCCATAGACTAAAATAACACATTGAAAGTGAACATTGTAGCTGCTATTAACACTAGAGGCTTCATGGGGTCGTCACCCCCTGATGCTTTTAATTGCATCTAACTTAAAATGAAACCTACATCTGCCAGTTCATGACTTTCATATAATGATATATAATCATTTTATACCCAGGACTGCTGAGGGGGCCACTTTTGCCCTCCTTAGAAACTGCTGTTTAATACAACATCCGTGCTATATCCAGTTACCTGGCAACAGGCATTGTTTAGATGCCTTTTGACAAGCAGGCTGCTATAACGTGAGCCAGAGCTAGCTCCCTTTTGATAGATACTCGGCTAGATAGATTGAATTTGGAAACATGAACTGGGGCAGAAGAAGGATGAAAGCACGAGAAGTTCTGACGATGCCGAATGTGGGAGAATCAGATGGTGGAGTGATAAGCTGAGTGTGTGTGACAGAGAACAAGGGTATCCAAAATTCATCTTCAACTTTTATTATTCTTCTCCTGCATTAATGAAGTTATTTAACTGTGCTAATTATTTTGTTTGTTTTGTTGCTGCCTACAGTTTGTGGTGATGGATTTTCAAATGTATTTGACCTTTTCTTTTCGATTCGTAATGGAATAAAGCAATTGTGAAATAAATTAAACACAATAAAATGTTGTCAACTCAATTATTAAAAAAAAAAAAAAAAATGATGAAAATTAACAACTTCAAGAAAATTACATCTTTGCGACTGACAATGCTGTTGCAGGAGGAGGTAAAAATGACCCCCTTTGCGGTTCTAGTGTTAACTGATTACCGACTGTTGCAATACTTTTATAATGAATGATTTGTTATGGCACTTTCCTACATTTATAATCCCATATGTAATACCAAGTATTATTTTTAATACCACATATTACTGTATGGAATGAAAATTGTTTTATGGCCTTTCTTCAGTATTTGTTATTGTTTTCTACTTTAAAGCATTTGCTCACAATATCAGAGCCCTAAAGTGTTTTTTTTGTTTTTGTTTGTTTTTTCAATAATTTGTAATTCCAGACTTCTCTCATATGCAGTCTGCTAAAGGTCAAGCAAAAGCTAATTATCTGTGTGACGCTGCAGTGGGCTGTACTGATACATTAACTCATTCTGACCATGGATTTGTTAGCAACTCTCCTCTCTGCCTGGTTGGAGTGCAGTTATCACAATTTCAAGCTCAGCGTGATGAACAATGAGTGCCTCTAATGTCATGACATCATCTAGAGAGATCCCCGAGCTTTTACAGACAGATGGACCCGTCGAAAGCTTCACTCTGGGTAATATCCTGAAATTAAAGTGTGAGTAACTCCACCGAATACATTCCTCAGTCATGCTTTCGTTCCATTATCTCAATAAATCCAATGTGTCATATTCAGCATTCAATCAATGCCTTATTTCCTCTTTTCTTTGCCGGAGCAAGCTCCTTGCCATTAAAAGTCATTTAGGGTATAATTTAGTTGAATTGTGAAGCAGTCTAAATTCTTCCAGGGACTTGATGGCATCTGTGTTGTTACTGCTGTGTCACAGCTTTCAGAGATTTCAGATTGATTTTCTTCCTGCACTTTAAGTGTGAACCATGGATGTGACATAGATTTCCCATAAATGCGCCGATTTAGTTACACCAAAGAGAGCAAAGAAAATGGTCTTTTTCTTCTGAATGAAAAAATGATGAAAACATACTGGGATGGAAATAAAGAGACTGTTCATATTGACTGATAAAAGACTGACAGTGGAGTGTTAAAATATATCAGATCATGTAATCACATGTTAAGTTAAATAAACTTGTTACCTGAATTCAAAGGTTAAAAGATAATGATTGTGATAATGCGTCATACAAATGGAAATGATGTTTAAAGTTGTCTTCCTAAACAATTTAGTTGCAGAGTTGTAATGAATTAAAGATCGAGATCAGGGGTTGCAGAAATCGTTCCTCATACATTTATGCAGCCTAAAAAATCAGTACTGCAGAAGGATCACAGGTGGTGCTGGTGTTTATTCTGCAGATAAAATTAACATCTCTCTAGCAACAATTGGCCCAACTTTACAAGAGAAAAAAAAAGCACATTGCTTGTTATAAACAGATTTCTGTTAAGAAAATTGAATAAATATATTAAAATATGGCTAAACCTGTGAAAGTAAATTCTGCCATGGCATGGTTCACACACACTGTGGCGGTTTACAGTCAAACTGGTTAAGAGTGAGTTCAAGTATTTAGGGGTCTTGTTCACAAGTGATGGGAAAATGAAGCACAAGATGGACCGGCAGAGTTTTGCAGCATCAGCAGCAATGTGGACTGGACTGCTGTTTGGAAGAGGGAATTGAGCCAGAAGATAAGACTCTTGATTTTCCAGTCTATTTATGTTCCAAACCTCACCTCTGGTCATAAGCTCTTGGTAGTGACAGAAAGAATAAGATCGTGGATACAAGCGGCTGAAATGAGTTTGCTCCGTAGGGCAGCTAAGCTCAGCCTTACAGGGCGAGGAGCTCTGACATCCAGAAGAAACTCTGCTGAGTTGGTCCGGCATCTGATTACCTCCTGTGTGGCTCCCAGTTTCCACTGGTAGGAGACCTTGGACCAGGCCCAGATATAGCTCATCTGACCTGGGAACACCTTAGGATTTCCCCAGGGAAAGCTGGATGCGTTGCTGGGAAGAGGGATGTCTTGAATGCGCTGATGCTTGAAGCTTTAGTGCAGATAACAGGAAGGCTTAATGGCCACCACTTTTAGGCTAACGTGACGTGGCGATCAAGTGCAATTACCTACCAGCTCCTCCAAAGTCCACTAATTAACATATTGTGTCATCACAATGAGGGTCCAGGCAACCAGCAGGGACTCCAGTTATTCACTGTACACGGCCAAGAATTATTTCCAGTGAAAACAACATATTAGTCAGTAAACTTTAGCGATATGGGTTCCACTGCTTCCAGCCTGTATGCCTAGTAAAGCTAAGTCTATCTTTGTAGTTCATCAATCTTCTCATTTAACTCTAAACAAGAAAGAGAATAAGCATAACTCCCAAAATGTGGAGCTGTTCCTTCCTGATTAGAAAAACAATATTTCTGACAGTTGTTGCTCCGAAGCGAAGGTTCAAAGTAACTTGATGTGGCTGTAGGACCAAAAAACATCAGGGAGAAGGAGGGGATGAATGGTTGGGTCAGCATTTTTAAATTATTTTAACTATGATAACAATATTTCCCAAACCTTAAACAATTAGTTTAACCAACCTTTAGCAGTGGCAGATAATCAGACAACAGATAAATAAGTTTTCAGTTTTGGGGAATGGTCATATGTGGAAGACACTGGCAGCCATTCTGCCAATCAGGACAACAGATTAAAACTGTCATTTTGTTTGGAGGATTTGTTGGCCTGGAATAAAAAGATGCATGTATGTTCAGTCTAGGAATAAACATGGACACGATACGGACGATTAAAGGTTAAGTAGACCTGAATTCCTGCCATAGAGTAAGTTTCCACCAGAGCTGACTTCCCTTTCTGTTACGCCGCTTGGAATTGTTTTGGAATTGTAAGCACGTACAAAAACAAATCCTGCAGAGCTCCAACCAAATTTCCAAGCTTCTGTAAAAAAAATCAATGGAACAATGGAACCATAATACAATTCGCTTTCAAACTGGGCGTCCTGGTGATTATGTGAAACTGTCTTAAAAAGAGTCTCATAAAAGTTTTCACCTTTTAGATGTCTCACACATGAAAACATGAAACGAGATGAAATGCATTACACTGAGTACCACTGCGCTCTTGAATTAACACTACTGTATCCACAAACAAGCTGTGAAAGCAGTGTGAGAAGAGCAACCACCTGGGGTGACTACATGTAGCTTCATCCCTTCATATCCTTCTGGTGTTTGTTCATGTACTTCATGCTTGTTAGCACTTTCCTAACTGTTCATAATGGAGTTTCTGTCACTGACTGGCTTTGCTTTGTGCTTTGTGTTTTGAGGAGAGTATGTAGTGGAGTTTAATGAAAACTACACTAATAATACAAGTCATTGCACCCTTACACTGCATATGTTGTCTGTTTACTCTCTTAGCCGTGGTTCTCGCTGTTTCACTAATATAGCGTGACCTCAAATCTTTGGCTATATGTTTGGACAGCTTAGCCTCTCAATGGGGTCCTAATGGGGTTCTTCCCAGTAATTCAGTGTCTGTTCTGGTTTTATAAACTGTAATTCCTCAGATGGCCACTTGAGGTTGGCTACAGAACAAGTCAATCTCCATAAGCACCCATATTAAAATGTCCAACTTCACAGCAACATGTTTACAGCCTGGTACAAGAAACGGTTTTAGTCCGTTATGGGTGACACCATGGATACAACATCCATATTTTACACAGAACATGTGTTTATTCCAAGTATAGAGGGTCCCATTGTTCGACCTAACATCTTGTCCAGTGCTGGTTTTGTGTTTGCGTCACGTGCAAGTAATAATTTAATTTGAATATTTTTGAAGTGAAAATAACAATCATAAACTTGTATTAGTTACATTTAAAAACAACTATGATACTGAAATCTCTGCTTCTCATACAAACTTGCAGACCACGTGAGATTTTAGGAAAATCTTAGAGAGAGAATAAAATAATGTTCTGTGTCTTGTTTTTCCACTAAAAAAAAAAAGATGCTCACTCAGTCTGACATTTGCTTTATCTGATACTACAAGTAAAACAACCAAAGTGCCTTCACATCTTTGTTGCTCTTTTTCCCAATGTACAGTTTGACGCTGCGGTGACAATGTCTTAGTAAGGCTGAGAGCACACTAAAGGTTTTTCCTCACTGACGATTTCCCTACAGTCTTCCCTTGCAGCTTGTACTGTATTTCAGATTCATACACATCTTCACTGGTTCCCCCATCTATTTTATACATTACACTCCCACTCCACATTGTTAGCAAACTACAGCAGGCGCTACTGTCAGTTTCAGGCTCTGGTACACTCTAATGAAGTCTGAAACAAATCGTGTTTTACTTAAACCATGGAAATCTCTCAGGAAAAAACCTGAGTTGTCCTGTAAAGCCCGAAGATGTACCAGACTAAAACCTCTTAAGTTAATTAAATTATTACTCCTCTCCTTGTCTACATTTCTATTAATATGTTCTGGGCTGATAGACAGTCCATTGCAAACAGAGTGCATGTAAGTAAGGCTGTGCAAGTTTCCACAGGGATAACATGCTACAGCAGGCGAATTAAAGCACATGCCAAAAAATAAAAACTAGAGGGGCGGAAAAAGACTGTAAACCTATAAAAGACATTAATTGCAGTGCAGAATAGTGCCACAGCATCATTAAACAATGGTAAAATGCCTCAGCAGGCAGCGATTGAAATGGCCATTAATGCAGACTAATACCACTATATCTCCTCTGTCGGAGTCCATTAGATGCCCAATGAAGTTAGCATGTTTCAGCTCATTCAGATCAATCTCTCAGTAAGTTAATGCTGAAGAATTCCAGTCAATTTTCCACTGAAAACTTCAGTGTGAAAACTCTCTCACTCTCAGAACAATAATGGTAATTTTTCTGCACAGGTTTGATCACATTTTGACAATGAGTGGTGGTCACTGTGACATATGGCTATCATTACAATGGGTTAAAGCGCATTTGGTTGTAAGAGCTAAACAGGGCAGAGGAAAAAAGTAAAATTTATTGTTAATGGATAAAATGGACAGAATGGCTCTTACTCATAATGTTCATCTAAAATATTTTATAGCATGAGTGTTATTTTGTATTGTCAGGCTTAGTGTTGCAGATTCAAAAACAGCAGTGCATTGTGTAGAAGTCACACAAAATCCCTGGTTGCTAATTGCTAAGTGGATTGGCTATTTCGGGTGTCTGAGAGCCTGGAAGTTAAATTCACTTTCTGTCTGGCAGTTGGAGTACTTCTAAATCTTGGATGGACCCCTGCATGAAAAGATAAGCAACTATGTTAGAAAATATCTGGTTCTTTATAAAAAAAAACTCCATTTATGGTTATACTGTAAAAATATCAGGTTGAAGACTGTGGAATATTTTGGTACAAAACATCAAAGCACAGAGTTTAAAGCAGTATTAACTAATTTTTTGGTCACTTGGCAGCATCAGAACAAGCCGGGAACATGACATGGAATATTATCATTTTTTAGTTGGCATACGTGCTAGCAAACAGTTGCCCAAATACACAATTCACAGACAGGAAGCAGCATTAGCATTAATTTGGAGTCGTGTTTGTCTCCACCTGTTAAATGTAGGTCTAATATCTATTCTATTGAAACTAAATGTGTACTAAATGTGCCACTTTCCTCAGTGTGTCTAACTGCTGTTTGGTGACGAGCAGGTAGTGCACATTAAATTTAGCAGACTTTTTCACTGAAAACAGCTGCCTTGCACCTTCTGACAAATGAAAATTGCAGGCCTTAAAACCAAAACAATGAAACGAAAGATTCTAAAAATCTGAAACAATTGAGGTGTGCTGCAGAGTTTGTTTGATCTCTGTACATTAGTATTGACAAGTAATAGTTTTCATGTTACATGTAGTCATCTGACCTATGAAAATATTTAAAGGTGCAGTTTTAAAATTCTGGCCTCTTTTGGGAGGTAAAGATTAGTTAAAAACAGACACATGATAACACATTCAGCAAGTTAATGAGCGTGTTAATGAGTAATTTCTTATCCACCTTGTGTATACGAGCTGCCCTGGTGTGGTATCATTAAAGTCTATCTTATCTTATATTACTTTGAATCAATTGATTTTCATATGCTGGGTTAAATGGCTGGATTTTCCTCATCGGATGGAGCTTGCGTATTTTTGGCCAGAGTGTTTTGTTCCCAACTGAACAACAAAGTAATTCATGTAAATTACAGCTTTACAGCAGTTTCTCTTAGTAATGCTATCCATTTAAACAAGTAGAGCTGAAACAACTGATCTATTACTCGATTAGATGATTGATCGAAAGAATCAAGAGTTAATCGCCATCTATTTTGATAATAGATGTGCCAAACTTTCTCGGTTTCCTACCACTAAAACATAATTATAACCCTAACCCTAATGACCAGAGACTGGTATGCGCTACATTTGCTTTTTCATATGTGATAGTAAATTGAAAATTTTTGGACTATTGTTCAGACAAAACCACCAATTTAAGATGTGTCTATAAAACATAATTTTCTAATATAGACTTTTATAGATTGAATGATTGATCAGCAACATGAAAATAGTCATTGGTTGTAGTTCTAAATAAGTATTATCAAGTGTTATCAGCCTGTGGACTGGCTGTGGTGTTGTTGAATTAGCAGCAGGCATTTTCCCATGAGACTACTTTATAAGAGTGAAGATAGGAGGCCTCCGCAATCAAGATAAAAGGTGGAATTTGTGGTGTTGTGCAAATAAACACAGTTCACTTTGTTCAGTATCGTCACTGCCTACTAGAAAACATTGGAAACACAGTTGCCACGATTAATATACATCTGATGAATTTCCCATGGTATAAGCAATGTTGCCAATTCATTAATATACGAATTAGCATGTTAAAGGGGGAGACTGCTGTTGATATTTTGCCTCAGGGTGATACTCTTCAAGCCTCATTTTAAATACGATGATGTACCGAGCTATGAATATGCCTTTCTTTCTTTTGGAGCAATGACAGGGACTTGGCCAGCCCCTTGACATCTCGCTTCAGACTGCTAGCCCATTGTAAATATGACACGCTGTCTGTGATATGCAGTCATTTTTTGTTCGATCAATTGGATTTGTAGTCTGAGTGTGCAGGGACAAGGCGACAGAGGAAAGCTAATGCCAGATAAACATGCAGGTTGCTATAGACTGTGTATTTTGAATATACTTACATAGAGGACAAACATATTTTATGTTCATGATCTCTTTGTTCTGCACCGCAAAGACAAGTTGTAAATTGAACCAACACACACACACACAAAAACAAACTTGTTTCCCGGCACATTCATCTTGTTATCCTAGTTTCCTCTAGCCTCCCAGTGTTGTGGGCTCACCAGTCAATCAATTTTTCTGCATAGCAAAGAGTATTTACAGTTCATTAATGAGGCAGCTTGGGACGGGAATGCCGGGACACAGAGCTCCTGGGACGAGGCAGACATCTGAAGGAGAACAAGCAGAGTGACAGTGTTACAAAATGTACATCTGAGAAAGGACATATCGGGAGGCGGAGAGGGGTGGTGGACTGAAAATTGAGAGGCTGAACTCAGCAAAGAAATGTGCAATGTCTTCATTAAACGTGTGTCTGGAAGGGGAAAGGTGTTGAGCAGTGCAGGAGACGTGCTTTACTGTGCTGACCCTTGATAATTAGCACTGCTAAGCCTTAGTATAAATCCAGTTAACATTTGATTCCCAGACTTTCTTCTCCCTGTGACATCCTCTTAAATAACTATCTTAAAATATTTGTTTGCCATGCAAGGCAGCAAGAGCTTAAATCTACATTGTTTGCTGAGGAAATTAGTAGCTTGGGTTCTAGTCTGTCAAGACTTGCTTGGTTTTCTGTTGGTTTAGAGTCTGTACAGTGCAATGGCCTCCCAGCATGTAGCCCCTGAAAAGAAATACCATTTCTGTACATCTCGGAACACCCTGCAGTCGATAAGGGGTTGTCATCTTTCCCCACCTAACAAAAGCCAAGCCTGTCAGAGCCAATATGAGTCCTCATCGATTTAAATACCCCCCTGTTTTCAGCTGAGCCAACAGCAGGGGGGATTAGGAGTATGGTTGTGGCTATCGGACCGATAGATCTGGACACATCATCAGTTATTCCGAAGTAATTTAATTTAGCGACTGACAAGGAGGCTGTATTAAGTCCGGGAGGAGGGGGGGGGTTGGTGAGGGCGGTGGCAGGAGAGGTGGTGGTTTGAGGGGGTCATAACAGATTAATAATCATAATTGACAAGTGGCCAAGTTACTAGCACAGGGAGCTGGCTCCCTTATGCTTGATGGATGTCATTTATCAGCCTAATAATCAAGGGGCCTTGGCTGGCTGGAGCTGGCTCAGGCAAGTTAGAGACGCTGCAATTCTTTTGTTTGAGGTCTTCTGTCAAACTGCAAGCGGAGGTCTATTAGAGATGAAACTGCAGCTAGGCTAACATCTATCAAGACGCTGTGGTCGTAGAAGTCACTCAGTCTCTGCAGCAGCTGTCCATCCATCCCCGACGATGTCCCTGAGGTCTGAAGGCCATCTCTCACAGACATTGTAGTTTTGTACTTGTAAGGGCAGGCAGGAGCAAAGCTTCTGGCTCAGTACATGTTCTGTGCAAAGTTAAACTAGAGACATGTCTGCTCAAATACCTTAGTAACCGTGGTATCCATCCTACCAAGATAAGTGTATCAACCATGTGGATATTGGGTTATAACACTGACAGTCAGTTGTTGATACCTGAGGTTACAAAGATCAAGCTAACAGGTTTACTCTTGCCCATTATGGGCCGGACATGGTCGGAGGTGCTGGGTTCATTGGCAGTGGTTGGTCCAAATTTTAGCCCTTATTTGACTGTGTTTGAGCTGCCCACCATTGAGTTTTCAAGCTGCCCCAAATATTCTGTACATTGCCTCCATGTGGACCCACCATAGGGCAGAGCTTTAAGTGTTAAGGGTGATACAACTCTTCTCTGGACTATACAGTCATGCCCACAGTAAATGTTTGCTGGGAAACCACAAAAACTAATTAGATTTCTTAGATGTGTCAGACTACATTCATATTCAACTAATTTGCATTGGCTAAAATGTTTTAGAGGAAATGTACGAAGTAATGCGGTTGAAAGTTTGTCTTCCCATGGAAACAGCACTTTAAAAAACAATCAACTCAGCAGCTGCTCTGAAGCTTTAAATCACACGATCTTCCTCAATAGATGGAGTTATCCAGCTATAAGAAATATAATATTAAATTTACAACCACGTTGCCTTAAAGTGTGATTGTTAAATGATGCTGAGCAATATATGTTGAAAACTAATGTCTAGATTTCAGTGGATCAGCTGTGGATATTAACATCAGCTAAGAGATAACTCATAATAATATTTATATGTATTTTCTTTGTCTGTGGTCACATTCATAACTTGGTGTCTATGTATTTTCAGCCAATGGCTGAACTAATCTACCAAAACTAAGTAACATTTTAACTATCATTATCATGAATCGGAAAGTTAACGCTGGAACCTCCCAGCTAGTGTCTTCAGTCACAAAGATGACATTGTTGAAGCTGTTAAGTTGTTAATTAAACATCTATTTTTAAGTAAGAACTAAGAGGTGAGACTATCTATTTAAAATTCAGCTTGTGGGGTTTGTTCATTTACATTTGCTTTATTGCATTACAGATCTGAAAGGTCAAATACATTTTAAAATTCATCATCATCAACTGTAGGCTGCAGCAAAGCAAACAACAAAATGATTAACACATTTAAATAATTATTAAAGAGAGAAAAGGACACTGAATAAAAGTTATAAATGAATCAAAGTGTTGTTTTAGTTACGATAATGGAAATAAAGAAACCACTCCACATTGCCAACACTTCTAAAAACATCCTTCGTCTGCTAGTCTAGTTCATATTTCCAAATCTATCTATCTAGCCTTATATTCATCAAATATAGCAACTCCAGCCCATGATATAGCAGCCTGCTTATCAAAAGACATCGCACAGCATGATGGGTAAAAATGACCCTTCGACGGGATAAATTATCATATTTTTTTCTTTTTATCCTACACCCCACATAATTACATTCATTCCATAGATGATTAATAAAGCAATTTTAGGAAAAGTCATGAACTGAGACATGTAGGGTTTTATTTTAGTTACATGCATTTTAAAACACCAGGTGTGTAAAAATGACCCCTTAATTCCAGTATTAACCTTGAATCTATTATAAATAGAATATAAATCTACTATAATCCTAACCCCTGTGCAAGTCTTCACCTTACTACCTAATGGAGACATTGGTCCTCGTAAGGATAGAAGTACAGGATGCACACACACTGACACAGGCAGAACATGAACAAAGCGACAGCTCAGAGGAAAGAGTGATGAAAACCCTAACAGAGACGGTAGCAGAAAAAAATCTCACTAAGATATGGGCTTAGGTAGGGATGAAGAATGCTGGAAATGAGAACAGGCATTACACAACCGTGAGCAAATGGAGATGAAAACGTATTGATTGTTTTGCCTGTTGACCAGATTAAATCTAGGGGTTGTGCATCAAAATTATTAAAAGAGTCTGTACTTGTTTCACATGAGCATAAAATCAATAACCATTTCAGGCAAGCACTGTTAACATATCCTTTCTTTTGAAGCCACAATTCCCCTGGAGAATTTCTATAATGCCTTATTGTTGGCTCTTTCGGCAGAAGTGTTTGTGCAGGCCTTGATGCATCAAAACCATAAATCTCTTGTCCTGATCGTATTAAAGGTGTGTTTGTCGTAGGCGTTATCTTAATTCCATGGGGCATTCTAGAGATTTTGAGTTTGCTCTGTGACTTTAAATTAACATTATACCCTTTAAAGAGAACATTAAAAGACAGAGGCACTGTTTTTCAAAGATTATGTATAAGTTCTTCATTTTGGCAATTGCCAATTTGATTGTGTCAATTAGACCAGACAGGTTTAAATTAGGCGGCATGGTGGTCCAGCGGTTAGCACTGAGCCCAAATAAAAGATCTAAGACTTCCTCTATGCAAACTTTCTTTCTGTTAAACATTTTTTTTTAAATGTGCAGTTTTTTTTGAAAAAAGACCATTTTTCCCACCAGGTCATGAGCCGCCCACTGTGCCTTTGATTGGCTAGTATGTCATCAATGCAAGTGGTTGTTTAGTTTAGTGTTAGTGAATTCAGAGGACGACTTGGCAGCCTAATATGGAAGTAGAAGTAGAAAAACTGCAATGGAAAAAATTCTGTATAATTGAGGAAAACGGGAGGATTCAGGAAAAATGGGTCAGCTCTTAATTGCTGGACCTCAGAGGACAGATATTCTGCCATCTCCAATCAGGTGGATTCAGTTAATGTTAAACGCCATTATGAGATCAATTGCAAACCCTACAACAGGTTTGTAGGCTCCTCAATCATATGCTGTCTCCCTAAATTGGGACTCAGTCGTCAAGACTTTGAGGTCTAAGGGATCGCAAACTAGAGAGAAGTTATGAGAGACGCAACAGAACGTTTGACTGAGGTATTTGCATTCTGCACAACAGCTAAATATCTGTTGTCACTATTGTGATCGCAGAAAGACTTTTGGTACATTGACAGTGGTTACTATCTTGTCATCAAACACTGAGCAAGAAAGCAAACATGCATTTACCCTAAATATTGAGTTATTTCTTTAATAGCTATCACTGAATCATGTAATAATAAAAAAGCAAACAACAGCAGTATCAAGAATATTACCCAGCTCAGACACTGATAACAAAATACTCAGTTTACCCACGAAAAAAACAAAAACAACCACTGATATTATGCCTAACATACAAACATACAAGTGCCCGTGGCTGCAAAATCCAGATTTCTGTCGATCATTTGTGGGAGGAGAGAAATGGAAAACAAGCTTGTTGCAGCTTCTGGTGGATCAGAATTGAGGCATCAACCTTTGGGTTACGAGACTACGAGAAATAGAACTCCTACCCTTTCATTCTATCAAATAAAACTGTCTCTCTCTCCCCGATTCCTCCCTAAATCAATAGGCTCCCTAAGAGCCCATTGATTTACACTTTATGATACAATAGTGCTAGACGGAGTATGGCAAGCTAGGTGGAGCAGCCGTCTCCCCATTCATTTCCTCTGAGAGGCGGTGAATCACTTGCAGCTGGCGCAGAGGGCAAGGGAGTTCAAATCAGTGAACTGTGATCTGGAAGGGGTGTAAAATGTACACATGGTAACCAGCCACCCTGAACAGTCACAGCCTATTATTTTACTCCTGACATCGAGCTTCATTCAGATGCAGCTCTACACTGATTTATTGTACTTGTGAACGTTAACTGCTGTAACAGTGGAGGCGGGCGGTAAACTCCTTTTGGATTGACAACATGATGGATCTGCTCACAAACATTTCCTGCCTGAGTGGTGGTGGTGTCCACAGAGCGTAGCTTTACCTGTGTAATGACCTCTGCAGTTGTTCTGTCTGCATCACCATCCTGTCCATTGGCTGGGAGGGTGAGATGGTGCCAGGCTGGTCACCCTTAGGTGACCTTCACGACTGTCATTCACAACAGACTATCATTTACACCATTGTTGAATTTGGGGAATTTGCAGGGGTCAGTACAACCAGAACCCGACATACCAGGCGAACCTGCGCACCCACTCTAAAGCATACCCCTCCATGGCTGCACACCAGCATCTGCAAAGGCAGGAGTTTCGTGCCACTGGTAGACTTCCTTTACACTTGTAGGTTAGTGCTTCAGGAATGTTTATTTTTTTCATCGCTATCTTTGAGTTGGAGCACCCTCCCTGGCCGCCTGCATCACCAACCCGTCCATTGGCCGGGAGGATGAGCCTGACTGTCATTCACAAGAGATTTTTGGCTGCTCTTTTTTTTTTTTTTTTTGACCTAATTATGTTTGTGTGCCTTTTGAGATTATCAGGTATGAAAAATTAATTTTGTACCACCCCAGCATCCTTTCAGAAAATATTTAGGAAGAGACAGCGCCTCTATCAGTCCATTGTTTGGGAGGAGAACTGACACTATGACTGAATTTGGGGAATTTGCAGGGGTAAGCACAACCGGAGTGCAATGGCAACACCTCACCCTTGATGAACCACCTCCTTGATCGTGGCATTTCCCCATCCAGGGAAGTATGATTTGAAAATGCCAGAGGCCACGCCCATTGCACTGCTGCAATTTCATCTTCATGTTGAATCAATTCGACTGACAAAATTTAGGGAAGAGCCGGCGCCTCTCTGGCCACCTGCATCACCCGACCCTGCATCGGAACACTGACACTTTCATTGCATGGGTTGATATGGGAGTTCACTTTGGCACTGAAATGGAAAAAACTTTTGAACCAAGAAGAAGAAACTATATTGAACCAATTCGACTGGCAAAATTCAATGTAAATATATTACAAAATCTATGTGACCCCCTGGCCACCTGCATCACCATGCCATCCATTGGTCGGGACGGTGATCTATAGATAGCAGTATGTGTCAGAATCCTATGATACTTTTTTTTTTCTTCACTTCAATCACGCCACTTACGTGTCCTGACTTTTAACCAACAGAGACTAAACATATTGTCCCTATCGGCATGCATTATGCTTTATTTATAAATGACTCACTGTCGGCTGAAAGAGTGAATGTCTCTCCAGGGAAATGCATATGTTGAGGGCTTAACAAGTGATCCAAAACAAAGACAAGGCTTCTTCGTCATGGGACACAAACCCAGTGCTTCACTTGCAGAGTTATCTACCTATGCAGACGGAGGGACATATTTACCACAAACGATGCACTAATGCACAGTCAGTCCCAGAGGAGCTTCTACCCGACGGCTGCTGCCTCCTCAGTGCTTGCTGTTGTCATTGCCTCATCACATCCCATCACAGCCCATTTGCCTCTCGGTTAATCCAGTCCTCCAAACTCCTCTAAGCCTTTACACTCTCAGCATGGGGAAATAGATGCATTGGCTAAACATGTCAGCACAGACTGCTGGAACAGAGGTAATCATCCAGAACATTAAACAGCACTGCAGAAAAAATAAATAGTTTTTGTTGTTTTGTAACTCAGAAAATCTTTGAATGCTCATAAAAAAATGTCACCTCACAGTGTCAGTGAAATTGCTGAGAATGGAAAGACTTTAAAGACTTGAGCCTGAGGAAGAGGATGCATGCTGCGAATGTAAATGCATTTCTCTATCTACATTTTGTGTATATATATATATATATATATATATATATATATATATATATATATATATATATATATATATATATATATACACATCAATGCAATGAAAAATTCAAGAGTCAACCTGTTTACAGTGTCAGAGTTGTCTGGTTGTCATCACTTTTACTCCACCTATAAAAATCATGTCTGCATAAAAAGAAATTCACCCATGTACCCTCTGGCCACTACTTTAATACATCTAAACAATCTAATTATCAATGCCATTACCTCCACTCTATTGTAATGGAACTAATGTTGTGGCAAATTGTGGTGAATGCCGGTTTTCATGGACACAGTTATAGCAAGAGTTGTGTCTCATCAGACTGTTTGTAGTCCCCATCAACTGTTCACTCTCCCTCTGTTTTCCTTCTGTTCGCATCTAAAGTGACTCCACTGCTTTTGTTTCAGCCCATTAGCTGCTGTAGTTCTCATATATTGCACTCTTATTGGAACTCATACCTTATCGTTAGTTGTGTACTCCAGCACAGAATTGCCGGTTTGAAGGCTCCAGCCTTTGTTATTTCTGCTGATCAACCAGAAGTCATGGGTCCTGTTACACATTATGGTAGTCGTGCATATGAGCTGTGGGGAACATAACGAGATATAAGAAAATGTGAAAAAGCAGAAATGAGTGTGGTGCCCTGAACCATTTAAACAAAAACGCATTATATATGCCACTCACACAAGCCAAGCAGAACACTTTACTACTTAATAATTTACCCATCCTGGTCTGATGATTCCCTAATTCTTTTAGAAGAAACAGAAAGGCCCATTCCTACTCTAAGGAGTATTTCCCACTACATCACACTTAAAGTAAAGTATTACCTTAAACAGTGATTCCTGTAAATATGTAGTGAGCTAAACTCCTGCCCCACCTGTCAGTTTGTAGCTTCATCTTTCTCAACTGCTTAAAAAGGAAGTGACTCTGTTTACAAGCGTTACTAAGCCAGCCTCTGTTTGTGGCTGAAGACATCAAGGTTGAAAATGAAATAATCTGCAGATGCAGAGTTAGACAGACCTCTGGAGCCTGCTCCTTACATTAGCTTCCACTGCTAAAACACACCTGAGTCTCTGAGCAACTGTTTGTTGTCGAGTTACATTGCTAGTAATGTTTGCACCAGGTTTGAACAAGGAGGAAGGAATAAATACTGTAAGATGATGTCTCCGTTTCTGTTGTCTTTATTTTGATCTGCATTGATTTTAACCATTTTTCAAAATCTTTGCTGAAGACAGAACAATATTAAATACACTATTTTTTTTGTTTGATCATATATTAATTGGTACATTTATTTTAAATTTACTATCAAGAACTGTAGTAGCATAGAGGGTTAGGCTTAGTATTATCTTTAAATATGGACAGAGGATCCCAATATCAAGTTTTATCTTTTTAGAGAAGGTAATGAAAGAAATCCTCAGCGAGAAAAAAAACATTATTGGATGAAAACCTGAGAGTTTGTAAAGGCCCTATTAAGCTTTTCAAATTGCAATAAGGACCCAAGTTAATGGAGAGATTAATTTCACACAGACTTTGATTCAGGATAAAGTGACACAGATTAAACCTGAATCATTCTGAATTGGTCAACCCTCCTGGCTTCATAACCGTTCTCTTTGGTTCACTCAGTTCTTAGTAACACAAGCAAGTAGAGCCAGGTCTAACTCCAGTCTAATTGGGTTTTCGTAGTGTACTGTATTTTCACTGCAGGTCTTTGGTCTGTGTGTCAATATGTCTAATACCCAAGTGGATCCAAGGAGACTAGCTATCAGCTTTGATCGTGTGGCGCATCAATCATCGCAGGAGGAAAATGTGTTTTCAGAGGCTAGATGGACAGCGTGAACTGTGAAAAGCATTACATTGATTCTTAGGACATGCACTGCTACTCGTTTTGATCAATGCTGCTCATTAATTGCTAGTGCGTTGTGTTGCTACTAGTGTTCGGGGTCTAATTACTTTGGACCAAGAGTCTTTTTTGGATCAGGTTTTTTTTTATCCGTATTATGGGGCCACTGTGAATCAATCTTCGTTGACATGGGTTGAACATGGTCACACGCAACTGTATTCTACCCATCAAGAGCAACATAGAGAGACAAAAGTTAGACAAAGAAAGTCATGTGATGGTCTCTTGTGAAAAGGGCATTAGAAAATGGGTAGGAATTCTAATCACCAGTTTCAGCATCATCACTACCTTACTCTCCTCACATAGTGTAGGCTGTTGTTACAATTAGAAACTGAATCATCATGAAACACAATTTCCCATATGGGCCCGTGGGGCAAAGTCTTATCAAATCATGTGGTCAAATGCGTATCTATTTAGAGATCTGGCAGCTTCTGAGGATCTCTGATGTAAAACATTTCTGGTGAATATTAAATCTATGAATTTAGAACCCAGCTGACCCGCTGCAGTAGTCACTAGTTGAGTATGCAGACACCGAATAAAGGAGCTCATTCAGTCTGAAATTGGGAGAGAAGCAGGTGTAGATTTTTTTTTTTTTTTTTTTCAAGCACCTCCTGTGAGCGGCATTTGATGGTTCAGAATATTCACAGATGGAAAGTTTCAATTGAGCGTGTCATGAATCCTTGTGGCGTTCAGCAGAGACGAAATGATTGGTGGTAACCTCCCCGCTGATCATTCCAGAAAAGTAAAGAGAGCACATCAGTGGCCCCCGCATTAAAATCACCAAGAGGTTGATTCTCACAAAGCAATAGTGTTCTGCACCCGTTGAGCATATCATCTGGAGTTTTTCTTACCTTACATTTTCCGTCAATGTGTCATATTCATAGCTTGAGAATATTTCTCGTGGGTAAAATGACTCATTCTAAGTACATCTGGGAATGAATGCGTGACGATATCAGTGTGCCTGATGAACGTGTGGCTCCATACGTGGCAATACTGAATTTCAATCGATTTGATCTCAGGTGGAAGTGTTCACTCCTTGACATTTGAAAGGCTGCTTGATTTGAATACCACCTTGATGAAGGAGCTCTATCAGTCACCTGTCTGTCACCCGTTTTACTCCACTATTCACTGTAAAAATCCAGCTTCCTGTGAACAGATAAAAATAGGGAAGCAGATTCCTAAACAAAATATATATTTATAATTTTGCTCTGAAGCTATTGGTTTTTGGAGCTACTATTCATAATGTAGACTGCACTCAATGCTGTCAACAGCCTAAAAAAAGAAAAAACTAACAGAAGGCAGGTTAGCCTTACTCCTGTGTATGCATGCGCATGTCCCCCTCAGGATGAACTGCAATAACTTCTGTGATCCCTTAAGCATCATCCTCTGAATGAATTGCAATGTGTTAATACTTCAGTTTATGAATAACTTTCTCATCAGCTGCAGCTGTACTTCGTGTTTAGCATAAATTAACAAATGCAAAACATGCTATCATGCAAAACTAAGATTGTGAACATAGTAACCATTATACAGTACATGGTAAACATCGTCACTGTGAGTCAGCATGCTGAAATTAACATTTAGCTCAGAGCACTGCTGTCCCTGAGTACAGCCTCACAGTGCCACTAGCATGGCTAATTAATTTAGTTTTTATTTATTGTCCTACTTTGGTTTTGGTATTTGGGTTTGTTACAACTTCGACCTTGTTTAGCCATAACCACTGTCAGTTATGATAACATTGTTCTCATCAAAATAATTACTGAAATCTAAGAATAAGAAACCCTAAGATATCTTATCCAGATTATCTACACCACTTTATTTAGAAATAAAAACCCCAAATAAATTTTGGTTCAACCATGAACTTAGACTTTTGGACAATTTGCATAATAATTGTTCCAGTTACATTTGTTTTTATCCTCCATATACATTTGGATAATCAGACAGTTTGTTTAACCTAATCTCAGCAATAACATTAATCTATAAAATGTAATTATTCCAGACAGGATTGAAGGCCAAAGTTACAAAAACAAACAGATCTATATATAAATATTCTATCACATGGTGCTAGAACACAAAGACTGACCAACAGGAAATGTTGTCAGTAAAGTCAAAATTAATTTAAGAAAATCAAAAAGAAACCAAAAAATAAAATAATATGTACATACCAATATCTCCTTATTCTATCACTGTACAGATATTACACAATCTCGATATACTGTATGTCCAGCTAGTCCACCATTAAACACTCCAAATGCAATTATACTCATACTATAATACAATATTATATTCATTATACTGTCATCATTATTGAAGAAAAGTGAAGCAGTGACTGATGACTTTCAAAGTATGCAGTAATTTTCTAGTCAGTACGATTGATAAGTGTACAAAGGATACCAAACTATTAGTTTAAGGTGAACTTCTGATCTAACATTACTCAGGCAGGTAGGCAGGTACTCAGGTATCAGTGTGTATTACGTTGGTTGGAAAAAGGACATTGTTCAGCCAAAAGGTAACTGAACTCATCTGCGACATAGTACTGAAATTGTTATAAGGGAAGGCACTTCACCAGCAGCGATGGAACATTTTAGTCTATTACTGCAAGGCTTGATTATAAGAAAAAAAAACAAAGCTGCAGTTGAGGGCCACCACACACTGAATTGTGTCAATGTCTCATAACCCCATCTGGAAAACTCTCGTTCTAAGTATAATGTTTGTCTGTTACCTCTGTGAACCCATCATTTCCTTGAAAATGTTCTGCAGTAGTTTGTTTTGAGGTCTGAAACACGCCTCGGCTTTTACGATGTGTTATGGAATGTAATTCTGTTTAATTAGAGATAGAGAACAAATACCAGGCTGTGTGCCCTCATGCAGAGAGAAGTGATTAACTACCAGCTTTGTTTAAATATAATCCTGTCAATCATTGTGTCCTTTGTCTGGGGTGCTAATAAGTATTTCATTGTTCAGCAAACACGATTTCCCCCAAAATAAGATGAAGGATTAAAAATAATGAAGAGTTTGCCTGCTCATTTGCATTGCATGTTGGGTTGAGGTTTGGGTTTGGGGAACAAATTGATCAGTGCTTGATTTCTATTAAGATGTCTCCAGAATTATAATCTACGTGAAAGCATGGATAGATGGATGAAAGGCATTTGTGATTATACATAAATCATCACATATCAAGACAGACTCACTACTGTGAATTACTGTTATGCAGCAAGCATTAATTTGGTGCCATCTTTTCAAACATCCATCCATTAATCAATTTTCTACACCTGTTTTATCCATCCATTTAACCATCTATTAATCTGCCCAGGAATTCATTCATTTTAGCCACTCCATCCATATATCCATCCATTTTATATACCTGCACCATCCTTCCACCCATTCATTCCGCCACCAACTTTTCTGTGTACCAACCCCACTCATCCATTCATCTGCCTATTAATCAAACCTTTTTCCATTCATGTTTATACCTTCTCCATCCATCCTTCCTACAGTCCATTAATGCTCCATCCATATATCTATCGTTCAATTTATATACATGCTATTCTATACATCCATTTGTCTTTCCCATCCCTTCGGCCATCAGTCAATCCATTCTGTCCATTCAGCCATTGATTTTCAATACCTGACACCATCCATTCATTCATTCATTTATACAGACATGTCTCTGACCTACCATCCATCCATCCATCCATCCATCCATCCATTAATCCATTTTTTATCCTCTTATTGTTGTTATTTATCCATCCATTTTGTGTACCCACTCTCTACCTATCCATCCATCCATCCATCCATCCATCCATCCATCTTCTAACCCCTGTACAGGCACCATTCGACAACCCTATCACACATTCATACTCAAATCACAGCAGTCTGCAATTTACCATTTCAGTTACTGTTACCATTAATTAACTTGGTTGCATTAATAGACGTTAATTAGAATTACTCCTCAACATCACATCAGAGCTTTCTGTCATCCCACTGATGAATGTTTACATCAGACAGATCGGGTAAAAAAAAAAAATTACTGTCTGCCTTTGTTTTATCTTTCAAATAGGTTTGGCAAACTTTAGGTTTGTTTACAACCTCCTCATATTTCTTGTCTGACTTTTCCATATTTCAGCAATATCTGTACTGCCTGACAAAGACAACATTTAGTAACTATATATCTGGACCTGAATCTGACCTATTTATCTTGCAAGAATGATCAAAACTGTCATATGAAATGTATTTTTTAATTGCTGACTTTAAATTGGCCATATGTGAATGTGTTTTTCTATGTGTCAGCCCTGTGATGAATCAGCTTCAGCCACAAGCAACCCTGCAAAGGATAACCAGTAAAGGAAAATTAATGAATGACTGATATCCATTTTGAGTCATTTCAGTTGTTCAATTAATTATTTCTCATGACTTAATGAAACAGACGCTCAATTCAATCATAATGGAGAAAAAAGAAACAGCTAAACTCCTGCTGAAGCAAACTAGCTCTGCAGAGTAGGTGTGAGCTTAACCTGTTCATTTAAATACATATGTGAAGAAGACAGACAGATACCAACCAAAGCATTAAACAAACTAGTGAAAACAACGAACTGGCACTGAAACCACAGTTTTATACACAAGTGAAGGCAGACTAATCAGACACAGGTGAAAACTAATCAGGCACATGTGAAACTAATGAGGCAATCAAAGACAATTAAAACTGTCAGGAAACACAACAAAGGCAGGAAGTAAAGTTACAGACACAAGGAGAAGGGAGAATTACAAAATAAAACAGGAAATCCAAAAACACGACACTCGCGACATTTTTTGACATTTTGTCAAAATTTGCCAAAGGCAAAGTCAAAATAAAACCAAATTTTCACTCAACTGCTCACGTAACTACTTCTGTCTGTCAACCGAAGGGGCTGGTGGCATATAAAGCTCCGGTCTTCCTTTGCACCATGATTTCTATCTGATCATTGTACGTCAATTTTCCTCACTTAATGGAGGCTTAGATGTTAAAGTAAAACCTGTCCGTGCATGATGTTTTATTACAAATTCAAATCGTGTGAAAATAATTGCACCCTGCTTGAAGTGTGACCTGACATAGCATTTTGCCACACTTTTCATATTTCCAAAGACGACGTGTTTGCTCTTTTGAAAACTTGAATTTAAAGTTAATGGAAGGTCACAGTGTTCTAAGGAAAAGCATATAAACGACATTACAGGGATGTGACATGTTGGTGTTCTCCAATTTCCCCGCTGTGTTTGTGGAGGTCCCGTTTTATTCAGAAGTCAGCCTGTAATTTTTGCTTGTAATTTTTTCCTCCTTACCACTGAAGAGGACAAACCACAGTTATTTGGCCTCCGCTTTGAACTTTTTAAATGGAACATCTTTGCTTTTTAAAGTCTTGGTAGTTTCCTTCCTAGACCTTTCAGCTGACTTTGCCTTGTTTTGTTCAGATTTCAAAGTCACACAAGGAAATAGCACATATAACTCCTTTTACCACCTTTAATTGACAGCTTGCTGGCCTTCTCTTACCTATCCCTCAAAAAATTCTCCTCTTTAAGAGCTCAAAAATATGATCCTACAGAAAAGTGTACCAACCAGCGTCACAGACAACCTTTCTCAGTTTAAAACACCTTAGTCAAAGCAAATAATCTGTTTGTTTAGGTTGATCAGTTTACCACAGACATCTCTGATACAAGACAGCAAAGCCACGGTGGCATCTTTTCCTTTGAGATCTAAATATCCGCACTAATAAGAAATGTTCATAGCGAGCAGTCTTGATCTAAAGAAATATGTGCGCTCTCTTCCTACTGTATTCAACCTTCATCTCGATGCCAAAGCCGCCTCATTGGGGCTGACACTCTGCCCACTTTCAAAGCCAAGTTTTCAAAGCCTGCCTCTATCGCTGCGAAATCCAGGAAATGCTGCACCTGAGGAATTGATGTCTTTGTAGGTGAAATTCATCTATAGTAACAATCTCAGTGAAATGGCAGCAATGCTCCCCAGACCACTGTCTGAGAGATGACATTTTGTTGAACAGCATTTCATTCCTCATTATCTTCTCATGTTCAATCCATCATCTCTCCCTTTTCACCGTGATGCATTTCTTTGCTCTTCTCCCTTTCTCGCTGCTTAAAATATATTCCTCGCTTCGCATCTGCCCTTTTTTATTCTCTCATTTCACTCCACATGCGATTCTATTCCCTGTGATTATGTTTCCTCTGTGAGATGTGCCATCCATATGTGCTATAGTAAAGAGGGGATTCTCTGACATGTTGTGCTAGTTATTGCTTGATGTCACCATCAATATTGTATCAGATGGGCCTTTTATATCCATATAACCTATATGAATGTGTTGTATCATGACTGGTTGGTTTGGAGGAGTCAACTAAAGGGACACTTTTTGGTAAATGACTTTTAAGACCATCAAATAAGCTATGTATGAGTTCTGATGATATTTTTATGACTTAGCATGAGTCTCTTAAACATTTATTTGTTAAAAAAGTTTAATTGTTTGTCGGAGAGTTCTGAGAGTGTCATCGGGTTCCCTCTTGAGCTACAGCACAATGTTCAAGTAAAATGGGCCAGATGTTCAGTTAAAATTGGCCAGCATAAAAAAGAAAACAACAACACAGTCATTTCAGATGAAATCATTTCAACTCTAACAGTAAACTGACAGTAAGTATTGTCTTTAGTGTGCCATTGTAACAATGCCGTAAATAAATGTCATACAGTAAAAAGATGAACTATTTTATTGACAAGCTTTTAAGAATGTTTGTTTCTGTGCATTGGTGTCTCTGTGTCTGTTTCCACACTTCCTTCAGATGTTAGGATTTGCACGTCTTGTCTATTTCCTCTTGTTTTCCTCATGTTTTCCCTGCCAGTACTCTGTTTGCCAGTTTGTTGTTCCTTCCCAGAAACGTAGAAACTTACCAACTCTGAGAAACCTTGAAGAATCTTGTTGGTCTTTGTATTTTTTAGATGCCTGCTTTGACGCTCTTCAGCTTGCTGTGTCCTCCAGCCCTGCCACACTCAGCCTGGTTTGTTTGTTCTCCAGCCTTCACCCTCATAATCTCTCAGACTCTCACCTTCTCCTCTGTTGAGCTGTTTTTGTTACATTTAATAAACCTTCTAAACTTATTTCTGCCAATTGTCCACATTGTGGAGCTAAACATCAGAAAGTCAAGATAAGTGAGAACAGAGAGAAGAATTATTAGCAATCATCTGCCATACCTACCTTCTCCTTCCACCCCTCCTCATACCAGTTATGTTTCAATCTTCTGAGAAGTGCTTTGTCAGCAGACTGAACAACGTGTGTAGATGGATAGACCTTCACATGCATATTTTTAGGTTTTCATCAGTTGTATACAGTCCAAATTGTAGACTGTAGGCTACTGTGGCTGTCCAACATGAGGACATGGGGCTTTGGGTCATCTCTTGGCAGCTTTTCTATAACATCTGACACCAGGAACAGGTCACTGTTTATCTAGCTGCTGTCAAATGGCAACATTTTATGAGTAGCCATATCACTCATACCTAAGTTGCTTCCCTATAACAATCATCAGCAAGACTGTCGACTATTTCTATAGTTGATGATCACCATTTCTTAAGAGACCACATCCTCATTGAAAGTCAAGATTGGAGTATTGTCAACTATGGGCAGCTCATTTGCTGTGGGTAGTACGGCCCGCTCTGTTGTGATGCTTGGTGCAAACACATAATCAGGGATTATGGTCTTGTTAGGAGTGAACATCCCTGTGGCCCTGGAGCCAGCCTGGGCATTTGCAACTGCCTTCTGCCAGGCAACAGAGAGAAAAACACTGTTTCACCAGGCATGGTTGTCCACTTTCACCATTCCTCATACAAATTGTGTTTCAAACTTTTTAAAAATGTTGTGTCTCATATTGTTTTTCACGCAGTGACAAGATTGGCTAGTTCTTCTTAAGGCCTGTCACACAATCCCTCTGAAGATCAGAAAGAGCATATGTTTACTAGTTAAAGGGACCCAGGAGAGATATTTCTTCAGAGAATTTTATTCATGAGCAGGAACAGAACGGCAAAAAGAAAATAATTGATACCAAAGAGTGAAAAAAATCACCAGCAAAAACACAGCCTTGGTCAGTCATTCAACAGATGGCGAGTTTTGAGAGATTTGAAAGGATCAGAACTGACCTGAAGTGGTCTTCTTCCATCTAAACAGGCATATATGTCTATGCCTACATCAGTTAGTTTGCACCTTTTAGAATATAATGCAAACTCTTGCAATTGTTAGTGAGTCAACAACTTTGCTAACAGTCAAACAAACGAGTCAATCCCTGATATTCTCTAGTTCTGCAGCCTCTTGTTCGGTCACTCTCATTTTCTCTTCTGAGCTTCCTGTGTCAACGTCCTCTTCATTTTCCTCTGCCATTATGTCCATAGAGGCTGCTACACCAGATCACATTGTCTGCCTACCCTACTCCGCTCCACATCATCATTCCCCTGCACCTGAAAACCTCTTCTCAGTGGTCCTAAACACCTCTGGTACAAACACTTCCCTGATGCCCTGAGCTCACAGTCTGGACAGACCGGCTAACTAACATTAGCTAGCAGCAGTAATAGTCTGCAGTTGGTGGTTTGTGACTTAGTGCCTCAAAATGTTATGTACTTCTCAAGAGTGATCATACCCGCAGCACAAAGTTACATACAGGCATACAAAGAGTGGGAATGACAGAGACACCATTCATCTGATTACAGACAGTGTGGCATTGATGTGATTTGTTAGTTAATGATTTGCTGCTGCTGTGCATCTGTGTCTCTCTATCTCTAGCACAGGTTCCACTGCTACTGTAATCATTGTATCATTCATTGTAATTGTACAATATGTCTCTGTTGATTTGTTCTGTACACGTGACATCTATTGCACGTCTGTCCGTCCTGGGAGAGGGATCCCTCCTCTGTGGCTCTTCCTGAGGTTTCTTCCACCTTTTTTCCCTGTTAAAAGGGTTTTTTGTGGGCAAGTTTTTCCTCACTCGAACCGAGGGTCTAAGGACAGAGGGTGTCACTCCCTGTACAGATTGTAAAGCCCTCCTAGGCAAATGTACTTTGTGACTTTGGGCTATACAAATAAAATTTGATTTGATTTGATTTGAAATTGTTGCTTTATGGTAGAGAAGTTACATAATGTCGCTTCGGCATATCGAGATTCTGATTAAACAGACTATGACACAGGTGAGCTGTAAACTGGTCACAATAAAAGGCTGCTTTAAAATAAAAAGACATTTATTGGGCCCTGAACTACCATGAGTAGTGGCCTTTTATTGTGATCAGCCCAAAGCACACCTAAGTCATTTATCATGGGCACTTCTCCCATGTGAAAATTAGCTGCTTTCTCTCCTTTTTAGTTTCACATTCATAGTTAACTGAATATACTGAAAATGTCAACCTTGACTCTGAAATGTTCACTATGTCCATGATGTTTTATGGACTAAACAAGTAATGTTTTTTTTTTTTTTTTTTTTTAATGAGCTGAAAAATGATTATAATTGTCAAAATAAGAGGAGTTTATTCCCTTTTCAGGCTATAAAATAATTTGTCTCATTGAGGGCAGTAAACCTTTATCACCTGATGATCATTGGAACAGTCGTGTTATTGGCATTAACATCTGTGATTCAAGGATCTGAGCTCAGCTGCTGTGTGTGTGTGTGCGCTGTAAAAACAGGTGAATTCTGGATATTCTAATTTATAATTACTAACTTATATTCTTATCAAGAAGCACACGCTAACTGATATCATTTACTGAACAAAATATGATTGACAATTTTCCATTTCAGTAAACCTTGTACATTCAGGAACTGAGCCCTTGATAATGAATCAAACCAAGAGAGGAAAAAAAATGGATTTAAAATGTGATAAGCCACAATGATAAATTCAATTTATTCATCAAATGTTTCGTTGGTTTATCTGAAAGCGCTTTTGTGTTGTTGAGCAACGACAGTTCACAAGACTCAAACTGCCTGGAGATCATCCACACTGCAAGAGGACCTAGAAGAATAGATGGCACTATCAGTGATACAAAATGATCCTGCTAATAAGAAGCATTAAAGTACTATTAGCATCATCATCTCATTATCAACCTCTCAGTTTTATTCATACGTGATCAACCAGTACCTCTGTCTTATATGTGCCAAAGTATTTCTCACGCATGGGCTCACTAACTGCTGCATACAAGCACCATAAAGGGAGCCTGTGACTTCCATCATCTGTTTGTAATTGTGCTCCGCTGAACCATAAGCATAACACGCGCGCCATACTCGAGCATCAACACAGCCACAATAATTACCACATGCTGCGAGCAATGTTTGATGCGAAACAATGTTTTAAATGCTGTCGGCATGAGAACACAACCCAAGGATTGAAAATGCATACAGGCTCAGTCAAAAGCTCATCAGCACATCGAAACTACAGAGCAGATAACAAGGTTTTAAATCCATGGAGTGTCTACACTGATCCAAGCCACTCTATATTGCAACCCTGATCCATAAGTAGAGGATGTTGAGGAAATGATTGCTCTGTAGTATTGTTTTCACCTTCCCATCTCTCTCTCTTTTGTATGCCTCTGTTCTCTGCAGCAGTTGCATGTTTCTCACTTTCCTCTTTCAGTTACATCAAAAGCAGCTTTTTCCGCTTAATGGGCCATTAGCTCTGCTCTGAGTCTCTGTCAAAAGTCTCCCAGTGCCTCTCATCCTGTCATTTCACTCATATATTTTAAGGGCAACAAAATAAAAAAAAATATGGAGTTGTGCTTCTTTTGGAGGAGGGAGAATAAAAAAAAAAAAAAAAAGATGTGCCTCCATTACTGCAACAGATCATAAGGAAATCTTTAAAATAGACCTTACAGTACAAGCACAAGCTAGACAATTTGTAAGTCGGGGTGAGAAAGTTAAAGGGTTCTTATTCCTCTGAAAGATTTCAGAGACATTAAAAGTCTGATGTCTAAGATTCTGCAGTATCTATTTACAGACTATGGCAGAAAAAAAATATAGTATCCATAGCTATGTTTTTATTAGTGTACAATCACCTAGAAAAAAGATTTGTTGTGATTTTCTAACCTTAAAATGAGCCTGTGTATCTACAGAAAGAGTGGGTCCTCCTTTCTCTTTTCATTTTTCATTAACACGTTGGAAATAAAATGATATGCTAGTATTTATGAAAAGCTTTGTTTTGAGAAATTACAGATGTCACAGGATGGTCCAAGCGTGATTTCAATGTTCCACCCCCTTTGAGTTTTTATATGCACACACCAGGAAAATAAGTGTTTTAAAATCAGTTTTACCAAACTGCTCATTCACTCCCATTTAATTCCAACTTAAAAAACATGTCTGCAGACTTGTATTTCCATCCAATAAAGTGAATAAAAATTGTTTTATGCAAATTGAATAAGAATGCTAAAATCAGGCTATATTCATAAAATAGGCTCCAGGCACTGTGTCACACTAATGGACCCTAAGGATATCTTGACAGCCATTTTCTGCATGCTTATTTCCATGTTTCACCCTCTAAGATACAAGATTTGACACAATAGCTAAAGCACTCTGCTAAAATATTACATTAATGTAACCTTTTGACTCAGCTTTTATATTTTCTGTATTAGTCAGTTAATAACCATTCATGATAACCTGTAATTGTGTGGACCCACAGTACCCAAGCAGGACGTCTTCCCAGTGTCGTAAGCCCACAACTGGATGATCTGGAGACCTCTCTACCTCACGTATTATGAGCACTGAATATCATAAGTGACTTTGATCCGATCCGTGACTACATTATCATGCACAGACACTGCACCCTTGTCTAGGTACACACTGTCACTGTCAGATTTAAAGCTGTAATGCACGGACGAACGGGCCATTTCATGCATGGATACACAAGAGGTACTATCATCTGAACTGATGACTGGCTCAGATGCCCCTTATTTGATTTCAAGTGACATGGAATTCTCTGCTCTGATATAAAGTTGTTGGAGTTGCGATTCTGGCACAGCTTCACCTGCTGTCAAGGTGCATGGAGAACAACAGTTGTACTTAGAACAACTATATTTATTTTAAATGCATGCATTTTAACCAACCATCATGTGCAAACAAAAAGGGAAAACACAACCAATCGCATATAATTACTTACTGGAACTGACATATAAAGCATATTAAGTTCAATTGAATTGCTAAACTGGTAATTTCTTTACCAAAATGTGCCTCTGTAATAAAGCAAACTGGGAAATTAAGCAAGTAAAAGTATAACACTGCAAAAGATCATTTTAATGTACATGTAAATAGATATTACATGTTGCTTTACAACAAATCTCCATCCATCCATCCATCCATCCGTTATTTGTAACCATCTCATCAGGATCACGGTAGGGTTGGAGTCTATCCCAGTAAGTAAAGTTGGTTAATACGAAATCTATTGTTTTCATACAGGGTCCATGTCGTCCTTGCTGAACAGTGTCCACTGTGGCTTCAAGTCGTTGTTACAGTAGGATTTAATGACATAGAATTTGATTACATGCACGGGGTTTCACAACTTCTATGTTCTTCATGAGACACACACTTTCAGCTGGAGTCTTTTTAGGCTGTATGAGCGCGATGAAGGAAATCATGTCCTGTATATTTAACATCCTTTACGTTTATTTTAATCAAAATAACCGTATTATTTTCATAGCCATTATGTGCTCACAATATTGTGTTACGAATCACAGAGCAACACACGAGCCATGGGAAACAAGGTCATTTTGTTGTGCAGGATCTGGGGAGTTTGGTGAAAAACATTTTCCGTCTCTCTGAGAGGAGAGGAGAAAATCTTCTTCCCATGAGCTATGTGTGTTTTGCATAAGTGTACTGTAACAAAAAGAGCATTATTGTGAGAGACTAGGTAGGGAGTCTGTCTTATCAACAACATCTTCATCCAAGGACTTACATGGAGGAGAGCTACAGTCTGGCAGGAGTCCTCTCTGGTAAACATTTGAAATGATGCATGTTTGTATTCCTCAGCGTCATCTGAGTTTTCTAGTGTAATGGCACCTTCAAGTGGGTAAAAGTGTAAAAGCATATGATCAGGTGACTAGTTCATATCCAATCATGAACATCGCTATAGGGAGGAGCCTAATGCAGAAAGAAACTTTGAGGGTTAAAAATAATGCCAGGAGAACTTTTCTTTAATCAGAAGTTTAAAACTGTTAAAGTTATTGAGAGCTTATCAAAAAGAAAAAGAAGCCACGACAACAGGTCAAAAACACGGAAGCATGAGGAAGTTTTTTTTTTTGCGTATGCACCCAGGGAAAATGGGCATAGGAATGATTTTGGCACCATCTTTGAACAAGTTATCCAGAGTCCAACGTGACCAAAACCATTGTGCTTTCCTACTTCTTGTCTTCTTCTGTCTATTGATAGAACCATTTATCTTTGACATACTAAATGTTACAGCAGCACAAGTACAGAAGGCAAAAACACGAGCGAACTTGCACAGTAATGTCAGTTACACAACAATATCTAGCTAGCTATCAGCTAGCGTTGGTTGGCTGCCGCTGACCAAGTAAGGAGCAGTAAAACTCATGACTATTTACTGAAGGTAGGTGCATTTTGTTAGTTATAAATTCAACTTGTATGAGACATAATTGTCTAATCCCAGTAATCAACATAGATATCACATAGTCAAACAACTGCGCATGTAGAGAACGTGTTGTCCTCGTTAGCATCTTCAGCAGCCAAGTGTAACCTCCTTTGGGCAATCTATCTCTTCACCCTGACATTGTTATTTATGAACACAAATTGAGCCTTCCTCTGATTAATGAGTCCTTAAAGGGTTCACTTGAACAGAAATGGCTAATTGGTATAAATCATGTTTGGGCTTACTCAAGATTTTTTATTAATCTTGCTCACTATACTCTTCCATCTTGCTTTAGCCGTCAGCCTCAACATCTGGCCGCTGACAAGTGCTCTCTGTTTTATTCATAGCCACGGTGAAGCGACAAGTACACCATGTGTGCACACTGAACCATGCGACATGCTTAGAGCAGACATACCTGTGCAAACATGAACATGTGATGTAACTATTTTTGAGTGTTTGAGCTGAAATTATCTGGAAGAAGGTCAAACAGGAGCAGTAGCCCACTTTTCTGGGAGGTCTGCCCAAAGGGAACAATAACTCTCTCGACATAACTTTGTCAATACTTTGCCAAAGTTGAGAATCTGTTTTCAACAGAAGAAAAAAGACATGGACACATCTTTTGACCGTGTCATGATCAAAAACTGTGGCCTTCTCTTAGCATTTTAGAGTCTTAACTTGAATTTGTAGGTGCAGTGATTATCTCAGTTTTCTGAAGCCCGTATAATATGTCCTTCATACAATTATGTTGTTTTTTAATGCAGTGCCGCCTGATGAATCAAAGATTTGCAGGCATTTAATGTTGGTTTCCAGCCTTGCCCCTTACTTACAGAGATTTCTCTTTATTTTCTGGATGTTTTAATGATATTATGGCTTGTAGATGGTGAAGTCCATGAATGCACTGTGCATCATTAAACTGCTGGACTAGTGGCCCCGACCCATCCTTGCTTGTGAACCTTTGATTGAGGATGCCCCAATCTGAAATGTTCAGGTGCTTTGTTGTTTTTTTATGCCTTTATTTGGATGATGCCAGGAAGATGCCATAGACAGAAAAGCAAGAGAGGGGATGACATGCAGCAAAGGACTGCAGATTGGAAACAAACCCAGGCTGCTCCGGTAAATACTCAGCCTTGTGTTTGTAAAGTCTTTTTTATGAATACTTTGTACGTCAGCGCCTAGAGGCTACCGTTAGTTGACAGCTCGTTGGTGAGTGCTTGGATTCTGTACACAGCTGTTTCTAACACATACTTTTAAAAACTTACAGTTGACTCTTTTCTTACTAAATAAAATAATTTGGTTCATAGTCTGCTTCATTCTAAAAGACCGGCAACACTACAGTGCTGTGAATAACAATGGATCTATTTTTCCATTTTTTCCTGACTCCAGCAAACAGAATAGTTCCTTCAAAAGATGTCAAAAGACTGTAACATGTTTCCATGTCCTGTCCAGTTTCATTGCCTTTCAGTGGATTAAAAAGATAATTCAGTAGTTTGGCACACTGCAGTAAGAGACTGAAACTAGTAGTTTCTTTTCTTACAATGCTCCTTTCTTTATTATCTATCTTTGACTGATTGTGACACTCGCTTGCAAGGCTGCACTTTTACCAAACAGCGATACACAAATCATATTATGACCAGCCAACGGTTTCATTTTGTTGATAACTCACAAATTAATATTAATTCACTAAAAGAATAATACATTTAAAATTGAAAAGCTTTGACCTTGCCCTTAATGTGCACTCTGGATCAGACCCAGCACTTTTAAATACAGAAAACTCAGCATGAAGACTTTCCACATGAAGACCATTTTCTAAAGCATCACCGTGTTACACATTGTGTTCCAGGTCTGTTTGTGGCTGAGAAAAAACATTGACGTCCTTGTAACCTTGCTCTGCTCTATCATGCAGTTACAATTTCCTTGGTTTGTTACTGATTGATGCTTCAGCTAAGATGAACCTCAATAAGCATTTTGATAAAGTAATTGAGATTAAAGGTGATTACGCTGCCTGAGACAGCTTCGCTCCAGCCTTGTATCTTCTCAGTTTGCTGTTGATTAATGTTGTGCAAGACCATGCAATACAAACAAATCCTCTCGCTCAAAAAGAAAAATATGCTCTTTAATACAGACCCAGTACTGGAACAAGATAAACACAAACATTTCCTTTGTCATTAAAGGCAAGATGAGAGCTGAATGTTAATTTACTTTTAAATCTATTCAGCGATCAATAAAGAAAAATGCAAAGGTCAATCAAATTAGCTTACTTGCTTGAATCTGCTTCATTCCTCCGAAGGATATAAATGTACAGAATCTACATAGTTGAGCTAACTTTTACGACTGCTATTTATTAGAATAAATGACCCTGCATGCTACCGTCAATATTTGGTGAGCTTGTAGAGTTCAATAGCGCACTGACACCTTGTTTTAAATATTTTACACTGTAATGCCTAAAGCTTTATGACTCCAGCAATAAAGCTGTAGGCAGTTTGCATCCATTAACACATTTTATTGGTGGGCTATTCGCATGTGCTGTAGAATATGACTAGATTTAAGTCTGGCACACTCGAATGACACAACTTCTGGCATCATTTACGTACCATTGTGAGGACTTCTGAATCATTTAACTCCAATCTTAAACCATCTTTAAGATTACAGGCAACATGTACCATAAAACATAGTTCCTGTTCTAAATGATTCAACAAAACACATATAGTTGTTAACTAAATTAAGCCGATTTTCTAACTAAACCTGAGAAAAATAAGGTAATCTATAAAAATGAAACTTATCTTACATTAGGTTAGATGTCTGTAGCATATTTGGTGGTTTTCTCTGATACTGCAACAGCAGAAGGAAGCAGAAGTCTCACACGGCTAGTGTTTATAGATAAATGAGTGTACTGAGAGTGTTTGGGAGCTTTTATTTGTACAAGAAGGCAGCCAGCATTTAGTGTAAAGCATGATGTGAGATTTCTTTATAGGACTTTTATAAAAACCTTTTGTTGAGCTCTTTGAAACGTTTGAAGTGAAGTGAACTTTTAGAGAGGGAAAGAAATCAAATACATTATGTTATGATCACTAATAAAAGAGAGACGGGCACATTCCAGAAAGGGAACAAGAGTATAAGCCGCTTTCTTTTAAAGATACTGTAGAACAAATGCTTTTATACTGTATAAAATGTCATGCTGATTTAAAGCCTGGCACTGCATCGCTAGGATGGAAGACTGGCTCTCTGGATTCGTGCAATGTTTGTCCAAGATTTTACATCCAAATGAGTTTCATAATGCACAAGATTTGTCAGTTCTGATCCAGTAAATTCTGCTCCCACCCTTCTCCAGAATATTGCCAATGGGGGTGACTCAACTCTGACATCTCTTTCAGGCAGAGCTGTACAAAGTGGGAGAGAAAGTAGTTCTCAACATCTGAGTCGATCTGTTGTTGAAGTCAGTAGGTTGATAAAACATGAGGGAGTGATGCATCTCATGAGTGTATTTCATTTCTGGTTTAGCACCAAATGATACTGGATGTGCTGTTAAAGCCTGGCCAAACAATGCAACCTTTTGAAAGGTGAAACATTCCTGTTTTTTTTGTTGTTGTTGTTGTTGTTTTAGAACTGTAATTAACAATCATTTTGATTATTAATTAATCCTGCCCATTAGTTTTCATCCATTTAAAATCCCCATCACAGTTTCAATCATTCTTTCCAATATTTCAGTCAGTTTTTGTGCATTTTGTGAGTTAACTTCTACTATTTTTAAGTTAAAAGGTCCAGTATATGAGATTTAGATGGATCTATTGGCAGAAGTATGTGTTTCGATCAATCACTTGAACAAGAATTATTATGTTTTTCTTAAAATTAGTTTTTTATATCGATAGAGTCCACCATGTTGCACCTCTCTGTTTTTACAGTAACCCAGAACAGACAAACCAAACATTGGCTCTAGATTTTTTTTTTTTTTTTAAAGATATTTTTTGGGGCTTTTCAAGCTTTTATTGTATAGAGACAGCCTAAGGGTGACAGGAATGTGGGGAGAGAGAGATGGGGAATGACATGCAGCAAATGGCCGCAGGTCGGACTCAAACCCTGGGTCGCTGCGGCAAGGACTGAGCCTTTCATACATGGGGCGGATGCTCTACCAACTGAGCTAAACGACACCCCACATTGGCTCTAGATTGAGCCTTTTGCGTTTTTTGCAACCAATGTAGATTCTCCTACATGCTTGGATGGGGAGATTGAGGCCAGGGGTATTCAGTTGGTTACAATCTGAAACCTCACTGCTAGATGTCACTAAAGCCTACACACTAGACCTTTTAAATAAAGACTCAATGTCTGAGGTTCTGCACATCAACACACAACGCTATTGAAAGGTGTCTCTAATGTGTGTAAATTGAAATCAAAACAATGTAACAGTACTGCAAGCTACAGAATAATCATGAAGTTAAATCTCCTCTAAACTTTCAGTTTCAACAAAAGCTGAAAAACTTTCGGCATCATCAGGCAACTAAATGGTCTGTTATACAGGAAAAGCACAAATGAAACCGAAAAATGCCAAATAGAAAAGGGTTGAAACGGCAGTCTCATATATACGAAGTCAAAGCTGAAGCAGTGATGTGGGTAATAAGACTCTTTTTGAAAAGCCTGTCTCTATAATGTGTCCAGGTAAATAGTTTAGAGACATAAAAGGAAAGGTTTAACATATCAAATGTTACATTAGCCTAACATTGGTCAATTTTAAAGGTCTGCAAGAAAAGTGAAGAGCACTGTGTGTGAGATAAGGCAGCAGACACTCTGATATATCAAATCCTCCGCCCATAACCATCCTTTCAAACTTTTAAAAGCCATACATTTTATATTATTGGTCTTTTGAGGAAAGCTAGAAGGCGACACATTTTGTCACTGATTTCAAAAGGCTGTGCTTGCATCATTCATTGCAGTCGCATCCATTTTGACTTGTTTATTTGAAAGCTGAAGCTGTCTGGAAACCCAGAATGAGCCAAAGGTGAAAAATGATCTCAAAAGACTGGATTTTTTTAGCAACACTGAACATATAATTGGATATCTTTTATACCTACCACTGTGTAAGCACTTTCAGTTTCATATTGGGCATGAGAGACCAAAGAAAGGTGTTGCTTGTATTGATGAACCCCAAAAGATTATCCCCTAGGCTCTAGGCTCCCATGGTGCTTTTTACCATCTTTCAGCTCATTGTTTTGGTTATTGTTGGTATTTGTCTCACTGCTCTCATTAGCGTCTTTTGAAGCAACAGCAGGCAGCTGTTTTCAAAGGAAACCCCACAATAAACTAATTGCCCAGCAGCAAACACACAAATTTTGCTTCTAGCTGGTGAACATATGGAGCAATTAACAACTAAGACCAGATGTTTTTCTCAGGATTTGGTGACGACCAAGACAGAACTGAAAGGAAATGGTGAATATTGGACTTTAGCTTGCCAGAAAACCGACGCCAAATGAATAATAATGTCGCTCAGCGTCTGCTAGATGTGTAAATACTGTTTCATAGCATGGTCACCATATCAACTTTATAAGCTGCTTTCGTCTGGACTGTCTTCATCTGGGAATGGAGTTTGCTTAGTTGTAGGACTGTTTATGGCTACTCCAGCCAGTCCCTATCCTTAAAGACGCATTAAAGGTTATTTCCACATTAAAATGTCTAAAAATGATCTACGTTTTGTTGGGCTGTGTACTTCCATTATCCCGAATGTTGTATTTGTAAAACTTTCCTTGAGCCAGTAAAAGCATTTATTTAATTAACTTTTTTTGGCATTTGTGCCAGGCAAGCATTCTCATTAGATTGAATCTTTCTGGATCCAGTTCTATAATACTTCCATGAACAAATGGCAGACACGAGTAACTAATGCAAAAAAATA
Source organism: Miichthys miiuy (assembly GCA_036365135.1). Taxonomy (NCBI): domain Eukaryota; kingdom Metazoa; phylum Chordata; class Actinopteri; family Sciaenidae; genus Miichthys; species Miichthys miiuy. The sequence goes on along the minus strand of CM071614.1, from coordinate 19,347,679 downwards.
CACTTTTGGTTGATAGATTAAATAACATTGCAAACATAAACTACCCATCGCTCAAGCTCATACAAATACAACACTTTGTATTTCAAAATATACTCACAGCATCCAAAACATGTTACATTCAGTTGTTGTTTTTAATCTTCCCCCGAAGCAGCAAGCTTCATTTTTATTTTTCTTTGTTTGTGACACTTGTGACACAGCATGGCAAGTCATCACTGCTAGACCGCGAAGGCATTTGTAACTTTTATCCTGTTATGGATGAACAAGATCAGAGAGAAACAAATGAAGAAGCTACACTTTGTTGAACACTGCAATGCTGCAAAGACAATTCAGGTGACAGAGGAGATATGAGACGACTTCACGCCGTGTCAGCTGGACTTTGGTGGCTGCCGCAAATTCACAACAGCAGCTGCTGTGAGAAAAACCACATGTAGAACAAGAGAAAAAAAAGGCCTAGACATCTACATGTAGAGCTCAATGACATGTCTATCTCTTAACTTAACCTATTTGCTTCCCAATTTTTTTCTTTTAATGCAAGCCTTGAACGTCTGCTCAGAGGGCGTTTTTGTCTTTTGCAGCTGGACCTATGAAAAGATTTCTTGATCCTTATCACAGAGAACATTTGTAAGTGCTTCCAAACTGTGAGGGGTAATTCATCCAGCACTTCCCGTCAGTATTCTAACAGGCTCTCCACTTCAGCTGCAAATGAATGTGTAAAAAATTGACAAACTGAATTTCTCAACCTTGAGGCGAGCCTTGATGGCGTGCACACACTGTATGCTGCGGGTTGACAAAATGGAAGCTGAGTAAAGTTTTCACGTCACATTTGGCTTTCCAGCAGGCTGTTTACACGTGCAAAGCTCTCACTACATCATGCATAATCATGATGCTCACTGCATCTGTATAGTTTCATGTGCAGTAAACTGGGAAACATAAAAGCTTGGTCGCATAGCAGATTTCCTCTGGCACGGTGATTTCCTTTTCGGTTTCGTAGAATTTGGTCAGCCCATGACGCTGTGTGATATGGTTCATCAACAAATTTAAGGGTCTAATGGCAAGTGAGGCGTACATGCAAGTCTTTAAGTCTCCCTCCTTTTCTGGAATTCTCTGTCTTGAGCAGAGATTTCTCTTTTTTATTCATTCTGAGAGCAGACATCTTCGACAGATTCACTTTTTCGACAGATAAAAATTCATGGCGGGCAAGATCTAGCCCACAGCCCTGGAGATTGGCATGTGATACACAAGTTTAGTTGATAGAGTGCATTCCAACTTTAAAAAAAAAAATGTATGAATGTGTTTTTTATCAAGATTGTTTTCCTGACCAAAACCGGATAAATTGTGTTTTTTTTTTTTTTTATGATTTTGAGGATGTAACTCAAAATGACATGCTGCTGTTCGCACTTAGTTTAGGCGACTGCAGTGCATCGAACTGATGAAAAACTCAATACACTATACACGAAGGGATAAAATGTGTGGCGTAAATCTTGATTGAACACATGAATGATTCTCATTTGAGATGGATGAAATCACATTGATAGAATGATTCACCCTGATAGATGACTTTAGTTTATAAAGTGTATTCCTGCAGCTGAAAATTGTTGTTATTAATATTGTTTTCCCAAACCAAGAGTGAATTACTTTACTTTTGTTTCCTTGTTTTTTCAGGATGTAATTTAAAAATAACATTCTATTGCTTTTGCACTTCACACTTCACAAACGCAGTGAACTATTCGGGCGTTGTGTCCAAGTATCTTTCTATTTTCTTATTTGATTGTGCCGAAAGATTGCACACATTTATCAAAGTTATAACTCCTTCAGTCAAAGCACATACTCCTGGAGCAAGGACCAACATTATAGGACTGTTGAACCAACGGCCACTTTCTATAAAGACCACATCCATACTGTGTTATGGGGGCATTGTATTAAATTATAATTCATAAGGCTTTGCTAATGCACTATAATAACAGTCATTACAGATGTAAGTTATAGTAAATTAGAACTGTGGATGCTCTCAACTAGAGGTTCTACAATCACCTGTATTAAGGACTCATGGTATGCTATTACAATGCATGCAGTGTCATAAGTAAGTAATGTGTAAAGCATTTAAAAAAATCTGTGCTGAATCATAAGTCATTATTATGCAAGAAGCCAGACCCTTAAAGTTATAATTCAAGTGTGTTTTATGATTCTTCCCCATCCCTGATCTCACACACACTCTGCTCTTTTTTCATCCCGTTTTGGCCTTTTCAGCACAAACTGCACTGTGTATAAACGGAGCAAGCTGCTGGTTGTGTCTAGTCACTGCTCGCTCCTAGTGGGTGTAAATAATATTATAAAGAGCACGGTCTAGACCTACTCTACAAAATTGGTTTGAATTAAATTAGTTGGGGTCCCAGTTCAGTCTAATTTTTTAGCAGTTCTACCACAGAGGTAACACTCATACCTATGGCCAATTTGGAGTCACCAATGAGCCTACATATCTTTGGACTGGAAGCCAGGGTACTCAAAGAGAACCCACGCAGACACGGGGAGAACATGCAACAGAGAGAGCTCCACGAGGTGACATCTGAAGACCTCATATAATACTCAAAGTGGTCATTTTACCGCAGCAACAGTACTTTTACTTTTATACTTCAAGTACATTTTGTTGATGATACTGTTGTACTGCTGCGACATTGCATAGAAATTGTGCAATACCACTGTCGGACAGCTGTACGCATGTATTTGTTATGATTATATTACTTATGATCAAAAACTGGTGGCTCAGCAACTTTGCTATCAGTAAAGTGCAACAACACAAGACATAGCAGTTTAGTTTTGTAGTTTGAGATTAGGAAAATAAAATTTGTGGGCTGCACACGTACTCATAGAACTGGTGTTACATCCAGTAACTACTAATTTAGACCAACATGCCATCCATAGAGTCAGGCTCAGTTATAAACGCTTTTCGGCATGTTTGGACAACCATAAAGTCTGATTATGCTATGTTATTGATTATGTAAACAACCTGCTGCTTCAAATTAATTTACACCTGCTACCTGCAGAACCCCCATTCACATGTGGTGAAACAGAAAGTTTCCATGAGGACATCCAACACTCTCCACAGGTACACAGTGGTGCGTTCTGTGCACACACTGCAGTAATTGCAGGGGAGGGAAACTCTGCAAGAGGCCGTTTAGGTTTTAATTGGTGAGCAAGTTTTCTTCTCTCCTCTTTCTCTTTTTTTGCAGCTGTCACTGCGTGACGGCATCTCAGAAGGACAGATGAAGGCAAGGACTGCATTGTTTGCAGTGATTGTAACAGAGGCCTGATACAAATATCTTCCATTTAAAAAGGACGCTTCAAAGCTAAGCAAAGACCATGATGTTGATATTCATGATTTTTATTCCTATTTTTTGACAGTGACTGAGTTCTGCTCTTTATTTCCCCGACCCCTCCCCTTCCTGCTGGATAAGCCAACCGAATATTGCTTCGAAGAATGTTTTATATCATGCCAGAGGGGTGTGTGTAGAGTTGACACATCTGGATGATTGATACAACTTCATCATGAATATCTCAGACTGGAAAAATGAATGTGGGAAGAGGGAGACGGAGTGGGTAATAAATGCCTTTTGCCAAAGGTGTTGACAGGTTTGTTCCAGGTGGAAGAGCTAAAGATTGAACAAAGACAACACATTTCACCAAAAGTGCATCATTTCAAACACACAACATAAATGTAAAATGATGCCTTCACCATGTGAATGTACCATATATAACGGCTGCATCAAAACCCAGACCATACCCCTATTAAGCATTCATCAGCACTAACCATTATATTAACTTTTAGACTGTAGTTCCTTTTGTGGTGCTATATTAATCTTGCTTTAAGACAAACAGAATAATACATAGAAGGGCTTGACTGATTTCAGTTGACTGATGTCAAATATATTGCTGATATTTTGTGCATCTGATACTGGTAAACATGAAAAAACCACTGCTATGACGTGCTGTCTGAAACCATCCTTGTAAATGTTGCATTAACAACGTGAGGCGCTGCATTGGCAGGTGTGTAACAGATCCATGAGTGTAAAGGTAAATCAGTTTTTCACCAGTTTTCAGTCCAGGATTTTGTGGGCGGTCCTTAAAGGGTGGCTCGATGACACACTGAGGCCACCCTGAGCGTACCCCTGCACCCTTAGCAGAGAGATAGAGAGAGAATACATACTTTAACTTTTGTTTTGTTACGGATTCCTTCAAATTTGCATTTCATCTAATCAACAGATCCATTAACATGTGATGAACCCTGGACTGGTTCAATAGTTTACTTCACCCTTGCTTGCTATTGGACTGCGTTTCCCAGACACATCCCTGAAGCCTTTCTGTAGAGCATGAGTTGCATCCTCAACAATGTTTCTAGGCTGGTGACAGCTACAACTATAGGTCAGTCCTGTGACAGACAGCTTAGATTAGCTAGTTACATTAATCACACACACACAAAACTAACCGTAATAGTATTTTATAATTAAGTATAATGAATTCTTCATTTTTTCTAACATTGCTGCTGAGGTGAGGATTTATGTCATAGAAATAACATATATTCATTTTCATATTCATTTCATATAGACACACTCTATAGTATAAACATGCTGTACCTTATATCATCACTTTATGAGGTTCTTTTTGCAATGTTTGGCTTTATTAGACTGTGATAGTGAAGAGGCAGACATGAATCTGAGGAGAGAGAGGGGCATGACGTGCAAATGGTCGCCAAACCGGCAGTGGATGCAGCCGTGCGATAACAGTTCGGCTACCAAGGCCCTCCAATTTCTGCTAATTAGTATCAGTTGTGTCATTTTATAGACTGTTCATATGGTGTATTACCACAATTTGTTGTGTTGATAGCAGCGGATGACATGAAAATTCCTGAGCCTTGGTGGTAACGAGTATTTAACTGGAACATTATTTCTTCCTCAGAGAAAGAGTTATTGCTTATTAGTATTTTTCATACTTGGTCTCAAATGAGTCTAATATGTCAGAGCCATGGAAGTCCAAACAAACTGTGGCAGCAGGCTGCTTATTTTGCAGTTAAAGACTAACAGAGTGTGCTTTAGATCTCGATATCTAGTAATTTGTCATTTCGTTGTTGTGCACAGATTGCATCATTTGCATATTTTATCATACATATTTTTTATTTTTGTTGGTCTTCTTCTGTTCTGTTCTGCTGTTATTTGCTGTATTTTCTGATGTTTTTCATAACTATTAATTATTTTCTCTTGATTCATTGTTGATAGACTTGATTGCCGCATATACACAGAAATACACTAAAATACAGCATTTACATGTATAAAGCCCCTCATTACTGTACACACCAGTGTATACTGCAGTGCATCTATATAGCACATGCATATTGTATATCTATAGGGCTCACAACAAAGTTACCAAAGTCAAGCTTGACAGTTCATTCTTGACTTTGGAAACAGCAGTGGACGAAACGATCTCCACTCAAGGTCCACTTACATGCCTCTTCTGGTGCTTTTGACCATATCACAGAGTCTTTATAAGCTGGAGAAGTTCTCTGAAAAAAATGGCAAATTTCAGTTATCCAAAGGCCACAGTTCTGTCACAACTAAGCTTCATCTGCTCTTGAACACTCTTTGATATGGCTGAAAGCTCCAGAACAAAAATAAAAGACTGTAAGAACGGTCAAATGACCAGTGGCAGCTTTGCCAAAGTAAAAACTGTCAAAAAAAATGTCAAAAACTATAAATGAAATGAAAATGAAAACACTGTTTTCCATGAATTATTACAAACAAACACATTTAATAAAGTGGCCATTACAGATCATTTGTTTTTCTGTACATAAATAAGAAACATCTTTTCATTACAACGTGTCATTATTGGCATAACACTTAAACAGTGTGGTTGCTAATTTACAAATAGACAGAAAACTACTCTTAAAAATTCATATCCTTAAAAGACAATTATGCTAATAGGACACCAAATACCAGAACAAAATAATAATCTTATTAATGAAGCGCGTCTAAAAGTGTATCTATTAAAGTTTGTCTGGCACCTTATTTCAAAGCCAAGGCGCCATGATAGACAGACTTAGTATTAGACTTTAATTCTTTATAGAATTTGATACTAATGAAATATCTCTTTCATGATGCAGATCTGAGCTCATTACTGCTCTCAGCAAGTGCTGGGGAATGAATTTGACCTGAGGATACACCAGAGAGTCATCACACTGATTTGCCATCCTGGCCGTCAGAGGGGAAATCTTCAAGAGAGGCTTGGTAAGGACCAGCGACCGGCTATAATGATGTCGTAGTGTGAAGGACCGATATTAACAGACTGTTATGAGTCATTGTAAAATTATAAGCGTCTGGTGTGTTTCTGGTGTTAGCAACTCTGATGCCATCTTCACAACCAACATCACATTTTCAGACATTTCACCAGAACCCAAATAGTTGGCGTGATCCCACCCGGAGTGGCCTGAGGAATTCATCCCACCGTAATCAAGTCAAATCACTCTATTCCCTGCAGGTCTGACAGTGAATTTGTGACGAGGACATTAACTTGCTGAGAGACGAGTAGCACCTTTAATAAATGATAACTGGCTGCTGATCAGCCTGGGAGAGCAGCACAGATCCAGATCCACATAGCACTGGAGTGACATTATGGATAGACATGGCACACACACACACACACACACACACACACACACACAGGGCAAAATACTGTAGGTGCTAAATATTATTTACACCAGAGTGCCACCAAGGACTAACACTGCCTCTGCTCAGCCGTTTTTATCTGAGTGCCGGATTAATCCTGCAGTGCTGTGCTGAAAGTGAAACACTATTTAAGGTCAAGTCTTAGAGCAGAGGTGTGAAGAGAAGCCAAAAACTACACTCAAGTAAAAGTACTGCTGCTTTGTAATAATGAGTACTCAAGTAGAAAGAAAAAAAAAATAGCTACTTGACTGGCACACTGCTATCTTTTTCCTACTTCTACTTAATGTGGACAAGACTGGCATTGATTCATCTGTCCTCATGTGAAGGTGAAATTGTTTCTGTGCCCATTTTTTTTTTTTTCCACAAGTTTGCAAGAGTACATCAACAACGTTGTTAAGATTTACAGAAAGTATACCGGAGAATTGATATACAGCAACAGAAAGTAAACACTTCACAGGGTTTGTCTGTGGTAACATCTGCTCTACACGCAGAATATTTTCTAACAGTAAACAAGGAAACAATCTTGTTTTTCTTGGTTCTAGCTATGTTGAGTGCCTCCTACTTGCCTTGAGCATAGCCCGGCCTGTCCTGCTCATCCTAAAGACATAAAGGTAACATCTCCAGAGCAATGGTGAAATAAAGTGTGGGGTGGTTGCCACCCACATGGCCAACATCTTTTTTAGCAACAGTGCATGCTCATCATAGCCGCATCTGTCTTTGAGTTTAACATTCTGAATCATGACTACATTGTGAAGAGCAGTGGATTTCTGAAGCAAGTGTTTCAAAAGACATTTTGTTCCCATAAATGTCTGTAAAAAAAAAAAGTCCCCATTTGGTTTAAATCACATAGCGTACAGTTAAGAGTGGTTCTATTCATCATAAAACAGTGCTATAATATATAATATAATATGTCTGATATATAAAGTTCCTCCAAACCTGCTGCTTTTATCGCAAATAGAGTTTGTGTATGTTCTAACAAAGAGTTTATAAGTGTTTATTAATCCTGTTAGTTTCTTAATTCTGCAGATTAATGAATGAGTAATGAAATATCTGCAGCCCGTGATGCAGAACAGAATAGTAGATATGCAAAAAAAAGGAGTTAAAAACCTGTAAGCTTCTTAAACCAGTATATTGTGAATTGTGTAGGCTCTTATTTGACCGTACATCAGTTTATGTTTTCTAACAGAAATGTCTCTAAACAAAATGTGATTCAGTGGAAGTGGGGCCACCAAATTCCCCCTCGATCTTGAGCCATGGAGTTGAAATATTACCCTTAAACTATTGGGATGAAAGGTAAGTATAGGTAAATATATTTTAAAATCAGGTACAGATAGTCCAACTAAATCCTTTCTTTGGCAGGTTGGCCAACTTTATTTTTGGGAGTCTTCTCTAACAATGTCAAATCTTTTTAATGGTACTATGTACTGTAGACAATAAAATCCACAGATTATTTGCAATTTTTTGTGTTAGAAACATTATTCTTAATATACTGTCTCATAACTTATTTACCAGCACAGTCAGATCACACAATAGTGAACCCCTACCAATCTTTTCTTCAGAAAGACTCACTTCAGGACAATTTTCCCAACATGTCGCTGTCATCAAATTCAAAATTGGCATATAATTCTCCAAAAACAGTTTCAACATTTGATAACTTGTCTTTGTGTTCTTCTTAATTAAATATTGGGTTTCAATGTTTTGCACGTCATCACATTTGGTTTCTATTCACATTTTAGACAGCGTACCAACTTTTTTGGTAACAGGGTTGTATAACTATCCACCTGTGGTCAGTAATACATCGACGAACTGTTGCTGTTTGGTTGTAGTTAGTTTCCCCTCAACATACTTTTTTGTACAACACCAATATCTGCTTTTTTATATATATATTTGCCTTCCCTGCCCAGCAGCATCAGCTTTAACAGCCCATTTTACAGAGAACCATCAGTGATTTTTCTTCACTTTGGGTGTTTTTCTGTAATAGCATATGAGTGAGGACAAAAGCTAAAAGAAGCCCCCCAAGGGCCAATAAGAAACAGCCTCTTCCAGTATGGTCTTTGACCGAATTACCACCCACCTCCCAAAAGCCGTTTTCTTCAGCCCCAGCGTCCAGGCCTCTAATGCATTTACCAGCAGTGAGGAGGAAAGGGCACAATGACAAGAGAGAATCAGCTTTCTCAGAGATGGTAATGGGGGGAAGAGGAGCCTCCAGACTAGTTCCAAATCCTAATGTGGCATGGCTGCCAGAAAGGAGGCAGTCATGGTGAGAGGCTGTGGAACTGGTGAGATTATAATGGCTTTTGGAGAGGATGAGAGCTGCAGATGGGCTGTGAGAGGAAACTGGGTCCAAATCTAGTGCCGAAAGTAGACGTCAGTCGTGGAGATGGTGGCGTTTCGCTCAGCAGTGCATCATAAATCCAATTAAGCACTCAAATCCAAATTAACACATGCACAAACATGCACAGAGGCACACACAGACCATGCTGCAAGTGCAAAATATTTGTTCTGGGATGCAAAGAAATTCACCAACCCAATTGGCATTTGTATTTCTCAAGTATTAAAAATCCAATTGCCAACAAATGCTTTTCTTCTGTCTTCGTGGCCTTCTTTTTCGAGGGGACAGAGTTGTTGCTCTTCATAAAGTCAAAACAAACTGCTGTTCTAAATCACAGAAACACAAGTCCTCAAAAAGTTTTTTTATTTTTTTTTTTCCGCTCAAAGCCTGTCTAACCTCAAAAGTTTTGTATCATGTGAGCTCATAAAGCCCACAAAATCGATGCTTGCTATTTTTCCGTCACTGACCCTGTTGCTGCAGTTTCGTACATTAACTGCCAAAAATCCATCACCAGTGAAAGTCAGAAGGAGTCCGTGACGAGCTGCAAATGATGGAGTTTTTGTTTTTCACTTGTATTGATGCAAACATTGTTCATGACGTACTGCAGATGTAATGCTAGTGTTGGATTTCCATGTTGGTCTAAACTTAATAATGATCCAACAGAAAACCATTCACAGTGAGTTCTGTGGATCATCCCGAGTGACTGCAGCCTTGTTTTTGAGTTTTTTAGATATAATTTTATTTCAGTGCTTTGAGCTGCATCAACAAAGACCTCAAAAACCTTTAACAACAGTAGTGGTTACAGGAACTGAATCCAAATGAGTGTCACTGACCGTATGAGTTAGAGCATTTTGGAGCTCCTCTCACCCGTGACTTAACGCACATCAGTCAGTTTAGCCATAATAGCTTTGTTGCAGATATATGGCTGCTGAGCTCATAACCATAAGCAGACAGTGAACCGAACAGTTTGAACCATCAACAGATTGAAATTAGGTCCTGGATGAATCTGTTTTATTTAAATGCTGAGAAAAAGAGGTGAAGAAATATGAAATAGATATAAATATCAAGAAATCAAGGAAATATGAGCAGTCAGATAATTAGACAGACTGTCTGTGGTAAATGTTCATCCACAGTTTACTTATTTACTTTAATTATCAGGGTACCCTGAGGTGCTGACCATGTGCCACAAAGTCCACAGTTCACGTCCGACCAGGAACCTTTTGTCAGCTGTCATTCTCCATCTCTCTTCATCTTCATTTGCTGTGAAAAGATGGTCAAAAACTGAATTTTTACTTCTTCTTTACTACATTTCACTGTGTTTACCTCCAGTTGAAGTGGTTTAGATAATCTGGCTAAACTGTTTGCTCATTTACAACCTGTCTGATGTCCAAGAACATTGTGATCGTAACTGATAGAAATGGTGGCAAAATTAACTGTAAAAACATGACCCAAGTTGAGATGAAACCAGATTTATCCTTAAACACAATGACATAATAATCTACTTTGAGTTTCAGAAGAGTGGCATTGCACTCTAATAAAATTGTTGGACTCAGGATGGACAGTTTTTTCAGGATTTTTTTTTAAATCTCAGGATCAAAAATCAATGCAGCACAACCAGAAAGATTTTCTTTTTTTATTCCACATGCCATTCTTTCTAGTCAAAACCTAGCACCTCTATCACCCACAAAGCAACCTGACCGCCAACAGCTCAGTCGGACATTGATGTGTGTTATCCCAGTAGTGACAAATGTAGCCATAAACTGCTCATCTGCATGGTAAGCTCGCTTCTTTCTAACTCCACAGATCATTCGTTTTCAGACTTTGTATCTTCTTTGTGTCGAAGAGTTCCTCTTGAACGGTTATTGTTGAGTTGAAAAATAGTTCAAGTACAAATCTCACCGAAATCTTTTAATTGAACTTAAAGAAATAATGCAAATTAAAAGCTGATACAAGGTGAACTCTAACTGACAAATTAAACTTATTTTAATAGCTAGAAACCATGAGTGGGAGGATATGTTCTGTATGTCTAACACAAAGAATATAAAGTGTGCAGAAAAATATGGAAATTAAATAATACATTTTAATTTTTAAATATAAAAAATAAATAATTGGAATATGATTACAATTGAATTAACAATATATATTTTTACATTCAATTTTCATTAATAATATTTTTATATAGTTATAAAGAAAGTATGAGATCAAGCTAGGTAAAGATGAGAACAGTTTTCTATGCATATATTTTTCACCATTTTCACATTTTGTATAGGAGTACAGTAAACTAAATGCCTTATAATACCTTTAACACCACCTTTTGCTGAATTATCATCAATAAGAGCTCTGTAAAGAATTTCTGCCTGAACTTCTACGAGAATAGAATATGAGTAAAAACGTGTCTGAACCTGTCGAAAAACAAGAGAAAAACTGCTGAGAAATGCTCCATCTCATTCTCACATATATTTTCCAGGCTGTGTACCGCGTGGTAATTGGTCTGATGAGTGATGACAAATTATGTGATATTTGTTGAACAATTGAACATCCTGCTGAATCTCAGGGTGGGGAAAGCAGCTCAGATCTTTACAACCGGCATCCTGCTATTTTCCCATTTCTCACATGTCTGTCACATTCACTGTATGGCATGCTGGTGTGCCAAGAAAAAAAAACAACTCTGCTTTATTGCCTTTCCAACATCAATTTAATATCTCACAAAAAAATCAGACAGGCATAGTGGGGCTAAAAAAAATCACCTCAGTGCAAAATACATTCATGTTTAATGCCTCTGCCTCCTCTCTGGTGTTTTAGAACATCGAGTCCTGATGCCGGGAAGGTGTTTTGTATTTTCAAACAGAAAGTGAGGTGTTTCTGTCTGTGTTACAGAATTGGTTAGATTGATTGTACATATAGCAATAATGCATTGTTAGGTAAACAACCACTCTCTCTGATGCTACGCCAGCACTGCAATTTAATCACACCAAGAGTAAACATATGAATTCCTGCTCCTGAACACTCATTAAGGATGCTCACCATACGGCTCCTTCCTGGAATGAGGCATTTGCAGCTTCGGTAGTGAGAGTAATGACCATCATTCATACTGCCAGCTTTCATTGCCTGGTGGCGTGTTTAGCTACACATACTTGAGATTTGGAGGAAGGAAAGGCAATTGTATTTAATCATCTTCGGGGAGAGATTTGCCTTGAAAATCACGTTTAAGTGATCAATGGCTCATGAAGACAAGCAAAGCGTTCCTTCCAGACATTACTCTCCTTACATCTCTGTCCAACACTCCGACACCTGCCTCTGTGTGTGCATTATGTGTGATGACATAACCGTGCAGTGTAACATGATTTCGAGATGACATGAAACCTTCGTGTGGGGAAATTAGCTCTTAAAAATCACAATAAATAAGACCTATAGTTACTCGTAATGGTAGAATATCATTATCATATATCTGCAGCTACAATGACTCAGCGATTAATGACAAAAAAATGACAAATTTCACCCCTCTCTATCTCATTTAGAAGTGTGATGTATGGCCTCTTCATGTTCTATCAAATGACTCCTTCAATTCCTCCTCCAGTGTTCCTAAAGACCGGCCAGCGTCACCTCGTTTGCTCTCTATTCATACAGACGCAGAGTCATGTCAGCTGAAACAGAATGGACGTGCTGGCTGCAAACATCTGATAGTGATGAAATTAACCTCTGTTTAAACTCCCTTTATTTACACGGCAATGGCATTACATGTTGCGGGCTCAACGGCATGTTTTCGCTTTTACTACATGTTAGAAGTGCCATCATTTTGTATGTTGGGGACTGTACTAAAATGATTGGGGTTGGGAGAAGAGTTAAATCATTTTGTTTGGAAGAAAAACTGATATACTGCTCCTTGTATCTTCAAACAGTACACACTTATCTCAGTATAATGTTCAGGTTTTTGCTGAAGCTGTGTTAGAGAATTCTAAAGTAGCACATGAATGGTTGTTTGTCTCTCGTTGTGTCAGCCCCGTGATGAACCAGCGGCTTGTCCAGGGTGTACCCGCCTCCTCTTGAAACACAGCTATAGGATTGGCTCTATCCCCTCTAACCACAACCCTGATAAGGATAAGCGGTTACAGGAAATGGATGGATGGATGATGTATTAGACTTCATTAGTTTTAGCTAGGTGTAACTTATAAATTGGATACTCAGTATGCATCGCAAAGAAACAACAAAATCGTACAAAAAGATGGGATGGATTTATGGATGATTAGTGTGTGTTTTAGTTACAAAGGTTTTAGGAAAAAATGGAAGCAAAGAAAAAGAGCAGTGGCAGAGGAAGGGCTGCTCGTACATTTCTACACAAGTCATTTACTTTTACTTAACTACTTCACTTTGTCATTGGCTTAACTTTCACCTGCTGTCTGCTTCCGCACTGTCCTTCATCTAATAAAGGCGAAAATGGCAATAACATTTAAAAATAAGAACGGTGTTGGGTGAAGGTCATGCTGTAATGAGAGTGTGACTCAATGCACATGCATGAGTCAAGGCTGAGCAAATGAGGAAGTTGAATTAAAAACTTTTGTACTACAGGGTATAATCTGTATCCCTGTCTTTTTTTTTATTGCATACTTCATTTAGAGCTTCAGACTACATTTGTATAAAAATGTGCCCTTCAGCTTGAACCAGCTACATGTGTTGCACTGTGTTTCAAGCCCACATATACTATGTGAGCGATCAGGGTCACACATCACATTCACACAGTACATGTAGATTAATTTCTATTTAAATAAAAGGCATTTTAATTTCTCTACAATCTACAAAATCTTTCCTCAGGCAGTTCTTTACCACTATTATTTATACGCTTTATAAAGTATGAATACATTTTAACTGCTGTATTTATTAATAGTTCATAAATCAGTGGTTTATAGATCCGTTTCAATCCATTAATACGTTTTCTCACTTTCTAATAAACTTTTAAGTCTAAGCAGGAATAGATTTCAATACATTTTTATATTCACAACACAGGGGATTAGCCAGCCAAAGAATATCCAAAATTGCTCTTATTAATTACTGAATTACTGATCTATAAAGTATTAGTGATTAACCATTCATAATGCAGTATCCAATTAAAAATCTAATATAAAACTAAATATTAAATGATAATTAGACTGATTAGTCAACTGAGTAGAAATTAATCAACATAAGTTTTGATTGACTTAATTGTTTAACTGACTAAGCTAAAGCAACAAAAAAATACACTGGGTCCAATTTCTCAAATATGAATTTTTGTAATATAAAATTTGTTTGTGTTTAAAACACGTGTGTCACTTTGTTAGTTGTGGTCCTAAAGACATGAATACAAACAATAATGACCCTACATTAACATTTTCTGCAGATAAATCTGACAACATCGTTTAGTTCCACAAATGCATGAATTATTAAATCAATGATGTAACAGGTTTTTTTTTGCACACACTTGTGTGTTTGCTTCTTCTGAGCTTGACCTGAGCAGGCCTTCACTTTAACAGGGATACAGAGTGTGGAGGCGAAAGCTCAAACGCTTGCAGAAGAAGTAAACACGGCAGCTTCTCTGAACACAGTGTACCGCTGCACCTGGTCAAACTGCACCTGAGGGCTGTTTTCATCTCCTCACTTCACAAACTTGTTTATCTCTTCCCGCAAATCTCTGTTTTTTTATGTATGTCTTCCTCTGTGAAACCACACAGGCAGCATTTTTCTTCCCCTGCTGTGAATTGTTTAAATCCGCTTCTCTTACTGTACTCTGTAGTACAGGATCCATAAAAATAAAGACAGTTTGCCCTTTCTGCTTTTGGTGCTGCAGGTTTTTGTCATCGGGGAGATCTCAGTGGAAATCTTTCTTTCTTTTGGTCAGACGCTGTGTTTAATTGTGGCTGATTGATCTATTGAAGAGCAACACTCTGTATTCTTTTTGTGTTTGCTACTTCTGTAGGCAGAAGAGCTGCAGGAGCACCCTCCATATTCTGGCCTGTGTACTGTATTGTATACCCATTCTCACAAAGCTCCTGGAGCGTCAACAATTCACTGGCAGTCATCAGAGGAAGTGGGTGTCTGCGAAGGGAACAAATGAGTTGTACAAAGCTACCTGAGAGCGCTGAGTACGTCTCTGTAAAGTGTTCTCCTCAGCTCCTTGAAAACTTTTCTTTGTTCAAAGGCTCTTTTTACACAAGAGAGAGGGAAGATAGGTCAGTGAGAGGCCATCAGGCCACCCACGCTCAGCGCTGGTACAGTCCATCTTCACGAGGTCACGGGGGTTAAGATCACCAATCAGAGAATGGTGATTGAGCCTTTGGGATGAGAAACAGCAAGAGTCCACAGGCAGAGGATACAAAGTCTGTGCTTTAGCTAACTCTATCACATTGGGATTCAATCAGGCGCTTTGCGGGGAGATGGGGAGCCCTCTCATGTCAAGGTTAGAGACAGTGAAAGAGAATGAGATGGATGCATTAGAGCAGCTCTTTATAGGTGTTAGCGCCGACGAAACGAGCAGCGGCTGAATCTTCCTTTTGAGCGACATCCAAATTGGCTTGCATGTTATCCCGGAGTTAAGACGCATCAAAGTTTGTCCCTGGGCTGATTGACTTGAGAGAGTTGCATTTGAAAATTGTCAACGTGTCACTTTTTTTTCTCTCTCCCGCTTCCTCCCTCTCCTCTGCAGCATCTCTTTCAGGCAATCTGCTAACCTGGACAGATTGGCACGCCCTTAATTCACATTATTCTATGCATTTTCAAACAGCCACATTGATACAGCAGGTGAATTTCAACCACAGCTGCAGCCGCCCCCATACGCAGCGCCACTTTGTCTGCTGCCTGCTGGCTGTATGGATTTCCAACTTTTTCTGAGTTTGTTTTGTTATATGGACGGAGGCAAGGAGCATCAAGGGCAAACCAAAACATGTTAAGGGTTTCCATGACAACAAGAGCTAGGCTGGTCATTTTTCTGCACAGTTGTATGTGAGAAAGGGCAGGTTGTCACAGATAGGTACCCCCCCCTCCACTGGTGTCAGGATGATTGTTGTTGTCCTTATCTTTATTGTCTTTGAGCACACAGCACACATGTATACACTGACGTCTTTAAACCACAGCAAATATAGAATACACAAAGACTAGGCGTACATGAGATTTTACAAAACTCTGCTCAATAATATGTATAATTGTCCTTCAAAGTATGTAATTGTATATAACTACCAGTCAGTATAAATTAAAATAAATGATGGCTTCTCAACAAAACAAACATTTTCACTCAAACACAACAGATACTGAAACTCAAACCGGCAGATTTCCATTAAATGTTTGGGGCACATTCATGCTCTCCAGAGGTTTAACTCTTTCCATTTTGGACACTGCTCTTGTGCCACCTTCAGGACAAAACGAGCACTTTTCACACAAGATATCTCATAATAGACAGTTCAGGTAATTAGCTAGGAATCAATGTGCTGAATTGGGAGAATTGCAAGGATGTTTTTATTATTATTTTTATTTTTTTAGAAATAAGCTTTTTAGACATTCCTGCCACATTAATCACCACTGTGGTTTAACAGGAAATCTTATGAGATGTTTTATATTTAATAAAAGTGCAGAGACATGAAGAACCATGAGTGAAATGACAGTGCTGCTCTTCACATTCCTATAAATATGCAAAGAAAATCTGCAGTAAAATCATCCAGTTAGGATCAATGCATTTTTTATTTTGCCTGCAGTAATTTTAGGCGTTTTCTGCTTTTAATAATGACCTCTGACTCTTCACAAAAAAGGAGGCCTGTGGGGTGTGAGACAATGAAAAAAGAAAAGTTTGCATTTCAGTCTTGTCTCATTAGCTGGGAAAGGACATGGCAACAGCCTTTTCAAAAAAAGAGCTGAAAGGAGAGCAAAGGAAGAGAAAGGACATTTTTCACCTCGAGGTAATCTTCGCTTTGCACTGCAACAATTATTCAGTCTGATGAGGTTATGGACAGAGTGGAGGACACACGGAAAGCCTGCCTTCAGCATTTTGGAAGCACAGATGAAGCTTTTCTGTGCTTTGCAGCCTGAAAGAGCTTTTGTACCAGCGCTTGTTTATTCTGTCGCAAGCCTCTGAACTCCCTGTGAACACCTATGAGCAAAACATCATTAATATTTTCTGGTATTGACTGAGAAGAGATTTGAGATGAATAGGCTTTGCCATCCCATCTAATCTCACACCTGAGCGCAAGGTAAGCAGCAAATAGCACACAGAAGGGATAAAACGATGGTGTGTCTCACAGCTGAAAACAACTTGTTAGTTTATCCAGCAGACAAATTAGCAAGAATGTACAAGTAATAATGCAGTCCAGTCAAACACATGAAAAATGAGACGCATTGCTCACAAAGCTTTGAACATTTACAAGCTTCGCAAATATTTATTTTTATTATCAAGCCTTGATTTCAGATACAGGGATACAGAGTTACAGGGAGTTAAAGGGAGTTGGGTTTTGTAATACGTGTGTTCAAAGAATAATACCAGACACTACACTTGTTGAAAGTAGCAAGTTATGCTACGAGCTGCTTAGAAAAGGCAGCATAACACACTGAAGCTACTTCACATCATGGGAAATCCATTGTAAGTAATCAAATAAATACATTTGCTCATGATTTACACAACATAGTCTAGTTGTCTGCACTCTGGAGTGTAGTTCCATTTACTTCACTGATAAATCAATGGCACAAAATGAATTTACACAATTACCAAGACTAAATGACTTTTAAACATCATTATCATTACATTAATTCAAGGTTGTGTGTAAATTAAAACAATTGTGTTACACCGAAAATACACTGCATGCGGAACGGCTCCGGAACGGCTCTGCTCCGGAACGACAGCGTACTCTGCCGTCCGCCAACTCACAGATAATCCATTTGTGATGCGCACTGGAGCACTCCGCCAGCCACCAAGCGTCGCGAATTCACGCATAATCGCACGATATTGCCGGCTGTAGTCTCTTTGACTCCTGCAATGGCATTCCACGCCGCATCTTTTTTGTTGGTGTCCTTATAAAAAGGATGTGAGGTGTCATAAATGATTTTGGACCTCCAGAATCAACTCCTCATACATGGTGTTGACGGGGTGAAACGACGCCTGAATACCTCTCCTCTCACCTGTTGACTTCTGGTCGGCCCCGCCCATTATGATGTGTTCTTGTAATGAAACTCGATCCGTGGTGAACACGGAGTATTTTATTTTGAAAATCAACCGGGGTTTTATTTTGTATTTTGTAGCCGATTTCCTTCCCCGCACAATCTGCTCTGTGCTGAATTTATGCGCTGTGCTGCGGCGTCCATGAAAAATAGAAGCTCTGCGTATGTGTTGCGGACGACTGCCGGTCGCCACAGCGGGACCGGAGATTGTGTGAGCTGACACATTGACTAAAATTGAAACGACGGAGCCGTTCCGGAGTCGTTCCGCATGCAGTGTATTTTAGGGGTTAGGGTGGGGAATGTTGTGTTGAGTAGCTGTTGTTGTGTAGGAGGTAGAGTCGTCCACTAATCAGTAGATTATCGAAGTGTACTTGGGCATGATACTGAATGCTAAATTGTTCCCAGGCGATGTTATAATGCGATTGTTACTTTCTGATGTGCAGTTGGCACCTTGCGTGGCAGCCTTTACCATCAGTGTATGAATGGGTTAATGTGGAATGAAATGTAAAGGTGAGTGGATGGAAGACTAGAAAGGCATTATCTAAGTACATTTACCACTTTTAAGGCAAAGACCTTGAAATACAAGACAGACAGGTGAATTTAAAAGCTTATCAGACGCCAAAACACTGCAGAAGTTTATAATACTTATGTAAATGATTGTACAACTGCACACTTACTATGGTGGTAACTATTTTGTCATTGCAAACAGTAGAAATACATCGCTCTAATTACAAAGTAATCCACCAGACAGGACAGGATTAGACAGGATTTTACAACTGCACAGTTATCAAGGCGGTAACTATTTTGTCTGTCATCACAAACAGTAGAAATATACCACTCTAATTACAAAGTAATCCACCAGAAATGTGGGCCTGAGCATGGTTCAACTCACCGGGCTTCCAGAGTTGGTACCACTGCTGCACCAATGAACTCGCAAATGCACGAAAGGTTTGTGTTTTTTCATGCAGCGCTTCTGTTGGGTTGAATGTACCTTTACTCAATCAATCTCTCCTTGGTTCTTCCTCCATCATCCTCTTCACCTTTGCCATTATGTCCATAGAGGCTGCTGAGCCCGATTACATTGCCCGCTTGCCCAGCTCCAATTCTTGCACCGGCTCCACTCCCTGTCAGCATTCGCCCATGCCCTGGACCTGAAATCCTCCTCTTCCTGGCAGTAAATCACTTAAGTGTTAAAATGATGTTACAGATGATTTAAAATCTGTTATTTTACAGTAGAAAAGTTGCATAATGTTGTTTTAAAAAAAACTTTGTAAAGATGTGATTTTTCATAAAGGGTTTTACAGGTAAATCCAGCAATGGCAAAACATTTGTGTTGCTATAAATGCCATGTCAGCAGAGGGATACGCAGTAACTGAAATTAAAAGAAAATGATATGCCATGAAAATGGAAGTAAATAGACGCATTGCCCAATCCAAGCATTCCTTGAGGACAACTGGAGGAGGACAGGAGGAGGTGGCGGTCACACAAGCAGACCCAAGAATTCAAGAAATAATTGGAGAGGTGGCACTGACAGGTGTCCAGTCAGACGCTCTACTTGACAGCGATGCCACTCCAGGTGCATGAGTTTCTGAAGCCCTCGACAAGACAGACAGCTATCCACCGCCAGGCACATCAAGAGCTCAAGCCCTCACCAGCGATGCATTTACAGACACAACGTATAATTTTTTTCTCTACCTGTGACAGCCTATAGGCTTTCTTGATGTTACTTCAGTGAACACATCTGCATTATTTTTTTTTTCTTAGCTCAACGTCAAGCAAGGGCATCATCATCACAAATTGCAGGGCCTGAACAACCTCCCCAAATTTTCTCTCTGAGTCTCTGATGTGCAAAATCACTCAACAACTTCCACAATGTTTTCACTGACATTTCTGTGTTAAATAATATAACCGAAAACCGAAAGGATTAACGAAACACTCAAAAGCAAGTCCAAATAAAATGTGACACTGCAACTGGCTTGTGTGGAATTGTGTGGAAGCCCAGCTAATATAACAAGGGTAATACAGGCCCACAGGTATGTTTAACCCACCCTATAGGTGGTTAATTTAATGCTGTCAAGTGATTATGCCTTCTCCATCAGGTGCATCCACTGGCATATCCTTTGCAGGAGGTATCGGGTCATGCCATGTCTCATTGTGCAGGGTACAGCAGGCTATTGTGATTAGACAAGCTTTTGCCGGGTGTATAGAAGCTTACCACAAGGTACATCCACCCGGCTCTGCATTCTAGCACGGAGCAAGTGTGTATGTTTGGTAGTTGTAGGAAGACCCCTGAACACTCCTTCCTCCTAACATTGAGTTTTCCAAAAGTTAAACTAGAGTGGTTTCTATAATTACAAATCACTCACCAATCAGCCACCCATCTGCAGCACAAAGTGTGCTCTCTGTGGCCAGCGGGTCACGACATTTAGACGGTGGCAGTTTTCATCTGATATAAGTTGTAGATTAATAGAGTGATACAGGAGTGGAGTGGATCTCGAGAGGGTGCCCAGGTGTTGGTTAGCACTGTACAAAAAAATTATATGTGCTGGGGCATGAATGATATGATAGCTTTCAGTACTCTTGGAAGCACACGACTCAGAGAAGACTGTGACCTGTCTCCCATCTCTCTCTCTCTGAAAGGCTCCAGAGTATTGCACAGATCTAAAATAAAAGCTCTTGGCAATCTGAAACGGCTCAGCAGTGATTCATCCATCTCATCAAATACATCTGTGAGATCTGTGAATTATAGGGTACTAACAAAATCAGAACAAACCATGGATACAAGTTCACATATCACTTCCTGTAGAGAGGCCCATTGCACTACAAAACAACTTCATGTGCTACCTCACCTTGCTTTTATTTTATCTGCTATATTTATATACATTTTGGTAAATTGGACCCATTAAAAGTATGTAGAGTTACCTTTTTGGGGTTCCTGAATGTACCCATGGATGTACAGACAATTATCACTGGGCTATTTTGATACTGAAGGAATAAAACCTGATGATTCTCAGGCAAATTCTGGATCATAAAGAGCATCTTTTTTCCATGATTCCTGAAGCAGATATATGGATGCTTATCCATGGTGGCATTTTCAGAGATAACAATGTTCTTGAGAAGTGTAAGTCTAAAAATATGTGTACTGTATAATGTCAGCGTGTTCAGATTTGATTGAGTCCTGACTCCCAGAAGAAGAACTATTTTTGATTCAAATTGTGGCAATCTGACGCCAAGGTGTTTATACCTTAATTGCCTCCATGTGCTGTAAGTCACAGCCACTGCTACAGCTTCAACTGCGAAGTCCTCATTGTTTATAGAACAGTTGTATTCACCTGTCTTTTCCCCCTCACACAGTATATATAACCCACCTCCGCCCATGCCCACCTTCTTTGAAAATCTCTGCTATAGCCAAATAGTCTTACATAGGTTGGATCATACTGCAACAAATGCACAGTAACTCTTCATGGAAATGAAGTGTTCTGGAAAATAATCAAGGATTATTTGTCAGATGTGAGGAAAAAAAAGCAGAGGTGTAATTTAAGCCACTTTGTTTTACCACTGCTCGCTTTGAATTGAGATGGATCAAAGTTGTAACTGCACTTTGCTCAACTTTCTATCACCACTAACCAACGGGTTGTTTTCTTTCTCTCCTTTACATAAAATTCACTGCAATGTTGAAATGGTGTCAGGAGCAAGTAGCACAACATGAAGCCGCGCTGCAGCAGAGGCAACATATTATCATTTTGTCAGCGTATGAGCACTCTAGGAACTCGTTTGTCTCCAGGTTGGGAGCCATCATCTTACCACGTAAAGCTGATACTAACTCAACTGATAGTCTCCCTACATGCTCTGACAAGTTTATTTGGGTATAATTACTTGCCCCGCTCAGGTATTCTGTCAGCGTTTGTCACTGAGACACCCGCATTATCCGACGAGATTAATTTGTCATATTTCTTGTGTTGAATATTTTTTCCTTCCTTTAACTGATCTAATCCTCACAGCTCAACAGAGTACAGCAGCACAGGGCGTCCCTTTTACCTGCAGAGCTGCAGAGTTTTTTTTTTTTCAGAGTGGACCACCTCCAGGCTTATTTATGTGAGTAGTCCCTGCACCCGTAGATAACGTCATTTAGCAGGACCCAAGAGAGTGGCCCCTCCACTCCTTGTTCAGACCTGACACCGGGCAGACGGATTTAGCTCCTCTGCCCTGACTCTGCACCACTTAAACTATGGGCCATTCCAGTCTCCATTAAGAGAATCGCTTCCTAATGAACCCTCTTCCTCGGGAGGAAGTGATTAATAGGAGTGGCCATCCAGGATTGCATTACCCAGCAACACTCTTCCTTGCAAAACGGGGCACACACAGGAATACAAAGAGAGTCGACTGCTAGCATGCTAACAATCATCCTAATGTTGTCAGGAAAGCAGAGGTAGTTTAAGCTGAATATGTGTTTGTGTACGTTCTATCACAGCTTTGGATGTCCTATTTCTGCATCACAAAAAATGGTGGTATCTGGCAGTGGTTATTTACTAATCCTTTGATTCATAGTGTCTGTTTGAAGTCTAAAACCACACACATCTCAATAGTGATCACATGAGACTTACTTCAAGCACAGTGGAGATAAAGGGATTACATTGGAAAGGATCATTAGGTCTTTTTAATCAGTTTTACTTTCACTAAAGAAGCTGCTGGGCCTCAAAACAAACCAATGTGGCATCCTTTTGGAGTCTAGTGTTGTACAGTGAAACTTCACAACAATGGAAGCCATCAGACAAAACCACAAGAGCCATATGTTTGTGACAACAGGACGCCATCTCCGTTGCTTCCTCTTCCCTAGGGCTCAAATCATGCCAAACTCAGCAGTGTGTTGCCTCCATTTTGCTTTAACATATGGCACATCAACGGCTGGAGAAGATCATGTGTTGCACAGGGGAGAGGTTTGACAGTCGCACAGCTCTATTGGCTCTGAGGGGCTTTCATTTGCTGGCAATGACATAGACGTGGCTCAGACAAAGTCTCCTTAGGGATCAACGCCATGCTGTGGAGAAAAGCTGTTTTCTACAATATTAATCTACTGATCTATGACTTGAAAACATGCCCCATAAACTCTGTAAGGCCAAAAGGCTGCGGGAAAATACAGGTCATTTAGAGGTGCGAGGCTTCTTTACAGACTTAACGATGTGGCTCGCTGGTAAACTTTGGTGATTCTTGATGTTGTGACCTCCCAGAGTCACGCAGGAAATGAGTAAAAACCTTTGACCTGGAGAAGCATAAAGCTCTATCACCTGTACACGTCCATGGATGGTTTCATCAAAAAAATGAGGAGGATATAAGCAGCTCGCACCCTTGACACCCTTGATGAGGTGGTGAGAAAAGCAGCAAAGAGTACTCAAAAATGTGGAGAGGCTTCAGAGGACAGCTGAGACTGATTACAGCGACCGCTGGGGCTTTTCAAGCTCATCTGAGCACACCGACAGCTAGCACATACTCCATGACCTCCGGCACAGCAAGGTGCAGCATGAAAAACCTGCTGCTGCACTCTAATTCAACAGTGGCCTTTAGCCTGCATGCATGAACAGAGATGAGCCTGTGATAGAAGTGACACGCCAACCTGTTGGTGGCCTCCGTGCGCAAGTCATGAAGGTCACTCCGGCTGAGGCTCTGAAAGAGATGTTCTCTATGAGGGATGGAGTCCATTGTTCGCACTTCATTTTCTGGTCAGTTGGCATTTGCTCTCTGATTAGCTCATTATGGTATTCAACGAGCGGAAGCCAACGGACGTGATGGAGTGTACCAGGCCACGAAAAATAGCTGCTATCACAGATGTGCGTGACAGACATTCTGAGGCGTTAGCACCCTGTTAATGAACTACAAATGATGATGACCCTGATGACTGTAATTAGACCCATTTCATACGTACATGTTTGCCCGCAGAGAGGAACAAGCAAATGATCTGTTGAGCCCATTTGAGAAAATGGTTTTCTGACAAGGGGAGTGACTTTATCTGTAACACAGCCTTATTGGGTTCGTCGGCTTGCTGTATGCTGTATTAATCCACCCTCCCTACCCCACAACCCTCACAACAACAACAACAAACACACACACACACACACACAAGCCCTCATTAGCTTTAGTGAAGTATAAATCGAAAGCTGACACTCTTACCCACCACAACTCTGTCATTCTGTGAAGTCATCTGCTCGCCTCGGAGGAAACATTAAGTAATTGTCAATTCAGAATAGGGCCTGCAGTGCTCGGCGGTCTTAACAACATCATTTTCTGCTTTTCAATTTGGAAGCAGCACTTTATGACCACAGAAAACTGTCAAGGAAACCCATAAACAGCGCCTCATTGCACTGAATGTTTTGTTTTAGGACTTATGTCCACATTGAAACCCGAAGATGATCTTGAACTCGGACTGAAAATATCAATTAATCGAGGGTGTCGATCAAACGCCGCCAATCCATATGTGATCGATTGTCACCGAGCTGCTGCATGAGAGCTGCAGGGAGAGTTCAAACTAGTCAAAACAGCTGATTCGTCCTTGGGAACTGTGCAGGCAGAATGACTGATTTCAGTTTGACCTCCAGTGTTTTTTGGTGGGGATGGGGCGGTGTGTGCTCTGTTTTGTCACGTACACATCCCAAAGTCGCCAAAGAAGGTAGAGTTTTCTCCCTTTGCCACTTCACCGAGAGCTTAGCAGCGGAATATATAGATATCCCTCTGCAAATCCCTAAACGACAGTTACTCCTCCTCTCCAAAGTGAAGTTAATCCGCTCCTCTCGGCCCACTGGTCGCTGTCTGGTACATATTAGCACTGCCTGATCACCAGCACAGGTGCCTGCTGCTGTTGCTGCTGTTGCTGCTGCTTCAGAATCTGAATAAAAATCCGCTTTTATCCACCAAGTAGGTTACATAAACTGAGATGCTGCTACTTTAAAAACAGAATTTGTTTTTGAATGTATTCAGAAATGTGGGGGAATATACAAGTTGTGTTCAGAGGAATACATAATAGCTACCCACTTAAACATACTGGTTTGCTCATAAAAACAAATTATATTTGACAGATCTTGGACTTTTAAGAAAAATCTGATTACAGTTTTTCATGAAAATCATGTCGCCTGTTCATTCTCTTGATACTGTATTTTCAATCCTTTTGATGATCACACATTTATGATAATCACGATAGCGGTTGTGGCTGAAAACACTTGATGACAAGTGATACATTTTAAAAAGGCTCCACATGAATAAACATTATCATGTTTGTTTTTGGTACAAGTAGAAGTGGAGGCCGTAGTGGTGTTCTGGGTTTTGTTAAAGTCTGTGTAAAGGCAATTCTGAGATTTCTTTCAAAATACATTAAACATGTTGAAAAAGTAGTTGCTGAAAACATGTGAAAAGACTTTGAACGATATATTACTGAAATGTGGAGTTAGAGCTTCAAACAGTTTTTCATCAGTTTTCAGTCCAGGATTTTGTGGGCGGTCCTTAAAGGGTGGCTCGATGACACGTTGAGGCCACCCTGAGCATACCCCTGCACCCCTAGCAGAGAGACAGAGATTAATTAATCTCGTGTTTTAAAGTTAGTCATGTCATTTTCTCAACTCATCTGACACGTTTCAGTCGCTTCAAAATTGCCGCTTGACTGCTCCCATGAGTGGGCATGGCTTCAGCACATTCAGCGGACATACCCCCACAGTCCTGGAGCTGAGAATACTGCTCATTTTTATCCGAATTTGGCTGGGTGGTTAATAACACTTTCTTTTTTGGTCTGACAAACTCAGAACACATATTTATTCTTACTTTTCATGGACTTTAAGTAAGGAAATCTGGGTCATACTCGTGTAATCCTCTAATGTTTTCATTGTATGCTGCACTGAATCACCAATCTTTCATTGTTTTATTACTTTCTTCAAAGTCAGAAGTTTACATACATTTCATTAATATTTGGTACCATTGCCTTTAAACTGTATGACTTGGGTCAGACATTTTGAATATCCATCCACAAGCTTCTCACAATAGTTGGCAGGAATTTTGTCCCAATCCTCCTGAAAGAACTGGTGTAACTGAGCCAAGTTTGTAGGCCGCCTTGCTCTCACATGCCTTTCAGCTCTGCCCATAAATTTTCAATACGATTGAGATCAGGGCTTTGTGATGGCCACTGCAAAACATTGACTTTGTTATCCTTAAGCCACTTTGTAACAAGTTTGGCAGTATGCTTTGGGTCATTGTCCGTTTGGAAGACCCATTTGCGCCCAAGCTTTAACTTCCTGGCTGATGTCTTGAGATGTTGCTTCAGTATTTCCACATAATGTTCTTTCCTCATAATGCCATCTATTTTGTGAAGTGCACCAGTCCCTCCTGCAGCAAAACAACCCCACAACATGATGCTGCCACCCCCGTATTTCACAGTTGGGGTGGTGTTCTCAGGCTTGCAAGCTTACCCCTTTTTCCTCCAAACATAACGATGGTCATTATGGACAAACAGTTCGATTTTAGTTTCGTCAGACCACAGGACATGTCTCCAGAAATTAAGGTCTTTGTCCCTGTGTGCATTTGCAAACTGTAATCTGGCTTTTCTATGTTTCTTTTGGAGTAATGGCTTCTTCCTGGCAGAGTGGCCTTTCAGCCCATGTCGGTACAGTACTCAATTCACTGTGGATAATGTCACACTCTTAATCTTCTCCAGCATCTTCACAAGGTCTTTTGCTTTTGTTCTTCGGTTGATATGCACTGTTTGGACCAAAGCACATTCATCTCTGGGACACAGAACCCGTCTCCTTCCTGAACGGCATGATGGCTGGACATTCCCATGGTGTTTATACTTGCATATAATTGTTTGAACAGATGAACGTGGCACCTTCAGGCATCTGGAAATTGCACCCAAAGATGAACCAGACTTGTGCAAGTCCACAATTCTCTTCCTGATATCTTGGCTGATTTCTTTTGACTTTCCCATGATGTTACACAAAGAAGCAGTGTGTTTCAGGTGTGCCTTAAAATACTTCCACAGGTGTGTCTCTAATTAACTCAAATGTTGTCAATAAATCAGAAGCTTCCAGAGACATGACATCATCATCTGG
Organism: Miichthys miiuy; assembly: GCA_036365135.1. NCBI lineage: Eukaryota > Metazoa > Chordata > Actinopteri > Sciaenidae > Miichthys > Miichthys miiuy. The sequence continues at coordinate 19,320,386 of CM071614.1, read as the reverse complement.
GCTTTCCCAAATTGATTAAAGGCATATTAATCTTAGTGTATGTAAACTTCTGGTTTCAACTGTATATATACAGACATTTCTGTTGAAGCCATGTTTTTGTTTTGTTTTGTTTTTGTCATCGAGACATAAGTGGCCTCTTTGTCATGATATTTAGTATCAGTTTCTATAAGCCTAGAATGAGCATGATGTAGTTGGATGTAGTTATGTATTGTACGCTGTGCCCCTGTAACCTTTATGTTTATCAGATTGAATTCAGTTCAGACTTATACAACAATTCCTCCAACATTGTTGGGTTAGGGTTAGGGTTAGGGGTTATCATTGAATGCATTCAATACTTCTATGTTGGAAAAATGATTACTTACAAAATACTTTAGACAGACCTTTATTTGAAATATGCTCTACGTAAGCACAATATATACAATACAATATTTTAAGTTTTTTTTACACAGTGTTCAAGACAGGGTCACAAAATGAGCTAATTGTTGCTACCTAAACCAAGAAACCTTACATTTTTTGTGGCCCCTCTATATCTGGGGCTCATAATTCAGCCTTGGGTTCGACCTAATATGATTGTATCTCTAGGGTTTATCCTACTAAGGCATCTGGGTCACTTTTATGTAATGTAAAAGTGACCTGTATGGCACTTCACACATAAATGTGTTGTTAACTAACAAGGACCATGCCAGTATGGAGTTTAAACAGGTTTTTTGCATGTTATGGATAAGGATGCGCTGAGATGATGTACTGCAGGAGAGAAGAAGAGGTGAGGGTCAAGGGATGAAGGAATGGGGATGGAGGGGTAGAGGATAAGAGGAGAAAACTGGTAGATGAAGATGTTCGGAGGTTGAGCGATGTCGGGAAGACGGGAGGGAACCTTGAGGGAGTTCTCTCTGTGTCTCTATTAGAGCTCTGTGGTTCCTGTGTTTGAATAAAAGAGAGAGAAAACAAAAAGAAAAGGGTTTTTTGGGGGTGGGGGGGTGTCAAGACCAAGTCAAAGAGGGAGTGAACGGATAAGGTGTGTTTAAATACTTGAGATATGGGATGAGTTCAAGGTGTGGTCGTTCTTCCTGAACATAGTTAGAAAACTCCATTTAAATTGACACCATGCTCCGGGAGTATGGGGTTCCGGACCCACTAATACGGGCCATCCGGTCCCTGTACTCCCGGTGCCAGAGCTTGGTCCGCATTGCCGGCAGTAAGTCGGACTTGTTTCCAGTGGGAGTTGGACTCTGTCAGGACTGCCCTTTGTCACCGGTTCTGTTCATAACCTTTATGAACAGAATTTCTAGGCGCAGCCAGGGCGTTGAGGGGCTGCGGTTCGGTGGCCTCAAGATTGGGTCGCTGCTTTTTGCGGATGATCCGGTCCTGTTGGCTTCATCGGAGCGTGAGCTCTCTCTGGAGCGGTTCGCAGCTGAGTGTGAAGCGGCTGGGATAGGAATCAGCACCTCCAAATCCGAGGCCATGGTTCTCAGCTGGAAAAGGGTGGAGTGCAGCCTCCGGGTCAGGGATGAGATCCTGCCTCAAGTGGAGGAGTTCAAATATCTCGGAGTCTTGTTCACGAGTGAGGGAAGGATGGAGCGGGTGATTGACCGGCGGATTGGTGTGGTTTCTGCAGTGATGCGGACTCTGCACCGGTCCGTCGTGGTGAAGAAGGAGCTGAGCCGAAAGGCGAAGCTCTCAATTTACCGGTCGGTCTACGTTCCTACCTACAAGCGGCCGAAACGAGCTTCCTCCGCAGGGTGGCTGGGCTCTCCCTTAGCGATAGGGTGAGAAGCTCGGCCATCCGTAGGGAGCTCGGAGAGATGCTGCTCCTCCACATCGAGAGGAACCAGTTGAGGTGGCTCGGGCATCTAGTGAGGATGCTCCTGGACGTCTCCCTGGTGAAGTGTCCTGGGCATGTCCCTCTGGGAGGTGGCCCCGGGGAAGACCCAGGACACGCTGGAGGGACTATGTCTCTTGGCTGGCCTGGGAACGCCTTGGGGTTCCCCTGGAAGAGCTGGACGAAGTGGCCGGGGAGAGGGAAGTCTGGGCTTCCCTGCTGAAGCTGCTGCCCCCGGGACCCGACCTCGGATAAGCGGAAGAAGACAGAACGGAACCATATTTACATAACAATATGACTACTACAGAGGCACCCTACCCAATACACAATTTAAAATCTACACAAAGGAGCTATAAACACCTACATATGCTGAACCTTGTACCTACAACCTGTGTGCTGCACGGTATGCTGTCTGAAATGCAAGGAGTAAAGGATGTGAGGAAAAAAGAAGGACGCATACACCATTTTATCTGTTCACACAGTGTGGTGTAGTGTATTCATCTTTGGGCAGTGACAGCACCCAGCTCAGTGACCCCTATCCCCCTCTCTACTCTCAAAGAGTAAATTAATACTGTCCATTGCATAACTACAAGGCTAAGTGCAAGTATTCCAGCCTGTATGCACTTATCCAGCAGACAGCGCTGTCAGAGTCGGGTTATGCAGAGTGTGTACACAATCTTATTTCTATGGAGAGATGATGTGTGCTTAAGTGTAACATTGTGTAGGATGTTGGGATCAGATTTCCTAATCAGGCAGCAGTGAGGGAGTATTGCGTGGTGAAATAGGGGGAAAAAAGGGGGACAGAGAGGAGAAGAAGAATGGGAGGATTAAAAAAATAAGGCGAAATGTGATCAAATATAAGGAATAAGATGAGATGGAATGGGAGCACAGAGATGAGGGGGAACAGAGGCTTGTATTTGTGAAGAATTTCTGACAGCAGCTCATACAGCTCTTATAAGATAGGGTAATAAATCAGAAGTCACCCTGCAAGTCCCCTCTATCAGTAGACTTTTCTACATGGGCAACTTTGCATTGATGGGGGAGCCAAGCATGGAGCAGAGCTGAGAGTTTCATGATGGGATGGCAGGGCTGTGGTTGCAAGATGACTGATAGGATGAGCTCCCTCAAGCACTCAAGTTACACCTCAGTGGGTGGTGTTGACTCGCTGGCGGAGGCAGAGCTACACTGCTGTACAGCTTGGTGCAAAGGTATACTCACGAACGCCTGAAATAGAAACACAGTTCAACACGCATCTGCTTTTGTAGTGTGCTGTAACTTTTCTTTATGTATACCCCGCATGGGTAAGGGAGCATGAAGATTAAAGTGATAACCATAAACATTGGGAAGCAGGGATGACGAAAAGTCAAAGCAAGCATAAAAAAAAAAAGAAGACAAAAGCACAAAGACAGCAAAGGGACTGTAAGAATTCAGATGCCGTTTGATCGGTCACAAAGTTGCAGAAATCCTCTAACAAGCTCAGCAAGCCGAGCCTGCGGACCATTCATTTTGAACGAGCTGATCACTCGGCGTTAGCACGCAGATGGAAACAAAAGGCGATGAACTAGAAAAAGAAATGGAGACGCTTTCCTGTGAGCCAACAAAACAATTTGTGTGATATTTTCGACCAGTTGCAGATGGCCTCCAGTGGATACTGGTGTGTGAAAAATTAGATTATTTCAGTCAGTGAGCCTTTCTCACAGCAGAGTATGCAGCCAATATGGCGCCTTTTTGGGGTCCTTAAAACCTGCTGAAACTGTCTCGACAGCAACTATGCTCCTGCCTATGAAAATACCTTTGAAATACAGCTCCCATGGTCCTTTGATTGAATGATTTATTCACCAAATCAGTGGTTCTTTCCGTCCTTGAGAGGTCTCTAGTGGGACCTCTGGCTCAATTACACATCTTTTGAGTGTAATTTAATTCACAAGAAATGATCCCAAGTAACAGTCTGGAAGAATGAGTACAGAACCCTAATCATAGTCTCGACCCTCGTCGCTATTATTTCCCTGCAGTTCTACAATTCTATAAAAAGCTAAATAAATCAATCACAAAAAAAAATCTTCTTACACGGATGTCTGATGGTAAAACTCAAGTGGTGATGATACTAATGGCTTTGTGTGTCAGTAACATGGAAGCAAGTGAGAACAGCAGGATTTAACTAGTTTGCAGTAGATATCAATGCGTTATGATTGAATCATGGGATCTCATCTTACCTTCCGATGAGAAAGCTTTGACTCTGCTGCAGTTGGACTGTATTGGAGATTTATAACAGGGCTCAGTTGCGTATCCATGTCCAACTACTGCCCCCTCCAGCATGTAAGAGGAATTTCTTGCACTGTAACTGCATGTTTCTTAGTATGCATTTGTTTTGCAGTTTGAAATGATGTGAATAAGCATGTAAGGGGCAGAAAAGGGAACTGTTTTACGTGATTACACAACTAGTTTTACCATTTTCAATGCTCTGTTGATAAACAAGTTCATAATTTAGCCTATATGATGAAGGAAAATAGTGACAAATGCCAATCTCAGCCCAAAGTGATGCTTATTTGTCTGACCAACAGTCCAAAACCACAAATGTTGGGACTTTACAATGATATGAAAGTGTGAAGAGAAGGTAATTCTTTCAACTCGGATCCTGAAACCAGTATATGTTTGATATTTCAACCAAATAAATCTAAGAAATAGCTCTTTGTTATTTATTAATTTCCTAGATGTTTGCGAGTTGTGAGCAGTTCAATGATCTCTTCTGAGACTTTTTTTCTTTTCTTTTTTTTTTTTTGGTAATATTTCTTAGAAGCCTGAACCAGTAAAAAAAAAAAAAATTCAAAATTTCAAAAGAAAGTCAAAATATGCTGTTTGTAATTTACCCTCCAGTACAACACATTTAAGAGTTTTGCGATCTGAGTGCCCGATCAACAGGACGACAGATTTTTAGAACCTTTACATCATTACTGCTACAAAAATAAACCTGATTTTAGACAGCTATGGTTACAGTTCAGTTTCAGGTATAAAATGAGAGATTGTTGTTGACTATCCATAGTTAGTTAGTTAGTTGGGAAATGAATAACAAGTCAAGTCTTTCAAGTCAGGCACCAATGTTTTGTTGATTGATCCAACCACCTTGACCTTCGCCCTCTGCAGACTCTGTCTGTTTATAATAACTTCACACTACATCTTGCTTTGTCCATCCGACAAGAGTCATACATCTTAAGGCCTCTAAAGGGCTTTGTCACTTCTTTGTCACTGTGTATAAATGTTGTGTTGGGCAATTATAGAGACACACTAATCCATCCATCCATCCATCTATCCATTATCTGTAACCACTTATCTTCATCAGGGTCACCGTGAGGCTGACTTTGGGTGGGAGTGTACACCCTGGACAAGTCTCCAGCTAGTCACATGGCCACAATAATCCAGTGTATCTCTATGTATTTTTGACCCCTTCGCCTGAATGTTTTGTGACTTGGACATGGAGATACTGGACTGACAGTCTGTGAAAATACTGTATATGAGAGGGAGGTCGAAAGAAACATTATTATGGGAAATTCTTAATAATTCACTAAATTCAGCACTATATTTCGTCCCTTCCATAACTTTAAGACACAGTGAAATAAAAACTCCTTTTTCCATTGCCCCTGTTTTAACTGTTCATTTATCTCTTGCAACATGTTAAATATAAGTGAATTTTTTTACCTCTGCTCAGGCAATTAACTTTTTATTTAAAAAACCCCGGACAACTGGTAGGTGGCGAGATCTCCGATTGCCTGCTATCACAAGACTACTTGTCACTGAGATGGGCAAGATGCATATACAAATGGGGATTATGGTGTACTCTTTCGGACAGTCTCTTCTCAAAGGCTCACATGTATTTGCACTAAGCTGTGCACACAAAGTTTGTTTGTAAAAAGTGTAAAGAATGGAAATAGAAAAGCTTGAAGGGACAAATCAAATTCAGCTTGCCTTCACATACGTGGCCATCCGCTGCATGAAATGAGCGTGACGTTCAGACTGTCAGTTTTGGAAAGTTGCAAAAAAAATTTCAGATTCAGCCTTCAAATTCTGCCAAAAAGTCCTGGGGGGAAGAGAGTTTCAGACACTATTAGACAACGTTTGAAGCACGCTCAGCTTATCCTTGTTGGAGCTATTATAAATATATAAATATAAACTAGTACAACAGATATATAGTTACAACCTGCAGATGTAATCCATTGTTTGTCGGTGTTAATTTCTTTCCTGGGTAAAAAGAGTCTCACAATACCACCTCTCTCTGGCTTGATAGACGTTTCACACCTCATTAAATGTATTTGAACAGATGATTTCTGCTTGAAATGGCAGCCCGTACACAGGCTGTGAGTACATCTTGAGATTGAACCACAGTGGATGCATTTCACAATAGGCAAGTCAAATATCCCTGCTGAGGACTCAAAATCCAACAGTGGGTAGACTCACTGTAAAATAGAATTCCTGAGGGAATATTTCCTTCAACACCTCAATTCAATTCCTCATTTTTCCTGGTGGTTCAGGTATGTTTCCAGTATGTGAAATGTATTCTACCCATGAAATTCGTTCCCTGCCTCTGGGAGGGCAGCTGGCATTGTGAGAAAAACTTTTAGGGTAGTGAGCATGTTAAATGACCAGTGCAGGGTCATCTCAATCCATTCAAAAAGCTGCATTTTCATCCCTGTAAAGAAGTCAGTGTCAGAATACGCTGGCACAGAAAGGGAAAATTAAATAAAAAGGTTTGAACTGCAATGGTGATTTTTGTCTTGATTTGCTTGTGGCCACCTGAGTCAGCATTTGTTACAGCGCATTTCGTTAAGGACCCAGTCGGATTTATCTTGCCAGTAATCTAATTTAAATGCCGTGGGAGGAGAGAGTGGGTCTTGTGGTGCATACTATCGTGGCTGGAGTGCCAAAAAGTTGATATTCAGACCCAGCTAAAGGGACAAAGATAGAACACAGGCATTAATATTTCATGAGGGAATGCCATTTTCTTTGTATAATCAAAAGTCTTCTTATTTTGCAGTGGCATTTGATGAAGTGTTATCAAAACTGTAGCTGCCATGCATAAAAAAGATACGTGTGCATCTTAATTACCGTGTGAATACATTACGCCTCTGCTGTTAGAGATATTCAGGGTTGTGATCATGATCCCTACCCACAACAAAAATGTCCTTGCATGGTCAGGGCCTTCACTGCTTCTCTGAGAGAAAGATTTAACACTCAGATGGATTATTCATTCACATGGTAAATTCATCTATTGATTTACCTATGAAAGGATGCCATAGATGCAGGATGGTAGGATTTTTATCCCTGAAGCGTGACGCCCCACACAGCTCACATCAACAGCTCAGCAACAATGTCAAAAAACATTTTAACTTGCTGATTGCAACATTTTTAATGTCACCTTTTTACAGCCTCTGCTGAAAAGTTTATTAGTTTGAAGTTTGATTGACGACATATTTGTTGTCTAAAGTGTGGCGTAGGTGTGTGACTGCGGTGCATATTGCTTTTTAGGTGCTGTGGAAAGAAGGGAGGGGGTTGCACGGGGGTCAGGTAGTTTATTGGCCCATCACTGGTAGTGCAACAGTATTACATTCCATTTGCATTCTAATTTTGTACAAATCCGCTGCTTGTTCAATGGGCCTTAGTGAGATGGATGCACAGGTTTATAATAAACAGGGGACATCATTATGCAAATGAGGAAAATATTACACCCAGGAGTCATAAAAACGTCTCTGATGTGTGTGGTGGGTGGTGGAGTCTTGAGAAAGTGTGGCACAACACTGTTCATTGCCTTACGCAAATGTCATTATAGTGAGATTAGAAGGCGAGGGGGACCGAGTGTAGTGAAGCAGTCACTGACTTGGATAGTAGACTGATAGGTTTGGCATGGGAGTCTGTCTGTAGTACAACATCGGGCGCTGATTGCATGGAAGATGTACATGGCTTTTAATAATCAGATTTACTGAGCACAAAGCAGCTCTAATTGGTTTTAAATTTTTGCTAATTGGCATTTATGGAGAGCTGCTCAGCAGGAAAGAGCGATGGCGAGGAGAGGCGGGGTTGTGAATGAGCGGCCTCTGCAGAATCGCTGCGCTCGTAGAGGCTGTCTGTCAGTGCGGCGACTCTCACATTAACTCCTCTGTGGTGAAATAAATAAATAAGAATAGCCAGACACTGGGAGAGACACAGCGGTACTTAGTTATGAGCCCCTAGTTAGTATTCAGAGAGAAAAGTGTCCATTAAGGTTAATTTTTAGTCTCTCCCCAGAGCTAGCTTAATGGACAGGAGCTCTAGCAGCCACCGGCTCAGAGTCCCAAACTGAACTGAGCTCTGACACAAACACACGGCTGTGTGAGGAAACTTAATCTGCATCAAACGGTGTTGCATTAAAGCAGCCTGAAGGACTCTCCTAAGACGTTATATCCCAGGAGACGGCACTGTGCTGCTTTTAGTGGCTTTACAGTACCTCATATTATAGTCACAGTTCATGAAAATATACACTGTTAGATAACCTCGACACAGATCGCTTATTCTCTGCTCATATTAAAACTATCAGTCATGTTGTCACTGTTTTCTTTTAACGCATTCATCTTCACGGTCACAGTTGAATTGGGCTATATTAGTCTTTATTTTAGCCCACCGTGTTCATGTTGTATTCATACATCTCTTTATAAGCAGTGCAGCGGGGGCCTCGGGCCTGCTCGCTCGGTGGCACGGATGTGATGAATGGCTGCCAGGTGCTGGCACTGCCTGCTGATGGATGCGGGGGAAAGTATGCTAATGGCCTATTGTTTTAAGGCCTTCGCCCGCCGTAACTTATAGCATTGTGAAAGCCTTTCGCCACAACCCCATCAATTTGTCACAACCTAAAAGTTCAGAGTCAGAAAATAAAAAGGGAATAGTGAGAAGGGCTGCTGGGTGATTTAAAGTCAAATGTGCAGCAAGAGAGCCCACAGAGTGAAGTAGGAGGTGGTGTAATGCCTGGTGTGCCATATGTTTCATGGCGCGTGTTAGCATAACATACAGCTTGCTCTTGTAAAATGGATATTTAGTTTATAGTGTGCAGGGCGCCTAGCTGATAAAACATCTGTGCAGATGGCTGTGGGTGATAACTCAGTAGATGTCATTAGAAAAAAAAAAAAAAAAAGTCAGAAATAAACCAGAACAAATGATATCCTCTCTGGAAGTTTTTCTAGCTATACAGTATGTCACACAGTGTGTAAGTTGCAGCGTGTACATTAGCCTCAGAGAAAGAGTAGTAGAAGGTGTAGGAAGTGGATTTGAACCCATCAAGTTGACACCTCTTCATTTCCAGTGTCAGTGTTGTACCTGCAAGGAAGCAGGGACATTCCCAAGAGATCAAGTCTCTCTGTCCTTGGCAGGCCTCCCTGCAACATTTATGAGTGGCAGTACATCTATCTCACCTGTTCTGCAGCTCATCATTATTACAGATATTTAGCAGCTTTGCACACAGACAGTAAAATCCACAGACGAAAGTTTCTTGTTGTTTTAAGCATCGACTTGCCTCAGAAGCCGGAAGATTAAGCTTTAAACAAAGGGGAGGGGTGCTGCAGGGGGGACGAGGAAATGGAAACCACCTCAGCTGATTGGCCGATAGGCAGAGACACCTGTCAGCCAAGCAGTTGGGCCTGCAAACGTTCTTCTCTTACAGCAATAAAAATTTTACGTGAGGGAGTGATGAGTCACTAAGTCAGTGCAACAGTCCTGCAATAAATCCTCCTTTCATGTTGGTAGAGAGAGGTGTTAGCCTGCCGTCATTGATATATATTGATATTGGGGTAGACAAAATAAAAGAAACACAGTACAGTTCAATAGCACCACAAACTACATCCTCCAAAATGAACATACAGCTGAATTAACACGTCTCTAAAACCACACGAACTCATGATGGCTCGGATTTATTGCAGCAGTGTTGTATTAGATGGCATTGATTAGCTAGGTGTACCCAATAAAGTGGCAACCGAGTTGATAAAGCTAATGTAAAATATCGCTGCCTATGAATGCTTTCTATTATGCAATGTTGTTAGTGCCGTTCTTGTTGTTGCTGTGACCTCATGTCATCCCTGTTATGTATCAGATGCTGCTGCTTGACTTTGTCTCGGCCAGGCATCACTCATCAAATACATACTGTATTTATCTCAACATGACCTCCTAATTAAATAAAGCTTATACATACACTAAAGTTATATTGATGTTTTTCTTTCTAACATAAATACAAACAGTCTGAATCAGACAACAAATGCATTTAGAAATATTTGAAATAGTTTTGGACCCAAGACAAGAAGAATTAAAAGATTTAGTCGATGTCCTCACAGTGTTGCATGACAGGGAAGAATATTTTTGTTATCTTCGATTTTGAATTCGTTTTCCAGTCCAGAAAAGTGACCTGAGATCATTATTGAACCACAACAGTGTAATTAGGCTCCAAATATTTCGGTAAACCATTTTTCTTTTGGCCCTCTGCAGTCTACTCAGTGGTTAGATCAAACCCGTTTAAACTGTGATATATCAGCACACAGTATGTTCAGCTGATATGCTGTGAATTCAATAGTGCTAACCCTCGACCAACTTTCTGTTTCTATTTCAGTTCAACATGTGCAACATGTCTGTTAATTCCAGCTTGTTAGAGGCGTTAGCACTTGACACTGAAGGATCCTGTTCCTGTTTAAATCTGTGACAATGACTCCTTATTTTCCTCCCTATGCTTCCTTATATACTTATTAAACTGTTGCCTTTCAGTTTTCAGTCTGGCTGCACCGTTGTACGACATTGTCACAGTCATCTGACTGTGCTGTAACCAAGCTTTTGTGGCAGATGACCCCAAACTTTTGCTAGTCGATATATAATGTGTTACTAAAATGTTCACAAACATTTTGAATCTAAGTCACATGTTCACTCCTTTTAGCTCAGGTTTTGTCTCCACCAACCCCTGAGGGAAATATCTAGCTTGTTAGTTGCTAAATATTCACCAGCTAGACAAAATAAAGAGCAGAAATACCCTAAAAAGCCTTTTGGAAATACAGACTTGGGTGATAATTCTTTATAGGGTGTTTTTACACAAGAGAACTTTCATATTTGACAAATTGTCAATATGAAAATACCTGATAAGTGCAGCTTTAATTTGTGACCTTAAATTTCAATTACGTTTTTAGAAGCCAGCAGCAGAACTGATAAGAAAGTTCCAGCTTATTACAATTTGAGTCTCAGCTATCATTATCATCAGTTATCAAAAAGGTAAAGCCAAGGCTGAATTTTCTAAAGCACTTCAGCTGGAGGTAAAGTTGAAATTCAGCATAACTCTAAGGTCTGTAGTAATCTCAAACACTTTGTTTTCACCTCCAAATGTTTGTGACTAACCAGGGAGGTGATGCTGAACCATTCAACTGTCTGTGTTTCTCATTATCAGTAAGAAAAATAGCTAAAACTGCAAAAGTAAGAACATAAATAAACCTAAATTATTCTTTCATTAGACTCTTTCAGCTGTCCTCATTGTTGCCTTGGCTTTGCTCTAACATCTCTGGCTTTTTAACAGCTAATCCTAAAATCAGCATTATCCAGTAAGAGCTTTGGCGCAGTGTTCCAAAAAGGCCACGTGACTGTTCTTGGTCATGAAGAAAAGTCTGATATGTTTGGGGGCTTTTGTCTCCGTACTGTGTGTCAGTTCCACTTCATAGCCCTCAGAAAAATTTGAATGGTTGTCTGAGCAAACTAGCAGACTTATTATACAAGGCACAGCATGTACAGGCCCATTCAGCTGATCATGCTGTACTTAGTGATCTGCGACATCTTGACTTCAAGATCAGTGAATTCAATTTCAATTTCCAACTTTCTTAAAAAAAAAAAAAAAAAAGTTGGAAAAGCTAGAATAGATCTAAAAATGCATGCTTCCGCAAAATTTAAAGATATCAGTGACTAACCGGCATCATATCCAGGAGAAGTGGAAATCATTTCAGTGGTGAATTGTGTAGCATTTCACAGCTTTCCATTTTGCGAGAGAATATATTCTGCCTTATTTCTCCTAGATGTAGCCCCTCCTAAATCTCTCACTTTCACACTCCCCTTTTTTATTTATTTATCTTAATCTTTCTCATTTTACATATTCACTGCAGACATCCAGATCCGGCCAGATAAACACTCGCCATTGTGTTTCTAACAGGCCATTTTGCATAACAAGGAACACGATATGTGACATCAAAGACATTAATTGGCTAAAGTGCTTCCTGATGAAAAATCTTTCTCTCTCTGTCTCTCTTTCTCTCTGTCTCTCTCCCTGTACTGGTTCTGTGTCCGTTGTGGGACTTAAGACCTTGAATCTCTACAAGAATGAATGAATGTAAACACAGATAATAACCTAGAAAATCCATTCAGTGGAGCAGCTGTGACCCTTGATTTTCTCCCAGACCCTGCAGTAATCTCTTCCCGAAGGACAGTGCTGACAAAGTATGATGTGCATACCCTCCCTGCTTTCAATTTATTCAAAATAACTGGTGATGTAATTTGGTAATGTAGGTATGAGTCTGTATATCATTCTCTATTTTCTTTTTTTTTTTCCAGACAGAACCACAGATAAGCATTTCCACTCTGTTTGTCACATAACCTTGAATATACAATATATATTATCTCAGAGGACAAAGTCACATGGAAGTCTTTTTTTTCCCCCTCTTTATTAGCAAAAAGATCCCTGCTGGTCACATCAGCGAAGCTCATCCACTTGTCCTTGTGTAATAGCTGCTACTACAGGCTTATTAATATAGTGATTATTTGTTGGAGAGCTAAACCTGGAGCATGCAAGTGTCAGTCATAGATCTCTGGGCTAGCTTGGTGATTACAGTTAGTTACGATACAGTTTATTTAAGAAACGCATTTATACCATCAACTCTTCTCAAAACCTTCTGCACACCATCCTTTTTTTTTTTATCAAATGAAGGTTGAATAAAGGTGGACTGCAGTGCCAGCAGGCCAATAGAGGGTATTTGTTAAATGAGCAAATAAAATAGTTATGTTTTGAGCATTTTAATAGACTTTCAAATGAAGCTTTCAGTATGAAATGAAGCTCTATTATCAGGTAGATGAGTGGAGGGGAAGGACCCAAATGCAGGTTGGCAACGAGAGTTCAGTGATAATATACAGTGATAAAATGAAGATACAAAAGCTTAATGAAATGGGTAGCAAGTCCAAACAGAGGTGAGTGAAAATCCACACACTATACAAAGGAATTATAAATTCACGGAAAATAACTATACACCTTCTTTTTACGGTAGTTTTCTGTTTTTTAATATCGTATTCAAAACTCGTATTCAATAACTTACAGTTATTTCTCTGTTTTTATACAAAAAATTGAATATATTATTTATTACTGTATTTTTCTGCTTTCTTAAATTACATAAAATGTAATTAATACTTTTTTTGTTGTTGTTTGGCAGATGCTGCCAGTCATCTGACCACTTTTTGAAGATTTTGTCATTTTACAGTGTGGGTACGGAGGTTGGAAAATAATGAATCTGGCACTGTCTGGGGAAAAGGGGCTGGTATAAGTATTGACAGGGTGGTTGAGGAAATGAGACACAGGTGGATGTGGGAGTCAGGTGAGTCAGTCTGAGGCTATCTGGTGAACAGGTAGAGAAGGCAATAGGCTTGTCTGATATTAGACAGACAGACGCAGACCTGCACGACTTCCATCACTGTCTTGCTGAGTGCGTTGCATGTGTGCATTAGTGATTATGTCTTGCTCTTGAGGCAGCGTGAGACATGGAAACGTCAAAGTCACATGCAGTTGTGTGATGCAGTTTCCTTTCGTGAGCTGCAGAAGTGAAAAGCTTGATGGGAAATGACTTGCCAGTAGATCAAGTTGACCGTTAATCTCATTAACTCAAAGTTAAAAGCAGGTACATGTACATTACATTCACTCAAAATATATCTGAGTTCTCCATAACTGAAAATTGGTGAAAACCATTGACTGAAGTTATTTGGAAAAGTTCTAAAACATGTTCATTTATTTTAACACAAACATATAGTTGCATTGATTTGTAGTGAAGTGTTGTTTCTAGCTTCTCATATACCTATATCATATACATATATTGTTCCTGGGATTGGAAGTATTATTTGCACTACAATTGCAGGATATCATTATGTATGCATCCCTGTTGTAAACATCATATAGCCTATAATAAATGCCAGATGAATAATTCTGTTTTGCACCAATAAGAACAATCGCCTGCATCTAGCAACACAGCAGGTCAGTGCTCAGTTCAGGCAGGGAGCGAATGATTGGTAGAAGTTATTATTCTGCATCATCTGCTGCAGTATATCTTCACTTGATTTAAATTTTATTCATAGTCTTTTATTTATTTTTTTATATCGGCCTGTTTGTTTTCAAAATCTTCATCTAAGTAGCTTTCAGCTTATTAAAAAAAAACTAATAGAGTCAAATGTTTCTCATGCAAGTTTAAGTGATCTGTAAAGTGAAGTAATCAGTCAGGAAATGGCTGAACAGAGGGGCAAAAAGCCAGAGGTCCATGACAGCTAAAATTAGTGCATTTTGTATTCTCTTTCCTAATGGGCTCGGCTCCAGCCATGCAATACACACAAATTCATCACTAACTTACTAACATCACTAAGAAAAATAAGTAAAATTACAAAGTAAATGAGTGTAAAAAGGGTGCAGAAGACAGCCAGTAAGAGCGGATTTCACGAGTGATTGACTTTTAGCCACTATATTCCTATGTACTATGTTGAATATTAAGGGGATAGATTGCAGTATATTAAGAAAAATATTAAAAATCATTGTAGTTTCTGGGATTCTCTCTCTTTATAGACAAAACAAAACACTGCTTGGTACGAAGTCATGTAAATTTATGGAGAAAAGGGTCGGTTATACTTCTAAGCCGGCTTCTCGCTAGCTTGAAAGCAACAACAAGCCAACACCACAGAGTGACGTGTGTTGGTGCACAATTTATTCACTTGTTTAACTTTAAGGGCTTGGTCTCACAGCATTTATGCAGTATTATCAGTACAGTTATTTCCGTGGACTCGAGGCAAAGCTGATTTGTACAACACAAACCGTTGACTGCTGTCTTTAGAGTCCTGACGTTTCAAGGGACAGAGTAAGCTAACATTTTAGCTGTCTCACACCATCCGGTTTTGAACAACACTTCTCTTGTGAATGTGTTCTTTACCAAAGAAACAGTGCTGGCTCTGAAAAACCTTTTTCCTGCATGAAGTATGAATCATTGTTCAAAAAGCAACAATGACAACTTACATGAAGTGTATTAAAATTAGACATAGCCGAGTCACCCTGACCTCCATCCTGCTGCTCTGTTCACTTGGAAGGTAAAAGATGTTAATTAAAAACTTAAAACGGTGGAGTGCATGACACGGTCCATCTGGAACACTCAAACCTCGAACCAGATTAAACTGCATCTACTGTATCGCAACATGTTATGAGAACAGTTTTCAAAAAGTACAACTGCAGACTGAAAGTGGGAATCTCACTTCCGGATGGTAATTGGAATTACATTGACTTTTCATATTTCTTCAGATAAATCTTTATCTAAAACTTGCAGATGTTGCCTCAGTGTATTTGGATACACAAATATCCACCAAAGCAAGCTGTGCTTGATGTAATTAGGCATTCTTCCAGTTTAATCAAGTAATCCCAACGCTAGACACACACGTACCGACTTCCTCACTGTTTGAAAGCAACTCAATTTCCAGGCAGAAACATCAAGCAGAGTTTCTGCCTATAAAGTTCCTCTTCCCATTCACATTTCTGTTTATCTGCTCTTCATTACAGACTGCCTCTATCATCACGGCTGCGACTTGACACCGCTTCCAGGAACCTCTTAGAAAAACAACTGCATATTCACCAGTCAGGATTTAGTTGACTTTTCCACAGTGGCTTTGCATAAATCAACTTTGGAAGTGATCCCCGAAGGTTCATCACGGGAGCCGTGCGGCGATAAAAACCAGACAATCAGTTATTATTTTTCACAATAGTGGGAGCAAATTGCAGCAACGGCGCACTGTGCCTGAAAAGTGGGTGAGATTTTAGCTGCTTAACCGTGGGTCATCTCCTGTAAGTAGTGAGGCGTTTGGATTAGCTACTCCTACACTGCTGTAATGTGGGACTGCTACATGTGGAAGTACGCATGACTAGGCGATGGCGCGCGCACACACACACACACACACACACCCACACTGTAGGCCTCTTTGTATACACAGCACTGTTGATCAATATGTGTGATGCAGATTCAGTGAAGAGATACTTGGCTTGCTGACACCTACACAAAAACCAATGCTCACATAGGCGTGACATCCTCCTCCGCTTGACATCACTTATTTAACATTTACTGTATATCAACACAAGCGGCTCTGATGGAGCTGATCTACAGTGTGGAGTGTTGTATGGGTTCACAGTTAATGTCAGGCTGATATTCTTGATGGTATTTTATTTATATGATTGGGTATACATGTAGGACACTTCAAACATACTTACAAACAACTATTTAACCACCAGAGGTTAATTAATCTGCAGGTAACCACAGCAACAATACTCTTTACGCTTTACACCTTCATTACAAGTGAACTCAGTGAAAGTAACCATGGGCTAAATTGAGTAAGCCCTTCATCACCTGAAAACAGTGGAAGTAAATGGGATTTCTCACATGTTGCTCAAAGGCTGTAGCTGCCATTTAAGATAGAGAAGTTGTGTCCTTATTTGGGGGCACTGTGATTTAGACTAATTCTCTCAGTATTTATAAAATCTGGCTACAGACCTGGCTCAATCCAAAGCAGCAATATTTCTTTCCAAAAAACAATGATGCCCAGATTATGCCCAGATTACTGTGAATAATCCACAAATCTTTCAGTGGATTCCTTTTATCCATCCTTTTTAGGGATTCATAAAAAATTGTGGTGGTTTTGCATGTTCTCCATCTCAGTGTGAGAACAAGTTTATGATGTTGCACTGTCACGCTTCAGTGGCAAGAATAACATGCATGTAAGTATGTTTATATAAGTGAGTTAATGATGAATCATCATCGTCATCATGCATGAATCATACATCAATAATAGGCTAATTTTATGCTTGATCAATGATGACGAAGATACAGAAAAACGGCGATGCTTGGCAGAATAGTACATTTCAAAGAGAGTTTGGAGGGGAGTTCATGTGTTATTAAGAGGAGTGAAGCTCCCCCTTGTTGTGGAGAGTTTTAGTCATCAATGGCCAGCTCAGGCAGTGGAGAGAAAGTGCACAGGAGTCCAAGATATCTTATGCTGAAAGGTTTGTTGAAGCTTGGCCAAGGAGAACGGAGGATTTATCAATATACTTGTCAGGACATGATGCCACTTCAATTCTGAAGAAGCTGTCCTCTCTGACTCATCTATACGCCCTGAGCATAGTGACACAAACACTTGATGTCCATAAATGATCACACTTAATGCATTGGTCTGACATTGCTATCTGACTCTGTAGGAACTTCCACGTTATGCACCTAACTGTTGTGTCGTGGGAGTCAGACAGCCCTATCCTCTGACCTCGGTTACCATAGTAATGATCAGAATGTCGCCTGCTTCCCTGAAGATAAACATACAGCTGGTCTGCATCTCAAGGAGAGAAGTCACAACCTAACACTGTCTCTGCAATGAACTCAAGACGGATCATATGTGACGTGCTAGAATAGAAAATTATAGTTCGCACTCTGAACTCCCCCTGTTGCCTGCGTTGGTTTTCTCTCGGCACTCCGGCTTCCTCCCACCATCCAAGGGCATGCAGGTTAGGGTAACTGGCGTGAATATGATCAACATGAAGGTCTTACTTCAAAATGAGGGATAATTATTATTTATTAATATTTATTTTGCTGGCAAGTTTTAGTAATATTTTAATTTCAGCTAATTAAATACCCAAACAGATGGAAGAATGTGCTCCTTTAGAGGTCAAAACTTCACTAAGCAACACTTAAAAATGTGTTTGAATTCTTAATTTTCATTGCAGATTAAGTTTCTGTTTAGTGTTGATGCTTTTTTTTTCTTCCTGTGACTCTATGTTGCCATTGGAATCCATTGTAATTTCTATAAAACCAAGCTATACGTGAATCTAAAAGGGCAGAAAACTGCGGCTGTCATGCTCTATATGTGCCACAAATGTTCAAATGTGTTGGATTTGCGGTCACACCCCAATCGGTGATTTCGCAGCAGGTGTTTTGGCCTTGGCAGCTGTTTAGAAACGCCTGTTACGGCATTGCTGATTGGGGTGGGGCAGCATGTCTGAGAGTTTCAGCTCACAGGGAGCAGAGCAGCAGCCCTTTTGTGGTTTAGTCCTGATTTACCCATCAAGAGCATTTTAACATTGCCAAAGGAATTTCATTAGCCTGGCTGTCAGCGGAGACTTCAGACCATGGTTTAAAGGCTTTTCACTGCTGACAAGAAGAACATTGTGGGGGAAACGGTGAATTCTTGAAACTTTTGACATAAAAATGGTGACATTCAAAGATAGTTCAGCTGCAAAAATAAAAAAAGATTGATTTCAGAATGTCAGAAGTACACATAACATATATAATACAAAGAGACACTGGTTGAAATTTGAAAATATAGTTGTTTGAGGCTTGTTTAGATTTCATTCTGCATTTAAATTCAGTACATGGACAACAAGCAGTCCCTTTAATTATAAAACACACTGAAGAAAGCAGTGACTGAACTTCCTTTGCTGTTTGTTTGTCTCTGCATTATAAAGGGAAATGAAAACAAATGACTGTCGAGCCATTACCTTCATCACATGAATACCTGCAGTAATTTCAAACATCAGCAGTCATATTCGACAGTGTCTACTGGCTATTTTGAACTTAGTAGCTTCCTGTGAAAAGCCTGGGAAAGTTTTTTCTCCTGTGAAGCAGAAATTACTTTTCGAAAGTATAAATTTGTGTTGTTTGTCCAAATAGGTTTTCTAGTGTGGTGTCTTCTTTGTGTCGTTCAGGTGTGTTAAACCATAAACCATCCAGAAAATCTGCCAAAAAAAAGAAAATGCAAATAAATGAGCGTTTCCATCCACCTGCATTATGCGATTATTAGGAGCTGAGATCAGCTGGTGGTGCTAATTCCAGTTGGGTGCCATTATACCATTGCAAAAGAAGCGGATACGACAACATACAATAGACCTTTTTTTTTACGGGAGCCATTTTGACATGAAATAGTAGGTGTTAACAGTGATACTAATTAAGGTCCCGTTCCATTCAGGTCAAACAGAGTCAGGGTGCTGCTGTGGTGCATGATGGTTCACTGGAAAGGCTGTGCTGCATAAATGGAACCTTAATTAGTATCACTGGTACTCCAGGCAAACCTCAAATGGTGAGAAACAATGTAGAAAACAAAATGGAAATATAGCATTTATGTTTGTTTCATGTATTAATTTGAATAACATGGCACAGGCATGATGATAATGATC
The DNA here is from genome assembly GCA_036365135.1 of Miichthys miiuy. Classification (NCBI taxonomy): domain Eukaryota; kingdom Metazoa; phylum Chordata; class Actinopteri; family Sciaenidae; genus Miichthys; species Miichthys miiuy. Next base: position 19,301,100 of record CM071614.1, on the reverse strand, counting down.
TGATCTGATCCGCAGAGCATCAGTCAGCATCGCCAGGAGCTTGACTGACTAATCATCCAATCGTGACGTACCATTCCTAGTGTGCACATGCATACTTGATAACGTTATAACTGAACGTAATAACTGAAAACATAAAAGGAACACGGACAAGTCATTTGAGTCCTCATATCTCAAGTCAAATCAGAAGTCTTTAAGTCCAAGTCAAGTCTCAAGTCATTTATTTTTCTTAAGTTTCAAGTTATTAAAATAATGAGTCTAAAGCCTAAACTGGAAATATGCCAGCTTGAAATATACCACAATTGTTCCTTTTAAGCATGTTCTTATCTTGAGGGAAACCTAGAATATGGCATTGTTCCAACGTGGAAAATTAGTACACATTGCACAGAGAGTAGAAAGAGCAAGGTTAATGGGGGCACAACAGCTCATTTTTTGCCCCCGGTGCTCCCTGGCAAGTTAATACAGGCATGGGATCTGTGCATGGTTGCCAAATATCTGTGTTATATATTTAATTGGTATTGGTGTCTGCTGTACCATCTCTCGAACTACAGCAGTAGTAGAATACTCTAGGGAAAACAATACATTAAAGTGGAAACTCAATGTTAAATTACAGCAAAAAAAAATATATATCAGTTACGGGAAGCCAGTGGTCAGTTTCTGGTCCATATCAGAATCTGCCTTCAAATCCCGACATCGGCCAAACCTTTGCCGATATCACTGAGCAGCCTAACATCCCCTCGTTATCAGTACACATGTTCAACCACCTGCTACTTTTAACATTAACAGCTTCTCTTTGCGACATTAAAAACTCAGTCAGCCCTGTAATACTATTTTTCCATCCGAGATCATCATTCCACCTCCCGTCCCTCTCCATCCTGGCTTTATCTCACTCTTACTCATCATCTCTGCTGATCTGTGTTTCTAAGCCTTAATGTGCCTTTTACACCGCCTCCGCTGACCCCGCTCAGCTCCTTTTGCCTTATCCTCCCTGACTCAGCCTATCTGCACACCGTCTACACTCCCCATAGTCCTAGCCTTAGCCTGCTTCCATTTGTTGTTTCCCCACAGACATTTTCATTAAGATGATGTCAGGATAGACTTAGCTCATTCTGCATTATGTTTACTCAAGGAGATACAGGCCCGTACGTCTTTCTCCTTTGTTGTGATCTTACCGGGCTTAACATAGCTCTCTTTAAATAAGTAGAAATAATTGAAAAAAAACATTCAAATGGAAGACGATAAGATAAGCCTGTGGAATCAACATGATTAAGTCCTTTAGGATTTACTAAGATGCAAAATCCATACATTAGAAATTCACAATGAGCAATAGAGGAACGGATTAAAGTAGTGGTTCCCAATATGGGAGTCAGGACCCTCTCCAGGGGTCCTAACATGAAGCTGAAGTATTAAACAGATGATTAGAGAAATAAATACTCACGCAAAATAATGTCTGTTTTTTTCAGTTTTTCCTTTCTTGCAAAATATTGCAAACTTTTACCAATTCCCAATCACCCATATCAAAAAGTGGGAGAAAGAAAAATCGTTCTTTTAGTTCAGCTGTCCCAAAACCCGTATCCGATTCCAAGACTTCCATAAGATAGATTTTTTTTAAAAACACTGAAGCAACAGAAGCCAAAAAATCTTGACTTTTAGTCCCAAGCATGTGTCAAGCTCCAAAAATACTGGTTCCTACATTTACAGTTGCATTTTTGAATTTGGCCCTCTTAGCCAAGTAAAAATCTGTCTTTCAATGCTCCATGTGATGTAGTCTTTTTGTTTGCAGATCAACATCATGCCAGGCGTAGGTGATAAAAGTTACCACCCAGCTCCCTTATGTCCAAACCAAGCTTTTCTAGATAGGCATTTTACTGCCTACTGACACAGAATTAACCAGAAAGTTTAACAGTAATTACTAAAAGCATGGCAGGCACAACAAACATAAATCCATAAAACTTTATATAGACATTCATGGTCCCAAGAGGTTGATGCACTGACTTTTTCTCCAGTAGTCAGTCTGGTAATCCCCTGCCCTTTTATTCAGTATCCATTATCAAGTCAAAACTCCAACTGATCTGATACTTTGCTTTAATACTAGCAAAACTACATTACCATCAGCCTCAATTGTAGTTTTTGGCTTTGTCCACCACAACTTTCATAGGATAGAGACCCGTGTCCAACACTGTATCCTGTTCTCCTTTATACACCCATGTGGTAGACCCACTGTTAGCCATTTAGCTAGGTCCAGCATGCACCTGTTGGTCATGCAGCATTTTGGGTGTGTTGATGTTGATAACTTCATCAGCTCCTCTGGAAACTACAGAACACATTATCCCAGAATGAGACAAGAGATCTGACCTTTAAGTGTAAAATCACTGGCGTGAGTGAGGTTGCAAGCCAAAACCGATGGGAAAAAGCAAGTTGATCTTCAGAGAGTAAATTGCTCTATTTGCTTTTAAAATAAGCACAGTAGAGTAAAACAAGGGTTGATAGTAAATGGATGCGATTAGGGCTCTGCAGGCTGTGCACTAGTAAGCAATAAGTCATAATGATCGCCCAGTCTATACTGTCATCAGCTGAATAAAATCATTCAAAGTGTACCCCTGCAGTGTTGCACCAATTAAAGCTAGTTTTACATCAAACTTTGTGATGTTAACAATGTGTGTATTTAACACTGAGCACTACACTTTCATGCTGTGTGTATCAGTAATTATCAGGCTCTTGTGCATACGGAGCATTACTGAGCTGTCACATAAAAGGTTGTCTTGGGTCACTCCTACTGTGGTAACAAAGCAAGATGACAGAAGGTTATTACGGGTCATTTGTCCATAAAGTGGGCTGTGTTTTCTAGTCATGTTTAAACTGCACAGTTGGAGACGTTAGCGCTGCATTTCACTTTTTAACCCACACATTCCTTCTTTCTTCAGCTGTGTCGAGTCTCAGTGGATTTTTCTTAATTACTCTCTTCTGTGCAACTACGGCAGAGCAAATCAGGCATGGAGAATGAGTTCTCCGACAAGGACTTTAACAGCCGTGATATTTCTTTTGTCGCAGATTTCAGACAACTGCCAGGCTTTGCAGTGATACCCTGATTGCCGTGCATTAAACGCAGCATGTGTGCAGCCAGGTAGTTTCTGGCTGAGGAGCTGAAAGTGGGGTTCTTATATGGGCTTATAAGGTTTGACAGGAATCCTACAGGATTGAAATGGTATTTTATAGTTAATACATGAGCTTGAGACAGCACAACCCAAGGCTCTTAAAGGTGTTTTAGAGCTTTATGGACCCAATGAGGAAAATATATAAATTCCACTCTTATGTAATCATCAACCCACATTGGTGAAATGTAAGATCTGTATTAAGTATAATTTAAAGTACTTGAATTATTTCTATATTTTTTCCACTTTGTTCTTTTACTTTTCTACAGTTCAGAGAGAATATTGTATGTTTTACTCCACCACATATATTTCACAGCTATAATTATCAGTTACACTGCAGGTTGAGATTTTAAAAGATATGATTGTTTTGTGAAATTAAACCAATGTTGGTGCAGGCTGTTAGTCCATCGCTTTAGTCCAGACAAACATTCATGGTCCCCAGAGGATGAATCATACTAACTTTGTTTATTTCTTCTAGCTCCACCTGCAGGTTCACTATGTTGTAATTTTATAGAAATATCTCCACAACTGTATTGTGTTAATTAATGTATTAATTATCCTGAAATTTGGTTCATATGTGCATGGTACCCAGAGGTTAGACCCCAGCGACTTTGGTGATTAAAAAAAAAAAAAAGAAACACACTTAACTCAAATTCTTATACTTGTTCTGTGTGAACTAAACACTGTTCTCAATACTTGTTACAGCACATGAAATTTACCCAGTTGTCATCATGTGTCATATACAGCTACATCCACTGAGAAAAACTGTTAAACACACTTGAATGGCCCAGAAAAATTAAGTAAGGGGACCTTGAGTTAAATTTATTTAGTTTGTTGCTCGAACAGTTTTGTTCCTTTTTGAGCAGCTGCAACAATAACGATGCCTGCGTGTCACTGCATCATAATAATAAACAATTATACAGTACATTTGGGCCTTCTACATAATTAAAAGTAGTTTGATAGCAAACACTTACTTACATACATTTTTACAACAGAAATTTAATGTCTAATTGATTTCTTTTCCATCCCATTATTTCTACTTTTCCTGAACTAAATGATGTGAACACTTCTTCCACATTCAGCAGTACTAAATCAACAACTTCAGTTTTTCCATAAGGGTTAGTGGCAGCAGCCCTTATGCATTGAGGGTATGTGACCCCAATGTTTCAGAAATCCATAGTCAATTACTCATACAATGTTAGCAAGTGATGCAACTAAGTAGCACTGATTACAGTTTGGTAAGGTGTTTGGGAAATTTTCCTGCTGCCATCTGCAAAACTAGGCTTAAAAATAGGTGGATTGAATCCAAGATTTTACAGATAGTCCTAATTTTAACCGATTTGATGGACACTAGAACACAGAGAGAGAAAGACAGAGAGAGGAAGTAAAGAACAACATTGCCCTCTTCTGGTCTGTTGAAGTGATTACTAAAAAAATTACAGTTCCTACAATATCTCCCCACGTTCACACAGTATCAATAAAAAATGTAAATAAACACCATTCAGATTTTGTTGTAGTGACTGTGTATACATTGCATCAGAAATGCAAAGGTGGAAAGTAATTAATTACATTTACTCAAGTACTGTACTGAAGTACGAGCTGAGAACGGACATGATTGCAATCATGTTTTTATGTAAATGAGATATATCGAGTACAGTTTCGAGGTCCATACAGTATACTTGAATAAACTATATACTTTTTACTCCTTCAGTCATTTAACAACTATACTAGCTACCTTTCAGATTAAGATTTTACAGACAAAATATCATCAATATGATGCATTGCTCTACAATGAACTACCTGCAGGCCAGTAGGATCTAAAGCTCTGCTTCAATCCACTGTTCACATATTAATACATCAATAATATTGATCCAACACTCACAGGGTCTGTTCTGTTTTATGTGTACTACTATTTAAGACTTTGGTTTTAAAAACAGGATGTTTCCTTGTAATGGTGTCATTTTTTTTTAGTGCTGTATTGCTACTTTTGCTCATTAAATGACTTGAATACTTCTCCTCTCCTTTTCAGGATGGCTGCAGATCAGAGGAGCAGATCTCATTAGTCAGATTTTTATTAGATGTGTGTTTTTTTTTTTGGTTTTTCTTTGTCCAAATTAAAGTTTTAAGGATATAAAGCATCGTATGGTGCACAGATTGTACAGTCCTCTGTTAAGAAAAGTTTTTGAAAGGCTTATATAACGTTGACTTTACCTAATTTGGCACCAAGTTGTGTTATCAAGTTACCTTTCAGCTTATTTTTAATGAAATACACCTTACACAGTATCTCATGGACACCAGCTTAAAACGATGTATACAATTGCAGAATAACTCTCCCTTTAAAACAATGCTCGGTATAAAGGAAATTCTGCTAGAAATATCAATTTATAATACTTTGTTTCTCAACATAATTTAACTTTATTATTTCAGGTTTGTACTGAAGTCCTAAGTGGTCATTCATTCATAAATCATACTTCCTCCGTTTTACAAGTTAGTTTTGTCATTACCTTGAAATAACAAATGTTGATAACGGGATACTTTTCTCGAGATCTCGAGAAAACAGAAGTATAGTCTATTAAATCATTGAAGGACAACATTACTTAGTGCAGCAATGTCAGAGGAGCAGGAGTGTATTAATCAGTGTGTCACATCCATCAGTCAGTATCAGGTGAGCATGGCATAACGTCACGTGTGATGGAAATCTCAGGCCTCATCACATTTGATTCATTATCTTAAAATAAAGTTATCTTAAGAAAATCTCGAGAAAACAAATTAACATTCCTTATAACAAGAAAATGGATGAATGAATGTCCACGTAGGGCTTCCGTAGTTTTGCACATGTTTACAGATCTCATCTGTATTCATCTCCTTTGCATAGTTAGAGACCAAATAAAACCATAACACCATAATACAGCATCCCAAATATGGCGTCTCATTCGGCTTTGTAGGATGTTTATTTGATATGCAGGATTTTAAATGAACCCGCCAGGAGAGGGAGACAGAGACTGCACTTTATAGAGGGCTGGTCCACAGACTAGTTGTGATCATGTGTAATGATGTCACCGATACACATCTACAGCACGTCACCAGAAACTTGAGCACTTTCCAAATGTTGGGTTTTGTAGTTCTCAAACAGTGTTGCCAACAAGTATTCATTTCAACCTGTGATGATCCACCATAAAAATTGAGATTCAAATTAAATCCATGAATACAGTTAGACATGAACAGAGTCCTTGGCGGCCTTTCCACATTTCCTCCAGCAGGGAGCAACATATGTGTGAGCATCCTTACGTAACAGTGCACTGTAGCCATAGGAGACCTATGTTTAATAACCAGTTACTCTACAGGGAGATGTCACCATTTGTTAGGTTGAGCATCATGTTGTGAAGCCCATTAAAGAGCCCAAACATCTAAATTTTACAAGTGCACTCTCATAGAAGCTGCTAAAAACTGTTATGAATTTGACACCTCGAGCTAGATTGTGTTGAGTGAATGCAATGCAGCACATCTGTATTCATCATAGTATAGGACACCAAGATTTCAGCCAGGGAGACAGCGCGTTGCCTTTTTTTTTTTTATTTGTTTTAGTACAACAGTTCAAGTCAACTAGCCACTGTATCTATTGAGATGCCAAAGTGTATTGCTCATTTGCATTCCATGTGTAGGCCCCTGTTTAGTGATCTTCAAGGTGGAATCCATTTTGCATGACTGGCATGTTAATTCACAGCTATACAGCAAGAAGTCATGTGCTTTAAAGACAACTTGGTATTTTTACAAAAGCAAAGAATCAGCAGTGGCACGAAACATGATGTGCAGGAGCAAACTAGCAGAATCCCGGGGTAGCAAAGCTGCACTAAACACTTGCATGTTTTAACAGCCGACGCCTTTGATCAAACCTTGTGCTACTTTTTTCTTGTTTTTTTTTTGTTTGTTTTTAAATATACAGTAAGTGCCGAGAACAGGTGTGATTTCACAGGAACATTTTCAAAACCCACTATGAAATAGGCAGGGGTAAAAGACCTATGCATAGAAACATGCTTCCTCAAAAAAGGATAAGTACACACTGCTAATTTTCAAAAAGGGCAGAAGCTGCACTGACAAGCTACATAATCAAATGGATTAGACTCAACAGGGGGGGTAGAGGCGGGTTGGGGTGGAAACCACATGTAAAACCAGCGCAAGTACACTTATAGCAGGAGAATTGAAAAAATTCACAAAGTGGAACTTGTATTTCTTATTTCAAAAAGGTGGGTAGTGAACACAACAAAAATACTGGCCGAACAAAAAATAAATCAATCTTTGGATACGTAAAAAACCCTATACAATCCCCCGTTTGCAACTTTCAGTCTTCCGAAGTGCCCTCTTTGGTTTCCTTGTTCTTTCGCACCTCTTCCAACTTCTTGTCCTGTTTAAAAAGAACAGAGGGAAACATTAAGAGTCGAGGTCCAACACCTCCAAGTGGAGAAAGCATGCAAGTTCATCCAACAAGAAGACACCAACCTTCTCCTTGAATTTCTCATTCATCGCTGCCATAAGTGCTGTGCGGTTCTCTTTGTTGGCCTCCATCTTCTGATTGAGTTTCTCCTCTGCCATCTTACTGAAGTTGTTGTTCTCCTCCATAGCTTTCTGCAGCACTTCCTTCTCATGCTCGCGCTTCTCAGCTAAGTGCTTCAGAACCTCGGCTTCATGGTTCTGAAAAAAGGACGGTTTAAAAAAAATAAGAATTAATGTTTTAGTCACCGTGCCACAAGCATTCAGACACTGATGAACTCAGTGTGTAAGTGACTAGAGTTTTGCTCATAATTTTAAAAATTATGAAACAAATTTTAGGACACTGGGTCAGTTTTTACCTTGCGTCTCTCCTCTGCGGCGTCCAGCTTCCTCTGAATTTCCTCCAGTGAGACATCCTTCTTCTTAGGAGGAGACAGGGGGAAGTCACCCTTGGCATCTGGGGCAGGAGCAGCCAGGATCACTTCAAAGGCTTGTCCAGAGGCCCGCTTGTCGAGCTCCTTGACCTGGATATCTGAGCACACAAAAAAGGTACAACGTTGCATTATTATTTTATTTTTTTTAAAGCCTAAATTAATCATAATCCAGCAATATTTTATGTTTAAATATACCTTCAGCGGCTGCCATTTTAACAGTGCGTTGCAGGTCAAGTTACCTAAAAAAGGAGAGGTATAAGAGAATCAATCAATTTTATGGATTCACTCTCATCCTGCCTCTAAAAATGAGTGACCTCTAGCGGATACATTTCCAGTGCAAATCACCCTCCATCTAAATAAGCTTAAAACAAAGCAGTGGCAACACCCGGTGGCCGTCTTCAGCACTGCAAGCAACCACCGCCCATCAAGCCACACAAAAAACGGCACTGCATGTTTTTACACATACACACCCCTCACCCCAATTGTTTAAAAAAAATAATTAATAAATAAATAAATACTTGTGACATTCAGTTCAATGTGAGCACATGAACCGCCTCAATCTAGACAAGGGCTTTCCAAACATGCTCCCCTGTTACTGTTAATTGTGAATGAGCGACGCCAGACACATTTTGTTGAGACAAAAGGCGGTGATCATGAGGGTGGGTACGGCGGGTAGTGCCAGGTGCAGACAGGCCTAGACTTCGGCCTACTTAACATTAAAAAAAATAATAAATAAATAATATGCATCATGGTAAATAAGATTAGTGAATATAGCCGAGGAGGCAAAATGATCATCAGGGAGCACCTGTTCCCTGCACCATGTGTTTGAGCTGCAGGAGGGGGGAGACACAAGTGTAAGACAACAGCCAAGAGCTGGTGCTCAAACATCCTAATATATAGACTTATATTAGGAGAAACACTGGAGCAAACAGCTGTCATGTCATTTAATCGAGTGTTTTTTTTTTTAAATGAGGTTGATGAGTTGAAAAGACCACTCCCCTAATGATCCATAAAGGCCACTACTAACTATATAAATGTGCATTTGTATGCTTGTCTTCCATATAATGGCGAAATTAGACGTCTCCTCCTTGACTTGGCTATAATTAGAGTAAGGTTTGGTGAATGCCCACACCTTCTCCATGCCACATTTTGCCCACCCACAGGCTGGCATATTTGTGAACTGGTGACAACAATGACAATATGTCTCCTTCATTTGAATTCACTGAGCTTTTTTTTTCCCCCTCAAGTTATAACCAAGCAAGCAGGCAAGCATGCATGAAACAAAGGGCGCTTTTGACGAGCAGCTGCAAACAAAAGACAGGCAGGTGATTTCCTACTGAAAATGTCGAATAATAATAATAATAAAAGAGGTTTGGTGCCGTCGAAGGAGGAGTAAAATTCACAGACGTGAAAAGCAGTCCTTCAAGTCTGTCGCTTGTCTGTCTGTGTGTCTGTCGGTGCCAACTGTGCCAGTGTCTCCTCCACCATACAATAGGCTAACAAACCGCCACAAAGAGCAGCAACAACCGCCGTCTCTGTCTCCTGTTTTTTTCCGTTGGAAATCAACCCCAACGGTTAAAAAAAATGTCTCACGAGCTCTCCACCGAACAACCTGTCAGTTACACTAGAACGTCAGTTAGCTCACGTGCTAAGCTAACCGAAGCGACCCATTCATAAAAAAAAATAAAAAAAAACGGTTAAAGAAATTTGAACAGCCCACTCCCACCCCACCCCCCCAAAAAAACACCAAACTCCATTAAAATATTAAACTGTCCTCGCCTGTATCCCTTCACAGTGTTGTAAATTTAGTAATATTCGTACTTACAGACGGAAAAAAACAAACAATTCCCGTGGACTTTTCTTCCCAGTTGTAAAGATGCTGTCTGTCACACCCAGCTTCAACGAGCGGTGGATGCTGCTGTGTGCTCCTCTCTCACAGACTACCGCGAGCCCTCTGCGCGAGCGTGCCCAAGCGCGCACATAAATGGACCAAAGGGAGTGCCGTCACGCCGACTGCGGCATACGATTGGTTGTACTTGTCTCCTTCTTGGTGCCTATGGGAATTGTAGTTTTTTCGTGAATTCCGCTCTAGACAATGAACTTGAAGTGTTTTCTGCGTCAACGTTGATCTATGGTGTTTATTATTACATTGGAGAGCAAACTGGGCGAGGCAGGGATACACAGTTATATACTGGTAGGTAGTTTAAAGGACAAAACACTTAGTATGGCAACTTTGGAGCTATTGTTACAGTGATTCCACTCATTGCTTCACCCAGTGCCTAATATAATGGATATTGGAAGTTTCACTGTAACAGATGGTTTTATTTTTTTGGCATTTTAATAAGCTTATGAAAGCCAGTAGCAGTTTAACATGCAGCTTACGTAAGTCTTGCATAAAATCTTCTTCATAGATTGTGTATTTTTCTGTGAAGTTAAATTAAGTGGATTTTATTTGATGAAGTGAACAAATTATTTTTCAAAGCAGAGAGTTCTTATGTCTTAAAACACGTATAGAGGAAGTAACATGGCAGCAAGTAAAGCCAAACATTATTTCAGGGTAACAGAGGCAGACATCACTATAAGACAGGATGTAGAAACTAAACTAACATAACATAACTTGAATTAAAATCAAAAGAAAAACAATCCCTTTAGACAGCAGCTTCAAATAAAATCTAAACAGGCACAATTTCTAAAGCCAAAAACGGTCCCTCCAAAGAGATCCCAACTTCCAAACTGCTAAGCTTTCAAAAAGTTTTTCGTCTTTCAATACATATTTTGATATATTTGATATTTGAGATCTTTCCCCTGGTCAATTATGCTGTGGTTACAGATTTAGGGCCTAGATGTTGGAGTAGTCAGTGAAAAAAGACAGCAATCAGAGTTCAGGACTAGAAGAGAGAGACAGACCATGCAGGTTAGGTGTGGCTCACCTCTACTAATCAGATGATTCGTGGTTCAATCCCCAGCCTCTCCAGTCTGCATGTTGAAGAATCCTTGACCGAGATACTGAACCCCAAATTCCTCCCAAAAGGCTGCGCCATGGATGTGTGAATGTGTGTGGTTAGCTCCCAAACACTGATTGCGCCTTGCATGGCCATGTAGCTGGAAAGACTACATTTCCAACGTGGTGACTGACTGGGAAGAGAAGTTGGGTTGGGGGGAGGGCAATGGGGAAAATATAATAAGATAAACATCATCTGACATTGATGCACACAATTCTTAGACGTAAACTGTGACATAAATGTAGGTGACAAAGACTTTAGAAAGATGTAATGATCCCTGGTTGTACTCTGAAACTGTCATATGGGAATCTATTGAGAGCAGTCTGCTGCAGCCCACCTTCTTTTCTGCTGATACATGCCAGTGGCATCAGCACACGCAGCCTTTACTGTGCACGTTAACAAAGCTGAATTAGCAATAACAACTGGTGCATGATTTAAGGGCTGTACTGCCGCATTTGAGAGTGCTGAGAAGTGGAGAAGTTGTTCAACCCATGCTATCACTTCGACTGCTTAAAGTTGAGAACATGACAGTTAAAAATTGCATCCAGGGAGGAATAGACCTAATGTGATGTTCAAGTGAGTTGACAGCTGCCATTTAAAGGATGGGCAAGATGTAGGAGCAAAGCTAATATTGGTTTGGTCATCTTTTCTTATCCCCACTATAATCTCTTTTCTATATTTTGTCCATATTCTGACAAAGAATTGGACATATGCAAGTTTTAACGCTGTGTTTCGTTTCCTTCTCTCCTCTTACATAAAATGTTCTGTCCCTTTTAATTATCAAAGCTGCTGTCCGCCTATGTTTACCAGAAGTTAAAATACCTCATATGCTGCTTGCCTTCTTCTTAATTTATTCATGTGCGGATCCAATTTAACGTTAAACCTCAAGTTTTAAGCAGCATCTCTGAATCATTGTGGCTCCTGCTCCACAAACATCTCACCAGGCGTTATGTAAATGCCACTGCTTGGACTGAATTCAGCTTCAATCGACCAAACCCAGGCTATTTGATTTCAGACTATTTTTAGCTTAACATTATTCTGACAACAGGAGGGGCAGCTCATCATTTGTTCAGTCACATTGATGCTGAAAATATTTGTAACTGCAGGCCCCACAGTTAGATCTATTTTTGCCGTTGCCATGTGGATGCCATTTCATCTTGTGATTTAGGCCAATGATTTTTACTCGTCGACGGCACTTTCACTGGAGTGAAGGCATATATAACAGCATCTCCTCTATCAGGTCACTGAGTGCAGCCATGATCGAACCGATCAGATGGTTACGGACTGATTCAGCCTCACACTTTACAGTAGCAGAGTCACCAGCAGGGCATGCATGGTTTCACAGTCTGAGGGGAAACATAATTACTCACATCAGCACTCAGACACGATACCTCATTCCCCAAAGGTCAGTGGTACAAATCCCCAGGGTCCGGGTGGGAAAATTGAGAGAACACACTCACACATGACACACACATGAGAGGCAAGGTGCCTTTGAGCGAAGAGGCCACTTTTAATGCAGCTTTTACTGCAGTACTGCGCAGTGGTTGCCAACGAGAGAGTGCTGTTGTACACTGGACAAATGCCGGAGTGTAACACACATACTTCTGAAAAAGTGAGAGCGGAAATCTGTAACAGTCCAAATTATCAGTTCATTATACTGACTGGTCATTTGTTACCTCTAAAGAGTTTTCGTATAAAATATAAACCAAAACCACATTTTTAAAATCACCAATGTTACCAAAAGCAAGTCGAGCTTAATGTTAGGGAACAGTAACTAGTTCAACAAGTTCAGTCACAAAAAATAGTACATAGTACTGTGTAGCCACCCTGTCAACAGTTTTTATTGGAACTATTTTAGTTGCTATTCTGAAAATCAAATGATCATTTTAAGTCATTAAAAATATGTTTTTTTTTATTACCAAAACATGTCCAATTAACTAAATGATGAACTGCAAAACTCCATCCATCCATTCATTTTCTGTAACCGCTTATCCTCATCAGGGTCGCCAGGGGGCTGGAACCTATCCTAGCTTAGGTACACCCTAGACAAGTTGCCCGTTCATCACAGGGCACATAGAGACAAACAACCATTCACAGTCAGATTCACACCTACAGAGTCACCAATTAATCTATTAAGTGCATGTCTTTGGACTGTAGGAGGAAGTCGGAATACACAGAGAGAACCCACGCAAACACAGAGAGAACATTCAAACTCCACACAGAAAGGCCCCAGACGAGGTTTTTGAACCAGGAACCTTCTTGCCACCGTGCAGTCCCACTGCAAAATTGCAAACTTTTTAAAAGATTTTAGTAATATATTTAGTGATATCTCCCCAACCCTGCTACCAGACTCTGGAAGCAGGGTTGGGGAGAAGGGGAGACTCCAGGATATGACAGACAAGATAAAACATGTTAAACAGTGAGCTGTAGAGGTGCTGGGAGGTAGCTTTTGTTACTTGTTTGTTAGCTGTAGCTAACCGTCTCCTCGTTGCAGCTTCATATTTACTGTCTAGATAAGATTCTCGGCAAGAAAGTGTCAAACTATTCCTTTTAGATGTATCATTCTCACATTACGTATTTTGCTTGCTCGACTCAGTTGTGTCTAGCAGAATTGTTCACAATAGCATGCTCAGTGTCGTGTAGTCTTCCTGTAGTATTTTTCACCTATCAATAGGAGCCTGTGGCGTCCTGCTTGTTCAGCCCCAGTCAGTTCAGTTCAGCCTGAGCTGCTCTGTCTTATTAAAGAGGAGCAGATGGTGTTCACGGCCTGCCAGCATCAGTCTCCCCCACTAACTGGATCTGTGGTGCTTCACAGGACAAAGGCGAGGCGAATGAGAAGCAGAGATAGATAGATGGGGAGGGCGTGAGGGCTCACTCTCAATACAGTCAAGCGATGGCACCAGCCAAAATTTGCAGATGTGTGTGTGTGGAAGAGGATTTGGGGTTTTGGTAAAGCATCAGCTGTGTCTGGGGGAAGCGAGGTTTTAGACTGTGTTAGCGTGTGGGTGTGTGTGTTTGCGTTGCTGATTTCCCTTTCATACATTCAGCCTTGTGGCTAAGATTTATAAAAAGAAGTCAGTTTTGGTATTCAGGTCAACTCTTTGATTTAGCAAATTTGCTTACTCATTTGCATTTTTCAATGAGTTTTCCGCAAACAAAACCCAAACAGTGTTGGCGAGTTAAATCTGCTTGCTAAGAGTTTTATTCAAATATAAGCTCTAGTTTATATGTTCACAAGAAGTTTAGCTTTGACTTTGACTGAGTCTTCTACGTTCTTGGAAAACATTTCCAAGCTAAAAATGGATGCTGTCTGATGTCCGGCTCACGGGTTAACTGCATGGAGATTTCAAAGCGTTGTGATAAAAGAGAGGACAAGTGGTTGCATGATGGGAAACACAGGGGGTTATTATTAATCTATGCATCTCCTACCGAGCTGCCACAGTGTCACACACGCATATCAGCAGCTGATCCACAGGATAAGACGGCGGAGGAGTCTGACCCTCCTTTCAGAAGCATTCAGCCATGCTGGTGTGTGCTGTGGCTGGAGCTGGAAGCCTGACCCAATTTTAGCCCTCCCACCGCCTCTCCTTCCTTCCCCGTCCACAGAGGCAGTGAGATCCAACAGTGAGCAGATCAAGGAATTCGGGGGCCTGGAGTCCTCCATGTTTTCCAGGCTGTGCCTCTATCTGTTTGTGCTGTAATTGCCCAGATAGGAAGCCTGGAAAGCGTAATATTTGCCTCTGGGACATGCAGAGAGGCGGTGGTTACGTGTGCAGGTAGCCAGAACACAGCAATTACACAAATCCCATTGAGGTTTCAGTGTTGGATGTGCCTTTGTCCTGTGAAGCTTGCGATGAACACTGATAAGGTACGGCCGAGAATTTAAACCCTTGAGTAATCGAACGCTGATTCACGAGGAACACAAAAGCCCCTTTGGTAAATATTACATGCAAGACGATATAGTATGTCCCCTGTTGCCATGACGCTAAATCTATAGGGCAGTCATGTTTAAGTGTAGTGATAACTTTTATGTAACGGTGGGTTACATAATCACCAACTCAGCTGCTCTTCTCTCTGGGAGGCTGTAGGCTGTCTAGAAGTGGTTTCAGCATCCCTGCCCCACCCCCATTTGCCCTGCATGTATGTGTGTGCATAAGTGATGTCTGGGTGATGTATCCTCATGTGTAGAATGTACTCTAGAAGTATATGTTGTGTTGTTTTTGTCTAGCAAAGTCAGTATCAAAACTATAATATTGGGCAACATTTGTGACTTGTCAAATCATATGGGACTATTGATATTTCATATGGCTCCTAATGCTAGATACAGACCTTTTTCACAGCAGCTATTTTGACATGAAATAGTAGGTAAACACAGGTGCTTCCAGTGACACTAATAAATGTTCAGTTCCATTCAGGTCAAGCAGAGTCAGGGTGCTGCCGTGGTGCATGTTGGCTCACTGGAAATGCTCTGCTGCAATAAATGGAACTCATTAGAAACACCTGTGTTGACCCTACTATTTCATGTCAAAATGGCCGCTGTGAATTGTGGATTTAAAAAAAAAAGGCCAAACGAGGTCCAAAACATAAGCATACGCGAGTGTAATCTGAGTGAGAAGTCTCACGTCCTGCTGTGAATAAAAGACATTAGATGGAATACATAATGAATAAATACACAGCATGAAACTGAACATACTTATCACCGGTGACTAGCACAATGGACGTAAGTCTGTTTAGTCTGGATAAGGGTGTAATGAACAAACAGGAATTCTGTACAGTCCCACATTTTATTTGTGATCATGATTCACAGACTTCAGTGATCATATATTTGCTTGAGTGTCATCACAGTTTACAGGTTTACTTAAAGCTGCATTTATGATTTTGGGCCACTTCTGTTGGAGTCATGTTACTTTTTCAGCTCTGTTTTGGCTGCTAAATGCCACACTTTTTTCCCCAGGTAGTCACTAACTGTGCTTTTTCTGCAGTTTGGTGCTGGGCTGGTGGAAAACAATTGGTTTATCTGAACTTTTTCACTGTCTAAAACAAGAAGCTAAAAGAAGCAAAAAGCTCTATAGACCTGAGCAGAAATGTGACACCATCTGACATTTTACAGAGTATATTTAACCACTGCTAATATGAGATACATTGATTAGTGCAGCTTTAAGTTTAGCAGTAATCAGAAGCTATTTGGCTCTCTAGTTAACAGATGTAACTGCAACTTGCGGGCATATAGTGCTGTCAAGGTGGAAAATGGGGACCATTCCTGAAACCTACAGCTGAAGAGGGCCATATTAAAGGTGAACACATACATGGCATACACTGTAACCACTCTGCTACAGAGCTGCTCCACAATGTTGTTTTTAATGCAGGCCTGTATTATCTTGGGTTATATGAACATTTACATAGTGTGTACTCAATATAAAGACTGCACTGTATAGCAGATATAGGTCCAAGTCTCAACTCTCACTTTTTTTGGGCAAGTCAAGTCCCAAATCAAGTCACTCACCCACATGTCTTATCCGCAGTATGTGTTCTTTATCCATTATTGACCAATGTATCTAACCTGCTCAGCTCTTGCATCAGCCGGTCACCATTTTCCTTCACATTGGAAAGTCCTTGAATTCAAAAGTGATGACTCACGGCGCAGGCATGATGATGATGATCTGATCTGATCTGATCCACAGACCGTTACGTAGTATCGCAAGGAGCTTGACTGATAGGGCAGTCATCCAATCATGACAATGCCATTCCCAGTCTCCACTCATATTCTGGGTAACACCGAAGACAGAGACAACATTGACAGTTGAACATTTTTAATAGTTAAACTGAAAACATTAAATTGACACAGACAAGTCATTCTAGTTATCAGGTCTCAAGTCTTTAACTTCCAAATCCAAGTTAAGTTTCAAGTATCTGCTGTATAGGCTGTAGCCTAGCAAAAAAAAAACACCACATATTAAGGATGGTGAAACACTGCTGTAAATTATTAAATTACATTTACATTCAATACACATTTTTATACAGACTCGATTTAGATGACTGCTTCAGTGCCCTTAGCCTCGGCTCATTTGGAGACAACCTTTGTGCAGCGTAGGTGGAAAATTGAATACAAGTTGGCCTATTAAGCGGGTGAGCGTTGTGGTCTTTTATAGATGCTTGCACCTGCTGACCGTTGAGGTCAAAGCATTTGCCCCTGTCAAGATCCAACCTCACCCCTCTTTCTGTGGCTTTCAGTGAAGCTGTCCCATTAGCTAATCCTGTGGCTTCTGCATCACTCCTCCACCCACGCCCACCCCGCCATCTTAGTGTCGACCTCCCCCTGTCCTGTCGCCTCACAGGACATAACAGTCCTGTTTTGGGTTCTCTCCTTAATGAGGCCCAACAGATGGGACTCACACATGCTAAAGCAGGGAGCCGGGACAAAGCTGAGAGTGACACACCTTTTTGCTTTTTGCACTGGCCCACAGAGAACAACAATGCAGCATGTCGCCGCGCACAAATCTGTACAGTTATCATGAGAGAGAAAATCGACCAGGAACAAACGCAGTGGCTCATATTAGCTTTAAATGACTGGATTAATAATGCATGCAAGCAGCATTGAGAGTAATGGCAATGTTTTGGCTTTGTCTCATCAGCAGATTTTTTGAAAGTATACATTCAAGTCTCAGTCTAACAACTGAGCTGTAAAGACAGATATTGATCCTTTATGAGTAATCAAATTTAACCCAATTTTTCTGTGATTGTTTGTGCACTGCAATAAATCTGAATGTCTTAAAACTGTGTTAGAGAAGTTGAATTAACTTTATGGTCATTTAGGATGTTGCAGTTTATGGTCTTGTTGAACTGAATTTACTGAGAGCTGTTTTTAATATTTAGTCCACCCTGAGTGACACCTCAAGTAAAGTAACTAACTGAATATCAAGACGACACGTATAACAACAAGTATGTCAAACATAGTAAGCTCAGTTCTTAATTTCGCAAAATTTTATATAATTCTCATTTCATTCATTATTTACAGAGCAGTAGCTGGAAGGTGATTAGCCTAGCTTAGCATAAAGGCTGGAATCAGGGGGAAACAGCTAGCTAAAAAAATGTGCCCACTCTAAACTTTAGTAATTAAAACATTGTATCTTGGTTGTTTAACGACACAAGTAAATACATGGAGAATATTTCTGATGAACAATGGTTTATACATCTACTGTAGTCTGGTCTACTCCTCATGCTAATTATTTCTTTATCCATAACTGTACTTATTAGAAGATAAAGATTATTATTATTTCTTTACATCTTTTGAGTATACTAAATATCTTTCCACCCCAATGAAACCAACCAAGTGCATTAGTACACTACTGCAATAATTTTATACAATTAAAAATATTTTTAAAGTCTCCTTAAAAAGCTGTAAATGAAACGGTACTTTCATTTACAGCTTGGGTTTAAGTGCTGCTTTGACTTTTCTTTGTCTTCATTTGTTGTTTTTATTTTTTTGCATCATGTCACATTAAAGGAAGGTTGATGTCCTTTCTGACCCGCATCCTTTATCCATTTTGTCGGTGCTTTGAGCAGCATTTTTAAAAATTCAACACAAGCCCTTATAACTTCAAGTTTTGCTCTTTGGTTAACATTTCTTTGCTTGGAGTGAGACCCAAATGCTCTGACTTGAAAATGGGAAGCGGTCTAGTCTGAAAAGAAGGTGAAATGTAGAAGAAAGTTCTTTGATGTCCTCCTCCATATTCATGTTTTCGATAAATATTTCATTGTGATGTTGCCCTGATGTTTCCCAGTGATGTACCGTAGCAGTCCCAGGCTCAGCCTCTGGTGAAATAAGAGCTCTGCCCACTTGGGAGAGCTTGTTTTCAGCACAGTAAAAGCAGTCAGCAGAGCCCTGGAGCCTGCTTAAGGTTGGAGGGGTGTGGTTATTTTGGGAGGGATGAAGGGTTGGAGGATAAAAAGAAAGATGAGGAGAGGGAACATAGATGGGGAGCAACCACTCACTGAAAAGTGATGCACAGTGGGCGGGAGCGGGGGTTATAGCTAGGACTACTTGGTGCTGCTGAATCAGGGCTTCTTACCATCACAGGGCTCCTCTGGGACCGTGATGTCAGCCCCGGGACAGAGAGAGGACGGGAGGCAAACAAAGGAAGGAAGAGACAAGAGGAGGGAGGAGGTGGAGAGGGGAAGTCATAGGGGGATTGACAAAGAAGACCAGCAGAGATGATCTACAGATGGCTGCTGGGTGCTGCAGGCTGGACGTCAATGGAGATATATTAGGGAGTTAAATCAGATTTTTGTCCCCCATGATGAAATTAGTTTTATGACTAGAAAGATGCTTGTTATTGATTTCTCCTGAAATACACTGATTGGCTTAATGAGGTGGTGTTTAAACATTACTGATGGACTTTTACTGCCCCAGCTGTGGAGACTGACATGTTTAGATTAGTCCCGAGGTACGGAGGGAACTCTGTTTGTGTGCTGGTTAGTGATAATCATAATCCCAATCTGGACGATCAGTGTTATCCTGATATTATCATACCAACTTTCACTGATACAAACCAGATGTCTGCAGCTCAGTATTATCTCAGACTGCCCCAAGCACTTCAGTCACCCTTAGCTCTCAGCTCTTAGACATGACATTGTCATGTTGTGAGGTGAAGACATTCAACTGTGTGTAATTTATGTAAGGAATTAAAATGAAGGTGAGGAGGAGATAAGAGCTAAGTCTCTGTGAAATGAAGTTGATTAGGATATCTAGATTTAATTTGAATAATCAAACAGAGGCATTACAGGATGTTTTTAAATCTCCTATCAAAACCATCTATAATTGGGACGATAAACACACAGTGGTTATTATACCAGCTGTATACTAAGAAATGTACACTGCCATTTTCTGGACAACAATATTTCCACCCCTGACTTTCCCCTCAAGCACCACTATGAGGTTCACATTTGTGGTTTTGAGTGAAATGCCTCAAGTATTAGATAGATTGCCATGAAATAACAATGTATACTCAACGATAACATAGGACAGAGACACAGACAGAGAGGGAGGACAGCACAGCCTCTTTCAGGTAGCTGTGGTGCCAACAGCAAGCCGTGGGCAGAAAGTGGCGACAGACAGGGAGGTACCTCCTGTGGAAAAAAGCAAAAGAGGAAAGAGAAGAAGAGAGAGAGAGACAGCGACAGCAGCGTCGGGCCCTGCAGGAGCAGACAGCTCTTATATCTGTAGGTGAAAATGCCCGTACTCTTGACGCCTTTTCAGGATTAGATGGGCCCAATATTTTCTTTTTCCTATTCTACTTTTAAGGAGTGAGAGGAACATCAAATCATTGCCTGAAGACTCTATTTTGTAGAATAACAAAATACATGTGCAAGGTTTCTTTGCATAAAGATGACGAATTAAGAGCATATGAAAAATACTCGGCGTGCAAATGTTTTACGCCTTATTGCAGTGGATAATGTTAGGTTGTACGTTTCAGCAAGGCGTCAACATCAGCCAAAGACCAAGAGTTTAATCAGTTTGAATGTGCAGTGGCAGGTGGAGATCTTACTAAGTGGGAATCCAAGAGGCGGTGCAGGGATGTTGGTGGCAAGAGTCCAAAAAACAGGAACAGAGATGAGACAGGGTTGGACGTGACTGGTGGATTGTAAGAGAATATCCTGAAGCACAGGGAGAAAACACAACAACAAGTTTATAAAAATGTTCTTTCATTTCATTTATATAACCTCTTAAAAAACAAACACCACAAAGACAGACACATAGAATAAAAAATAAGCACAAAAGAAAACTATAAGTTAAAAATACAGTTTAAAAACAGAAGTTAAAAAAGGTCTTAAGGTGCACCTCAAAAGCAGCAGCCAGCCTCAAGTGGATGTTTGAGGCACTGCCACAGAGGTTGCCACTTGGTTACCATGAGGGAGGGTGAACAATTTGGGAGGCTGAGCTGGTTTTTTGTACCACATGGGTTGACTGCATGACGAGGAGCAAGTGGTGAGGTAATGAGGCAGGTGAGAGGCAAAAATGGAGGCCACGCCCAGCAACGCACACAGACAGACAGAGACAGAAACACAGGGGAATGGAAAACAGTGGGAACTAGGAGGCAGACAGTCTCGATGTGACTGATAAATTGTCAGCGAGGTGTGTTTCATCAAGAGTCATACATAATTAACTACAAGGCAGAGGTGGTACACAAAAGAAACTGTCTTTATATCCACAAAGCCCTGCCTGACATGCTCAGGAATGTTCAGGAACACTGTATGAGCACTGAAGGGCATTGTAGGAAATGTAAGTACAGATGAACAGATTTCTGGTGTCTTGCAGGAGGTGTCTGTTGTTCACTGCAGCCAGGTTTCTAACAGTTAGAAGACACAATAATTGCTAGTAGTTCAATTTCTGCTAAAAGTCTATAAAAGGAAGTCTGCAGAGTGTGCCAAGCCAACAGTGAATCCACTGACCTATTACTGTGCAGGAAGAATAATGATGAGATGGAACAGTGACAGGGGCAGTCCTGAGTTGAAGATAGCCAATTTAGAACGGACTTCAGCTGAAAGACAGAGGAGAGTTTGGGATTTTGGGAGGTGGGGGAAGTGTGTCTGAATATATTTTTATGAACAACATGCTGGAGAAGGCATAAAAAGGCGAGACACCCCGGACCACAGAGATAGCACCACATACTGTGTGTGCAAAGTGACTTGGTCTCTGTGAGAACGGGGTCAGGCTAATGCTCGTTTCATCTTATTGGGCGAGAGTGATGCCAAGCTGAGCTGTCTGACAGAGAGCTTATGGAGAGAGGGGACTTGTGCTTTCATGTGTGTGTGTGTGTCTGTGTGTGTGATGCCAGGCTTACGCTGCCAGTCTCCGCCCCGTCACTGCTTGGGTGATGTCATATGTCTGTGCATGAGTGAGCATGTGTGTGTGTTTACAGCCTTGTGATCTGTCGCTGGACAAAGAATGAAGCCGCTGCCAAGCTTTGGATGCAGCAGAAAGGAAGGAAGAAGAGAGGCGGTGGACAAAAAAAAAAAAATTAAACAAACAAACGGACCTAATTTTTAGCGCATTGGGTTTGTTTCAACCCTCCTCGTCTTGGTATCCTCCATACATTGATGGCAGATTACTCAACTCGATGCTTGGCCATTGCTCAGCAGCCTGTTCATAGACTACACAGTGAGAACGGTCTAATAACTGGCAGTCTGGCTGATTGTTTTCCACCTTACAGTTCATGCTCTTTACAGAATAAATCTGCCGTTATTTTATATTTGACTTATTGTCATTTACAAAACCAACAATGTGTCAGTTTGTCTCTCAGTACTTTTCCAACTTTCCTCCCTAGTCTGGGGCACTCAGCGCAGAGACCATGCAGTACTACTGAAGACATAAATCCTTAATACTGGTCACAAATGACAAAGAGGCTCAGCAGTGTCCTTAAAGTCTGTGTAAAGTAAGAATAGATATGTGTTCTCAGTTTGTCACACCAAAGAAGAAAGTGTTCTTAACCACCCGGCCAAATTTGAATGATTAAAAATATCAACAAGTTTATGAAATTAGGTGTCAAAATCAGGTAAAAATGAGCAGTAGTCTCAGCTCCAGGACTGTGGGGGCATGAGCAGTCAAGCAGCAATTTTGAAGCGACTGAAATGTGTCAGATGAGTTCAGAAAATGACATGACTAACTTTGAAACACTCTGAGATGAGATAAATTAATCTCTATCTCTCTGCTGGGGATGCAGGGATATGCTCAGGGTGGCCTCAGCGTGTCATCGAGCCACCCTTTAAGGACCGCCCACAAAATCCTGGACTGAAAACTGGTGAAAAACTGTTTTAACCTTAAGTCTTTTCACATGTTTTCAGCAACTATTTTCCAACATATTTAATGTATTTTGAAAGAAATCCTGAATTACCTTTACACAGACTTTAAAACTGTCATTTTTAACAAACATTACTCAAACAGGAGGGAGTATATGGCATTTGTTGGTGTTTTCAGTGACACTGTGTGTGTTCATGGTAATGAAGGAAGAGTGCGACAGTGTGGCTCATTGATGTGTTTTTAATAGTTTTTGGACAACAATGGAGCTCTATGATACAGAGGAAGAAGATATATCAGCCTCTGATACAGACACAATAATCTTTTGTGGAAAAAAAATATAGAATATGGTCAGCCACATGAGTTGAGGCCTTAACCTGTGAGCTATTACATGTGACTTTAACAGAAACAGACATTCATTCATAGTTATGAATCATGCACTTCATGGGAATTTGTTGCGTATCACTTCATCTATATTTGTCTATTGTTTCTTTCTGTGAAACAACAGTATGCTTCATCAGAAGTACTTGTCAAATGGTTGGAAAGCTTCGGAGACATGCCACACACCGTACACATGAACAACACTAAGAATGCCTTCATTATGATTTAAACCAGGAGTTTTCAAAGTTTAGTTTTGCTGAGTTCCTGGATGCCTCCGGGATCATGATTATGTTATTTGATCCCATAGGCACTCAACAATTGAGCCAAGACAGCCTAATATTGCTGTTTGATATAACTTCAAAATACACAAAAAGGTTTGTCCTGTGGCATTTATTAGTTTCTGACTCTGGGAAAGTGTCAAATTTCAGAAATCTACTGTCTCCTACGACTCTTTGAACCATCTCTTTAACCAGATCAAACACTTTTATGCTATGTGATCTCCTTTTGATAACTAATGTCAGATTTTTTTCACTTACATTCACTGAGCTTATTTTAAGTTCCCATGAAGTTCAAATTTACGTTTGAGTGTTTTTTATCACATATGTTTAGAGCGATATGTCACATATACACCAATATTTTGGGGTATTCTTAATGGTATTTTAGATTTTGTCATATCCTGATAAACGATACAAAGCTGTTGATGACTCATCCTGCACTTGTGCCATAATGAATGAATGAATTAATTTAGCATCCAATGAAACACTTTCTTGCTTATGATGGCGCCGGAGCTGAGTGATTCCTGTTTGATATGGTGTGATGATGAGTGATTCTGAGGGCTGACATGTGTCTATGGCCAGAACTCACTGAATACTGTAAAAAAGCACAACTTTATTCAGTGATTTTGGTGAAATTGGATCATGTCTTACACCAAAAATATTCTGTAGCTTTCCCCCCAATTTCCTCCGGCTTCGACTAAGTTTCCTGATGGACAGCCTAATGACTTGATAAAGTAACAAACCACTAATTAACTGCTGCTAACTGAATCTGCCGTTAGCAGGTATCAGGACTGGGCTCAGCAATTGGACAAGACTTGGTTGGAGCACATCTTCTGAGAACAACAGGGAATAACGTTACAATACTGAAAGGATTTAGGGACTTTCCTGATGGAAAGATTGCTTTGTAGCAAACCAATAACTGTGGTTAGCTATAGCTAGAATACCAGGAGCCAAACCGGGCAACAAAACCACTGAGGTAGGCTACAATATTCATTTGTCAGACTGGTCACTGCTGGTTTTTGGAGGTTGTGTTTAGTCCTGGATCTTGTTGAACATGGACACGATATTTATGTTGAGTCATTCCTACATACACTATCCTGCGCACCAAATGTGTATTGAAATGACTGAGCCTTTTTAAAAACAGAAACTCTGTATGTTAATAAAGCATTAAGAGAGAGACTAAGACATTGCTGGTTTTGGATTATTGCTGTTTCATTTAAGTTCAGCAGGTGTGGATATTTTGGTAGTGAATGATAATAAATGCTACAACATTACCGTACTTTAAGTCTTGTATGCATTGAACTCTTGAACCTTGTGTTTTTATTCTCTTTCCCTGTCTCATGCTCTCTCTCATGCTTTACATCTCTTCCTCTACTCTCCATCTTTCTTCCTGAGGCTCCGTGTGTCGGAAATGGCACGTTGACTTCCACGTGAAGGCTTTTCTATTCGCTGGGCTGCCTGCCTGCCTGCCTGGCTGCCTGGCATCCACTCTGTGACCCACGTCTGCATGGTCTCAGTGGCGGGCTTATCATCCACCTTCCCTCCCTCTCCTCTCTCTCTCTCTGTCTGTGTCTCTCTATACGTCTCTCTAACATTCACTGTCTCCGCCACAGCAGCTGGATCACTCACTCACTCACTCTCTGGCCTGGTCATGGGGTGAGAGACGAAGACAAAGACAGATAGAGGTTGTAGTAGGCTACCTAAAGTCCGCTGCTGTTGTTCATTCACTTAGCTTCGATTGATAACAGAGCATTTGGCTCTAACCTGTCTGAAAGAGGAACCACAGTGCATTTCTGCGAGGCAATTACGTGACAATTTCCTTGAGGAAAGCTGATAGCTAACCGCTTATACCACGCTATTCAATTATGTAAGAAGACAGAGAACTTTTCTCTCTGCTGCTTCTATGTTATGTGGAATTAGAAACATGCTGTTTTGTTATTTTAGATTTGTAAAAGTGGGACCTGTCACCACTTTACAGCAGGCAATTCGCTACAACCAAAGCTATTTTTAGACATCGCCCTCACATTGACTTCTTGTCATTTTGACTTCTCTATCTACCTTTGAAAATGAAAAACTGCAAGGTCAAACTTGCACGCACTCGAGGCTAACGGGGCCTCACACCTTGCCATATCCAGTTCACATCATGCATATGCCCCCTGTCCTCGTTGCAGCCTTCAAAATGAACGCTTCACCTTCCCTCATGCTCTGAAAAAGCATGACTACATACAAAGCAACAAGGCCAAAGCTCCTCCAAAGGCTAGGTTACCCTAGCAACAAGTTACGTAGAAGCAGTCTGGGCAAAGGAGCCACCTCAGAGGAGAGGAGGATGCCTGAGAGTGGAGGTGGAGACTGTCAGGGATGTTTTAGCAAAAAAAGTCTCAAATGGATTATCTGTTTTTCTTGAAGGAAATATTAATACATAAATGTACCACATGCAGTAGATTGCTATGTAGTTAATAAATAATGTTTCTGTTACATAATCCATGGACCACAGGATCAGCTAGCCAACATAACCCACAAGTGCTGTGCTGTGGTTGTGTCTGCAGAGAGACAAAGAGCCCTTGGGTGTGTGGATGGTCTCATCTCCTGTCAGCAGGGATGCTGGGACGCAGCCAGACAACCAGCCTGCACGATCACAAAGGTTCACTCATTGGCTTATACAAACACATTCTGTACAACACACACCAGCCCCCTTCATTGTTAACCTCCACCTCCACAGGTTAGGAGCAGCGTTCGAGACGATTGAACAAAAAGTAATTCAAAAAAAAAAGAAAGAAAGTGTCGTTTTTTTCGTCAAATCGCTCCCTACTGCTGAATGAGCATCTAGACAACACTGGGTGTGTCCAAGTCAAACTTGGTTTAAAACTGAAAGTTGTGTGTGGGAATGTAAACCCAGAACCCCTAAATTATGAATTCAGTCACTAAATTTATGTGACTTGAGGTTTATTGTTGTAAAAAAATGTATTTCAGCCATTTTCTTTGTACCAGACATAACAAAGAAATTCTCCCTTCAGTGTGGAAGCATGACGTGGGGTGAATGATAATTTAGTGAATGTCTCCATCTGCTGCACACCCGCAGGAACTGCTGCATTATGTAACAGGAGGGCACTAACATGGCTTTTCTGGAAGGGACGACAAGAGTGCAATGTCTTGCTTTTTGCTGCCTTCAAACACTTCTTATTCGCTCATACTTTACACTTCAGTAGTAATCAAATGGAATAAAGCGCTGTAGCAGTTAGCAGAAAAGGTAGACAAGTGTATATTTTGTGTTTGGTATTTCATCTGCCAAAAGTCTAATACATCAGCTCTAGCCACCCACAAAAAATAGTATGTCTGATCTGAGTCTGAGCCGATTCAGGTAACCACCACACCCACTAGAGGCTAACATGACACCCGAAATGAAACAGCCATGAAGTATGAATGTGATGAGTTAACAAAATCAAAATGGTTTACCCTCTTGAGAGCATGAATATGCAACCTCTGTATACTAAAATATCTTCAAGCTAGGCTGAAGCCACTACCCCAAAACACAGTCATGCACAATAAGTGCATGCATATCAGACAGGCAGGCTCGGTATGGCTGGGTTTACTACAGACCTGCAACAGCCATAGCCACCAGATTTTTCTTCCTTTTCTTTCAGAGCGTGAGATTTATTGATTGCCGTTTTCAACAAATGTAAGAAAAGTTGCTGCTGAAGTTCTATCTACCCTAGTTAGCAGAGACACTACAGAAAGGCGTCCAAAATGGAAAGGATTCCTCTTCTGTAGTATAAGTGACACTTAATAATTAAAGCTTACAGACAGGGCTACTGGATCATCATCTCTGCAGTGTGAAAAGAAAAATCATGGATTGTGAATTTTACCTGATGAAATCATGGTTTCATTCATGTTATCTGATAAAAGTCCGAAGGCCTAAATGTGGTAAATAAAGTAGTAATAGTGCAATTGTGTATTTTTTGTTTATTTCACTTGTGTAGAAATAAAAACATTTGGCTTGGTGGTGGTGGTTTCACCTGGCAGTTGCAAGAGCGGAAAGGTCAACAAAGATAAAAAGCAATCCTCCATTAATATCCATCAAATTCTGTCAATCTATCAAACAATCTAGCTAGGAATTGTAAAGATATCTTACTTGCACAGTGTATTATGTTGGACTAGTTCTTCAATGTTATGCCTATTTACTTGTGTATGTTATTAAATGTTGACATCATATAGTTGGGGCGGCGGTGGTTAACACTATTGCCTTACAGCAAGAAGGTTAACAACCTCTTAACAAGGAGCAACAACCTTTGTGGCTGTGAAGTGAAGCCAAAGCTTAGTGCCCAAAATCGCAGTTCCTCAAACAGCCACTTGAGGCTGGCTACAGAACAAGTTAGTCTCCATAAGCTCCCATATTAAAATGTCCAACTTCACAGCATGTTTACAGCCTGGTACAAAAAACTGTTTTGTCTATATAGCTAATTTCCCCGTTCATGACAACTGTACTGAGGGTGAATTTCTATATAACTCACCTGTTCAACTAAAGCTTAAAGTTATGCATAATTAACAGCGTAGCCGCTTTGAGTGACAGGTGGGTGCTGATTCAGGTGGCCCAATCTTTGTCCATTTTTGGATTAACCAGGATGTGGCAGAGGCAGGACTGCAACATGGCGGCAGTCAGAGCCACCACATGCTAAGCTTCATAACAGCTCTTCAGAAACCTGTGGAGACCTGTGCGTCCATGTTTTATACAGTTTATGGTTCAAACCCCATTGAACCCCAATAACATGCTGATATTAGCTAATGACTAAATTACATTAGTCTTGTATGGATTTAGTAAATAGACAAACTTTAAACTGCTGGTGGCTTTGATAAAAAGTCAGGGGATCAGCACTGTCACAAGGTTTTATCCTTTAGGGAACATTAATATTTGTGCATATTTCCATAGAAATCCATCCTAATAGTTGCTGAGCTGTTTCACTCTGGGCCACAGTGATGCACTGACCACCACAGAGCCCTATCACTGTCACAGACATGGCTAAAAACACACTTATTTCCACATACTGTATGTATGCCAATATGTAAAGGTCAAGCACTATAGGATCAATAGCCTTGCATAGAAATGACACTATTCAGCACACAGATGTATATGTAAAGCTTGTGGGTTTAATATGGCAATTTCCACCACCAGATAGAATCAACATATGGGATTCAATCCAGCTAAGTAAAATATACGCACCACGTAGAGATCAGGACACTACTCTGATTCATCAACCGAACACCCCCCCTCCACCAAAAAAAAAAGTGTTGATCATACAGCTTCAGATAGATCATGAGCACTTTCTCATCAGCATTAAGTAGCACAGCATCAAAACCAGAGGCTGTGCAGCAGCACATCAGGCTTCCCTTGTTTGCTTTTTGTGAAACACATCCACATAAAGACACAGCCACCGGCAATACATCTTCAAATAGAGACAATTACAGAACATCATTTCTATGAGGGTACAGTATGTGAAGAAAGTCTGGTAATCATACAGGTAGGATGTATGACACAGGGGTCATACTACAATACAGTATATATACATTAGCAGTGTGTGCCGACATAGCTGACACTGCGTTTCCCGCTCTCCATCTTGCATCCTATTCACAGCTCTGCTCATGTGTTGATGAGTGCGAACAGACTTTTTCCCCTCTCTGCGTCTGCGGAGAGTGTTCTCCCATTTTCGGCACTTGAAACACATTGTGGCGGCGGCGGCGGTGGTGGTGGCGGCGGCTGTGATGCTTGTTCCCGTGCCCAGTCCGCGGGCATATGCTGCTGAGCTGTCGCTATGAGAAGCGCGTGCAAGAGGAGCCTCCAGAAAAAGCCCTGCTGAAGATCTACGCAAAAAAAAAAAAAAAACCTCCTGACAGAGTGTCGTGATCTGCAGATGCAGGATGTTACAAAAGTGTTTTTTTTTTTTTCTCTCTGTCATTTAGAGTTCAAGCAGTAAATAGGTGTTATGATACCTCCTATTAAAACTGAGGAAATATCAGTAGCCCA
The DNA here is from genome assembly GCA_036365135.1 of Miichthys miiuy. Lineage (NCBI taxonomy): Eukaryota > Metazoa > Chordata > Actinopteri > Sciaenidae > Miichthys > Miichthys miiuy. Next base: position 19,271,561 of record CM071614.1, on the reverse strand, counting down.
AAATATTTGATAACAGTACGTCACAGAGAAAGAAGACAACACAGGTTTTCGGTTGTGAACTGCCACTAGGCACATTTTTCAAAGGTTTGGGGAATGAAGAGACTTTTTAAAGCAGCTTTGAGCAACAAAAACAAAACTTTTCTCAGTGTTATAATAATGCAGTGTGTACACTGCTGGCAGTGGGACACTATTCTCTAAAGGAATGTCTCAAGATATGGACCTTGCACCATATGGAAGCCTTAAAAAAAATGGATCAAATCCTGGTTGTTGTTGTTGTTGCTAGGATCAAAACAGTCTGGTGATGAAGGGTTAAAACTGTACATCAACAATGTAGGTATACTGTACAACAGCCTCAGATTTGAAAACATACAGTAGATCATACACATTTAGTGTAAAAGCACACGTGAGCAACACAAACACCGTCTTAAATCTAATGTTTTCTTATGTCGCGTGCTGCTTTGCATCCAGCTGGGTTAAAAAGCTTCCAGCCGCCACAGGCTGCAATTAAACTCCCTCCTACTAGTGTCAATGTAAAATAACACACATCACTATAAAACAGAAGTCAGCAGGAAATGCAAGGAAACGGTACATATTACAGTTTGACTCATGAGTTCCTGTTTTTCCTTTCCTTTTAAATAAATCATACAAAAATAGTAAAGTATACAATCTGTCATGGTCCTTTTTGATTCTCAGTGTAGTGTCTGCGGTGAGCGTATAACTCACCTATACACACACACACAAAGACACACTCATTGGTTCATAACTAAGTGACGTCTGACTCAATTCAGATAGTGCCAAACAGTCCTAAGCTCCTGGCTCCAGTCCTTCGGGAGTCGGTCCGTCACTGTCCCTCTCCGTGGTTCAGCTGCTTTTCGCAAACAGACTGACTCTCCACAGATAATCACTCTTTCTCCCACAGGTCGCCCTCTATCTCGTTCCTCATCCCGTCTCTCAGGTTATCTCTGCAGGTCTCCGGGGAGGTAAATAAACGAGTCCCTACGATCCCTCTTTCCCCTCTGAGCTCTCCGGTGGTGCTGGAGGCTCCTCTGCCGTGGGTGACTGGGCACCTCCCGGACCATCTGCACACAAAGCCAATGAGACACAATAAGAAATACGCTGCAGTCACTTTCAAGGGCGAAAAAGAAAGAAATTAAGACTGTCCAGAGCTCATGCTGATTGATGGCAAAATAAATTATTATCACATCACAATGTGTTGACATTCTTTGCCTTTGAGTCATTGTTATGGTCCTGCCGTGTGACAAAAAGCACTAAAATTAACAGGACTAATTGCTTTAAAAATCAAGTGTTCCTCGCACATCCAGGATTAATTTGAAGCTATAGAAAGGGGGGCTTAATGTAACAAAATGTCTTTACTTAATTGGCAATAAAACTATTGAGCAGGCACGAAACAGAATTGGCCGGTAAACGGTCTGTCAAGATTTACGAGTGCAGGATAAGAGTGAGCAAAGCCAGATTTGTATTTAATTAATTTCTGGAGCATGCAAGATAAATTGCGTCATTATATTTGATTTAGCATCACGTTTATTTGCTTGCTCCCCATGTTGCCAAAAATACTCAGCCCAACATGGGTCTATATTTGGCACGTCCGGTAGCCATTCTCACGCCAGAGTCGTGATGAATGACTTGGGATGATTCCGGCTTGGAATTGTTAATGTTATTCCCAATTTCCAAGAGGTAATCCTAGCCCAAAGCTGGCGCACATTTTCTAATTCTCAACCTTAAGTCTTCGATCCCAAGTCTTTGTCATAACTGGAAGACATATATGGACCAGAGCCCAGCCTGGAGGGCTAATTATGGCAGAGTGTGTGTCAGCTACCTGGCTAACTAGCAGAACTGGGAGTGATGTATCATCATGTCCAGTTTAGATTTCCCAGTGTGTTTTCTTTTCTTTGTCTAAAAGACTGTATATAACCCAACAACCAGATAAGCTCATGACAGGCAACCTCTCACATATTAAAGAACTCAGAAGACGGCGATATCACGACTTACAAATTCAATTTACAATGTGCATTTTACAGTTTGAATTTGCCTTCTGCTTAATATTGCAACAATGAAAAATAAATACTATGTGCTTTACCTTTGAGGGACAGTTCAGCCAGCTTGAGAGGCAGGTCGCCAGGGTTTACACCCGCTGGAGAACCCAGGATGTCAGGCAGGGCATTTCTCCTCCCCGAACGCCCAGAGGAGGCAAAGTCCAACACTGGCTCTACTTCCGTCATCTCAGCACCCCTCTACGATAAAAAGATGGCATGATTTGTTACACTATTGCTTGCCCTTGAAAATAGTGCTGTACAACAAGAAAAAACAAGTGTTAGCTTAGCGGTCCTGTAACAAGAGCCCTCTGGTTTGTTACAAAACGAAAGCTTGTAAACACTTGTAAGTGTTGTGTTCCATATATAACATATTCCACAATAAATTCAGTTGTGCTAACATGTGAAGGAAACATCATTAACTGACTATATTTCAGTGTAAATTAAAGTTATCTGTAGTATTAATCACAAGTCTGCAGCAGGCCAGCTAGGTAGCTAATAGCAGAAGAAACCCGTCTCGTCGTTTGTTGTGTTCTTATACATTTGCCATTTTAGCAAGCATGAGAAAACTACGTATAGCAACTAAATTATATTGGAAGAATGAGGCATCAATCAGCCCACCAGCATTCAGGTCCACCAACAATCCCCGTCTTTGCCAATATTTAGATTAAAGAGACCGGACCGCCGAGATGGTGGCAGATAGAGCCACCACACCTTTAGCCTCAGAGCTACGGCTCTTCAGAAACCTGTGGGTGATGTCACGGATACGACATTGATATTTAAACTGTTACCATCAAATCAGGCTTGTTAGCATGTATGGGAAAAACCCATGTAAGTACAGTAACAAAGTTCTACTTTTAAGTGATCGTGTTAAGCTATTATTCTCCCCTCAGTGTTTACCCTTTATTTAATTTAAACCACACTGTAATGACATTACTGTTGAAATGATTTATATGTTGTATATATAAAACACAAAACACAACAGAGGCAATTTATCTTGACATATCTCAAACAAAATGTAGTCTAATCTGTTTAGTGATTTGAGCGCCAAGAGAAAAGATTTATCATTGAAGCAGAGGATGTGTCTGTCTGGTCTCATGGCAACCAGCAGCTGGGGAGCCTGCTCTAGGCTACACTGGTGACAGGCAGAATTACATCCCTTGTCACACACACACACACACACACACACACACACACACACAAATACAGCGAGGTGCTGTTGCCATGGCAACAATACCAAAAAAGCACCACTGGCAGGTAAACACATGCCTCAAATTCATTCTCTCACTATCTCACTTTCACTTCCACAGTCTCCCTCTTTTGTTGCGCTTGCCTCGCTTTAAAATAACCGTACCATTCTCTGGTGCAAAATCCCATTTCCCCATCGCTCTCTTCCAACAAAGGAATGAGATGTGAGGTAATGCGTCCTTGCAGCTATAAACTCTCTCTCTCTCTCTCTCACACACACACACACACACACACTATCTAGATCGCCAGGAAAAAAAAAAAAAAAAAAAAAAATGGCTACAGGTTGGCCATCTGTTAGCTTCAAGCCCTATTGTAGCTTAGCCATTGAGCTCATAGAAGTCACAATAGTGTGTTTGTGGCCTATTTATATCATAATAATTCCATGAGCATAAACATATTTCCCAACACTTTCACATAATCACATGTTGTAAGCTCATGACTCTGCACATAGAGGGAGGATTGGGCAAGACCATCTAAACACAATGAAACTGTAGCTTTTTTTTCAGATGAAGTATTTTTGTACCTCAGTTTATGATGATCAAATTAACTGTGCTACCTATGATTACCATAAATGATTAACAGGCTTCATTTAACAACAGCAACAGTGTTAGTGTTTTGAAATTTATGACCCAGAAAGCTTATATCCACCGTCTCCCCACACAGCATCCTTGGCTTGGCTGTACAGGATGAACATACAGTAAGACACAAATAATTAATGCAGTAATGATTTATTGATGTCAAATGCTGTTGCACATTTAATGAAGTGCCCTGTCAAACATACTAGTCCGATCAGCCAAGATATATATATATATATATATATATATATATATATATATATATATATATATATATATATATATATATATATATATATATATATTTTATTTTTATATTTTCTTTATCCACTTAACTGTTCAATTGTAGTTTCTTTAATTTTCATGTTTCCTGACTTTAAAGGTATTTTTGGGCATTTTATGCTTCATTAGACAGTTAAATTCAGAGAGGGGTTGAGATGGAGCAAAGGACCCAGGCTGAAATCCAACCCGGGTCACTACAGTAAAGACTTGACACATGGGGTACACGATCTGCCAGGTGAGCTACCGTGGGCACCTCTAAAGGGTATTTTAAAGCCTTGTCCACACTGCCAGAAATGTCTGAAGCCTTCATTAATTTATCATTTTGTTGGCATTAAAGTCGTCAAATCTGAATATAAAAAAATAAATAAAAAGATGGAATTGACTTCTAAATGTCCCTATGGGGTTGTCATATGTATTTATATATTTGAATGAATTTCAACTCACATACAATTCATTTAAATGAATCTGAATACAGTCCATGTAGCCTGATCCTAAATTACATTGTAGAATTGACATTGTTCCGTTCGAACAGCGGTGTCTCCGTCGCCTTATGCTAGTTTATTGCATTTTACTGTTAGCAAATTGAGCAACATTAGCAACGGTGTCTCTGAAGCTCTTTTAATTACGTCATCTTGTTGCACCCTCGTCTTCTGCGATAGTTTAATGGCACCCGACTGGAGAATTAGTGCCATCTCGATGTGTATCTTTTTCCACTTTTGAACAGTGGTTTTGAATTTCGTATAACAGAAGAATATGTTTTAAATTGTTGACTGCAAACTCCCCCCCAATGAATTCACACAAAAATATAAAGGATGTGGCCTCAGCGGCCTCTACGTCCACTCCAATTCCAGGTTTTTGAGTTGAAGTGCTCTCTAGTGAACTATTCTGTAGTTGCAGTGCTAAATTTGGCCTTTCATTTGGATCTCACTGTAGGCGTCCCGGTAAGCCAGAACATTGTTCAAGTTATCCTTCTCTGGCCCCACATCATAAAGCTGCTCTTTGTCCTGGATCAGAGGCCACAGTTTAACTGAAAGTCCAACAATAGGAGTCTAATCAGGGCTAAGCAGTAGGAAGGACACCTCACACAGCTCGCCTCTCCGTCCTGCTTCAGTCTATCTGGCAGGCTGGTCAAGCTAAACAACTGATTATCAAACAAAAAGCCAGGATTTGTCCGTTAATCTGGATAACTACTGCAGACTTTGGCTGAAAATAATGACATGCTGTAAAGTCAGGTCTATATTGACGTTCTATTTAATCCCAGTTACTGGACAAAATCACAGCTGATGTGACAGTTTTCCAGTACGATGTGGGCGGACTTTCCTCTGCAGCTTTAGGGGTTTTAGTCCTAAAAACCTCGAGTTGACACCTCAGTCCAAATGTTTGCCCAGCTACAAAACAACGGTCACTTTCTTTTAGCATCCAGTGATGATTTAAATCAGAGAACGTGAGTGCGCACGCTTAGAGTAGCTTTAATCTGTAACTATAAGTATCACCAAGAGTCAAACAAGCATTAGTCCAATCCTAATTAGAACATCTGTTTGGTAACTTTTATTAAACTACCGGATTAAAACATTGAACAGGCAGTGACCCATCATCAGAACAGGTTTATTTTAGCTGATAATCCAACAACAGTTTAGATGGGATTAGCTTGTCAAGAAAATTGACCTAGATACTAAGAAGCCCTCGCCGGCTCAGTCAGACACAGGAAAAAAAAACCCACAGGTATGTTACGCAACAAGGTAGTGTTATAAAAGCCTTTTGACTGAAGAACTGTGAGAGGTCAAGGGTTGTTTACAGCGACGCTGCGAAGGAAGCTGAGTAAAAGGACGAGGATAAAAAGGCTTCCCTTTCAAACTACGAACATGTGACAGCTCTGCAATTAAATAAAAGCTAATTAATGCTGCAAATTGCTACCTGGGCTATTTCTAAACACAGAGACCTCTATAATTTAGCCACAAATGATACAGTATGTACTTGAAACATGCTCTATCTTGCAGGGTAAACCATGCAGCTAAAATTATCCTCTCATATCTTGTCAGTTGGACATGTCCAAATGAAAAAATAACAAAAGCCCTATTCACCCGTCTTCTTCTATGTGTCTGTAAAGTAGACCATCACTTTCAGGTGAAAGCTGCTCTATTCAGAAGAAGCCTTGCTTCTCTCTTGCTTTTTTTTCTAAATAGAAATACAAGTCCAAGGAGTCTGAGTGAGAAACGTTGGTCTCAAGAGTGAATGGAGGCTTTCAGCACCACGGACAGAGCAAGAGCAAGAGCAAGAGCAAGAGCAAGAGATGCTGAGAGCTCGATAACAACCAGCACGGATATGTTGAAAATGTCATCACCAAACTCTGTTCAAGAACCCGGCATGTAAAAAATTTCTTTGGTATCGACCGATGCTATACATCTTTCTGAACTTCACCGGTGGCCTTTCAGAAACAGACGCGATCCAATCCTCAATTCAGCCTACAACAAATACACGGGGTGTTCGGTCTATACGGGTATAAGGTCTTCTGACAACAATGTTTTTTCACAATTTTTTTTAAGGCCAGGTTTGGGACTCATTCCAACACATTTCTGCCACTAAATCACACAATGTACAGAAGCAGCAATGCACTTAAAGTTACAAGTAGTTCTCGATCATTTCTAAAAACACCAAAGTCAGAGCGATTTGTAATAATTTAATCAAGGGGCTGTTTGCATATACAGAACTTTTAGTGTCAATACTTTACATTGAGGTTAGGGATGGGAAGTGATAAGATTTTATTGAGACCAATGCCATTAATGATTCTGCTTATTGGTCTTTCGATTCTCTTATTGATTCCTGGTCAATTCTTCTTGTAAGAAAAAGTAGGCCTCCACAGATTTGCCAAAGCTCCATAGTTTAACTACTGTTAAATACCAGTTAACATGAGAGCTAGCTGTAGCAGCGGTCTGTCTGTCATCTAAAATGGAAAGAATGGAAGAATATTTGTACAGTATTTGTTTCATTTTGGTCTTCTTCTTTCTCAAAGAATCTGCTTATACCATAAGTTGTTTACCATCAGTAATAAACGTGCTGTTTGCTTGGGAAGCACTGTGTCAAAGACATGGCATTCCTAGAATTTAAGCCCATCTTGTGTAAAAACATATTTCAGAAAAACATGCCGACATCAACAAAAAGGAATCGATGAGCTTACAATCGAGGCATACGATTCACGTGAATGAGACAATTTAGAACCAGTGTTCAACTGTTTCTCAATTCCTACCTGAGGAATGTAGACATTCTGGTTTCAAAGTAGAAATTCCTTGTATGTGTACACATACCTGGCCAATAAAAGTGATTCTGATTCTTGTTGGCAATATTTTGTCTAATTGTCCAATTGTATCTTTGCTTGAATACAGCCTAAAACTGGTAAAATTATGAATTAAATCAGAGACTTTCTGATTAAAGAGTGAGTAATAATGAACAGCACAAATTTGTTCCAGAGCCAGCTTTGATACTAGACAAACATTTTGGTCTGTATTATAAACAATATCAAGCTTTGATGCTTATAATATAATTGTTATAATATGATAATATGACAATATAACATTTCTAATATCCTTGATTCATAGTGAATCAGTTTTTGGTGCATTTTGTTAAGCAGGCATTAATTAATTATTTGGCCACTTGAAGGCAGCACAACAATGTATACAAACTGCACTGATGTATTATCAGTTGATAGTTAACATGTTAACGAACAGTTTATTATTTACATATCCAGTAGACACAGAGCAACATTAGCATTTATTAAAGCATTGTTTCTCCATTTAGCTCTGTTTTGGTCTCCACCACTTCTGACAAAATATCTGTCGGCTGAAAGACACTAAAACACACGTGTAAAGCTTAAGAAAACTGCAATCAGGTCATAATTTTCTTTGAGTCACTATGCGCATCCCCTTTTGTCAATATACATATCTGTCATCTGATCTAATACTAACATAAAAATATTCTTTAGAGCAGCTTTAACATTATATTTATTTAGCTAAATTATAAAGCTGATTCAAACTAAATGCATAGCCACACAAGTATTATTTAAATAGTATAATAAAATATATAGGTCATTTCTGACATGTGGCTGCTTCAGTTGCATAAAAAAGCTTTTAAGGATTCACCTGTCGTACAAAAAACGGGTGAACGAAGATGTTTGAAAATGTCACGTCCATTAGTCAGTGGTTATGTCAGAATTAATGTGACAGGTTTTCTGCATTCCCGTCTCCTTGAGTGATTGCAGACAGTTGGAAACAAGCATTGTGTTTAGCAATAATCCAGGACAAAGCGCAGAGAAAACCGCTCTCTAAATGGGTCAGGAAAACTCCAATGTCTGATTGTCAAGGCACAAAAATTACATTTGTTATAAAGCTGAATATTGCAAACACTTCATAAGGGAACCGAAATGCACAATCTTAGACACTCATTATTCTTGCTGGATTGAAAATGTATTAGACTCTCACACCAGTGAAACATACTGATATTTTTTCACACCTCTATGTGTAAGGTGTGCATATGAGCTGATAATCAAGACCATCTCACGAGGGTTACACTGACAACCTATAATTTGCTCACAGATTTGCTGTTATACAGTGTTTAATCACATCAGTACCAACGTGTATCGCATGAGACTTGAGCTATGTGAAAACACTGTGAAAATGATTCACATAAATTGTTTTTCTTAGAAATGATTTCTTAATTTGAAGGCTGGTTGTACTTTTGAAGTTTCTCTTCATGGACTGTTAAGTCTTCAGAAAGATTAAATACAGATTTGAGCATGGAGGTTGATTCCTTCCTACGCTCAGGGATTTTCTTGAAGCATATGTCTGTATCTCATGGCCCGTTTCTATAGAGGACCTCCTTCAGACCAAATTTAGGTTCATTTCCACTTAGGTTCACTGAAGAAGGTCAAATATGGTTAAATGTTCCAGATAAACAAATAAAAAGATAGAAAGATAACCTAGAGGGTAAAACATCTTGAACTTTTAGCGGCGGGTTTGGTAGCGCTCTACTTTACGGGACCGTAACATTTCTTTATGATCGCCCTGGGAGTTTTGTGGAAAGAACAAAGTAATTTGGTACAAATTATATTGATAATATTAATTTTCTTGAAATAAAACTGGACTGGAACACAAGTATATCATTATTGGTTTATTATTAGAAACTTTATCCGACAAATTTCACATTTTTGCAGATTCGGCTAATGCGATTCTTGAGACTGACAGATATTTGGGTTTTTAAAAAAAATTATCGACGATGATACATTGGCCAAGTATCTTGTTTCACATAAACACATAACATAAACAAATGATTGTGATATTTTTGTACTGCAATGTCTTCAGTCTGTAGCTCTATTGTGCACTGAGGCTACGCTAGGAATCAATCAGATCTAAACACAGTGTCTATTTTCCACATAATTTGCTCAAAATGATCCAGTTCTTGACAGGAAACTTCTTTCAAAATGTTAAAAATCTATACAGAAATTACAATTCATTAAACATGTAAAATACTAGCACAAAATTTTAAGCTACCGGCAGCTTCAGAACAAAAATATCAGCACTGTCGCTGGCCTTTAAAAAGCCACGTCCGTCAAAGCTTTCTTCTCACCAAACAAGAGACAATGATAGATATCAGTTCTCTGAGCCAAGCAGCCTGGCCCTGCCTGCCGCCTGAGGCTGACCTCTATTCTGTTTCTCATCAGTCTAACACTCACAGTGTGACAGACACACAGAGAAGCAGCCACAGTCGCTGCACACGCTGCAGCTTCACTGTAGTCTATGCATTACACGAAACCACGCATGGAATAGGTGAACTGGCAATGATTCGATTAAACAATCTCACATTTTCTGGTCATGTACGGCATCATTTATGAGATGTTGAATTGGCAAGTTGTCACTGTGGATGTTTTTTCAGCTCCAAAGCCTATTGCATTGTCAAAAGCAATTCCAGTCTCTATTATACAGCCTAACTCTCGACTCTTATGCTTCATCTAGTTACAAGGAAGTAGGAATGATAATCCAGAGCTAGCTTCTGTCAGCACAGCAAACCCAGCTCCTATATATCTATCCAGAGTGTGCTGTCTTTGTGTTGCGACTGCATCCCCCTCTCTCTTTCTCTTATAGTCATTGTATTAATCAGTCGGTAAGACTGTGAGGGTTTATGTCAGAAAACGGCCTCCCCACCCGACGAGGAACAGCAAAAGAAAAAGATGTTTACACAGCCGGTGCAGACATGAGAAGTTTTAGATGAATAAATAATGCCCGGGATTAAGTCCCCCCCTCGCTATTTTTAGTCCCTGTGATTATTCCCTGTCCTTCTCCCCACTTTTTTTCCCACTGTTATCCTAAAGCTTAACATGCTCTAGCTGCCATGGAAACTGCACCATTGTTATAAAGGCAGCTATATAGTGGAGGAGGGGAGCCAAGAAGGAAGCAGATCTTCATATTGCACTGCTATTGTTTTGTTTTGTTTTTGTTTTTCCGGTCTGTTGTTATGATAATGTCACATTGATGTTAAAAATCAAGTTTGTTGCTGCAGGTATAAGCAATGAAAATAATGCACAAGCACAATAAGCTGTTAAAAATAATAAAAATTCACTATTAAAATCGAACAAAAAGAAAAAGATTGATAAAAAAATGCAGCATTTATGATGTGAAAGTGGTGAGATCAGATGTATGCAGTGCCAAACTCTCGAGTTAGATGCAAAATATAGCTGCTGAGGAGGGGGAAAAAAAAATGTGAAGAATCATATTCACGATAACAGGTGCACAGGAGGTCATACATATGCACAAAAGCTGGAAGGTGAGGCACGACTCTGATATCAGCAGTTGATTTTTTTAAAAAAGCTGTTTTTTTCCCCTCAGTAGCAGCACGAGGGAGAGAGAGAGAGAGAGCAGAGAGTTAAAACTGATCTAATGAGACAGCGTGATCACAGCCTCGCCTTCAGATCTCACAAACAACACGGGCATATCTTCCCGTCTTTTCTGCTGATCCGCGCAGCCCGTTCCTCTCACTATGGCTGCCTGCTTTCATGTTTCAGAAGCCAAGAGTTAAAGACCAAAAAATTTATTTAAATAAAAAAATAAAATAAAATGGCCTCGGCAGAGGCTTTTACTTTGTAGATAATTTGCTTGAGGTAGGGAGGGAGGACCTGTCAAGGTCTTGTGCTACAGGTCTGTGTGCATACAGTGTAACCCAGATGATTATGTTGGTGGGCGAAATGTCTCGACATGAAAGAGTTTTCCAGGTCTTTTATTAGAAATAAACCAGTTACTATGAGTCATTTCTCAAATAATGTGATGAATGGATATTTTGTTATCATTACTAATATCAATATTATTACTTTTGGTGTTCTGTGGTAGTACAAATGTTTTCTCAGAGGCCTTTTAATCTGAATATGAAGAGGGGCGTCTCTGAATTCACAGGAAGAATTTGCAGGGTGGTGTTTTTAATATTTCCAAAAGCAAAAACACACAACAGCAAAAATGTAAAGACAACTTTTTGTCTAAGTTAAGTTTTACGTTAGCATGCAAGGCTAACACTTACTAGCTAGTTGCCCAGCATTACCAAAGCAAAGCAAAATATCCTTTGCTAACTACTTTAATTTGTAGTGTTTCAGACTATATAAGTAAAAGCTCTGTTCCTGGGAGCTAATGCTGCTACTTGTCATTTGAGCTGACAAAAATCAACGTTCAATGCCTAAAAATGAGTATAAATATCACAATTATCAGCTTTCAGCTTAAATGTGCTAAATACTGTTGAGAAACTACCCAGAACACTCAAAGAAAGTTGCAGGGTCTGACTGATATCATTTAGCTATACTGTTCGCTGTCCAAAGAGCCCCGTCGCAGTTGTTCAAATAACCTAAAAGCACATCGCCCTCTCTGTAATTAACTGTGTTTAATGTGCAATAACAACAACAAGCCATTATATGAAATGAGGCCGCCAAAGTGCCATCCACGTTGCTAAATATGAGGCAGATTGAGTGGCTTTTCATAAGGGTCAATCACAACAACAGAGCACCCAGCTATTTACAGCAATTAGCACACTTGACTGAGAGCCGTAAAGAATGGCTGGCAGCCGGCGCCGGCAAAGGGCCTCAGGAATGATCTGAACAACAGAACGTGTCGACTGTTTCGGGGGATGTACGACTTTTAAACTCCATGTTTGGATTCAACTCTGATTATCAACTAATCCTAAACTATACACAAAAGTCCCTTTAATTTGCTCCGTTAAAAAACAGGAGTACTCGATAGGAGTACTACTCAGCCAGTGAAGATGGTTCCATAATGTGTTGCATTATGGGAAGTGTAGGATCCAGCTTTATTGGAGCTTGACCCACACCATGAATCAAAACTAAGGACATCTCTGCCATTGCTGTCAATTTTTTCAGATGTCTCTTGTGAGTTCCCCAACTTTGTGTTAGTGCAATACGAAAATCACTGGAGCGCAGCTTTTCATAGCAGAGTGAGTCCAGCTATCAATCATTTAAATGTCAACTTTAATTTTGCAAAGGCTGATGAATTAGTGAGATGAGACCATAGACTGTATAAAACATGGATGTCGTATCCGTGACATAATCCACAGGTTTCTGAAGAGACCTTATGAAGCTCAAAGCATGTTGGCTCTGGTCGTTGCCATCTTAGCCATTCTGCCTCTAGAAATGGGCAAAGAAGTGGATGCCAGGTTGAATGACGCCTGGGTGCTCAAACAGTCCACCTGTAACCACTGACAGTATAAAGAATGGACAGTATATGCATGACCCATAGGTTTTTGAAGAGCCATTTAGAAACTCAAAATCTGTGGCACTGGCTGCCGCCATGTTGGAAGTCCTGCCTCTTCCGTCTCCTGACTAATCTAAAAATCGGCAAAGACGTCGATCAACGCCTGGTTGGTCAAACAAGCTACCTGTAACCACGCCCACATGTCAATCAAAGCGGCCATGCTGTTAATTATGCATAATTTTAAGCCTTAATATCATTTGAATAAATGAGCTAAATAGAAATTCACCCTCAGTACAGTTGTCATGAACGGGGAAATTAGCTATAGAGACCAAAACCGTTTTTTGTACCAGGCTGTAAACACGTTTATTTCTGCTGTGAAGTTGGACATTTTAACATGGGGGCTTACGGAGATTGACTCGTTCTGTAGCCAGCCTCGAGTGGACGCTTGAGGAACTGCAGTTTTTGGCATTTCTGTGTTGGCTTCACTTCACAGCCACGGCAGTTACCGCTTGGACGAGACACAGCTATAAAACTCTCATAAAAGTTCAAACTACAAGTACTATATACACAACATGTTAGTGCTTGTGCGTCATCACACACTCTGTTTATGATTTAATAAGTCAACAAATCGTCTGCATGGACGCACTTTACCTTTATCATTAATTTTGATTGGTCTTTTTCACCACAGTTCACAGAAGCATGCATGAGGAGCCTGTATTATCACTATTACACCATTATTATTAGGAGCACTGCAAGCAAGAGAGAGTTTTGGTATACAGTTTACAAATGTCTTTCAACTACCAATTGTTTTACAATTAATCTAACATCTTCTGTTGCACATGTCCGATACATGTGCGACAGCGTGTGCTGCCGTCACGTCGATATTTTAGCACAAAGTGTTGTTTTAAAGAGTGTATCCGAGGCCGTCCACCACCCCGGGCGCTCTGCGAGCTGGACCATCGTGTCGACAGCGACACGGCCTGGGTGGCTGCAGCTGCACGTGCTTGCTTCTGCACGCTGGCTACCACCCCATGGGCCTCTGGCACTCTCTGACAACAGCTCTGGCAAATGGGGCATCAGCTGAGACAGACATACACACACATACACTCTGCCACCCTGCATCAGCACAAGTGTCAAGCCTCTTGTGTTGTGTTTGCGATTAAAGCTGCAGTCAACAATGGGGATAAAAGAGGAGCTGCAGCAGAAGAGGATTTCATCTCCAGCATCCTGCCATTTTACAACATTTAAACAAAATTAACAGAGAAGGACTGACATCCATTTCTCAAACATTTTACACTAACATCAGCTCTTCTGTCTGTATCTACCATCATACTGTGGGCTGCAACTATCAATTACTTTCACTCTACCACCATGTTTTTTGATGAATCAATCAATTAACTAATTGTTTGATCTAAATATGAGTAAATAGTAGAAAAATGTTGTTGCTTGTTTGCTTGTTTTATCCAACCAACACTTGACAAGACTGAAGATATTAAGTTTATCATCACAAAGCAATGTAACAAAATTGTTGGGAAATGAACTAATATTTGGCATATGTGCTTTAAAAAATGACCTACATCAAAAATCAAATGATTTCAATTTTCGGCCCATCAACTAATCAATTATTATTGTTTGTTTCTGCTGGAATCGCCGTGCAGAGCTGCCTAGTAGTGCACCTAAAAATGCAATCATTGATTTTTGGATATTACAGAACAAGCTACAAAACTAGTTATGGCAAACATTTCTTATTTATGTGTCCGGCAGACAGATTAGTATTCGTTTGGGGTTGACCTGACAAATGTTGAAGTCTAATATTTCCTCTTCTTGTCTGTGAAGGTTCTCTCAAGAGGGTTAATCCAGAACTGAAGAAGCTTCTTGGATGAGAGGCGAAACGTCTTCACGGATCTACAACCAAGTCCAGAATTAACCTTCTTGAAAATATTTGGCTCCGTTTTGGTCACATTTTGCCAGAGAAAGACAGAAATAGCTGTTAAATGCTCCACTATGTTTACTACTACTACTACTACTCGCTAACTTGTCTGCTGTTTGGTGTTGGGCAGATAGCATATGGTGGGTTTATAGCCAAGCTTTTTTACAGTGTGAGAACAGCTGTCTGCTGCAGCTGGAAATCAGGTGTTGAAAGCCCGAAAACAAAAAAACTATGAGCTAGACGAGACTGAAAAGCTCCCTGCGACTAAGA
Source organism: Miichthys miiuy (assembly GCA_036365135.1). Classification (NCBI taxonomy): domain Eukaryota; kingdom Metazoa; phylum Chordata; class Actinopteri; family Sciaenidae; genus Miichthys; species Miichthys miiuy. The sequence goes on along the minus strand of CM071614.1, from coordinate 19,256,473 downwards.
GAAAGCAGAATTTTGTGATATTTCTATGTCAGTTTGTCATTTCAAGGCACACCATGAACATTGCACGTCGTCAATTGTTCCATTGTTGTTATGAAAAATATTGATTGGTGCAGCTCTCTGCCATCAAAGCTCTTCTCTGACCCTGGACAATTCTACAGTACATCTGTTGATACTCAACATTTTCAAACATTTTCCTCTCGCTGCCATGCTCAAGATGCAAATTTGCAAAGTCGCCAGGTGCAGCTAAAGGCAGAGGCACCCATGTTTTGTTTTGGGGTTTTTTTGCCGGTGCCCACTGAAATGTAATTCAAACAGCGATCACCCTCTTGTAGCCTCTTCATATGCCAATCAAGCAGAACAAGCTCTTCAAATGGTTCATGTCTGACAAAACCGTTCTGAGATGCCGTGCCTGTTTCTGGGGCATTCCACGCGGTAATTATGGGGGTAAACAGAGCAGCTGATTCTATTGTGTGGTCCGATACACTGAAAAGGTCACTGATCTGTGGACTGAATGGATGCCTTGGGAATTACAATAAACCCTTTGTCTCCACAGAGGAACCAACCCATCTCACCTACTGTTCCCTTCCCATCTAATCAGTATGGAGAGGCTGGCAGCAGGAGACATGACATTGACGAACCACAGGCCTTTCCCATAGAGCTGGGCAGAGGCATGCTGGGGGAAGTCTATTGAGTTATGCTGCCACCCCCCTCTGCCTCTCATCAGGCTGGGCTGCTGGGAAAATTGGCACGCAGAGGCTGAGGTCAGAACAGTCCAACACAGCTTCTTAGGAAACAGGTCCCTTCTGTTCATGTCCGCCGTCTCATACGTCCTCCAGGCTCAGGTGAGGAAAGAAAGTGCCGACTCGTTTTAATGGCAGAAAGATAAAAGTAGCCGTAGCCAAATGGCAGACACCAATAGGTCACAGTAAAGGGCAATGGGCTTTACAGGCGCACCGGCTCGGACTAAACTCTTATAGGTCACTGGTCAATACAGAGGAATAATTAATGAGTCGAATTTAGCCCAGGAAATTACTGTTTCCCTCTTCAAAGTGGCGAAGCTGGCAATCAATGGGAATTGAATTTGGTGCCAGGTGGTAAAATTGTAAGTGACAGACGGCACATGGTCATTTATCTCGCTGCAAAGCAAGAGACACATTTCAAAGTGAAGACAACTTTTCTTCTTTGCTTCAATAGCATTTTTAACAGCGGACAGCAGATGTAAAAAAAAAAAAACAAACAAAACAAAAATGTGTTCCTCCTCATTTCATCTCAAACACACTGATGTGTACAGCTGACTGTCATCTGGACTTTTTTCAGATGCTGAGTTTGGAGACTGATACTAAAACGGCTCAGCTGATACTTTACTCTGAGGGTTTGTTGTTCATAACGTGGTTTCCCACACTCTTTTTTTCATTAAACAAAAGAAGACAAAACTTCTAAAAAAAATCGTCTGAACACGAGCTGCTGCATAAGATCTCCACAATGTGCATTTTTATGTCTTTCTTGTTCTTTTCCCGGCAATAACAACGATCTCTGTGCGACTGGCGGTGCTCTCTCTAGCGGAAGCGATCAGTACAGTGTACAGATCTTTTATCTGACTCCATCCTGCTGCCTGTAAAAGCTAATGGATGTGTGCGCTCTACACAAGACACTACAATCTGTGATACTCTTTTGGCCAGTACCAAAAAAACTATTGAAGATAAATAACTAGCCTTAGAAATGAGACTGATAACATTTGATTTTGTTATTATTTTTCAGTGATGAACTAATTCAGTTTATTTCAGCACCAAAGTTCAAATATCTGTATCACACATACGTCTATATTGGTCAAATTCTACTAAAAGAAGTGTAAAACAGGCGATGAAGACCAGCTGCTCAGTTGTGTCGAGGCCACTGGAGATTAAACAGGTTTTATAGGTAAAGCAGTTACCTGTTTCCTGATTACAGTGGCAGCCTTTGTTCCCTATAAAAGATAAAGATAAGCCTGACTCGGGCTGCTCAGGAGCGTTAGCGATAAAAGGATTGAGCAGCCGGTCATGTCTGGCACCGTTTGGGTCTCCAGAATCAGAAAGGGTGCACGGTGCGATGTCATCATCTGTCTGCCATCGTGGCATAACACGCAGTGACACGAAGCCTGGCTTCCAAGAAAGAGCATGATGCAGAACGAGAGCAGACGATAGGAAGTCTGATGATTCACCCAGCGGTGACAGAACAGAACAGCCGTGTGAGCAAAGTACCTTCATGACAAAATATTAACGAAGGGAATTTATATGGCACTAGAACTGACGTAGTCGCTGACTACAACACTGCTGCACCATCAAAACAATTAGACAGTCTGAAAGACTCGTGTTTAGCTTGTTGTAGTTTGCTAGCCTCAAAGCTATTTGGGTCACTGTTTATCTAATAGGTAAACTTAAAGCTGCACTACTTATTATTTCTTTGTTAACAGTGGATTGAGTTATTATGTATAATGTGAAAAGGTGACAAACCCACAAAAGACTATCATCCCTCCAAAGCTCTCTGTAGCTTTTAGCCTCTTTTAGCTTATTGTTTTGGTTTGTGCGCCAGCAAATATTTTGTTCTGGTTTCCTCTCGCACACTCTCACACATTTCCAGCTGTTTTATGCAAAAAAAACCTCAGATAACCTCACTGCATGCAACATATTCATCACCAAACAGCAAACAGAGCTAGTGTTTAGATGCTATAGAGTCAGGTATTTGTCTCAGGGGTCGGTGAAGATCAAAACAGCACTGGAAAAAAAATAGAATATTGGACTATGATTCTCCAGGAGGCCAGAAACACAACTCCAAATGAATGCTAATGTTGCTCACTTCTCACTCTCGGCACGTCAAATACAGTATAGCTGGTCAGTGGCCTTGCACTTCTACTAGCATCATTTCTAGAGGTGTAATGTTTTGATGTGCCAATCGAGTCAGGTGACATAGTATAAAGAGCGAGGAAGTCCACATATAGAGGAGGTTGTAATGGATGGATGAGCCAGACAAACACAGGATTTTCACTGAGAAGCATGTCCTGTGTGAAACCAGAAGTCAACACCGACTTCTTTTTGACCTACTTTAAGTTACATTACATTCTTTATTTAACAAAAAACTAAACCTAACCAAACTGCAACTATTATATCTCATAAAATGTGAAATGTTTCTCAGCGAGCTTTATTTTAAAAGTCTTACCAGACATTTTTATTATTGCTAACTTTACCGCAGAGCTCTGCGCGGGCAAGACTGACGCAAGACCTACAGCATCCTAGTCTGAAGCATATTGCCACAGACACAGACACAAAAGTCAAATTAAGCTCTAGTATTAGCCAACACTGTTTGACTGACAGGTGATCACTGCATCAGCGCATCTGAACAAAGACCAAAAAAAAAAAAAACATGTGACTGATATTCAGAAATGACCTCATGGATGTGTAATTAACAAAAAGGTGAAATCACAAAATTAAAAGGAAGTGCCTCAGCGTCTAAATTAATATTAGATGCTATATTAGAAATAGGGAGGAGCTGCTCTGGTACCCGAGCACACACCCAGGCTTTATTCCCCCGAGTTGACACTGTGTGAGCATGACATGATGCTCCACGTAAATAAAGAGTGGTCACATTTAAATCACTGAATATTACCCAGAGGCCTTTAGATTCGGCCTTCAAAAAGTGACACTGACTGAGGCAGCTGATCCACTTTCCTTTTTTCTTTTTATTTAACTGCAGGCCTCAGTAGTTTGAACATGTCACATATTAAAATGCCACTTCAAGACTGATGATTTCTGATCACTCCATATCGTGCTCATCATCTGAAGGTCACGGTTTAGTGCACCTCTTAATAAACCATAAAGCAGATAATCCATCTGCCACAGAGCTTCTCTGTAGGGAGACTGTGGCATTTTCATACACAACCAGCTGATCCACACAATGCTGGAGGTGTTTTTTTTTTTTTTAAACACTAGGTTAGTGTGTTAAATTTGAATGAACAAGCCTGCAGCTGATGCCAGATATGACTGGCATAAGTTGATCACGTGATGATTTGTTTCAGATTATTCATTAAAAAAAAAAAAATCAGTTTCAGTGCAGATTACAGCTCCAGCATGCCTCATTCATTCTCACCTGACTATAATCTATTGTAACCAGCAGCTATTTTTTTTTTCCACCTTTAAGGTTTGTCGACGTCGACAGCAGCAGCAGAAGCAGCAGCAGCAGACAGCAGCCAGTCCGGTGTCCTACCTGTGGAGCAGAACAGGTGACAGTGTATGTGCGCAATGACGGACACTCACCAACTGATTTCAGAGCGCTTCACCGAGGAATTAAAAAAATAAATAAACCTAAAAAGGTGTCCGAAGTTGGAACTAGCCGCCGGTCACCATCTTCTGCACGGTTAGAGAAGAGAAAGTGCGCCGTGTCACTGGGTCCGTCCAGTACCGAACGTTGCACTGCTCCTTCATTACAGCTGACACCGCTGGACCCGCGGCATAGTGGACTACTCAGCGCTGATAGCAGCCGAGCACTTCACTGTGAGCCGCTCATTCCCAGCAGCAACAGGGGGAGGACCGTCAAGCCGCTCACACGGAGCCCGGAGGAGACAGGAAGGGAGGGGACCTTCAAAGTAAAAGCACAATAGCTGCTGGGAAAATGGTATCAGAATATGCACAGAAATCAACATGCAAACGACGTTTGCAGCACAAAAAACATATAATATTCTTCCCATTCTACTATACATAGTACAGAATATATCCTTTACTGAGAGCCTGTAAACATAAATAATAAAATCTGGGTGGGTTGGCATGTCAACACTACACTGTCAAAATAAAATTGTAAATTTATGGGAAATAACTCCAATTTTACACGAATTTTTACAGTAATGTTCTGTTTTTTTTTTTTTTTTAAATAGTATACAAACCAACGTAAAATTACGGACATTATCTGTAAATTAACAACCAAATTTCATCTGTGATTTGCTGTCTGATGCATTGTGCCTATGTTTAAGTCTCATAAATCAAGTAACTCAAAATAGATGATAAATGTATTGTAGTCTTTTGGTACAAGGTACAAGCATTATTGTTATTTTTTAAATATTCTTCCTCTTGTTGTTGTTGTTCTTCTTCTTATTATTATTAGTAGTAGTGTTTTTGTTTTATTTTGAAGTCACAGTGGTACGGCTTCCGGTGTAACTCTCGCTGCTTTCTCTCGCCGCTGCGCCTCAAAGGTTTGTACCATTCTGATTTTACTAAGGGGTGCACCGTATCTACACATTCAGATATTAAGAAATGGAATCGCCCTTTCACCTGTTATTTGATTGGATCCGATCACTCATCTATTTGTGTTCGGTCCTGAGCTACATGAATTATTTATTTTTGCTCCTTATCTCATTCCTATTACAAACATAATGAAATTGTGACACATGTATTGTAGATACTACTACCTTAAAATAGAAACAGTGGTCATGTAAGAGCAAAATCAGCTGTGATTTCACCTAAGGCTGTCAACAGGCTTTTTTTTACAGACTCAATATTTAGTTTTGTGGGAAGCAGAGGTGCTAAAATCAGTTAAACTTATGACTTTCTCCATTTTTTTATTGGGATTTATGTGTTGTGCACATGTATTTGTAGTAGAGGTTTGACTGTTTTTATTTATTTATTATCAGTAATATGTCTATAATACTATAACAAACTTATTTCCAATCCCAATTAGGGCAAGACAGGTTGGATCTATCACATGTGAGTATACAAACAAGTGACCAAAGACCTAAAGGCACATGATCAGACCACTGAAAGTATAAAGAATGGACAGCGTACATGAGTCGTTTTGAAGCTCAAAATGTGGAGATGTGGATCATTAGAGGACCTGAGGTGGGTCAAATGACACCTGAGTGCTCAAACAAGCCATCTGTAACCACCTATCTGTCAATCAAAGTGGACACACTGTTAATTCTGCATAACTTTAAGCCTTAATATAATTTGAACCAGTGAGTTTAAAAAGAATTCAGACTCAGTACAGCTGTCATGAACGGCGAAATTAGCTATAGAGACCAAAACTGTTTTTTGTACCAGGCTGTAAACATGTTTATTTCTGCTGTGAAGTTGGACATTTTAACATGGGGGCTTATGGAAACTGACTCGTTCTGTAGCCAGCCTCAAGTGGACGTTTGAGGAACTGCAGTTGTTGGCACTTATGCATTGGCTTCACTTGACAGCTACGGAGGTTGCCGCTTAGGGCCAGACAGACCCAGAGAGTTCAACTCAGCCAGCTACAGCTGGAGAACATAAGGTAACTGCAATTACTGTTATGTACAGTGACATATATAGGCCAACAGTAGTACAACAGGATGTGTGATTTGGTTATAGATCTAAGTAATAGTAATTAGAGCTAGAGATACGACTGGGTACATCGCAGATTAAATGAGCTTCAGTATATCAGTAGTTTTTTTAACGCGTTAGTTCAGCGTTCCTGTCTGTGGCTGCTTTGATATACAGTATGTTGGTCCATGCTAATAGCACTACAGTGTACCATTAAACCACTGATAAACCTGTCAAATACATCAATATTAACTCAGAACCACAGAGAAAATGAGAGAGCGCATGTTGTACTGATAATACTATTGACTACTGAGTAGCCTCATAAGCAGCCACATGAGGTTTTAGGATTATAATGAAAAATACATCACTTTAATCAACATCAGTCCCTCTAGGAATGTTGGCATAACATTGTAATGAAGCTGTTACCTGCTTAACATCAAATTAATTTAAGCGCTCATTAACGCATGCAGTGATGTGAACCGTGCTTTTTTTTTGAGGATGTGGTGAGCCTGCTGCTCTGTAGACTGGAGGAAGATGAAGGTGTGAAGAAGAAGTTTTATTCACAGGTGAGCGCCTTCGATGTATTTATGAAGGTCAGACACAAACAGATGGAGCCATCCTCCCTCCTCCCTCCCAAATGCTTTGAAATCGCTGTCTGACTTTTCTTGTCACACCTGACTATGTGCTGCGTCTGGTGAAATTAAATCAGTATTACTCTTATTTGCTCTTATATGGGTATATGATTGGGATATAAAGTGACTTTGCACAGGCCATGCTATTAATTATGCATAATTTCAACCTTAACATAATTTGAACAGTTAGTTATATAGAAATTCAGCTTCAGTACAGTTGACATGAACGAGGAAATAAGCTGCAGAGACCAAAACTGTTTTTTGTACCAGGCTGTAAACATGTTTATTTCTGCTGTGAAGTTGAGCATTTTAACATGGGGGCTTATGGAGATTGTCTTGTTCTGTAGCCAGCCTCAAGTGGACGTTTGAAGAACTGCAGTTTTTTGGCACTTGCCTCACTGGCTTCACTTGACAGCCACGGAGGTTGCCGCTTGCTATAAGCAGGAAAAGGTCCAAATGAGGCAAGGATAAAAGGATAAAGGGCTGGTAAGTATTCTGACTGAATACAGGTGTGCAAGTGAGTGATGACAAATGATGGAAGAACAGTGAGGACTACTGCTGGACAGGTACTGAAATGATTGGAGAGCTTAAATGAGTAGTACTCCTGTAAATGTGTCAAATCGATGGACATTTCCTTTAATGGCTGACAGCAAAATATACAAAAAAGTTCTGTCACCGCAACCGTCTAACCACACTGAACAGATTCAGGTTTAGTTTAAATGGAAATACTCTACTAAGGTAAAGAAATGTGTTTGTGCACAGGTACATGCTGCTCCTTTAGCATTCTGTAGTCTTCCTCTTGCCTGTGTTTTTCCATACATATGACCTCCACAGTATCTACTGATCATGTCCTCCATTAGAGGGCAAGCAGTATGTATGAATCACTGACTATAAAGTAATATAAATATTTATTTATGATACAACTGAAAACAAAATTTCTTTTCCAGGCACAGAACCCAGAATAGTGCACAAGTCTCATTGGCGCAGCAAAGTTAATATAGCTTATGAAGTTTCAATATGAAAAGTTTCAATTTATGAAGAACAATAACAACATATCTCCAGAGGCGGGTGAAGGATGTAATACGCTGGCTTATTTGCAGACTTTAATACCAACCAGTTTGTGTTTCTTAGATTAGATTAGAATAATATGGGATGGTGGAGGAGGCACAACTCAACAAAGATTACAAAGCCACAGTAATCACAGTTTTGATTACACATTGGTTTCTTTGTTGTTGTTGTTGTTTATTGAAAGGTTGCACATGAATACTGCTACTTACACTTGAGGACTTTGTGGTATATGGTGGTATTTCTTGTCTTGTGGCTAAACGGCTAGAAAATCGTGCCATCCCTTCACCTACTACCCAAAACTAACCTAAAATGATCTATTTATACACCCGGTCCCCATCTGCAAGTAGTGACACAAACAAAAACTAGACACACTGATGGCTCCTACACATAGTTTAGTGAAAGATGTGGTTTTAACATGAAATATACCAAACGTCCCTTTGAATCTACCTGAATCACATAGACTATATTTGACATGAAGCACATTTAAGTGTTATGATAGTAAATAATAGGACTATAGGACTAAGAAATGGTTTCGCTTTTGCGCATTAACATACAATTGGTCAAACGTTTGGCGTGACACCTCATTAAGCCAATCACAGTGTGGATGTTATGTGGGTGTTGTTCGTATAACGCCCTAACATAAAGTCAACATACAAGATGTAATTTACCCAAATTTACCCGAACAAAGCCGGAAGTAGGGCGAATTTGCCGTTAAAATAAAACAAGCATAGTCAACAGTGTCTAAAACAACTGTCATAATACTATTGAATTGATAAATTTTTGTTGTATTCCATATTATCATGTAATAATATTTACCCCATAATGAATAAACAAACTGAAATAGCATGTCCTGTAATTGCAAGTAACGGTCAATGGCTTGAATCTTTTATTTTGAAAGAGCGGCACGGATTTCCGTCCGTTACTTGTGAGTGACTTGACATCGCCATTTTGGCTCAGTTTCTTCCTGAAGTTTTTTCTTTTTGTGGAAGATTTCACGACTTTTCATCGGAGTTCTGCTTTTAAAAAACAGACATGGGAGCTTGTTTAGCAGTTAGTTCCCTGGCCAGCTGTGTGAGTATAACTTTACCAACTGTAGAGTTTCTAGATGATATACGTAGATTTTTATTTTTCACACTTCCTTAAACTGGTATAGCGAGCCGAGACACAATGACAACATCGTCGTCATGTGAAAGTAGCCGTTAAAATCAGTTATTTTACTGTAGACACATTTAAGTTAACGTACATGTCTGAACACATTTATTATCTGTACTAGTTAAATTTTAATCATTTTAACTAGGTAACATTACAACCTGTACCACTTTGTTAAGTTTAGCATTATACCCGAGTTAAACACACTTTTAGACCGACTGCGTGTTGTTTTACGACGTGCAAGGTGGTATTAAATGGCCCGATTCCTGATTAAGAGTTTGGTGTGGGAGCTGGGGCGTCTTTACGTTGTCTTTTGGCTTTATTTAAAGTTTTAAAATAGGGTCTATTAATGTTGTAACGTGTATAAAATGTCCTCTGTCTGTTGGACCTGTCATAACTGAAAGGTGTTTTTTTTTTTTTTTTTTTTTAACGAAGGCGTTATTTCCGGGATCTTAAGTCATCCCCTTTGCAGTGGGGCGTCACCATTTTGTTGCTCTTTACTTTAACACTGATTTATATTCAATGTTGTTGTGAATTTACTCTCACTGGACTTTATTTTACAACACAGACTCGTGTACATATATGTTGACACTATTTACTTAATGTTTGTTATGCACCGAAACACCAAGACTTATTGCTTGTATGTGAAAACCTACTTGCTACTGTTACAATAGGGTGATTTTATTTATCATTTGTTTTTGATGCTTTATTTTGAGAAATATAATTTGTTTTTTTTTTTCTCTAAAAAAAAAATAAATCAAAATAAGACATCCTTTTCAAATGTTAGGCTAAATGTTGTCTAAACACAAGCAGCCTTACCTTAGCCGTCATGTTGTACCAGAAAAGTATTGATATTTGATATCCAGTCCTTTTTAATTTTACACAATTAAAAACATGTAAAACTCACTTTATATGTCATTTGAAATATCCCATGTTATATTCTTAAAGGACCAGTGTGTAGGATATGGAGGTATCCAGTGGTGTAGTTAGCGGATTGCAACCTTGTCCACTCGGGAGAAACTACAGTGGCCACAAAATGTGCAGAAAATGTGAAAACACCCAATCTAGTTTAGTTTAGTTTGTCCGTTCTGGGCTACTGTAGAAACTCGTGGACTCTGTGGAAGAGGATCCGCGTCTGTAGATATGAAAGGCTCGTAACAAAAACATAATGATTCTTATTTTCAGGTGATTATAAACTGATAAAAACATAGTTATGCATATTATAAATCTAGATCTGACCTAAATCTGACACACTGGACCTTTAAGTAAACTGTGTTTGAGATATTAGTAAGTGTTTGTTGCCGAGGCGGTCAGTCTGAACCGTGGAAACTGGATTACACCCAAGGCTTGTGTACCACTCTGGTGCACACTCATATATTTTTAGTGAAGCATGGCTGATCTCAGCTACAGTCTCACACCTCAGACCGGCAAGACTGCACCTACAGGGATCCTCTGTGATCCTGGATAACAAACACGGATGGCAGCTCTGATCGCAGACCTGATTCTGACCGCTGTAAATCATTTGTCTCTGCTTCTCTGGAAGCGTACAGAAGAAGGAGAAAGATGGTTGCCCTGACAGCAGACGCACTGTTATTTGTTTTGTTTTTGTCGTTTTAAGCCATGCATGCATTACCCTGATTATCCCACACCCCAGAGTCCTGTCCCTCATCAAATATGAACGCGTACAAAGGCCCTGCTAATTCTCTCCCCTGTCTCTTCTCCAGGCGTCCTGTTTGTGCGGCTCAGCCCCCTGCCTCCTGTCAGCATGCTGCCCGTCGACGTACAACTCCACCATGAGTCGGCTGGCCTTCTCCTTCCTGATGCTGCTGGGGACTCTGGTGTCTGTCATTATGATTCTCCCGGGCATGGAGCAACATCTGAAAAAGGTACATTTTCATAAGACTAGATGTGATGGTCCACACGGGGCTGTTTCATCAGGCTCTTTAATCATTTCATAAGGCAAACTGAGTATTAATACATTTTCTGGAGCCGTGTGTGATTTCCATTTCCACACCAAATAGGAAAATAACTCAGACGGGTTTCATAATGCTGTAACCCAGCAACAGTGATCCTGTGGACAGGATGTTTTTTATTATGCATTTTTTAAGCAGTAGTCTCAGATGAAGTGATCTTAAAAAACACTCTACAGTTGACCTAATTAATCCACGCCTGTCCTCTGCCCATTATTTCCTTTCCTAGATTCCAGGTTTCTGTGTTGGTGGCTCGGGCATACCCGGCGTAGAGAACTTGGTGAACTGTGACGTCATTGTCGGCTACAAGTCGGTGTACCGAATGTGCTTCGCCATGGCCTGCTTCTTCTTCTTCTTCTCCGTCATCATGATCCGAGTGCGCAGCAGCAAGGACCCCCGAGCCTACCTCCAAAATGGGTTCGTACAGTAGCAGTCCCACAGTCCCCGCATGATTAAGACACGCTGCACTCTGGTGGCCAAACATGGGGACTGCACATCTAACACTGTATTCATACTGAGATAAAAAAATACTTTCTGTACATACTCTCATTAACTTAATTTCATTCTTCACAGTTTCTGGTTTTTCAAGTTCCTGATGCTGGTCGGAATTACCGTGGGAGCTTTCTTCATTCCTGATGGCACCTTTAACACAGGTATGACACCCAGTCCAGTGCATTTTTTTTTTTTTTTTTAGTGTCATTTTTCATTTCATGTCAACCCTCCAGCAGGTCACACAGATCAGAAAGTCTGTGTTTTTATTTTGTAAACTCGCTTTTTAGATTAGATTTACATTTTCAGAGCTGGTCTCTCTATTTCTAGAGAAGCTATGCTCGCATTTTTTATTTAAACAAGGCAGATTGTTAGTTTGTGTTCAGGGTAAATAACCACGATGTTAAGTTTCAGTTTTATTGGTCAGACAGTGGACATTTATGTATGTAGGTTAACACAGGGACAGCAGTACAATATAATATATCTTTTAAATATATACCTGTGTCATAGCACCACCTAATAACCCTCTAAACTAAAGTCCTGGATCCTCCTCTCTCTGCTCTCAGTGTGGTATTACTTTGGCGTGGTGGGCTCCTTCATCTTCATCATCATCCAGCTCATCCTGCTCGTGGACTTCGCCCATTCCTGGAACCAGTCCTGGCTGGTGAGGGCAGAGGAAGGAAACACCAAGTGCTGGTTTGCAGGTAGAAGAGCAACACAGAGACTCCATTTATCCCAGCAAACCTTTAAACTCAAGTCTAAAATTGAAGGTTTTCCCAATGGGCTTTTGAAGGGCGATATGTTGCCACAAAATGACACACATTGCAGGGTGGAAAAAGTCAGTTTAACCACCAACACTGTGTTGGAATTAGTTCTATTAAGTCTACTACATTTTGATTTTCATGCAATCGTCCAATGACTCTTTGCTCACGTCTTCCTCGCAGCTCTGCTGTCCATCACCATCATCAACTTCGCCTTGGCTTTCACTGCCATCGTGCTCTTCTACGTGTTTTACACCAAACCTGACGACTGCACGGAGCACAAGGTCTTCATCAGCCTCAACTTCATTTTCTGCATCATTGTGTCCATCGTGGCCATTCTGCCCAAAGTTCAGGTAATGAAGAGACTCTAAAGACAGACGTGTTCTAATCCCTAATGAATAATACTCCACACTACCAATGATGTCTGTATGTTTGTAGGGGATAAGGATATCTGCTATTTTAAGCTCAACCTAGAAGACGAGCTAACATTAAATTAGCATTTTGTCCTAGCTGTGACCTCCTGTTGTCTCTGTGCGTGAGGACAAAATGACCCGAGTGATGAATAGAGTTTTGTTTTACCGGCTCAAGGATTTATTTTCTGACTCATCCTCGTGCTGTATCTCCACAGGAGGCTCAGCCAAGCTCAGGCCTGCTCCAGGCCTCCCTCATCTCCCTCTACACCATGTACGTCACCTGGTCAGCGATGACCAACAACCCCAGTAAGTCCAAAGAGTCACTACACGGACGCATTTTATTCAGAACTTGAACCAGGATAGCCCTGGTAAATGTATTCAGTCCTAGTTGCCATGCTGTTTACACTCTTTGTTTCTGTCCTCCAGACCGGCAGTGTAACCCCAGTCTGTTGAGTCTGGTCCAGCCTGCCGATGCAACTCCACCACCAGGACCTGTTCTTCCTACCACAGCCCCTGAACACACCCAGTGGTGGGACGCACAGGGCATTGTGGGATTGATCATCTTCTTGTTTTGCACTCTTTACGCCAGGTATTCTACCGTTACTGCCTGTCGTCATCATGTCATCACTATCATCACTATCATTGTGATTTGCCTTCACTTGGTACGTCAACTTTTTGTCTCTCTCGCAGTATCCGCTCCTCCAACAACGCCCAGGTGAACAAGCTGATGCAGACAGAGGAAGGTCAGGGTCTTACCACCATCGAAGAGGCCCCGTGGGTGAGGACGGAGTCCGACGGGCCATGGACAACGAAGAGGATGGAGTCACCTACAGCTACTCCTTCTTCCACTTCAGCCTCTTCCTGGCCTCCCTTTACATCATGATGACTCTCACCAACTGGTACAAGTAAGTATCTGTTATTTGTCTCTCAGCTAGCTCCATCACACTTCTCTGACAACACTTGAACCCTCTCTGACTTTGTTCTCGGCCCATCAGGCCCGATGTCGACTACCTCACCATGCAGAGCTCCATGCCGGCAGTGTGGGTGAAGATCAGCTCCAGCTGGCTCGGCTTGGGCCTGTATCTCTGGACCCTGGTGGCCCCGCTGGTGCTCCCCGACAGAGACTTCAGCTAAACACGTGGCTGTTAGCCTCTTTGCTCTTTGCACCAAGATAGCTTTAGCTTCGCTTTACAGCTCCACATTTAAAAATCGGAGAAGGAATTTTTTACCTGAAGCCACCGCATGCGTTACCTAAACGTTGCCTTTTGTGGCTCGAGCTGAAGTAGTTTGAGTTGAGCTTTAATCACACATTCCAGTTTTTTCCACCTCAGGTTCTTCCTTCACTGTTACAGTGATTTTAATTGAGAGCACTACATGCCTTTTTTTTTTTTTTTATAGGATGAGACCAAATGAAACTTAAATCATCCCTGAGGACTTTGTTTCTCTACACTTATGTCTGTTGTTTGTACTTTTTTTTTTTATCACTTTCTTTAAATCAGTTTGATCCCGTGGATGTTTGAGATTTGATTTTTCTAGTTATTCATTATTGTACAGCTTTGTTCTGGAGCCCAGAGTGCCTTATTATATATTGCACACTGTTATCCAAAGGGACCATTTTTAATATCTTTAATTGTAAAGTTGCTTCCACAATATTCTGTATGTTCACTTTTCATTAAAACAGTAACGTTGAATCTGTTTTGAAGTCTTTAATCAGATTGTAGGTAACGTTTCTGTCCTGTAGGTGGGGCTGTTGGCCATCAAATTAGACCTTTCCTCTGTAGGAGACACGCCAAATTTCATTATGTGGAATAGATTTGGATATATGTGCACGATTTCTAAATGTGTATGATAAGCTGTTCTGTTTTTACACACTACTTTGGGAATCGTCCGTGTTTTCTCCAGAAGCTGCAAACACAATGTCATCAAGTGCGGTCAGCAGGGATTTCCAAATGCTTCACTGCCCTCCCTCCATTAATCACATGATCCTGCTAAAATGTGATTTATTGTGTTCCTTCGATGCAGGATTCCCTAGTGAACACACACACACACACACACACACACACACAGCACGAGAGCACACACATTTGGCAAGTAGAGGGAATGTGTTTTTCCCCTATCACAAGATCAGCATGAGAAAAGTGTGTGTGTGTGGGGGCTGAACACAACACTTCATTATACTTCACAATATTCATTCAAGGCTTGTGTTGGGGAAGAACGACAAATGGACGACCTCTGAAGTCGTGCTTGAACATCTGGTGGCAAATCTCAGAGACCCGAAACGTTACTGTGTCGATTTATCCCGCACAGTCATGATATAATATCTTTTAAACACCTCTACGACTTCCTCATTTGTGCCTTTTCGGATTATAAATTATAAAACAGTTTACATGCTTCATAACAGTTCAAAATCATGGAGAATTATTAACACATTGATAAAAGTTTGCACAAAAGAAAGATACAACGGAAATGCAGGCGCTAAAATATCCAGACTTGTAGTGCTTAAAATATGCTACAGAACTGGAAACTACATTTCCCACAATGCAACCATCAATAGTATATTTCCATTAGATCCTCACTGTTTGATGAAGTCAAACCCTGCATGTCCAGCATGCTTTCTTTAAAAATATCTCAAGTCTCCAAACCAAAGACTGAGAGAGATGATGTCCCAGTTCTTAAGAGCGCTCCACCAACTTGAAATTTGGGGTTGTTAGGCTAGGAGTTGCTAATTTAGACTTAAGACCCAGGTGACATCACTTGAGGACATTTATCATCACATATTTGTTAGATTTGTTCCTGCTAGAACCACAAAAGGCGTTTTACAGTGTTATTTCACATACGTATTAGGACCATAGACTTGTACAGAAGACGGACGTAGTATCTGTGATGTCACCCACAGGTTTCTGAAGAGCCGTTGTGAAGCTCAGAGTGTGGTATCTCTAAACAGATACAGGTTTATGTGAAGGTGAAGTTGGGCTTACGGAGAACACTTTATGTAAGCTGTATCGAAATAATGCCTCCATCTATGTAGAATACAATGTACATGAAGTAAAGATGTCAGATGAAACAAAGTTTAGTTTGAAACATGGACGTGTGACAAAGGCACATCAGTGTTTCCATCCATCCAGTTTTCCACAACCGCTTTTCCTGATCGGGGTCACGGGGGGTTGGAGCCGATTCTAGCTGACGTTGGTCTAGAGGCTGTGATCGCAGTGCTGACACATGGAGACAAACAACCATTTCACACTCTTCACACACCTACACCAATTAACCTTCCCACAGGAGGACTTTGGGAGGAAGCCGGACACGAAGGCGCCCCAGTTGACCAGGGGCGTTCGAACCAGGAACCTTCTCGCTGTGAGGCGACAGTGCTGACAGTGTTTCCTCTACAAAATCAAGCAGGAATTCGTGTATGTTTCTCGTCGATGTTGTGTGAAGCATCATCTTATTGGCCATCAGACCATGTACAAACAGTAGCTGTGTGCCTAAAGTTGGGATTTGACCCACATTGTTATGTGTGACAGTGACAGTGGTAGTCCCTCTCCCATCTGTGAGCAGCAAGCTGACCTAATGCAGTTATATAATGCTCTGAAACAAGGCTCCGATCAGTTGCATAAGCCAGTTATAGGATGATGCTGTGCTTTCTGTGTCCCGTTGTGGTTTGGTATTCTGGTACACCCTTGCTCTCGGGGGGTGTACATCATCATTACCATCATCAACAGCAATCTCTCCTGCTTCGTCCTCGAGGGGGGAGGGAGAGGGGCTCGAAAGCACCTGGCAACCAGGTAGAAAAACAAGCTAAACGGAGCCCCAGTAGTCTTCATTAGACTGATCACACTTGTTATCACGGATTTGAAAGTGTGAGGACAAAATGGTGTCAGGATACACGGCACATTCCTGGAATGTGATTAGTGTATTTAAAAAAAAAAAAAAAGAATTATAGATTCAAATATTTGTTGAATAATTGATGATACTAATAAAAACCACATTAGGAATGAGATCATGTTTAGCCAGTGCTCATATTTCACATATTTGTTATGTTTCTTTAGACATTTTTTAGCCTCAGTTTCAGTCTTTGCCTCACCGAAGTGTGAATAACACCAACAGTCATAATAAAGGCAATAAACTACGCGGGTGACTAAATCAAATATACCCATTAGAGAGTGGTAAATTAATTTAAAAATTTCCCCCTTTTATGTCTATTTATACTGCTACTGTAAGGGGGGCGTGGTCTCGCGGTAGTGCGCGTGGGTTTCTTTGAGTCTTGCGCTTTCAGTGTAAAGCTACCCTAAATAGGACACACGCAAACCGGAAAATGGGGCGATTGTACCTTCAGAATAATAGCACAGAAACGTGCCAATTGACAGGCTTTGATCACTTTTTATTTTTTATTAACACACCTGCTTTACTCATTCCCCTCATTATTTGTGACATATAACACATTGTGTATAATGTTATTAATTATTTTGAGGCGTGGTATTCATTTCACATTGAACGCTGTTGTTTTTATTGACTACAAACGCAATTGAAGGCTACAACGGTGCTACGTTCACTTTGCCTTTTGTTAAAAAATAAATAAAGTTTTGGCCGGAAATGCTATGCTTTCTGTTTACCATGCATTGACAGCGATGATGTTAGCGCGGTGGCAAATTGCAGCATCAACTTTCAGGAGGATTCATTCCGTCCCGGGAGCATCTGAGACCGGACCAACTCAACGGTTATGAGCCGGTAACAACTAAACTAGTCTGATATGAAGCAAAAGGCTACAACGATACACTTGTGTTGACTGATAAAAGGAGCTAGATGTTATGATAAATTAGCATAATTATAAATATCAGAGGTGTTGCTGCTGAAGATGCCGTTATCAAACTAGCTGAAATGAAACGGGGCGTTTCCGGTCTGAAAAAAATAAATAATAACGTAACCGTTAGCTATTAAAACACGAACGTTACAGCACATATTGAAGCTTTTCAGCTGAATGAGACACGAAAGAAGATGCAGATATGTAGACTCAAAGACATAAATTGTGATTACTGTTACGTTTAGCGTTGTATTTTTATGTCAACGCCCCACAAGTCCGTGTGCTTTTTTTTTTCCTCCCCTGCTTTTATTTTGAACGCCATGTCTGTGCACTTCCGGTTTCGTCCTGACTCACCTCGGCTGACTTGACGAAGCAAAGCTTGCGTGAAGCCGTGGCCGCACCGCAGAGAGAAGTGAAGTTGGAGCATCCTGCAGGTAACGTAAGCTCATACATGCTGTCAGTGACGCTTTGTTGGAAATATTACAACCTATTCTGTAGCTTTATTTTTACTGTAATATATCACATGGTGTGACAGGACCCGGTGTTATTAATCAGCATGTTTTGTTCTTGTCGCTATTGGTTAGATTAGATAGCTAACGTTAAGGTGGGACAGCGTGAGCAGAGCTAACAGGGAGTGTTGTCCGGTGTCTGTAATGTTTTTTGGGGCTAACATGTTAAGAAGGGTGTCATTAAGATACCTGAACCGGTCCTGGGCTAGTCCATTCCCCCAAAACTGGCTTCATTCATTGTCTGTGAGAGGGGAGGAGGAGGAGGTGGAGGAGGAGGAGGAGGCGGTGGTGGTGGTGAGCTGCGGCAAGTCAGCCAGAATCGGACGTGAGGAGACGGGAAGCGTGGCGATTTTGCTTTCAAAATAAAAGCATCGAACTCGTCTCATTCGCTGAATCCGTGCAGTACACTGTTGGTAGTGTTCGACAGCTGAGACGGTGTTAAAATACGAGCGTTAAAACAGAAATCCGGCTTACAGCTGCTACAATTGCACGAGTAGACTTGCTTGGCTCTGTGATGCGGTTTTATTTTGAAAATGCTTAAGTTAGAGGCGTTGTTATTGCTGTCAACTTGACGCTGATTGTAGTAGCAGATCGGTCTGTGGCACTTCGTAGGAAAACTGGAGTAGTCTGCATCTGTTAAGTGTTTTTGTTAATCGATATTGACTGATATTGCTTCAATTGCTCTATAGGTGCAGATATTTTGTCTTTAAATAGTTGCACCTACCCCTTATTACCCGGTTAGACCTTTTTAAACCCCCCTCCTCATCAAATATAAGTGTTGAACACAGGTGTGAATCTGTATTTATTTTTTTTTGTCATGTCTTTTCTCGTTATGCGATGTTGAACTGGACTGAACATCATCGCTATGCTCCCCCCGGTTTGTAGCAAACCAAGACTCCATTCAAAAAATCTTCAATATATTTTATTAATTCGTCTGCAAGCGCGCATGCGCATTTGCAAATATATCATCCACCAACCTGCACTTTTTTTTTTCCTCCAATTTTTTCCATTTTCATTCACTGCCCACTTGATATTGGTGGACTAAAGGTGCACATTCACTGCTTTTATGAATGCCGAATGTCCGAATACACCTCCAACATCCGAGAACATATTGTTTATTGGCGCTGTTTAATGCATGCATTTTATTTTAGGGTGCACCTTTTATACTAAAAACATGTGATTTATTTAGCGGAATTTGGCGTTGCCCCCCTTTTCCTCACATGCAACAGAAAACGAAACCCATCGGCTCTCTGCGTAAATGCCTTCCTCATGCTGCTCGGACATTTCTGCATAACCTGCTTGCGAGGAATCCAACATGACATCATGCGTGAGAAACACCATCGTTCAGGGCGGATTTTTGTATGAGTGTGTGTGCGTGGATCAAATATATAATATTACATAATCGCAGCTGAGCTTAAATTTGTGGGTTGATTTGGATGTCAGTGTGTAGTAGCCAAGTGGATTTAACGTGGATTCATCCTCCTCTTTCTCTTGAGGTTTTCACAGTTTGAATCATGGTTGAAATAAAAAATATATATATATATACATGCTTACATCAGGATGTGTGTACAAAGAGTAAGACCCTGTGTTCAGAACTCTGCAGCCCTGAAACACTCCTCATTGCAAATGATGCCCGCTGGATTAGAGGGCATCTGAGGACAGCTGGGGCTTGCAACATTGCTCTGCTGCAAAGAAAACAAACAAACAAAAAAACTACTTGATACAACAGAGCCCCCTTTTTTGTCATTTCCTCCATGTGAATGAGATTGGTTTATCATGAGATTTAGAGATTTAGAGTGAGCTAATTCTGAGGAAGCGAGCGTTGGTCCTGAACAGAGCTGCAAATGATCATTGTTTTCTATTGATTTTTATTAAGGCTATAAAAACGTTGTGATGTCTTCAGGATGGATCAACAGTCTGAAATCCAAATGCTTTCAGTTTACAGTGACATGAAGCAGAAAAAGGCTGCGAATCCTGACATCAAAGAAGCAGAAACCAGCCACACATTTCCTTTGATCAATGATTGTAATTATTAATCCATTAACAAAATATTGTTGATTAATGATTCTGTCGATTGACCAAAGGATTTACTGACTTGATACGAGGTCTGATTGATCGTTTTAGGCTTGTTTAGTGGAACATATTTCACACACATCCACTGCAATGTATTTTCTATAAAGTGCAACATGTTGAAACAATAGTCCATCTATATGGCAATACGAGTACTGAATATTGCAAGATTCTACAATATCCTTCATATTTTTCATGTTATTATGACGTGATTTCTCATTTTTGCAAAAAAGTTTGTTTTAATGAGAGTATAAAAGTTACATTATATCCATTTATCTGGTGCTTTTATCCAAAGCAGCTTACAATTAATTATTTATTGATATGCTTCTTGTAAAAATATAGTAATTCGTTTAAGAATTTCTCATAAATAACGTCACAATACAAGAATTTTAAACTCTGACACAATTCTAGTATTGATACCTGATAAATTTTTTTGATACTACAGTAAAACGACATGTATTAAAGCAACTTTGCATAGAAATCTTTGCAATTTAGCACCCCCAATTTCAGAGCACAATACCACTGTCATAAATATGAACAGCTGTACATGAGTACTTGTTGTGATTATATTTCTTATGATCAAAAACTAGCAGGTCGACAACTTTGCTAGCAGCTAAACATCAAGCAAGTGCAACAATACAAGCCATAGCAGCCAGCTAATATAACTTACTAGTCCAACAGTAAGAAGTCCAGCTCAGCGTCTGTCTTTCTGCTGAGCCTGGTTACATTAAACACTTACCCAGCTCCTGTTCTGGCACTACACTGGCTCTGTTCCCTGTCAGCGTCCACCCGTACCCCGGAGCTGAAAACCTCCTTTTCCCGGTGGTCCGAAACGCCTGTGGTACAAACACCAACACTCCCCATGTGCTCTGAGATCACAGTTCGGGCAGCCCGGCTAACAAACTGAGCTAACACCAACCAACAGCAGCTACAGTTTGCAGCAGTTTACTTTACTCTCCATCTGGAAACATCAGAGGAAAAGCAGAAAACATTTACTCCATAAAATATGATCCAGTTGGTGGTGTGTAACTTGCCGTAAAGTGTTATTGCGGGTAATCATTAATGGTAATTAACATTATTATAATTATTTATTTTCATCTTTCATCTGTTCATGCTTAGGGTGAAAATCTGATTGTAGATCTGTTTTTTATAGCATTTTAAAAGTATCAATATATTTGACAACCTTAGTCAAAATAACATGAAAAATGTGTAAAGTATCTTGTAAAATCAATCTTTCAAGTTATCAAGTTTCTCATGATATAAACTGAACATATAACTGGTGCGCTGTTGGCAGCACTGCGTTGCTGTACATCACATATACAAACAGAATGACTCAGGTAAGAGTCATCAGTGTACATTTACGGTAAAGTCTTAATGCTTGCATCACATGTGGAGGTTGCCTCCCAGTGTGTCATGTCGTTCTGCCGTCTCACACAGGTCAGATTTTTGGCATTCTTCTGTCAGACTGAGAACTCGACTGGGAATTTCTCCCCTCAAACGCTCCATGGCAATGCCAGCGTCTTTGACGGCGGTTGTTTATTATCATTTTTCTTCCTCCGGAGTTGTCCTTCACCTCACAAAGGATGCACAGGGGACATAACAATCCACTACTGTGCGTTCTAGCCGTCAGCTTTGATGCCGTGTACCTGCATCAATCACTCACCCAGATGATGAACAGGAGGCAGCTCCTGTCATTAGTTGTAGGATGACAGCGGGGAAACAGTGACCTAATGTATCTCTTCAAAGCACAACACAACGTTTCTGAATCTGAGTTTTTTCACTTTATTCATAAATCTGTATACATATTTAACGGAGCACTACACGGATCTTACACATCAAGATCAGCTGCTATTCAGCCCCAATGATGTTACAGGATTCAACAAAGACTCTCAGCTGCCAAACGAAGCGAGATGCCGTCAGCTCTTGGAGCCATCCAGCGACGTTTTTTGGAAATTTGACGTACCTTTAAAAAAAAAAAACAATTTTATCCTCCTTGCTCTCAAACTTGCGACAAATTGCACAATGTATAGTTTCCCCCAAATCCTCTATCGCCTCCCAACAACACTCCTGTTTCCAGGATAATGAAATGTTCGCTTGCACTTCAGCTCGTAAAATTTGTCTTTTTACGTGACGCCATTTTCTTGCTAGTGTTTTCAACAGAGGTGAGGAGGAAGCAAGCTGGCTCACTACTTAGTTACTTCCATCATCAGTTCCAGTATAACTATTTTTTACTACTTGCCTGATCGAGCAGGTGACTTGCTAGATTTACTAGCCCGATGTGGCGTTTTTCTTGCCCTGGGCAATCCTTATTGTTGAGCCCTGTGTCATCAGGGCTATTCATTTATCTCAGCATGGGCTTTTTAATTTAACAAGGAGCAGGAGTTCAAAAGATGTTAGTATTTATCACGTGGGGTAGGTCTGACAAACGATGGTATTAAGTTGCATTTTGGGAATCCACAATTGAGCTTGACCACATTAGGGACTAGAAGTCTGGGTGTCTGGGCCTCTGCTGTTTTGATTTGAACCTTTCTTTCTTTACAACTCTTTGGTTGTGCGATACTGGAGTACCCTGGTTTTAGTGTATATCCCAGACATAACCTGTCAACCAAGTGTTTTCTTCCTTTGGTTTCATGCAGATCAAGTTTCAGTTTCTCTTGATGGTGCTTATCTGTCATCTCGTGAACAGGATACAGGTTGAATCATTATCGTTTAATATCAATAAATGAGTAAACAATGCGTGCTGTAATGTATCTTGTCAGCACTTTTATCCAGAACGACTTACCGAGCTCTTGCTGTGTCTTCCAGTGTATCAAGCATAAACAAAACCATCATCGGGCCATTATCGACGCTGTAGATCCTGTTAGTTTGTTATGGATCTCTGTAGGTTAGAGTTGCTATCAATAGTGATGTTTCATGGGTGCTAAAGTGGGAACATAATGGCCTTACTGTGGCACTGATAGGCCTGAAGCCCAAATGGCTTTCACCGTGTTTGCCATTGGAGGCAGAATGGTGTGTGTGTGTGGTTTTTTGATACTGGACATGTGCAGCACGGTTCAAAAGACGACCAGTCTCAGAGTTAACTCTGCCCCGGCTCATAACACATACAGTGGTGGTATGGTAAACATTTATGCGGTGTGCAGAGTCTCAGAGTGTGTCCTGAAGTCCCACGGCGTGCAGTTGCATTATGAAATGGCATACACTCTTGGTTTTTGCCATGGCCCTGTCAAAGGTCCTTCTGTTCAGCCAAGGGCAGCAGAGCCGGAGAGGACAACATTTATATTCATGCAGTTCGTTCTTACGGAGTCACCGGGCGCGGGCGCCTCATCCCTCAAATGTCAGTCATTACAGTGTCCTTGGTAGCAGGTGAAATGTGAGGGCACTTGTATCTCTAGAGCTTCAATGATGTTGTCCATATCACCCTTCTAGGCACTTAGCGAGTGGAGAAAATGCCAAACGGACATACCATCCGAACCTTATTAAAACATATAGTGAACGGTTTTCTAGGCGAGGGAGTGAAAATGTATTTACACAGGAGAAAGTGTGGAATAGTCCTTTATAACCATGCCAGGCTGAACCCTTTGAGGACAAAGTGTAACGTATGGATGACCGAGATTTACCTAAGGTATGAAGGTTTCACTCAATTCCAATCCTTGGTCCTAAATTTTATAATATGTTACCTCTTTCCAAGAACAAAACTTATTTGTGATGCCTTGTATGCTTCAAATGAAGTGTTTGTCAGAGAGTTGAAAACCATCTGAAGCTTTTTAGCCTCACCTTTTTGACTTCAGAATTACGGAGGATGCACCAACAATTTTCGCACCTTTCCGAAATGACAAGCAATCACATCCACTTGACGAAGCGAAAGGTTAGTTGTGTGGAGGTGATAAAGTAGTCTGAGTTTGAACTTCTCTCTCAGGCTGTTCACTCGAATAATTCAGTCTGTGCAGGAAAGTCTGAATGTCTGAAAAGTGTGCACTCTTATCCTCCTATACTTTAAAAGTGATCACACCTGGCTCTCAAAAGAAGTTTTCAAATGTTCAAAGTTGGTCCAAATACAGAAACTTTGCCTACATAGAACAGTTGAAATTGATACAAATTTAAATTTAATGTAAATCTGATCACAGAATAAGTTAAGTTAAGCCAGTGTTACACTTTAAAGGTTTTCCTTATTATCTGGAAAACCTAAATCGGGTGTTTATTAACAGTCCAAATGTCAAATTTCTGGGTTTAACCACCAGCTAATGAATTATTTGATAAAGGGTTTCGTTTGTATGTCAAAAAATAATTTAAAAAATATCTTTTTCTAAACAAAATTACTGTTTCCCAGTGCACAAATCGACATATTTGACTATATTTATTTTATCCGACCAGCAGTCCATAATGAACTAATTTAGTTAGTTAATTTAGTTAAGTTAAGTTATTAACATAGAGGATGTTTCAGATATTTTTATACCAGTTTTGCAATGGATGATGATTTTTTGTTTACGAATAAATCAATTTCAACTCTTCTCAATGGACACATGATCAGCTGATGCCACATAAGTATTGCGGTTCAGTACAGAGTTTTATACTGTAGTTTACTTACTTATTTAGTGCTAATTACAGCTATTATTGTTATTATTATTATTACTTATTTACCTCAATTAGTATTAGGATTTACTCTTTACTTTCTGATATACACACATTACCTCCATAATAACCATTATTATTTATGACATTTTCCATTCTTATTACTATCTTTACACTATTTTTAATTGACCTCACAGTAATATGTTTCACTATGATTGTGCCTCCATTAAATGTGACTATTAAGCTGAATTAGTCAACATAAAACCTCTTATGTTTGCATGCATCCTCTCCGGCTCTGAAGAAGTTCAGGACATTGCAACATTAATTCTCACCATCCACTAGTTTAAAGAGGAAGTAGGAAATGACCACTCACCGTTCCCTCCCTGTACATAATGCTGAAGTTGCATTACTCTTAAAACAAATCTCCTCCCAATGCAATATATCATCAAACTCCATGTTCTTGCCTTCGAACCTGGAAAATACAATTTTTTAACTCTAAGCGACTACAGCAGTAATAAATCAAAGATTTCTTTGCGCAAAAACCTCGTGTTTATGATTTAAGATGTGTCATGTAACCGGCGCTCACGTGCGAGCTAAGACATGTAGAGCGCGCACACACACACACATAACGGTACATCCACATGTAAATGTGGGTGACAACATTGGAGCTAGTCATGCAGTAAGGGACCCTAGGGTGGCCCCGCTCATCAATCTTTAGGACTCCCCTTTAGTTGCAGAGACACAAGCTTAAATGTCAAAACTGCCGTAAGCGAACAGATTTCCTCACTGCCAGCAACCGGCCTAAGACGACGGGAGCGGAAATTAACTGTCCTCCTTGTTAATGAAAGAATACACTCGTTTGCCTTTGCGCGCGCACAGGAAGACGTGCTGGCTCAAAAGATTGCACGTGTGCTTTGTGAACACCGTATGCTCGGGTGTTAAGTGTCGTGTTTACATGCAGTGTATGTGTGTGTGTGTGTGTGTGTCGAGGTGCATGGGAATCAGAGCATGTGTGCACTCGCTGCGAGTTGTTAGGCCCTTGGCTGAGCTGCAGCCCTTTGCTGGAAGGGGTTGGATGCCGTCAGTGACCCTGGAGGCGAGCGTATGGACCCAGCTTGGGTTGCTCTGCGAGGTGGAAGGGCCTCTGGTTTCTTCGACCCCCGTGGAGAGAGCAGCCTGTCAGGCAGAAGGCCTGTCAGCTGCACTTCTCATTCACAAATAGTGGACACGCGCACACACATAAACTGCAAAACATGGACGCATTCATGCCCGTCGCTGCCTCTGCTCCTTCAAACACTATAATTCACACACAGTGATGACATTGTGTTTGATTATTTTGATGCCGTTATTACAAAGCCAGCCTCTTGTAGTCAGACTGAACACAAATCAAATATCCAATAGCTCTTTTTCATAGCAGAATTTCTTGACTATTATTGCAGGAAACACTCAGGTGTGACCAGTAACATGAATATTGACTGTAGTCCTTTTAGCTGAACATTTCAGGTTCGTGGTATTGTGTATGAAGGCTCACTGGAATGACTTACCGGGACCAAGTGTAAGCCCACAATGACGTCATCCATTGGTTTTTGGACAACTGTTTTGAAGCCTCCAGTTTGGCATTACAGCCGTCGCCATCTTGATTTTTTGAAGCCAGAAATGACTATATTTGGAAGAAAGCCTGGAGCTGGTGGGTGACGTACTACGAGTTAAGCCACGCTTGGGGAAAAAACCCCTCAACAGCACATTAAAATACATTCCTGACAACATTTGAGAGAAATGAGCAATGCAGTAACACACTCTTGATTTGGATTTGATCAACACTGCCTCGTTTGACAGTTTATTCTGAGCTTGGTGGGTCCAGTGTATGTGGAAGGACTCACTGAGAATGACTTGTCTTGTAGCCACACCCTAATGCATATCCTGCTTTATTTAGTCTAAATGGGACCATAATTTACAAAATTCATGAAGACGTGATGACCATAAACTCATGAGGAGACTGTTTACTGATGTAATAAATCAAGTGAGAAGTAGGGTGACTCTCCATAAAGCTCAATACAATCTTTGCATCCAATGGAGCTGCCTCCTGCTGGCCATTAGTAAGACCTGGAAGTTCTGTCCACTAGTTACTATCTAATATATACTAATATCAGTAATAGAGTCAGTGTTTAGTTTGTCTATTCTGGGCTACTGCTGTAGAAACATCTGGAAGAGGACCTGTGGCATCCGTCTCATTCTAAGCCAACAAAAACATAAAAATTCTTATTTTCAGGTGATTATACACTGATGACAACATAAATATACATATTCTATAAATAAATAGAGCCCCCCACCTGTGTCTGTCAGGTAACTCACAGGTATCAGAGCTTTTTCAGTGAAAACATCCGCCTGCTACTGCTGCTGGAAATCAAGGTTGATGAGAGTGAACTAAAACAATAAAGTGTCAGACCACAAGAACAAAACTATGATGCCTTTTATATCACTTTTGGAGCACCGAGCAGGACAAAAAGACCTCAGCCAAGGCCACCCCAGACTGCGGGGTCGTCATTAAGAGTGACATATATTATATTACACTATTGTTTGTATAAAAATATTCATTATAGCAGCTTTAATTACACACACATATGCATGTAGAGTGTACTTTGTGAGGAGAACGTGTTTTAGAGCGCAAGGAGGCCGACATCCACATCCCGCCGCGTGTCCTCTGCTCACTCCTGTTGACATTGTCATCGTCGATCAAGGTCATGTTTTCTCCGAGCGGAGAGAGAACTATATGGTACTAGACCGCAGGCTTTTAAGTTACGTAACAGCAGTTGTGTGTGTTTTTCTGGATTCGTCCCCATAGTAGGTCTTTAGTCCGTGATCCTCCTGAGATAAAGACCGCAGCACGGGGTAGATGGCGTAGCTTCACGCGGAGCTGCTGCTGACTCAGCTGGCACCTACAGGTACCTACAGGTATCATTGGCAGCCGCGTCCCAATCATCGCTTTGCATCGTGAGTGTAAAATGTCAAAATATTACAGCTGCCTACAGTAACACTAGCTTCTCCCTGTCTCTCTGTGTGGAAGATATAGATTCTTGGACAGGCAGGCTCTTTGGCAGACTGCCTCATCCCTGTCTGTTGATCCACCGTTGGTGAAATAAGAGAACATATGGCTGCTCTCTCCCTGCATTACATCACCTTGAGATCCAGGCAGATTGGTTTGCATTTACAGCCCAGTACGAGGGGGCTCATTCTGTTTGGATGGATTTTATCCGAGCTT
Source organism: Miichthys miiuy (assembly GCA_036365135.1). Lineage (NCBI taxonomy): Eukaryota > Metazoa > Chordata > Actinopteri > Sciaenidae > Miichthys > Miichthys miiuy. Next base: position 19,228,481 of record CM071614.1, on the reverse strand, counting down.
TGTTTTCCCGCAAAAATTGGCCTGTGCCTTAATGAAGTGGATGAACAAAAGGTCAGCAACTTTTTTTTTTTTTTGCTTGTAATAAAAGCAGGTTAGGGTTTGTGTACTGTGTTTTGTACTATCCTGCTTAACCCACCTAGATGCATCAGGCTCAGCAGTGTTAGTATTGATCCATCTGAGTTATATCACGTAATGCAGAGTTCCTGCCTGCCTGCTGCACGCGTTCAGGCTCCTGTGAAGACTTTGCATATGGTTGTTATCAGACATTCACTGGTTTCCATTAGCTTCCTGATTTGGCTTCTCTCCCCGGCTCTTTTCATGCACTGATGCACTGTGCACTCTCGCTGCTCTGATATCGGTGGTGATTTGGTTTGAAACGTCTTCATGGCGTCTCAGCCTCGGCTACGGTTTCTTCTTACAAAGTCCAAACTGCTGTTATTATATCTATTTTGAATTATAGAACGGAAGTAATGCTATTGCTGGGTATTGAACTTCAGTACCTCTTTTGGAAAACCAAACCACTATCAAAAAGACCAAATACCAAATTACCTGGTTTTTGGCATTTAACATTTGAGAGTTTTTGCTTTTTCTGGAGCTTTTTTGGTGTTTGCTCAGTTGTTGTGGAGATGGATCCGTTGACTCGCAGCTTCCTCGTCCAGGTTAGTTAAAGGTTCATTCTTGATCATGGAAATATGACAAACAACCTCAACTTAAGGTCTACTTATTAGCTTTGTCCAGAGCTTTCAACGTGAGTGAGAAATCCTAAATCTTAAATCCCACTTGGGCTTTTTATTTTGAAATTTGAACTTAGGAAAAAGTTAAATATTCAAACTGTAATGACCTGTTCAAATTATAAACTTACAGTCTTAAGTGCAAGGGGTGGTTTGAAGTAGTTTGCCTTGTGCTGCAGCAGAGGGTGCTCTTAAAGCTTGACCTACTGCATGCACTGTTGACTATTAATCAGTAAACAAAGCTAATAAATGAAAAATGGAGGATACATGGGAGCAAAGCTTGTAAAAGTATTTTGGTTTCTACACTATAGATAGCAAAATCATCAACATCTACCTGACTCTACAACCACAGCAAATCTGAGTATCTGAGTCCTTCTTTTTCCGCTATACGGGTCGCATTTAAAATAAGTGGAATGAACTACATGTTGGTTCGAATTCATTTGAGCTTGACCTTTTGAAAAAAAACATCTTAACAGCTGCTGAGTCAACACATCATCTCTGAGCAAATTCCATCTACTGATGAAGACCATGTGGCGCAGTTGACAGAAAAGGCTGAGTGGATCTTGAAATTTTAGATGGTTGTTAAATGAAAGGAAGGGTTTTTGTAGAGATTTCATAAAGTAAGGAATCTTAAAAGTATCAGAATCAAAACTGTGTATAAAATAATTTAGCCGTAGGTATCACATTTTTCAGTGTTCCAGTATCCGTAAAGCTATTTTAGATTTAGTTTTATTTGATCAACACTCCAAAACTCTAAAGTATTGAAGCGACTCTTCACATTTGAAAACCTGGACCTGTCAAATGTTCGGCATTTGTGCTTAAAAAATGACAAATGTAGTTGAATTTCGACTCGTTGATTAATCGACTAGTGTTGCAGCTCAATCGTAGTTGTACTGAGGGTTTGTTGTCCCTGTATCATGGTGGTCAAGTAGAATGTAAATAGTTTGTGTTTGATATATCAGCAGGTAGTTTGAATCTTAGTGTTCTGCCTCCAAGAGTTACTCGTCCAAGTCCAGAAATATTGATTCATACGGCCTCAAAGAGATGTTGGCTTTTCATTTGGCTGCAGGTGCAGCCTTTTAGCAGTGTGCCTTTGTCACCGTGACGGTGACGAGTGTATGCACTCAGTCAGCGCCCTTTACCCAAACCCACGCTCACACCCTGAAACCACAAACAACTCTCAGAAACAACCCAACTTAGATGTGGGGACAAATATAGCAAGCGGCTGGTCATTTTTCCTATATTTAGCATTTCCTTCTATTTTCAACTTGTTTTTTCTTTCACTTGCACAATGGCTCCCATTCTATGGCTCTTTGTGTCTCTTTCCTTGTTCCTGATTTGGTTTGCTGGTGCTCTAAATTTATGCTTACCCCAGTTTTCTATAAATGAACCTGTTGTCTGTAAATATCAGGATAACACTATTTTTATTTATATAGTGATTACCCTTGGTTACATTGGGTTTAGTGAAGACAGAAAAAGGAATCTCCAAATACTCTGGCTTTGATGGCAATATTACAATGATCAGAATAATTATTGTAAACTGTGTCACTCTTTGTAAGTCCATCTACAGTATGTGGCTAGTTATTCGAATCCTTTCCTCTGCTGTTTTTATCATTTAAAGCCATGAAGTATCGACTTTTATCAGCCTCCGTCGCTGACCGAGGAACTGCAGAAACCTCAGCCAGTGTCTGGCACAGCTTCCAGTGGCCTGTAAGCGGGGTTTTTCCTGGCTCAAAATAGGGCTTTGGTGGTGGACCACCCGTGCAGATCAGTATGTGAAGCATGATTGACTGAAACTGTTAAGGGATTGGTTAACGCTTTGGTGGTCCACGCTGCACATCTGTCAATTCACATCAGCTTCTGGGTACATTTAGACAAGGATAATGCAATCAGTATTTATTTTCTGATACAAAGCCGTGTGGTTAAAAATTAAATACGTAAGATCACATTAATGTTTTGAAAAGCATCAATAAAAATAAAATACTTAACATTGTTGACAGGGTTCATATACAGTTTGACTGGCAGACGATGAGCTGGGAGTTCTCAGACGTTGCTTTGTCTACAAACTGAGGAAATGTATCACTAACGCTATGTATGATGATCTTATAGAAACAAAATTCAAAGGTGAGGAAATAACTGTCAGTTACACTAAAACAACAATTTAAAAAATCATAATTACTTCATGTTTATTTTTTGACACACACTAAAACGTTCCTGTGCAAGTGACCAGGCAGTCAAAAACTAAGCTCTTATTTGATATCCCTGTTTGTGGCAAAAAAGAAATGATGGAACCAGCTCTGCTCCAGTTTGCACACCTTATTTTGGAGCATTTTGATAAACCGGTTCGAAATCCTGAACTTTGATTCCCAGCTGACCAAAGAATGGCAGGTTTTCCTTAACCTGAAGTGGGCCTGTCATGTTCTACAGGTTGTTGTGCATTGTGAAAGGCCCTCCGTTAACAACGCATCCTAAATTGCAATGGTTGCACTTAAAACTGGTCTGATAGATAGTGCCAATGTTCCACAATCTTGAACAGACCCAGTTAACGGCCAATTCAGTGGAAAGGGGTGGAATCAGTGCCACTTACCTAACTACTACTCTGTACCTTCAATATCAAGCTGAAGCAGAAGATGCATAGCCTGGCTTAAAAGTGCAAAAAAGTAGCAGCTACTCTATCTAGCCAAAACAGCTAGCCTGGCTCTGCTATAATATATATAATCCAAGCATAAACCAAGAAGTTGTGGTTTCATGGGAGTTTTTCACTGGACTATTTCTTGACCGGAAGCATTGACACTCCAAAGTGCTGCCATCACCCAACTAGTCAAGCTGTTTCTCAGTTTGCAGTCATCGGCAGTCAAACTCACTACATTGTTAAAACCTTTTATATCATGTTGAGTTTCCCTTTAGTGAGAATCAAAAATAAAAACCTGGCTGTGTCAGTCACAGCAGTTGACTCCAACGAACCTGTGTCACCATGCAATGATAAAGTGTTTGACAAATGAAAATGTATTATGAAGGTTGGTACAGTATGCAGGACTGGGAGTGTCTTGGAAATGCCGTGGGTTGGTACAGTAGGTATATTATAGTCACAGTGCTGTGGTGCACATTAAAAATCTGAATTATTGCACCTTGAGTTTACACAAAGGCCTCTTTGGTCCATAAAGGTACATTTGTACATACATGGAATTAGTATGTTATTGGAACATTTGGTAGTAGGGTTTTGAACCAGCACCACCCACCACAGTTGAGCTCTGCACAACATCTGTCAACATGGTCTACTGTTGGGAAGTCAGGTCTTCCAACAGTTGGGAAGTCAGGTTTTTTTTTTTGTTCAGACATTTTTTAGAGCTGAGATGGTTATTTCTTTCCGTGGGCTCTATAAATTGCGGCAGCGTAGCATACCGTGTGTTGGTCGCACTGCTGTTTTCTGTGGCCATCGAGGCACGTTGAGGTTGAGAGGGGCATCTGTTCCGTTCTGGTTGTTGGTGGTATGGTGGAGGTAGAGGTGGAGGTGGAGGGGGTTCTGGTCTGTCTGTGGCTGGGCGTCTGGAGGGAGGCAAGGGGACCTGTGGTCATGGTTATATGTCGGCTGGATTTACACACATATGCACATCAGCCTTCTAGATCCAGACACACTGTTATTTTTATAGACAGGTACACACTGTACATGAAGAAGGGCCCTCTTCTCCTTTGCCATCTATACTCTGAACCTCCACATTTTCAACACGCAGTGATAATGCATTTTAGAAGTCATAAAGTAATACTCTGTAAAGACTGCCCTGTACCGCAGGAGTCAGTGACAGATTCTGATGTCTTGGTGGTGTTTAAGGGCCATATGTGAAGTCTCGGACTGCTGGGATGCTGAGGAGGACACTGCCTGTGTTTTCTCCCCCCTCTGACAGGTGGCACAGCGCCCAGAAACTCCCTCTGTGGAACTGCAGGATGGAGCCAGCGCTGTCCTAAGCTTGGATGCTGCTGCTGACAGTCCACCGCAAACCAGCCAGGGTCAGACCGATATATATACGAGTTTGCCACTATTGCCCTTTTAGGTAAAATCATATATTGACCCGTCGTCAGATGTCAAAGTAGAGAAATGATTTCATTGTGGTGTTTATGTGGGGTTTTACTCCGCTGTGTGCAGATGTTCCAAACAAAATGGGGAGTTGGTTGTTGTAGTTTGGCTTACTGATTTGGCATGTTACAACAACCTCCGGAGATGGGGAAATAAAGCCAATGTGGAAGTGCTAAAAACTGTATATTCCTCGAGCGGCCACTTGAGACAGGCTGCAGAAGTGTGTCAACCTCCATACGCGCCCATATTAAAAAACAGCAGAAATAAACATGTTTACAGCCTGGTTCAGGCAATGGTTTTGGTCTCTGTAGCTAATTTCCCCGTCCATGACAAGTATGAGGGGGGTGAATTTTTTTTTAACTCTCCAGTTTAGATGCGTGACCTCTTGACCTCAGGTAGGTGCCATTACAGATCGCTTATTCGAGCACCTAGGCGTTATTCGGTCTGCCTCAGGTCCACTGATGATTATTAAATGCTTATTTTGATCAGATATTTATTTAGATTAGCCAGGAGGCAGAAGAAGCCGTACGTCCGGCATCGCAGCGTCCAGCGTTGCATATTTTTGGCTTCAAAACAGACATGATACACATATTTTTAAATCTGCATGACTTACACTTCCAGGAAATATATTATCTCTGATGCTCATCGGAAAAAAGAGGCTTCTTTAAACTCCAGAACTTGCCTCAGAATCATCACGTTTTTTAAGTTTTCTTTAGTATCAAAGTAATCTAGTGATTGTCGTCTGTACATCCATGGTTACATTGCAAACATGAAGTGCTAACAACTCATTCAGCCAAATTGCCAAAAAGGTTTAGACCATCCCTCGTTTTTTTCGAGTTTGTAACAGGCTTTCTGCTGAGATACTCAGATGATGTCACTCCAGTCAGACACACAAACCTGGGTCATCCACATGAAAAATGCACACCTCCAAATGACAGCCTTGCTGCCCATATAGCAACCATGAATGAGTAGTAGAACAACTGGTACGCCAGCTTAGTGTTTCTTCATGCAGTCAGAGCCATTAACACCCAGATTTGCCCTCAGGCTTTGACTTGAATCCTACGCTCTGTTAGGCTGAAGGTTATCTTGTCCTGCTAAAGTCTGTTTTAATGTAGACCACCATTAGAGATTATGAGCGCTTTACTATAAAGCAGTGTTTAGAGGGGTAAAGTGTTTGACCTGTTTTAAGCGTGACCATCTATAATTTTACATAAACTCATGCTTTTGTCAGGTTGCAATTTTACAGTAATTCACAGTATGGTAGGAGTAAATAAAAAGATGGCTCTCCTTATGGTAATTATTATACATTAAGTTCAAAAACTACGATATAAATAAACACTTTCAATTTCAGAAATTATGTTTTTCCCCTTGAAAGACAATTTTTTCCTCCTCCACAGGTTTGTGTCAGCCTTAGAAGAGGGATAATTGCTATTCTGCAAATAAAATGGTGGCTAAACTGAAATTAGGCAGATTTAACCTCGACATCTGCATCTTTTAAAAATAGCCCGTCATTTCTATTCAGCCACTGCTAAATGTTAATGTATTGTATAGCTCGAGGTACAAAATGAATTCACAGCGTTTCAGGGTTTAGCGAAAAAGAGGACAGCGTTGTGAGACCTTATCTTTTTGTTTGCATCCCTTCCTCGTCCTACTTTTTCCTAACAAAAAAAAAAAAAAAGAAATATTCCTATTGTGGAAATGTGTTTGGTAGCATGATGTTCACACTGTGACAAGGCCATCCAGACAAGCCCCAGCTGCACAGAGGCAAAAGCACCCCAGTGAAAGAGCACAACACTGGCAGCTCTGTCACCGCCAGAAAAGGTTGACAAGTGGAGTACGACCGATTTACTGAGCCAATATTAGTCTTCAACTCATACTTAAATAATACGACAACAAACCAAAATATGTTATAGCCTGGATTAAGAAACAGTTAAAAGTCTGATGCAGTTCTCAGTACCTTATCTCTGTTTCTTTCTAGTCGCAGCTACAAACCATGTTTATTTTTGTTCTTGTATCAAATGTTAGAGCAGGCAGTCGAATCCAGTGTGGGAAAGCAGATTCTACAATCCAGAGTTAGTGTATTCTTGGATAAACTATTGTACACTAATCCAGACCTTGGCCACCCACAACTTAGTTTTTAATGTACGAAATTGTGCAGCAGAACTGTGAGCTCTCTCTTACTACAGGCCAGCACTTGTTATGCAGTCTACACAGAGAAAATCGTACAAAGAGCTAAAATATTGCACATATACAATAAGTATTGTATAGCACTGCAAGGAAGGTTTCACCTATTTGAAGTTACAGTCATTTCATTAGCTTAGTAGAAGCTAATACCTCAAAGGTAATACTTACATATGATTAGCAGAGTAAATAACATTACATTTCTGGTCATGAACACAAAAGTAAATTAAAACGCTTTAATTCCTTATTTTTCTTTCACGGTTATCTATTCAGCCAGCTTACAGAGGAAGTGCAGCTGTGGTTGATACTTATTTCAATGCTATATCGATAAAAATGAGTGCTAAAAGAAGCTAGTATGGTATTAGCTGCTAACCATTCACTTCCATTTTTTACTTGTCCTGTGTTGTAATTTATGTTGTTTTGGATATTCTATAGGGTCAGCAAAGTATAAATGTAATTAGCTGTGGTTGCTAAAAGTAGCTAGTGTAACATTAGCTGCTAAATGTAACTAATGCATGAGCACTTATTGCTCTGATACAAATGTTACGGTAGCTGGCTAGCTTATTAGCGCAACCCTAAGTTCTACTATCGCTGGCAGTTGCATCCAAGTAAATTCCAATATTAATAATACGTATGTGCTTCCATGTGTTTCCTCTTTCGGGAGGTGGAACGTGCATCTGTTAGCATAACTGTACAAAAAGCACAATGACGCCACAATCCAGGAACAGAAGGAAGTGGAAATGATTTAAGATGGGTTGGATCATTTACGATGTAGGAGCCAAAAGTTTGTGTTGTTTATTTATTTATATCGCACACATTCTCTTATCATTTTCTGGTAATAGTCACGGTTTCACCTTATTTTACCTGTACACTTGGTGGCTTGGGATAGGCTTGAATATTTTCTGTTGACCATCTCATCTAGTTCTAGTTCATCCGACGTGTATTTTTTTTTTTTTGGTTTGAACGAGTCACAGTAAAGAGCCCGCTTAGCCTCTTAACTGACTTTTTTTTAATTGATAGTGGTCACCACACACGGTATTATTGAACGTGTATTATTAACGTAGTTATCATCAATACTGGCATATCACGCCACCTGTACGTGCCTTGTCATGATGTTTTAATTGCACTTTGTTGCATTTTTATTTATTGATACAGCAACTTTTCCATCTCAGCCAAACTATTTTCTTTATTAATACATTAAAAGCAGGAGGATGGAAACGCAGGTAGTACTGTAGGTTGAAATTATATCCAAACTGATGATGGCAATGTGACTCTTAAAGGAGCTTTTAGGAGTCAGTTCATAGTCTAAATGCTGTTTGACAAGGAATTATCTATCAGCTGCCTTCATCCAAAAATGTCAGTATCAGAGCTGGCCTTCACATACCATTTTCAAATTCTGAGCTCTAGTCACAAAGGCGCTCTGTTGGCTGGTGCGGGATGGACATCCTGGGCTCTCTTCCATTCCCCCCTCTCGGCTTCCCCTTTTCACGCCCAGCCAGATGAGCGGCTGACCGCCTGCCTTCATCCCACCGGCTGGTATTCCCTCAATGCTCCACATGTCTGTGAGCTTTCAGGCTGCTGGAAAAAAAAAGTCAGTTTTGGCGGAAGGGGGGGGGACCCATGGCATAAAAGAGCAAAGAGTGATGTCAGAGCTGCCTGGACTCGTTTCAGCCGGACCCGGTGTGTGGACATTCTCCAGAGCAGCTCTTAAAAAAAAACCTGAATCCCTGCGCCCTTTTTTTTTTTTTTTTTTTTTGCGGGTCCTTATATATGTTTTCAAATTTTCCAGGGTTTTCTCAGAATGCAGCAGCAATAGTTTTCCACCTATGCTGGAAAATGAGACCTGAATAGGGAAACTGTGTTTTAAAAATATGAAGTAACCCTCCTCCACCTCCTCCTCCTCCTCTCTCCCAGTCAAATTGAAACACCGACCACTCACTCTGCCCCTCTACCTCTCACCGCTTTGCCAGCTGTGCAGCCGGAGACGGCTGCCAAAAGAAACACAAGCTTACGTCAACTTCCAAATAAGGAGCTGCTACTTCACTTTGACCTGAAAGAGAGACACTAAAGGAGGTGGAGGTGGAGGGGGAGGTGGAGATAGACAGGGAGAGAGTGTCCCCTCCTCCTCATTCATACGCATAATATACTCAGCTACCTGTTTGTCAGGCCAGTGCACGTAGAGCGGAGACTCGATTACCCCTCTCTCTTCACCGTCACTCTCATTCATCCTTTCTCACTCTCTCTCCCCTCGCCTTCCCTTCACCTCTCTCTGCTCTCCCCCGTCTCCAGTCATTCACAATCGGAGGACAGCACCACCTGCTACCAGGTAAAACAACAACAAAAATCCACTGATATTTTGTCATGCAGTGATTTTTTTTTTTTTTTTTTGATGCATGTAAGGTGACGTGATTTTGTGGACGGAGGTTGGAGTCGGGGGGGGTCTCCATTCAGGTCTTTGTTATTGCAAAAGGCTGCTACATCAATGAGCCAGTGAGTGGTGGAAAAAAACTAGAATAATTTGTGGATACTCCGAGCTGATTTTTTTTTTTCTTAAAACAAATGCAGACAATGCAGCTTCTGCAGCGCTGTGTGTGTGTGTGTGTGTGTGTGTGTGTGTGTGTGTGTGTGTGTGTGTGTGTGTGTGTGTGTGTGTGTGTGTGTGAATGAAGCAGAGTGAGAGTTCATATAGTGAGTGGTCCGTGGGCTGTGTATGTATTGAAGCTCACAGCTCACAGACTGGGAGTGAATGAGCTCCCTGTGTTGTGCTTCCAACCTCCTATGCTTGGCATGCCCTCCTGTGGACTGGGGAGCACACACACACACACACACACACACACACACATGCATACACAGGAATGGGCTGTGTATATGCACTGACTCCCAGAGGGTTCTCCTCTGTCCCCGGAGAGCGCCGCTATCAGGCTGCTGATGAAGCTGCGAGCTCTCTCTGACTTGACAAGATTGCTAATGCTCAGCTGACATTGTGGTGGAAACACAACAACAGATGAGGGCATTTGTTGCTTAGTTCAGATGAGTCGGCAAGATGATGTCGGCTTTAGGGATGACGGGAAATAAGTCGAAATTAGTGTGCTGTTTTCATTGTGTTTCATCATAACATGAAATTCCTACTTTTTTTTGCGTCAACATGCGGATGCTTTGAGTGTTATTCTTTTAGTTGGGACCTAAATTTGGATTTTTTTTTTTTACACATAAATCTGTTTTTCTGCATCTTTTTCACTCAAAATGTTAGCTTAATTAGAAAAAAAAACAAAAATTATCATGCGGTTTAACTGTTTCCTTTGTCATCTCCATGAACAATATACATTTTCCTTTCTGCTTCCTCCTGAAAGAATGGTGGTGTACGAGTGTAGTATGAATTCAAGACTCCCAAAGTATTGATTTTTCTTTTGAGACGTGCACCGTTCTCTCCTCCAAAAAAGCCATAGCTTCTTGGAGGGAGGCACCTTCGCCTGTTTCACTCTCTCTCCCTCTCTCTGTAGTCGGTGAGGATGCTGGAAGATAAATTTAGCCCTCCAGCTCTCCTTCCATCTGCTATGGTTTAGGGCCGTTACCATAGGAACCACAGCTGGGTGCCCATTAGTGTGAGAAGAGGAAATTGACAAGATTTTTAAAAAGCCATTTATACAATATTCTCTTTCTGTGCGGCGTGTGAATGGACGCAGCCTTTCACAAATTTATATACGAGTTTTTTTTTTTTTTTTTGTATCTGCAGATTTTGAGCACACTCTGCAGATTTTAACTGTCAGCGTATGCCCACATGGCAAATATTTACGCTGCAACCATTAGACAAACATCAGAAAATGACAGTTATATTGTGTCATTATATCAACCTGTAGTTGCCTGATTTACAGATCTTTTTGAAACATGCCACACGTTGTTTATACCCCTCCCTAATGCTGTTCTTTTGGCTGGCTACAGGCTAATGCTCATGGCAAATATTAGCAGGAAAAGTCTAGGTGTGACTGGTATGATGGCTGCATTACATTAACTTGTGCAGCCTGACTCACTGGTATGGCTTACTGGAACACATAAAGGGAACAAAGCAATGAATTGTCTAAGATTTTGGCAAAATGTCTGCAGAGAAAAAGGCCTATTGTTTTTTTGGAAAGGATGTCCGACAGTGGTTAACAGAGCTTTCCACCCATTTAGATTCACACTCCTCTAACACTCAGACTCAGGATGGATAGTTTAACAAAAAAATCGATGCAGCAGAAGAGAGATATTGTCTTATTTCTTGCCAAAATTAAACACAAAGCAGATTTTGCGCAGCTCCTTAAAGTCCATGTAAAGGCAATTCTGAGATTTCTTTCTAAATACATTAAATATGTTGGAAAATAGTTGCTGAAAATGTATGTAAAGACATTGGAAAATATATTACTGAAATGTGGAGTTAGAGGTTAAAACAGTTTTTCACCAGTTTTCAGTCCAGGATTTTCTGGGTGGTCCTAAAGGGTGGCTTGATGACACGCTGAGGCCACCCTGAGTATACCCCTGCACCCCTAGCAGAGAGATAGAGATTAATTCATCTCTCAGTGTTTTAAAATTAGTCATGTCATTTTCTGAACTCATCTGAGTCCCCCACAGTCCTGGAGCTCAGAATACTGCTCATTTTTTACATGATTTTGACACCTTATTTCATAAATTTGTCGCTATTTTTAATCATTCAAATTTGGATGGGTGGTTATTATTATTAAATATTACATATCGACTTAAAGGCTTAATACAACTTTTTTTTTTACATTCCTTTTATGTGTAAAATCAGTGGAGTTCCCCTTTCAAGAGAAGATCTAGAGAAATCAATAGAAAGACGCTGATATTCAGTTCTTACTAAATGTGTAGTCACGTGTCCTAGCAAACTGCTGTCTGACTTTAACGCCGAGAACATTACACCTAGACATGTGTTTCCTAGCAGAGCCTTGCAATGCTTCACCTAGAGAGAATCACCCAGGCTGAAAGCCAAGGACAGTGGGAAAACAGGATTCGTGTGGAGAAAGGGCTTGAAGAAAGGAACGGGGAAAAAAAAAACCTGCCTGCTAGATTCATTTGCACCATGAGAGGTGCAAATGAAAAGTCTTATGTTAACACTGGACCAAGTGTGACACATGCAAGTGTAAATGAGCAGATGCATTGCGTGATTTTGAAAACGTCGCTTGGTTTTTAGGTGCCAGTTTTGTACTGCAAGTGCTCCATCTCAAATTTATTCTCACTCCAGTCATTGTCACCCTCATGCAGAGTATGCAGGGTCTCACAGTCTGAGCTCAGAGGCGTTATTTTCTGCAAGACGACTGCAAAAGCTCTTAGTCCAGTTACACTACCTGTCTGACCTACATTTACCACTTACTAGTCTCTCTGCAAGAGATCTAAGCGTAGGATATCTGAATGGTCCTCTGCAAATATACCTACTGTATATAGTCCGGCTGTTTTTGTTATAAAACAAAGTAATGTTGGTTTAATATCCATTCAATACTGGCATATAGTCTTCCTACAAGTTAAACCAAAGACAGTTATAAACCTGTTATCAGTAATTTGGATATAATTCAGCAGCTTTGCCGTCTTTCACCAGAACGTGGGTGTAGAAACCAGCTGGTCAGTGCGTGGGATGCCTTGTTTACTGTTTCAGTAAGCTGGCACAAAAAGACATCGGGAGTTTTCTTCAGTATCTTCACTGAGTCACCTTATGAATGTAGTCCCTGCTCACAGCCTTCATTCGGCTTGGCCTTTTTTAAAGTATCTAAAATCACAGTTTATCAGACAATTATCCATACACAGGTGGAGCCATTCACATGTACTCTAATGTGGCAATATTGTTATTAATACTGTAGCGCTGTCTCATGATCATGATTTTGAAGGAAGTGTGGACAGATACTGGGCGACACAACATGTCAAATATACAGCATTAATTAGAGCATGTTGAGACAGTGCCAGCTTCACATGTCACAGGCCCTTAGGTAATCCTGGTGTAATTAATAATGGCATCTTAAAGGCAACTTCAAGCAAAGCAATTTCGTTAAGATCAAAAAGAGAAAAGTGCTTGTATGGGCAGCAAATTCTAATATGATGAACTCCCTCTTCAACCTGGAGGATCTTGTATTTCCTCTTGATTGGGTATAATTTATTTTGCTCTGTCTTGCAAGAGGAAGATCTGACTCTGTGTGTGGGGGTGGTATCTGTAATCTAGAAAAATATAGATTATGGTTCCCGGTTTTGAAATAAGTAATGCATGGTTGATTAGAAATCATTAAAAGACCATGACAATGCCAGATTAGGCTGTTATTGCAGTTCCTGTCACAGTCATCGGACATATTGCTGCTCTCGGGGAGCAGAATCATCATTTTTACTTGCAGCATGCTGATGTATTTTTATACCGAAATATTACATAAATCATTCTAATTTAAAAGTACTCAGCAGCCAGGGGAAAGCTGAATGTTATGACACATACAGTGGTTATGTAACGCATGGAACATAAATATCCGTATTTGGAAAGCAGAGGGTCACGGGGTTATTTGTACTATTCTGCACTATTCTATATAATGAGTTGTTTGTCTTCACAGATCTTTATGCTGAGAAGACAGAAGAATAATATATTCAACGGAGTCAACTGAGCATCCGAGTGTGTGGCAGCAAGACTGAGGGCTTCATGATGGGATACTTTAGGTCATCATGGCAGAGGACTTCCTCCACAGCACACGACATATCACAGCTGCATTCTTTGATGCCGCCGTTCTACATTTGATGGCAGCATAAGCAAAGAGTTTAAGCAAAGCAAGTGCAAATTATGAAGCCTGACAGTCAACTACAGTGGATATAATTTGATAGAATTCAGTCACATTAAACCCATTATCCAGTTAATGATTTGGCTTGAACTCTGTAGCCTGGCACAGGCAGACACATCCCACTTGTCTACCTGAGGCTGTCCTTCCATTTTATGGAGGCCTTGGATAGTCGCCTGACGACTGGGGAGCAGTCCGGAGGTCAAGAGCATTGTCAACCAGAGTCTCATCGAAGAGGCCCGCGGCCTAAGTCTCCCTCCCAGCCCCGTCAACAACAGCAAACTGGCTCCCCAAAGCGCCATGGCACACCACAGCAACCCAAACAGTCCAGAAGACAGCATCCTGAACGTAAACGTCTCAGGCACCAGCGGCAGAGCGTCGACTCAGATACTGCGCAGGAACCCAAAGATGAGGCAACAAAAGCGACTACAGTTTCTTCACCAGGAGTCCCAACTTCCTCGGCAGGTGGCCCCACCCAGTCTAAACCAGAAACCCAGGAGGGCATCCCAAAACAGAAGCGTGAACGTAAGCCTCAGAGACCAGGCAAATATGTCTGCACTTACTGTGGCCGTGCATGTGCAAAGCCTAGTGTCCTACAGAAACATATTCGCTCCCACACAGGTGAAAGACCCTATCCATGTGCCCCATGTGGCTTCTCTTTTAAGACCAAGAGTAACCTGTACAAACACCGCAAATCGCATACACACAAGGTGAAGGCAGGGCTGGCACTAGGGGAGCCGAGATCTTTAGAGGAGCAAGTCACTGAGTCAGAAGATGAAACCAGACAGTTGACATCAGCATCTTCACATACAGAAAGACAAAGCAGTGTAGCCTCAATCAAGAGTCATGAAACAGACAGGGCCAAAGATTGCACTGGAGGAAACGATGACTCCTACGCAGTGAAAAAGAGACTGGCCTTGCGTCTAAGTAGAGGAAAACATGGCCATCGAGACTCATCCGATGAAAAGGCCTCATCTCTAATTTTAGGGAGTAAAGGCAGCACAGAATCTGGCTATTTCTCTCGCTCTGAAAGTACTGAGCAGCCACAGGACAGCCCCCCGAACACAAGTGCCAAAAGCTATGCAGAGATCATCCTCGGCAAGTATGGACGTCTCGGACACCTACAGAGGATGCCTCGGCACCATAACCAGCAGCCCTCTGGTCAGGAGGACAAAAGCATCCCATTCACAGTTCCCAAGAAGCAGGTCATTGACCATATCACCAAACTCATCACTATCAACGAGGCCGTGGTGGACACCAGTAAAATTGACAGTGTAAAACCAAGAAGATTCTCGCTCTCCAGAAAGAATAGTTCAGAGTCTCAAAAGGGTTCATCGATGAAAGAACCACTCATTCATAGTCCTAAAGCTGGAGATCTGGGCTATAAAAATAGTGGCTCCATCACTATGGGAGTTCCATGTGAAAAATTTCATCATCCACCCCTAAATGTGGAGCAGCCAGCTGGCCAAACATCAGCCCCTCTGGTGAGAAGTCACTCAATGCCATCTGCAGCCAGTTCATTTGACGCCTCCAGTGGCCCCAGTAAATTCCGTCTAAGTCAGTCCTTTGACGAACGGCAGCCTTCTGAAAGGCAGGCATCCCGTCGTTACGGGATGCTAAGACGGCAGCCAGCTATTGAAATCCCACTTGGTGCCGAACTCACAAAAGAGGAGCATGGCGGTTCTCATTCATTTTACCCTGACAGCTTAACCACTGTGCCTGACCACAAGCAAAGTCAACCGCAGCCATATGAGTGTGAGGCCTGTGGCACTGGATGCAAAGATTGGGAAGGTTATAAGAAACACAAGCAAAGCCTGTGCATAGCACATCCTCCCAGAAACGAGGTGGTAATCAGTCAAATGGAGTGCTCACAGTTAATTAACCATGGAGTCAGAGCAGGGGCTTCAGCAATGCGCAAGAGACGGAAAGAAGAGAGTTTTGAATTCGATGACCCCTCTTCTCCGTCATTACCGTCTCCTGCCCTCTTTTCAGGACAGTGTAAAGATGAAAACAGAAGACCTACGCTGCAAACATGTTCAGTAATCCAACATACTAGTTCATTTGAAAAACAAGAATCTGTTTGCAATGAGAATCAAGGCACTGAGCCAACAAAAACTCTCCACCTCATGAAGAATATCAACTGGTACCTCAGAAACAACCCCAACAACAGTTGACAAACCGAAAGCTGGTCCGCCAACACAACGTGCAGGTTCCAGAAATACTGGTCACAGAGGACTCCAACATGAGCACAGGGACCTCAATAGAGCCAACCTCCACTGCAAAACATTCAGAGAAACCTGATGAATTTCAGTGGCCACAGAGAAGCCCCTCTCTGGCCCAGCTTCCCATCGAAAAGCTTCCTCCAAAAAAGAAGCGCTTACGTCTAGCTGAGGTTGCTCAATCCTCCGGGGAATCCAGTTTTGACTCTATATCCCTGCCCCGCAGCCCCAGTCAGGACAGTAGTGCATCGTATGCATCCAGTCGTTCCACGTCCTTTGAAGAGTCAAACAGACCCGACATGGACATAGCAATATCGACACCACTGAGGAGATCAAGAGCTCCTCACATGTTGACAGTGCCTGGGGTTCATCAGCATAGAGAGATGAGGCGCTCAGCATCTGAGCAGGCACCTCATGACCCACAACCAAGTGTCCTAATGGCTGAGACCCGCAGTAAGTCTTTTGACTACAGTTGTCTGTCTCCTGAGCGCTCTGCAGTTGGCTGGAGGGAAAGAAGAAAATGTCTTCTCATGAGACACACTGCTATCAGAGATCCAGATGAGGAGGAGGAGGATCAGTGCACCATACCGAGCCGTAGTCCTGAACATGTCAGCCCGAACACATCTTCTCAAGTAAGTCCAACTTCTGTGTACTGCAGTAGGTCACCTACTTCTCCTTTATCGGGTGACACAGTCTTGCATAATCCAGTGAAATTACAAGGCAAAGAGATCTTCTCTCAGTGGAAACTCAGTCAAAACATTCAGTTGACAGGCAGCACCGAACTCGCTCTCACTCACTGCCCGTCTGTAGAGCCTGTTAAAGAAGAGGCCTCACACATCCATACAGGGCAGCCCCCTCCTCAAGCATCACAGTCCTATCTTACACATGGACCATCAGGCGCAGCCAGAGCTCGCTACCTCCCCATGTCCACAGGGCTGAAGCTAGAGATTCCCTTACTACATGACGATCATTCAGAAGTTCGGGGAAGTCACCCCCACGTCCAGCACTCTGTCCCTCACATTACTTCCAGTCTGGAATTGCTAAGGCCGGTCACATCTCCAGCAGTAGCAGTGCGTCTCCAAACTGACACCCTCACCCTAGCATGTGCCATATACACCACGTTGTCTCAGTCCACCTCCCCTAGGCCCCAGGAGAAGGTTGATGCTGTTTCACATAACTTAAGTATCCCAGCAGCTGAGTACAGAGACCATAGGGACACAAGTCCAGACCTTCACCTGTGGTCTGATGATGGCCTCAGGATATCAGGCTCAGGGGGCAACAAACGCATGCTTTCCCCTTCGAATAGTATAGAGGTCCTCCCTGAGTCACAGCAGCAGCAGAAACGAGTAAAAGAAGAAGAGGAGAGGGAGGTGGGATGTGTTGACAAGGCGTCTCTGGACACATACAATAAGGAACTCAAAGTGGAGAATCAGTCTTGTCTACCCAGCGTTTGTTCTCCCATCACACATGTTGGACCATCATTCCCCAGTCTGCTGTCTAGCACCTGTAATAGCTGGTGCTATTTGAACTACATTAAACCAAACCCTTCCACTCTGGATGAACAGAAGCCCTCAGTGTATTCATCGTGGTCCACTAGCGGCTATGACCCCAACCCGCCTGGCCTCTCCAGCAAGACAGCTCTGTCTCTGCTTCACTGTAAGCAGAGGCTCAGTCCCTCCATCTACACTGTATCCCCCATGTCAGCCAGGACACCTGAATCAGTTGAGCAAGAGGACAACAAAAGACCATGCTCCACTGAGGTAATTACAACACTAAGCACTCGTCTGTAAATCTGTAAGACAGCACCTCAAGAGAATTTGCGAGAATTTCACATTTATTAGATAGAATTTTGAGGAATCCTGTAGAGCCAAAATTTAGGTTAAATTGAGCTTAGTTTACCTTCTTGCAAGCAAGCCTCTTTGCTTTTTCCTCTGGGGTACAGAAGGTGCGGGAAACAGTGGGTTAGCATTGCAAGATGATATCTTCTTGTCTTAGTATCAATCTCCCAAAAGGCAGGAAAAAAATATTTGCTAACTTTGCCAGCACCAGATTTATGTTGATGACAGTATAACAATCATTGCAATGACACCCAAAACAAAAATATATGTGCTTTTAACAAATGCTATTAAACACAACGTTCAACGCAAATTCCCAATTTTTGTCTCCCTGGGCATGCTGGAGCAGAGTTGGTGAATTTGCCCATGTCTTTTTCGAGTGTAGGTTTACAACAGCCAGTCGCACTGCAGAGACCATGAGGGAACCAGAAAGGGACAGCAGCCAGCAGATGACAACAGCTCAAATAGAAAAGAGGAGAAGGAGGAAGAGAAGAAGAAGGAGGAGGAGGAGGAGGAGGAACTACAGTCATGCTCCAGAAATAAAAAACATCCCGAAGTTTGGATCTCTGAGAGAGGGTGAGTATGATCTTATACAGCTCTGCACTATGTAAGATGTATAAGGTCATTCACTGGTGACATATTGTCCATATTTACATCTGAGGTACCTCATTGTTTACAGTGTTGAGGGCTTGCGTCACATATTGTAGTATGTTGTGGAAAAATGCTGTCTGTCCACCATGTTGATGAGGCCAAGGGTTGGCCGTCTGCACCAACAGAGCCCGTCTGTTGAGGGGCTGAAGCCAGGAAACTACCTAGCTTCCTTTGCGCCTGCAGAGATTCATTTACACCAACCATCACAGCCATTCACGTGGAGTGGCAGCACGTTTCATTCTCTTACACTGACGTCAATGGAATGAATAGAAAATATACAGTACGTACATGTACGTATGTCGTGTTAGTCTTTAAGGGCACACTGCCATGCTCAGTGGAATTGGGCAGAAGAACAAATCATTCCTCCTTCCTGCTCATACTGCGCTTTGAAGTTAATTTGCTTTTAATGGAAGTGATGGGGGACAAAATTCACAGTCCTCATTCTGTCACAAAATATATTCCAAAGCTTATTATGAGGCTGTGTTAGACAAACCAAGTGGATATCTTCCAAATTTTCAGTGCAAAATTCCCTCTTTTTGTTACTATCCCTCCACTGCAGGTCAATGGGAAAGCTCAGAGGGAATTTTATCCTAAAAAGACTACAGCTTTGGAGGATATTGATTTGTCTTACTCAGACTGCTGAAACTGAAAGAGAGCAGAAAGCAAAACCTTACGTCTATATGGACACCTGACTGTTAGGATTCAGTGTGTAAGAAGCCATAATCGGGCTGAATCGTCTGGAAGTGTTGTTAAACTGTGAGGCAGAGGCAGTGATTTGGGGGATTTTCTTATGCCTGTCAGGCGTAACCAAGGTTTATTAGGCTATTAACTTTATTAGGTTACCGTAGGTGGTTCTAAGTAGTAAACTCAAACTCACGGATCCTGCTGTTATTATTTCTAAAATGTAAATGGATGAACGCAATCCCAACCAAATGTACCTGACTATAAATGGACGGGAAGTCTTTAATTTTTTTATGTCGTGTCTGATTGGCTGGCATGTGTCCATTAAAACTCCACCTCAGACAAACATCCAATCTCCAGTTTAACCACTGTTCTAAATCTGTTTGCATTACAGTATATTAAATCATATATTAAAATGGGAGTCACTATAGCAACCATATTTCTCTTTAACATGTTTTATATTACCAGACAATAACTCCCACTGAAATAAATGGACCTAATAAATACGAACTATGAACAACTTAAAAGAAAATGGTTAGGGTTAGTTGTTTATGATGTTATTCTTTTGGTTGGTGCCAATGGTATAAGCGCAATAACACACCATGAGGTGTGCTGATATAGAAAATAATGAACTTAGTGGAGAAGTGGCTGCTTTGTGTGTTTTGTCCCTGTATCAAAGTTCAGGACATCTTGCTGTGTTGTAAATGGTAAAACAATAATCAGAGATTAGAAAGGAGTAATTTGATCTGTGTTAAAAAAATAACAAGACTGATTCTCAAACTGAAATTCAGTAAAACGCAGTATGCAACAACATAAGGTGGGACGCAGTTCTATTATTTATTTGGCACGCACGCGTCTTTTCCAATGAACTTGCAGAAAGGTTAAAGCAGACACGCTGAGTATTTCTGATACCCATCAGAAATAAACACTGCTGCGATGCCATGCAGGAGAGTGCAGAGAGGTGCCATCTGTGTGTCTCTTTTTGGTTCAGGAGTGTGTCTGTGAACAAATCCCTGTTGTGACTCATGTTGACGCTCATCACAGCCTTCCTAAAAGAGTGAGTCATCCTCACGCCTGTTCGCTTTCGCCTTCTCCTGTCTGTTCAGTCTGTCTGAGGGACAAAAAAGTCAAAACTGAGGTAGCAACTTAGTTGGACATTGCTATTTTTTTCTTGTTGGCATGGGGTAAGGCAAGGGCACCTAGACTGAAATCTTGGGTGTTAATACATGCTGCATGAAAAGCCCATGAATATAGCTGCTTTATAGTGTGGAGGTATAGTGTCCCGGCATGACGGCAAGTTTTTTCAAGACTGTAAAAGCCACTGTTTATGATACCTGCCAAGTTTATCCAGCCTGTAGTGAAAATAGAAGAAAAAACAGACGATTATAATCAGAAGGATTGTTTATCATAGGAATGTGTTTTCATTTTCTGTGTTTTTTCATGCTTATTTGGAGCAGCAGCTGGTCTGGGCCAGGGTTTCCCTCCCTCTCTGTTTTTTTTGGCTGACTGCAGCAACCCCGGACCTTGGGCCACATCGTAGGCTCCCCCTTGTTTGTACTCGGTGGTGGTGTGAGCTGTGATGGGGTTATAAGGCAGCAGGAATGGGGAGGGAGGAAGGGGGGGGTCTGGTTTTGGCTTATGAAAGCTGCTCTGTTGAAGTTGAAGTGGGTGCCTCGCTGAGGGACCCTCAGTGTACATTGAGGGGTGGACCCCGGGCCCAGCTGCCACAGTGTGAGCTCACTGTGTAGTAGAGGCCAAACAGATAGCGTACTTAAACTGGATAAATAGGGGCACTAAAAAGCTGCTTACAGGTGCTAAAGGGCCTGCAGCCTGTCTGTCAGCTCCAGTTACACTCATACTGATTGTGACTATCATCCCGAGAGAAGCAGCGGCAATAGACAACTGACAGGGAAACGCTCTGAGGATGAAACTGAAACCTCTCACTCTCTCTTCACACCTACAGCTCAAATGAGAAGTATGCTATCACACACGCTGGAGGCGGAGGGAAGTGCCAATGTGAAGATTGTGGTTTCCACCTTAAGAATACCAGTGTGCTGCAAAAGTGCACCCATCGCATCACAGAATCACCGCCGTATAACTGCAAACCTTGCAATGTTTCTTTCAAAGCCAAAGGTAAGGACAGACGATGAAAAACATGTGTTTTATTAAAGGTTGATGTCGGTGCATCGAGTATGACCTTTTTTTGTATTTTGCAGGAAGCCTCAACAAACACCTGAGCTGTTACCCAGATGGCACAGATGAAGGTACGCTATGTGTGCTCGATAAGTTGATTTTAATACAGACAAGTATACTAACTAATACTAACAAGTATTTTCATCTTCATCATTTTAATGCAAAATCATCACTGAAACATTTTTATTGAATGTTTAAAGGTCCACACTGTTCCGGTATTTTATTTCAAGTTTTAATAATCATAAGAAGACATATTTGTGGTACCTAAAAGTACCTAAAAACACCTCAGTATAGTTTTACACCTGTTTCTCTGGAGCTCTAAAAAGCACAGCGTGTTTTGTTTTGTGTAGCATTTCATCTCATTATATTAATGAGCCTCTTCTGATTGGCTGAATGGCGCACAGCCAGGCCAACCACAGCTTGTTATCTACCTGGGCAGACTGTATAGTTGCGACATCGATCATCAACCATACAGACGGCACAGAGGCTGTGCGTATATCTCCATAGATTGAGCCTTTTGACACCGTATACTTTATATATGGTGCCTAGAACTGCTCAATAATAAGAAAAATGGAAATCTATCTTTCTACAATATGGGACCTCTCTCTTTATTAGCTACCATTAGCACTTGTTGGATGTTTGTAGGAATAATAATCATATAGTTTCACTCTTAATCTGGTTTTATTAAACACAGCATCGAGGTTGCATTTTAAAACACATGACAGCATTACTTTCTCATAATACGGTGTCTGCAATAGCTCGACATAGGCCTGATCTGAATGCAGTGGCTGATCTCCAGCACACATATTAAGTTCACAGCTTTCTGGTTAATGTTTTCTAATCTGTGAGCAGGGACACGTCTTGTGTTGCACCTTGGATTGAAGAAACAAGTATGAATGTTTGTGGTAACATAGCTAACATTCAGCTGTAGCACATTAAACATTATGACAAATCTGATACCTTCATCTAAAACAGAGTGAGCAGACAGTTGGTTAGTTACAATATTACACTTCCAGGTACATGTCTAGTTTATTATTGTGTAAAAATCTGACTAGTAAAAATTGTATTATTGATAAAATATATACACATCGTAGGGTCAAAAGTATTTCAGTCAGCGCCCAGACCAACAAAGTAAAAAATCATCTTTATTGAAATCTTTCACCATGGAAACATCAAACTAATGCACTGCTGCAGCACACACTACGCTAGATGCAAGCTCTATAAGAGTACATTAAGTTATTGGCTTTATTTAATTAATTAGAAAAACACAAACAGGCCTTTTATTGGTGACTACTCACAATTATATCCACTGTAGCCCGAGCTGGCTCCCTCCAAGACCTTGCATTGATTAATGGCCTCAAACGGTGCACTAATTCTGTCGGCTTCTACGCTTTGCCGCTTTGATTGCGCTTCAACATTTCACATTTGTTTGAAGAGAAATGTAAACATCGGTTAGCAAGCATATCAAGATCTTTGGGCGTACAAGATGGAAGATATGTGGGAGAAGGTTTGCCATGAGAAACAAGGGAGTGGCTCTCATACGTTACACCCAGGTACAACAAGTATTTGCCTGTTAACAACCGGTCAAAACACAGCCCATTCATGCCTACACACTTCATATTATATGCTGAACGTGGCTACACATTGGTGCAGTTATGAAAGCCATGACTTAATACTTAGTAGGGTAGAAAAAATTACCCGAATTAGGAAGTAATCTCGGTTGTTTGTACAGTAGATTAGTAGATTAACAGCCTTGATATTGAATTGTTTTAACTAAAGGATGTTAAATGTGTTGAAAAGAGAATTTTTCCTGTCCTAGGAGTCAGCGAAGAACCATCAATTCACCCTGATAAACGAAAAAATCATCAGTACTCTGATCTGGGGAAAACTGGACATGATGAGGGCGACAGTGCAAAGGCGAAGGAAGGCAGACGTGATGAAGACAGCAGGTCTTCTGAAAGCTCTCACACCGTCTCCTCCGATTGCGAGAAATCTCATCCAGGAGGGCAGCCGATGGAGCCCGAACCGAGCCACTCCGCCCGGCTGCCACCCAAGGATTCCACCCAGAAGAGCTCAGCCAGCGCGAGGAGGGCACTGTTCGCCCGCAGGCGCCTTGACGCTTCGACGCTGGCGTCCTCCGGAGGCTCCCGTTCGCAGAGCACTCCATCACTGGTTCCACAGAGGGAGTCGTCTCCTCCTCGCAGCCCGCCACCCAGGCCTCGCCAGTCCCCTGCTCCCCCTTCCTCCCTCTCCCCATCCAGTTGTCATGTCTCCAGCTCTCCTCTGAGACCAGTCTCCCCAGTTAGAGGTCTTTCTCCTATAATAGTTCAGTCCCATGGATCTGAGTCGCCCGGGCCTCCGGGCTCGCTGGCAGACACCTCTGCTCAGTGTCTTCACCCAAGAGACCGACCATCTACAGCAAGACTTGTGAGTCCTCTTCGAAAAATTACCCTAACCCTGGCATTGTTTTAACTGAGTCTGAATCTGTCGTGATGCTCTGTTTTCGTCGCGTATATAATTAACGCTGGTCAAGAAAAACATGGCTTTTGTTCAAACCGCAGTCTTCACTCACCTGTGACTTGATCCATCTCTGTTAGTTTAGCCTACAGTTTTAAATAAATCAGCTTTTGGCTCACAAAACTAATCTTGTGTGGCTCAGTTAAATCCCAGTAAGTCAACATCTAGAACAAATATAGATAGGCTGGTACATATGAGGTTATTTTAAAGTCACACATTTATTGGAAAAGGAAGGAAAAAGGCAACTCTCTTGTTTTATATCACTCAAACCGAGCCTGCAGCTCGGAACCTTAAAATAATGCAGGAGAGCTCCCAAATAGACACAACATGTTTTCCCTGGGCAGCCGCTGATAAAATGAGAAGCAGGCCGATCGTTAAATACCAAAGATTGGAACCACATGTCGACGATGCAAACAGCATGGGTGAATATCTCAGTTCACCCTAATAAAATAAAAAAAAACATGTCTACTCCAAACTTGTGGTTATGTTATGGTGTAACCTCACCACTTCCTCCTCGCTAATATAGGTCTCATAGGAGTAGATACTAATTTACATTCTCCACAGGGTTGTTTTTCACATCTGCGCTCATTTCTGTTCACATCTGTAAACTTGTTTTTTGGCAAAGGGGGGCCATTTTTATACGCCTAAATATTTGATGTGTACATATATGACCTTCTGTAGACCTGAATATGTTACCACACATATTTTTTTACTAATTTTAGTAATTTGTTTCAATATTATTTTACACACCATTCTAATACTGGATCAGCCCACGTTAGCTTATCATAGATTTATCAGTATTTTCAGATGTGTACATCATTTAATAACATGGTATTGCAATACAAGAATGCCAAATACGTGTTTGAGGTAATTTACTTTTTAACTTGATTTCAATCTCTCACCCTCAATAACCAAATGTAGGGGATTATTTTTAGCAAAACTGTTTATGTAAATTATGTTGAAAAATATATATATCTCCCTATTTATCATTATCAGATTTATCTGTATCAGCGCTCTAATTTATACATTTCTGCTGTAAAATATTAAAATGTTTTTTTCTTTTTAAAAGATGAAAAAGATGAAATAATATGAGGACTTCAGTTCATGAGCAATAATGCTTGGATGCCACCGGCCACACATTTTGCCCACCAGATTTTGTTAACTTGCTCAGATTTGGTCATTTTTCCTTGGCTTTATGTTTTTACGATTGGTTTTGTACAGGGTGTTTTATTTTGAAAATAAACCAGATACTGGAATCTAGAACTTGGTCTGGTTTGATCAGTCGCTGGTGGTTTATTAATTAGCCAATAATTAGAAAACTAACTAGCTTCTCTGGCTACTGTTGCTACTTGTTTTGACGTGAGAAAAGAAAAGAAGTTAAACTCGTTTTAATGAAAAAGAAAAAGTAAACTCACAGGTTTAGTTTTCAAGGACATTTGGCCACAAGGGGATGAAATGCACTTTTAAATAGGACTTCCTCAATCGTTTCCATGGATATGAATTTAAGCAAAATGGATGCAGTCTCTGCTGCTTTCAGTATAAAACAGATATAGAGGTAAAACAATGAGATAAAGGTTGATATACACACTCAGGTTTATCGTTTATATTAACGTTCAGATGAAATCCTTAACTGAAGATTCTCACATCGGAACATCAAGCCTTTCCTGACTGAGTCGCAGATTATAATAAACAAACTGATATTATTATATCAAACGTTATAATTATTACATCCTAGTTTTCTCTGCTCGAAACTCTGTTACAAAAGTTTGCATCCTCAGCAAACTCTCTGGACTTGGACAGCCCTCGGCACTTCCTAGGAATGCGTTAATTCAGTGAGTCTGTGAGTGTGGGGAAGTCCAGACATTTTGAATTCAACCTCAATGCCTCAACAGGAGAGAGGTGTTTGTTGTTTCCTGCCTGCCGTCCCCTCGCTCTCAGGCAATTTGCGTCATAATGATGCCTTTTTTAAAGCAGCAGGCTAAAACCCAGTGTTTCACTCACCTCTAGTTGTTTCAACTTTAACACCACTGTTGTTACACCTGCGGCAAGGTGAGAGGTTAAATGACGAGAAATTCAACTCAGCATTATCTTGTAGTTGCCACTTGTGGCCACAGTGGCCGCTGTTTAGCAAAAGTTACTCATACTGTGCATAAACTCGCAAAACTTCCATCAGTACACGTCCATGTACTCTATACTTCCTGCGCTCATTTCAGCAAGGTAGCGTTGGCTCAATTCAAGCACGGGCCTTGCCCCTTCTTCTTCACCGAATTTCAACCCGGCGGAGCTTTAGCGCCAGCATTTGACTTCCAAAATATGAATATAAAACATATGTACAATTTGTATGTTCAGGTATTGACCAACTGCAACCACTTCAGCTCAGGCAATTCTAGTGTGCGCTTCCTTTTCACTACGTGGACGAAATGGCGACCATTGAGGGTGAGAAGTGTCCGGCGTTCCACACTCAACTTTTTGACAGTTCGGGAGACTCATAGTACACTGCATTTTTCCATAATTAACAGTGTGAACACACTTATGTGCTGTAAAATAGGTCAAAAGTGTAAGTATGTTGAGAGACAGCATCAGTCTCGCTTTAAATGGGAATAACGTAATGAACGCATGAACTGTTAAATTGTTGTAAAGTTGCTTTCTCAGCACCAAGTCCAAGTGTTTGTTGAGTCATTGTTATTGATCGACACCACATATTAAATCTGCTTCATTGGCGTTGACTGTCTTTTCAGTTTTTCCAGCAGAACCATTCAAGTTTCATTTCTTCTTGTTTTGCTCTAGTCCGTGGATGAGGTTGGTCTGACCCACATCACCCCACATCCCACGCGGCCCCGCGGAGCCCACAACCTCCTGAGTCACCTCCCTCTGCACTCCCAGCAGCCGAGCAGAGCCCCGAGCCTCCTGATTCCCATCGGGGGGATTCACATGATTCAGCCCAGGTCCCTCCTCCCTCTGTACAGCCTGGTGAGCAGCCCCACGGCAGCCACAGCTAACTCCGCGGGGACATCCTGGAGACTAAGTGACGCTCCGAAGGGGAGGTTGTCTCTGCTGCAGCGCCAGGATACTCTCAAAGAGACGTCGCCCAGCAGCCCAGCCAGCCCGCCAGAACCCGGAGCGTTAGGGGAACGTCCGGCAGCAGCCGATCGGACGCTCTATTACACAGAAAGAGTCGTGGATGCTTCAGCGTCCAACAACAACAACTGTCGAGTCCCGGGACAGAGACGAGGCGTCCGGAGGTAAACACAGACGCACATGTCACAGAGAGGTGTGTTTACCCCGAGACCAAGCAAGGCCAAAAAAAGGCTCCTTCCTCCCAGACACAACTCTGATAGGAGGGAGAGTCTGAAGGGACAGTGCAAACGTCTAAAAATCAGAGTGTGGTGTAAAAACACAGCACTGGTTTGGACACCGAGGACAAAAAGGCAAGAGCACTTCAGCACCGCTTCTGAATGACGCTATTATGTAATTATATGAATAATATATATAGACACTATGTTAGATATGCAGTATGTTTTGTAAATCTTTTTTTACCCTCTTGTTTGATGTCATCGGTGTTAATTTATTTATGTGCTATTATGCAAATTCTGTACTATATGCAAAAGCAGCTGGAATGAAAATAGACAAAGTTTTAATCAGTTTCCCTATTAACCCCTTTGACAGCTCTAATATACTATTGCTGTGTTAATGTACTGTATTACCAGAATGGATATAGAAAGGTACTACAAATATTTATTCACCCCGACCAGTATTTTGAAGTGCAATTTTATGTCAAGATTGTGGTTTGAAATGTCATTCTTAAAGGCTGTGATTATTATTATTTGTCAGGTTTTTTTTTTTGTTGTTGTTTATTTTTTTGTTTGTTGTTGTTGTTGTCGTTGTTGTCTTTGTTTGTGTTCAAAGAAGCAGGGTTACGATCACCTCCTTTTCTAATGTCTTTTGGAAAAGAAGTTTCAGATCAAGACATTTGGAGTGCACTGACAAATAATTTGATATCCCAGAGGAAAACCTGTTTCATGTACATGGTAGCTACGGTGCAGTTTTTTTCATAAACAGATACATGTATTTTTGTGTTGTTGCTTTTATAAATGATACAATCACTCTGTCATTTTCATGTTTACCATTAAACTTCTCATTTTTACAGATTTATATTAAAACGGTGTTACGTGTGTGGCTTTTTTTTTTTTTTTGAGTTGTTTTTTTAAAATGTTATTTGATGTATAGAAGATTTAGCGGCACCTAGTGGTGAAGTTGCAGATTGCAACCAACTGAATACTCTCCCACATCTCACCCTCTCCTTACAGACATGTAGGAAAAACTCTGGCTGCCAAATTCACATTAAAAGCAAAAGTCCATATTTTACGATTCTTGTATTTAGGTAAAGCGTCAGGTCACCCAAATTACCGAAAAACACATTTTCACATTTAAGTAGTTTTGGTCTAATTTGCTTTTTTTCTGAGATCAAAGTGTCAACAAAACACAATTAGGGTAATTGAAATTTCCTTCATGATGTTCAAAGCATTGAAAAATGATACTTCAAAGGTCAATTGTGTAAGATTTAACAGGCTCTATTTACAGAAGTACTACTAATATGACAGAAATGAAATATAACATGGATAAATGTGTTTTCATTGGTGTATAATCACCTGAAAATATGATTTGTTATGTTTTTGTTACCTTAGAATGAGACTTTTATATCCACCGGCGCCGCAGGTCCTCTTCCATGTTTCTACAAACACTGTTGTTCCTTTCTGCCACAATGTTTGTAATTAGCAACTAACGGCTGGATGCCACGAAATCTTACACTCTCCGTTAAGGGATTAAGGTCGTTAAAATAAAGCTAACGGACAACATTAAATCTACAATTTTTTCTTTCTCTTTAAATGTCACCAGATAGTAGACAAAGTTAAAGAACAACACACCCAGAGACCCATTTATTAAAAATGCAGACAGCCATTCTGATTTAAATGGCTCTTACTCACAGGTACAAACCAAAACAAACAAAAGTATTATCAAGCTCAAGTCAAAAATGCGAATCGTATTGTCTCGCTATGAAATAAATCACCTGACTGGGGTCATATTTGATATGTTAAAGCTGTTTTATAGTGTGTTGCATCTTAGCAGATTTTACTTTACTGTGAACAAAATACTCAATAAAAACACGGACTGAGGACACTCTATTTCATCAGTTTGCAGTGAGGAAACACCGGAGGCAGGATTAGAAAAAGGAAAGCAATAAACGGATTAACATCTACATCCATACATTCACTTACAGCACTAATTATCTGAAATAAGTTCACCGTGCCTACAGGGTTCAAGTTTGGACATTACACTGCACAAAAGAGTATCGAGGGATGTACTTAGAAAGTTTGTTTTGCTTGGTCAGTTATATTGGAAATATAGTCAACATTTCCTGTTCAAACAGTGTTTTACACAAATTTCTTTAACATCCACACTTTAGTATAAGTATATTTCTATTACTGCTCTTCATACCACAGTGCTGTGCTTTCACTTGACTGAATCATTACTCTCAACGGTAATCAACAGTTTCACTGTTTCTTAACAAATACATAATATGTTCAGGCTCTATTGAGTGGATGTTTGTGGCGTACCGTGCCTTTTTTCACATGCACAAGCTCACAGAACAATTAATAAACCCAGAGTCAACAGAGCCGCCGGTTGGCTTTGTGAGAACATCTATCCAGGATCAACCCCGATACCACAAAGAGAGCCTGGTAACATTGAACCAGCCTTGACGTATTCACAGGTCACATTAAAACTACTTCATACTGTCTCTATAAGAGATTTTCAGAAGATGATTTGGATGAACTGACCCTTTAAAGAGCTCAAAACTGCAGCTGTATAATTGTGCTTTCTTTCATATTTTCAAGGCACAATCAGGTTTCTTCTTGCTCTTTGCCTGCAGATATTGTGGCACCACCCTGTGGTTATGGCGAAGATTGTACTTGACGTTAAAATTCCACTTCTCCAATTAGAAACACTAATTTTCCTTCAAATCT
This sequence comes from Miichthys miiuy, assembly GCA_036365135.1. Classification (NCBI taxonomy): domain Eukaryota; kingdom Metazoa; phylum Chordata; class Actinopteri; family Sciaenidae; genus Miichthys; species Miichthys miiuy. The sequence continues at coordinate 19,198,587 of CM071614.1, read as the reverse complement.
GTTTCATGGCCCGCCTTGATTCATTTCATTTTGTTGTATTTTGCATCGATCTGCATTTTTTTTCTCCTCTCTGCTGACGTGTTGGTCATAAAACCAGCTCGTCTTTTGTTTCCCAGAAGTGAAGATGCCGCATGAAACCACTGGGTGGCAGAAGGATGCAGCTTTTAAGTTGCAGACTGTGAAGTGAAAGGAATGACATCACACTAAGGAAGGTACTGGCCCATATACCGAAACCCTCTCCTGTAATAAATCATCCAGGAGATGACACACATGCAGCAGGGATAATCCGAGGAAGACGAGGAGGAAGGAGGAGGAAGGAGGCAGACGAGGAGGGATTTTATTGGGTATTTCCATAGTCCAATGATGATATAAACTATTATCACCAAAGGTGTGGAGGAAGGAATTTTACCTCTCTTTTGTCAGCACAGATAAGCGCCCATGAGGAAGGTGGTGAAAGTGATTAAATGTGTTGTGGCTCCAGAGCCACAGAAATAACAAGATTCCCTTGAAATTCATCAACACAATTATAGTGTGATTGTAGGCAGATTATTCACTGAATTCTTTCAGAAGGAGTGTGTGTGATAAGGTTCACTAGAAGAGGAGATCGTGATGCACTTTAGGGGGAGTTTCTCCTGTGCGCAAAGGGAAACAGTACTGATACCAATGAACAGAGGATTCCTGCAACTTATGGACAATGGAAAGGTGGAAACGGGGGAGTTACATGGAAGCAGGTCAAGGGCAAAGATAGATATCCTAACTGAGAGAAAACAGTAAACATAAAAGTGGTTTGAATTTCCCCTACGTTTTCTCTCCATCGTGGTTGCAGAAACAGGAATCCTGTCACTAAAAGTTCAAGGTTCAAGGCGGAAAAACTGAAACAAACTAGGCTTATTTTCCAGTTTCTCATGACCTGTTTCCAAAAGTCCTGACTACACGATGCATTTTTGTATTTTTGATAACGATTACAAGCTTGACATGACAGATGAAGTTCATGGGAATATTAAAGGTGTCTCCTTTTACAAGAAATGTTCTCCATCATTACTATTTTTGCCCGATGTGCTGTTTTTCTGCAATCTGTTTACTTTGATACATAGTTTAAGATAAAGGATATCTTCTGTTATGATAGAAGGTCATAGATGTTTGCTATTATGGCAATGCAAAATAAATAAATCAACAGGGGTCTGCAAATATAAAAAAAAAAAAATACCTGTAAAGATGGAAGTATATGAAAATTTAAGGTGTTTGTTGTAAGTTGTAAGAGCGCAAAAGTACAGAGCTTTTAAACGACTCATCAGTCACCCCATAATGACGAATTGTGGTAACACTTTCAAATAAATTAAACATTACTAATTTAGTTGCTTTTTTACTCATTATTAATAATACTGTCACTTATAACAATATCTAATTTATCTAAGTATATAAAACATATAGACATCGTATGTCTAGCGTTATGTGCTGCATAATAAAATATTCTAAACTGAACTGCTTTTCACTTTTTCCTGAGCTTTTGATCGTATCATCAGTGATCTTCAATCAGCCGATCTTGCTCTATGACACCTGAGCAAGATCCATTTGTTGAACAAGGCCATGGGATTCAACTGAAAGCTCCATAAAAATCTAGTAAGTGAACCATAAGTTTATATTATTTAATCATAGATATTTGATATAGATATGTATCTGTATTATAATGTAATTTCAGTCGCTGTGATAGGTTCGTTAGAGGAGGAGATCATGAGATCTTGACATCTACACATGATGTGACTCAGCTGAAGTTCGTGGGAATATAAAAGCTCTCACAGTAGGGCTGTAATTTCACTTTCATGTATACTTAAATGAGTTGATCTAACTGTTATGGATAAGAGCTTACAGTTGACTGGTCGTTGCAGAGAGGTGTAGCAGACACCCCCTTACTCATGTCAAATACCGAAGTCGTCATTAGTTTCTGGCTCTGTTCTGTGTTTTTGTATTGGACATGCTGGTAGTGATGTTGCTATCAAAGCCTCTATCTATTCATACTGTACAAGGGTTTGGCCCATATTCTTCACCTCACTCATATCAGGGTTGTGGGTGTCGGTTTTGTGAGTCACCGTTACTTGCTCTTCCCTTACCTCAACTCCTCAACGGATGACATGTTGACATTCTTCTCTGATGTGCTGTCACATTTCTGACGGTGGTAAAGACTTAAATTAGAGCCAATACGAGTGAGTCTTATGGGTTTCATTGAAGGTTTAGTTAAAGATAAACTCTTCTCTGAACTGTATTCCTGTCATGCATTCACACATGTTCACAGGACGGAAACTACTTTTGCAGTTATGTATTCAGAGCAGTTCGATACAAACTGTGTATAGCTCATTTCAAATGATCTTATTTGATTAAATGGTTGCTAATTTACTGACACTTTTTTCCTAGTTTTTGTCACCAGACAAACAGTCGAAATGACCTGAATGTTAGCGTTAGTTTCTGTTGCTATCATCTGCCAAGCACAGTATCAAATGTGCAATTTCCAAAGGTGACACATTTGAAACATTCCTTCATTTTAGACAGAGGAAGACCAGACATGTCTCATTTAATGAGTCACTTCAGTTGCCCAACATTGCCACTGGTAGATCTGGTCAGCTGTACTGACATTCTTACACTTGTTATTTTGAGTACATACACAGTGACAATGATGGCAAAATGCAGCGTACTGGGGTGTCCATTAGCTCCACCCCATGTACGAAGGCTGAGCAGAGGCCGAGGGTTCGAATCCGACCTGCGGCCATTTGCTGCATGTCGTTCCTCGTCTCTCTCTCCCCACATTCCTGTCACTCTTCAGCTGTCTCTGTCAAAAATTAAGCTTGAAAAAGGCCAAAAGAATATCTTTAAAAAAAAAAAGCAGTGTACTGAGTACCTGGATGGTGCAGTCATAACGGTCAAAAAGTTGAGTGTGGAACACCTGACGCTTCTCGCCGTCAATGGACACCATTTTGGCTACAAAGAGGAAGTGGAGGGACCACCAGCATAGTGAACATGGCGGCAGAGTTGTGGTGAATACGGCAATATACCAATAAAAGTTGTACATATGTTTTATGTTTATATTTTGGCGGTCAAATGTTGGCGCTAATTCCCCGCATGGTTGCAATTAGAAGAAGAAAGAGCGCTGAAATTAGCCCACTAAGCCAGGAAGTACATACTGTACACAGTACTACACAGGAGTGTACTAACGGAGTATCCAAATCGAGACACGGCACGAGTTGGTTGAACACGTTGACTTCAGCAGACCTCTTAATGTTTTAACGAGAGGCTGTTGGTAATCTATGTAAAAGACATAAATAAAGGGAACAGCATTGTTCTTCTCTTGCAGTGTATAACTATTTATCCCAAGAATTGCTTATATGATAAGAAAATACGTAATAGTTTCACTTTTAACTTTTCAAGAGAAAAAGCCTTTGAGGATAAGTACTGACGTTCTTGGAAAACATTATCTTTTGTTCTCTTGTATGGTGTGGACTTTCCCAAATACAATACACATCCAGGACATGGATGTGTAAAAAAACATAAACCCCAGAAAATGTACTTTAATATACTAACTATAAGCCCTCAAAGTAATATTACAGCTTACTGTTGAAGGTAGTAAACTAGCTGGACATGCTTTGCAGCTAACGTAAACAGATAAACATCTGCTCTTTACTTAAACAATGTGCCGCCATTTTGCTGTTTCATGTCATGATTTCTGAATTTCCAGTTACATAAAAGCACACTTTTTTTTATATCTTTTTCACTTTGTCTTAAATGTGAGGACTTGTTTGTGTGTTATTGTGTCACAGCCCATATGTTTAACCTCATCGTGGAGGAATTTCAAAGGATTCTGCAATCACGGCTCCGCTATTTGTTTGTCATTGTGCCGCCACGCATTCCTCTGTTGGCCTCGGAAGTGGGAAATAGATAAGGGCACTGCAGAGTCACTGTGTTGCTTTGCTGCCTTGTCTGGAGAAAGCAGCAGCAGCAGCAGGGGAAAGGGACAAGGGGAAGGGGAAATGAAGGGGAGGGGGCACCTTTAGATTGAGCCCATTCCTCCTGTCTGCACCACTGGACAAATATTTGCTCTAGATGAGCATTTTTTTTGTTTCACTGTAACAAATAGTTGGTCAAATGCCAGTCGTCCTGCATTGTGACATCCTTAAGGCATTTCCACCCTTAACCCTTATAAACTATGACTGCACACACACAAATGCGTGTTTCAGCAGTGTTTTTTCCTGTTTCTGTAGGTGTCTCTGTTAGTCTTCTGGGTTTCCGCTACAGCTCTGATGCAAAATGCCTCGACATTAGTAAGATTTTCCATACTTTAAACTTCTTTAATGACCAATTGTTGGCTACTCCATCCTGTTTTTTTGGTCCGGCGATTACTTAGGCTGGACTTAAAACCATTTATGGTAGAGTGCACACATGACCTGTTCAAACAAAAACAACTCTTCATTTTCATTTCAAAGAAATATATTAATGAACTGACTTTACACCTCATTCTGTGATTTTTCGACAGTTATTGTCATCATACATAACAGTACATGTACTAGAAAACCAGTTGGAAGGAATGAAGATAAGACTTCGCAAATTAGATTTAGATTCTGATAATGTTTGAATAAATAAAGTTGTCCAGGGAGGAATTGACTTAAATTGCACATGTTTAAAATGTAATACATACGAAACGCAAAGATTACAACAGTTTAATTCAAAATTAACAAACAACTAGAGGTTTAAAGAATGGACCCTCTTCAGACACCATTGTGTGAAATGTTTTTAAAAAGATACATTTAATGAAAGGGACTTAAACAAAGGGATGTATTATAGATGAGTTATATAAAAAGGTTCAAATACAAATCACTAACATTAAATTATGTGAATATTTACTTTTAATAAATAAAAAAGAACAGATAAAGAATGATATAGTATATTAATTTGAAAATCTTAGGTAAAAGATGAGAACACAATAAGGGTCATATACCCAAAATACAAGATACAGGTTCATGTTAGAACCTGAAGTGTTTCCATAGGGGAACTTTTTTTCATTCTTCAAAGGAACGTTTGAACTTTCTTTAGTTGACAGGTTGCACATTTAGCCATACGTACTTCAGGTTCACAGAAAAGGCAGTGCAAAGGTGTTCAAACTGTCCCTTTGTTGGGGTTTTATCAAAACCAGATCACCCCAAAGAACCTTAAAGGATAAAAAAAGTTCTCCAGAGCACTTATCAAGAACCAGTTTTTCTTAGTGTTTAGTATATGAAATAAAAATAGTTGACTGATATGAAGCCTTTAAAGTCAGTAGAATAAAAACAAGCTAAATTATCTGTGTTATTTAAATATTACACGTCTGTCTGACTTGTTCTTTGTGTCGAGTTTCGTAAAGTTCATCCTAATCCATTCATTCTTCCCTCTCGTTATCAGATGCACATACGTCATAAGTTCTTCATGATTGTTCATACCTGTGGATTTCACTTATATATTCTATTCTATAGCTGATAAGAGGATACCTAAGGGTGTTTGCAAGACTTACTGTAACTGTTTAGACTGTGTGGGTGGCTGCGCTGTGGTCAAATCCATGATGTCTGTTATTGTCAGAGATAGGCAGTGTAAACTGATGTATGTGTATGTGTGTTGCAGAAAGCTGATGAAGCAGGCGGCTGCGTATCTCTTTACCAAGGTCAAAACATGTTACACGCTGAGATATTGTTTGTGTGCCAGTATAGGGGTGTGTGGGACAACCGTGCCATGACCTCACCTTCCTGTGGGGGGTGCTGACATGCTCTCCTTGACTTCATCATCCTCGTATCAGCCGTGTGGCACATGCAACCCCCCTCTGTCTGTTTCTACTGCCACCGCTCATCTCTTCCTCTGCCGCCTCCAGACTCATCCTGCGTGCCCAACGCCTCTGGAAAGAAAAGAAAGAAAGAATAACACAAAGCATGTCATGGCCTCACATGACTTCTGTCTTTGTGACAATCGTCTGCTGCCACTCAGTAATAAGTCTGCTCATTATTCAGGATGACAGTCTACAGCCTGCTGTTTAAACAAGTCATTTAAGATCCAATAAGCTGTATATGAACGATGAATACATAGTAAATAAAGTATGATGTAGTTGCAAGCAGATAAAGACATTTATAACTGTTAATTTATGTGTTTGTTGGTAGTTATATTTTCTTGAAGCTTCCGTCTTTTCTATATAAACAGATCATGAATTACTGATGATATAACACTGTTGTAATTATATGAAAAATATTCTATGAATACAAAATATGAAATATGTATTATTACATGTATTAATCCAGAATTTATCAATTTTATATACGTTACTTTTCATAACAACTGAGCAAACACCAAACAACATGAGATGAAAGATGCATTGAATAAATGTCTTAATACATATTTATAATTATTTATAATGAATGTGTGTAAACAGTTAATTTATACTTTTTTTTGCAAACCTTGTGTTTGATATGATATATGATTACAATGTTAGTCATTCAGTAAACACCAATTAAAGAAAGAAGTTGACAAATATTTAAATCTGCCTACAACTAATCTGTTATGAAGTTTTTGAGTGTTTATATTGCTCATAATGGCAAAATTTAAAGGATAACTATGGTGTTTACAGCTCAACTCAAGCATATTAAGTCAAATTAGAGACGTCGGGGCATTAAATACCTGCTGTCAGACTGTCTGTGTGAGAAATTCAAACACTTTTTGGTCGATTTTTTTGGTTCATTTTGGGATTTTACTGAGCAGTCTTAGGCTAGACTGAAGGTGAACCAGAAATTATGTCAAGTATGTTGTTATAGAAGCTTTGAGATCTTTCTTTCTTTCTTTCTTTCTTTCTTTCTTTCTTTCTTTCTTTCTTTCTTTCCTTTCTTTGTTTTGCTGTTTCAAATTCCACTGTTATCAGGCTGTTTTTTTTTTTGGTGTTACCTAATTTGTTTTTTCCTTTTTCAAGCACTGTTTTGTTTTTCTCTCTCATATCCACATACTGGCAGGTTAAAATCCATAAATACACCAATCTAAGTAAAGCAACAGAAATCCTCAAATTTGTTTAATTTCACATAATCACTGTTGTTACTGCGCTCAAAATCAGTTGTCATCTTGTCTTGGAACTTTGTTTTTCGTTCGTTCAGGACGATAAATGTACACTACTTCCAGTTTGGTATGGCAGTCTCAGTCTCAGTCTTAGTCTTGTAGGACATTCTTAGATGAGAAATGTTAAAATATATTGAATAGCAGCAGAAGATATGAGGTTCTGACTCATTATTACAAACCTTCCCTTCTTGACCTGTTGGGGGCGCTGACTCTATGTTAAGGCCACTGCTGGAATGTGAGGGGGAGCAGGTGGAGTATGCGTGTGTTGTGTAACAACACTGAGACAGAGGTAGGAGGGGCATATCATGTTATCACCCACTGGGTGGGTATAAGTAGGATGTCCTGGCAGGAGCGTGAACACAAAGCACCTGTTGCTGTTCTCCAGCCTCAACTGCAAAGACTCGCCTACACCTCTTGGAGCGTGTAAACTGACTGCTGCTTCTTTGACACACATCAGGACATCAGACACGAGATGATGATGGCTTCATTCATGTGCAAGACACTGACTTTATTCATCATCTGCATGGCTCTGCATGAGGGTGAGTAACTTTCCTTTGGTTTCTTGGCATTTTAGGGGTGATTTTTTTAAATATTTGTGACAACTTTTGTAGATTTTTTATTGGTGAAATCCAGTAAAAGAAATTATTAATTTGCTTTTATGATATATTCTTTTTTGACTGCAATGAATATCCAGTTTAGATAATGGTTTTAAAGTTAGGGTTTGAGGTTTGCCAAAATAAGTATTGAAACAAGAGATGAGGTTCCTCTCTCAAGAGAGCATTCTCCTCTTATGAATCAATACTTCAGCATTACTGATTAAACTTTTATTCAACATCTTGCAGGATTGTTTGACTTGGATTAGGTTTGTTGACTTTGATTATAATATGATAGATATGTTCCACTGTTAATCACAAACACATTTCTTTAACCGCACTAGTGGGTGTTAGCTCACCAAGTGGGCTCCTGTGTATTTACACGTGATAATCACTGACTGCATAGTCATACTGCAAAGTATTAGTTGGCACTTTTTAATCTCGGAATCATTTGTGTTTTTCTAGGTTGTGGACTCCCCTTATCAGACCGGGCAGAGCTGCCAGCTCAGGCTCCGCAACCACACCATGTCAGGACCAAACGCTGCTCCTGTAACAACTGGGATGATAAAGAATGCATCTACTTCTGCCACTTGGATATTATCTGGGTCAACACACCAAGGTGAGGCTGCAGAGGACTTTAGACACGCAAGAAACCTGAACAAGCAACAGCACTCAGGGACGATTTCTAAACTAACTGCAGATACAGATGCTTTCAGCGACATTGTCCTAAGAAGTTATGTTCTCTTTTACAGTAAACTCCTTCCTTATGGCCTTGGAAGTCCCCTGAGTCGGCGCCGCCGTTCAACTGACCGTTGCGAATGCCGCAACCCAGCCGACAAAACCTGCTCCGGATTCTGCCACAAAAGGTGAGCACCGCCCTTCCTTCTTCCATCCACCTCGACCTACAGCAAAACAAGTCCTTCCCATCACGTACCCTCTCTTGGATGCTAGATAATATCAAAGTAGATTTGATGTCTCCTTCCAGTGTAAGTCATGTGTGTCAAGCCTAAACAGTATGTTGATGTAGGACGAGTCAGAGAGGAGGCAAAATGATTCAGTTGGTGATAACGTTACTGTAGCATAGGGGTAGTAGTCATAGTGCAGAGAATGGCCCGCATTTCCTTGAAGGCCTTGAAAGAAATCACTAAGAGTTTATTAACAACGTTGCTATTTATGGACAGTTTAGATTCCTGCTTTTGCTCAAGTGAATGCTTGTTGCGTGCTATTGCAGTCATGAAACCACCAGTATGGATTAGTCGCTATCTCTTAGATGTTATCCTAGGTGGTGTTTTGTAAGGTGTGCCCTGCATTCCTGCCCATAAGGCACCTAAAAATATATTAGTTTGGCATTCCAAGGTCAATCTGGTCATCCCCAAACTACCTTTGCTTGAAGTAGTGTCATAATACACAGGAGAAACCCTCAGTTTGTACAGGTTTACTTCCCTGAGGCACTGTCAGGGTTATGTTCTTGTTCTAATGCTGTTGCTGTTTCTGTCCACAGCTCAGAGAATCCAACAACAAATATCGTGGACTCATCGGTAAAATCTGCAAGCACAAAGAGCAACAAATTGCTGGAATCTTTCAGGTAAATGAAATTTAAAGATCATCTTCAAATCCATATTCTGCTGCATTTAATGGGCATTTCTAAGACATATGACACATATCTTACCTGTTTTCTTTTGTTTTTCCTGCAGATCGTTGGTCAAGTCCAACATTGCTTTTGCAAATGTTATTCTGTCATCAAATGAGAGCCCAGGTGGGGTCAACAGATTGAGAAGCAGAACAAGGAGATAAAAGACTGAGCGAACACCAGAAGAGATTGAACTTCCATCGATTGAAGACTCCTCGAGCTGCCTTCAGTGCTCAGTACTTGGGTTATGAAACATGTCAAGAGTCTTACCAACTCTGGGGAAAACAAAAGAGGCAGTGGATCAAGCATTCGATCAACAAAAGCTTTGGAGGACTGGCAGCTATCCAACAGAGAAGCCCTACAGAAGGACAAGCTCTACAATGTTGGGTGGACATTTTTAGAGACATTTTGTGAACCCTCTGACGTTTTTTGAGCTTAAAAACATTCTCCACATGCCAAGGAAGGATTGATTAAAGAACATGGAAACTGTTTTCCAGCCTTTTGGCTAATCTCATCAAGAAAGACTTATCAGTCACTGACTGATTCATTGTTCTTTACTTTCTAAGGACAAAGCAGACCTTTGACTCATCTCAATGGACAGATTCATATCCAGGATTGTAGGAACATTATTGCAGAGTCACATCAGCTCTGTATTTAGTTATGAATTGTTTGTCAAATGTCTTGCAAACAATTGTGCCATTGCTGACCTTTGGTTTTGGTTGAATTTCCTCTGTATCAGAGCTGGAATCTGCTATCCTGCCTAATGTTTAGGGCAAATTAACAAAAGGGTTTTTAATTATCAGGCAGTGCTTCAAAATGGCAGCTTGTTCACCCTTGGCACACATTGCCTCATCGTGAAATGAAGGTCATCTTTTTGGGATTTATCTAACAAACAATTAGCTTTACACAAGGTCCATTGTCAGGTCCTCTACACACGCACATATGCAGTATACTTTCTGCTAGCAAAACAACTACAGTAGGTCTATTGTGTTGGCTCCCAGTGTTTATTGCATAGCTCCTATTTAATGTTTTGATTGAAGATAAGCCAGAAGGTTTCAATGACGTTCAGCTTGCCAAAAAATGCAACAATTGTTTTTCTCCCCTGACAAATGTTCACTTAATTCCTCTGTAATTAGCCACTGGGAAATTATAACTCTCAACTGCACTTTTTCTCTGCCCTGTGTGATTGTAGTCAACTCATGGACACATAAAACTTCATTGTAACTCAAAATACTCTTCCTCACATATCTCAATGCTGTAAATGATGGATAGTTTACCAGCTTACAAGTTTACTGTTAAAAGATGAATGATGGCAATTATTGTAAATGGAACAATTTATTTATTTATTCTCTAACTTATTCAGAGATGTATTTATATTTGTATGAATGATGCACTGAATTGTGTATGGCAAAATAAAAATGCAAGAACATACTCTGTGGCTTCATGGTAATTTCATTATTTGACTCATTATATGTATTCGCTGTGTTGCTCACGGGATCTTCAGCTACAGATTGCATCTTCCAGCAAACAATTATTTGAACTCATTTAATACTGATACAAGAGTTATAAAGTTACATATATCTTCTCTTTTCTTTTCATGCATGCATTCAACTATTTTAGAAGAAAAACTGAACTTCTTTTGAGCACATAGAAGACACACAACTTACTACCAGTTTAATCACATATGGTTGATTATTATGGACAGTAATTGTTAAAAACATGCTTGCTCCGGAAAACTAAGGAATAACTGTAGCTGTTAAGTCTTTTCAATACATCTGAATAAAATATAAGACTTTAAGTGTCTCATAGGGACAACAGGGTGGATTTAAAAAAGGCCCAGTATGGTCATGACCTGTTATTCATCTATGTATGTCAGTGTAGAAATGACATCCAAAGTTTTCCTTCATCTTTCATCTAATAAGAAAACTTAGTCCACTGGAGACCTATCAACACGACCAGTTGTCCCAGAATACCTAACCTACTGACTTTCAGTCAATGATCTTGTGATTCTTTTTGCAAGTCTAATTATATTCATTCATCTATAATTGACCAAACAGGACTGTTGAAAAGTTGGATATCGTCCACTTCTGTTAAGGGTTTGCTTGGTCAGACCGCTGAACCCACAATGCAGACACCAGGCGAGAATAGGGTTAGAAGGTTTAGTACAAAAAGTATGACAAAAGTAACACAGCTGGGAAGGGGCAGAGTGACGGCGAGGTCCAGGGACGAGTCCAGGTTGGGTGGGCGAAGATTGGAGGACTAACAAAAGGGCAGGCGGAACAGGTGAACGTGGCTGGACTGAAGGGAAAAAACAAAAGGTGGACGTCAATGAAGACATACAGAAATCAAGGTCCAAAAGATTCTTCAAATGGAGTATCTTCTGAGCTGTAAGTTGTCTAGTTACTGCAAAGCTTACAACAATGAACTGGCAGCGATGGGAGGATGAAGCCATGCAGGTACTGCAGCGGGAGGAGGCGGTAATCGGGTGAATGAGGAGCAGGTGTGGATGAAAACACAAGGAAAAAAAGTCAAGACTGCAAACCCAACAACTGTTCTTCATTTGTGGTCTGAAAACAAATGGGCCAACATCAGGATTTTGTGATAGTTGTGATATATGTTTTGTTTTAGACTATCAAATCCATCGGCTGATTGTGAACTGCTCAGGAAGCTAAGCATTGTATATATTTATGCAAATCACTGGTAACCATAGTGACACATATGTGGGTAATTATTCACAAAATGCTTCTACAGTATGTGAGCTCTCTGTGACACTAGATAACATAAATATGCACATACTATAAGGTGTAGTGTAATAGCTTTTATAGTCATTATAGTTATTATATTCACATTAAATACATCACCACTATGGCCTTTCATGTCTTTGTTTTTTACCCAACCTCCAAACATACACACATCTAATCTAATTTCTACCCCATGAGGCTGATTTTATGTTATTATCTGTATGTCTCTCTATCATGTGTATTGTGTCTTTTTTTGTAGATATTTCACCACCAACAACAACAAAAACACAGAACCATTGCTATGTGCTCAGATTTGGTGTGCTTGCATACAAAGTAAAAGGAAGGACACAAATCCGTCCTGTGCGACACAAACTGGTGTAAAGACGTGACCTAAAAATGAAACTTGTGTGTGTGTCCTGTGACTTTATGAACCTGCTTCATAAAGTTGTTCATAAAGAGTTCACACACACATTTATTGCTAGCTAGCTTACAGCTAAAGTACATTCGGTACCACTGTGAGTTAGTCTATAATGCGAACACGAACATGACCCAATGAACCAAACACAGGTGTGAAAGCGCCCTTCGATAATTCTCCCTGGTGTGTCAACAAGACCTAAGGGTGTAGCCTTATTTTTCTCTTCCTCTTTGCGTTGCAAGAATTTATATGACACAAAGTGTTTGTGGAAAGTAGATTTGAGATAGAGTGACAGATTTAAGAAATTATTAACATGTGACTTAAATTTCCAAAAGATTTTTGGCTCATCTCTCCATTTTTTGTCAATATAACGATTGCCACAAAAAAACGACTTTGTTGCATTGTCATTGCTAAAAAATACTAGTAATAAACCTGTGAAACATCTATTGATTTAAGTGAAGCTGAACTTGAGAATTTAAAATACATCCTGCTGCATAAAGGTGTAACCGAGCCAAAATGATGGGTGGTTATCTCTACATTTGCTCACACAGTGAACCTGCAGCTGCGCCGCATTAAAAGAAGTATGTGGTTACTACACATAGGATGTCTTTGTCCAGAAATGTAACGTGTGGTGGTTATCTCTTCATGAAGGGGCGTCTGTCCCCCATACGCTGATGTTTACTTTAGATAGGCTGTTCTCCGAGAGGGACGTGAGCTTACAGAGTGTTTATTGAAGAGGATGTCGGTGACTTTTTGGCTTCCAATTATCTGCAGGACGTCCTAGGTTACAGGTCAAGTGTTTTTAAGGAATGACAGATAATAATAAGTCAGGCATTAGCACGCTTCAAAGTCACTCACAGGTTAATATCATGGGCTTTACTTGCATGTGTAGTGAAATAAACCTGTGTTTGTGTGGAAGCGGAAGTATTGCAGGATGCATGTAATGATGATGCACCTGTGTCTCCATTAGTTCATTGAATCTTCCTAGTTATTTACCCTGACGTCAGAAAGAACTCTCAGACCCCCCAGCCTGCGCTGCGGAGTGGTGTGTGTGAATAGCTGACTAAGAGTGTGGAATGAAAACAGGATGCTTTTTCTACATTCCTGCTGAATTCCTTTAGCACAGGAGAGAACCGGGAGAGGAAAAGAAACAAAGGAAAAACAGGAGCATGTCTGCTGTTTGCGCAGGGAACTGATATGGGCTGGATGGGGGCTGAGATTATGACCTTAATCATGCTGTTGTCATAACACTAGTTGCATTGTTTTGTTCTGTATTAGTCCTTATTCACTGTTGTTACCCTGTTTTTTTCCCTTCCACACTCTGATGGTAAATTATGATTGTGTGATTATAATTGTTTGTGAACGTCTCGTATCTGTTGTTTTTGCATGTACAGTTTAAGGGCCGGGGCACTGTAACCTGTGTCTCATTACTTATTGTGCAATTAGCAATTACATCGCTTGACTTAGGGACTGTATGAAAATTAACTTAAAAAAAAAAACAATTTTCATCATCTTAGTTTTGCGTTTTTGTAACCTCACCTGTCACCTGGTGATAGTGCTAGCCTCTCGTCTCGTCTCGTCTCATCTGGAGACCATGAATGTCTGTATGAACTTTAATGGCAATGCATCTAGAACGAGCTGAGATATTTCAGTCTGGACAAACAAACCAACCAACGTTATCATCCTCAGAGCTAACATGGCTAAAGCATAAAGAATTTAAAATTGTCTAAATTATCTTAAACCATAATATATTCATGAAATAATATTGTTTACAATAGCTACCAAAGCAGAAATTATACGTAGAATTAGCAATCTATGGATTTTTGGCAAACAAAATGCTGAACTTGAATTTTTTTAGCATAGCCAACATATTTAACTTTTATCTAAAACCTTTTTTTTTGTCACAGAAAAAAGTTAAAGAGGGGCGGACAGACAGAGATAACATTCAATGTGATTGGAAATTAATCCATAAAAGACACAGGGTATTTGTCCCATACAACCAATTTGCAATTCCTTAATGCATTTTATATCAAATCCTGCAAGGGAATTCTGAAATATAAATTTTGGGGAGGTAAGAATAAGACTCTCTCACTACTCTCCCCTCTCTCCCTAATAACTTGTGTACCCTTAGTGCTGTATAACATGATTTAAACACATTAAGGTACTGGTGTCATCACTTGGATTAGGTGTTACAGCTCCTGCAAATGATACAAAAAAAAAACATTTTATGATATGTGTTGTGTACAACTTTGCGACACATCAATTGTTTTTGTGTTTTCACTTGCTGTTCTATAGTTCCAGTCCAAACTGGCTGCATGATTACAGTAAAAGCCGCTCTTGGTACATTCCTCTTCTTCCTGGTTTTGTTTGCCGGGACCAGAGCAGCTCGGGGACAGACTGGGGACAGACTGGCCTATCAGCACCGCCGGCCCAAACATGCCTGCTGATATCAAAACATGAAGTCTAGCCATAACCAAACAGCCAAGACCTGGAGGAAGGAAGCAGGGTTGATCGGGTTGTTTCGCTGCATAAATGGGTAACTTTCCAGTCATTTAAGATTAAGTGTCATGACTTCAAAAGAAGGCACTCACAGTCCGGTGGATAAACAGTTACGTAGCTGTTTAAAATAGCGTGCATTCCTGGATGCTTCCACCCTGAGTGCAGAGGTGAGCCTCATTAAGCAGCAGCAGTCCAATCATTCAAAGACAAAAATGTTTAGCAGTGTGCAGTATGTATATTTAACAGTATATGTGGTCAGTGTTTCCATTGGGAAATGACCTGTCTGTAATTTTTCTTGCAATAATGGCTCCAGACGACCAGACATTCTTTCTCCTGCTTTAAACAGACCACAGGCACTTGCATGCCTGTACTGGATGGCATTCTTCACATTATGGTCTAGATTGTCATCTTCTCCTGTGTCCCTGCACACGTACACCAGATAGAGAGATAGTCGCCTACATTGCATCTGCGTTGTACATTGCAACAATATAAACATTCTGTACAACTCTGTAAACAGCCACTGTCCTCTTTGCGACACTGCAGATAGAAATCTTAATTCGTCATTCAAGACACCTGACGTCCATCTAGATATCCATCTACTATCAGGTAAATATATCCCAGGTGAATACGTGATGGACTGTGGCAGCTCAGTGTCAACGAGGGCAAAGGGACAGTGTTAATATGCACATCCACCTGGACCAGATGGGCAAATACTGTTTAGGCTCTTTGCATGAATTTATCATGGTTGTCAGTATGTGCAGGTGCTATCTGCAGTCATAGCTGCATCCCGACTGCATACTGTGTGTATCAAAAGCCCCCCAGTGGAGTTTTTGTCCCCATCTTTTCTAAATCTCATGTTTATCACACAGGTAAGCAGGTGAAGAAGACCCACCACAACGTAGCACTGTAATGCAAATGTTTATTGTATGCAAGCATTAAAACACAAAGAAGAAGCACAGAAAACTTACCTACCAAATAAATATTAAGCATAATTTAAAAGCTAGATAAATAAGTTGATTAATAAAATTTTTTTTAAAAACTTGCATATAAAAAAGGCAATTCATTCTCAGGGGTTTAACTCAAGAAAAAATGCACAAGAGTTAATAATCAAAATGTTCTGCTTGTAAATAAAGAACTTTCCCACTCAGCTAAAATGTATACTTCACCCATTTAGTATTGCTCTTATATAACAGTGTCTGACTTACAAAAGACGGTAATAAAAAAATGTAAAAACCAATGCAGCAGAACCGGAGAAAACATGTTTTTTTATTCCACTTCTTCCTTGTCAGAACCTGGCACCTATATAACCATAACTTGGCTGCTAACAGTTTGGTCAAGAATTTGGGTGTGTTAAGCAATTAGTGAATAATGTAACCTTGAACTGATAGCATCAGGCAGTGATGAGTAACAGAGGTCAGAGCTACAGTACAGAGGTCTGATACATTCATTTCTTGATAATTCCACACCCTGAAATTATTTATATACACAGGCATGCAAGAATTGAATTCAATTTCAAATTAAAGGTGTCTATTTACTTCTTGCATGTCAGTGTGTATATTTGTAGGCTCGTAGTTTTCAGACCACGGACAGTATAAAGATTGGACGGCGTATGCGTGACGTCACCCACAGGATATCGAAGAGCTGTTTTGAAGATCAAAATCAGTGGCTCTGGCTGTCACGATGTTGGGAGTCCCGTCACTTCTGCCTCCTTGATAATCTAAAAATCGGCAAAGACATGGATCATTGGCAGATGAATGGCGCCTGGGTGCTCAAAGAAACCATCTCTAACGACACCCACCTGTCAATCAAAGTGGGCATGATGTTAATTATGCATAACTTTAAGCCTTAATATAATTTTAACAGGTGAGTTATATAAAAATTCAGACTCTGTACAGTTGTCATGAACGGAGAAATTAGCTATAGAGACCAAAACAGTTTTTTGTACCAGGCTGCAAACATGTTTATTTCTGCTGTGAAGTTGAACATTTTAACATGGGGTCTTATGGAGACTGACTCACTTCTGGAGCCACAAAGAACTACAACTACAATCAAAGAACTGCAGTTTTTGGCACTTCTGCATTGGCTTCCCTCCTGGCCACGGAGGTTGCCGCTTGGTCCAGACAACCGGACGCTGACTCAGGTAACATCACACTACGTGCTTCATATAAATTTGTTTTGATGCTAACCATTACCGCCTTACACATTCATAGTGGAGACATGATGAGATTAAAAGTTTTATGCCAACATGCGTGATAAAATTGAAAAATGTTTGAGTGTGCTGTTGATAGATGACATACTGTCCAATGCATTTAAAAACTAAGTTTTTAACTGTTGTAAATAGAAAGTGTCAGGATGTATCATTGAAAAGAAACAGAAATTTCAGTCATGGTGAAGTAACAGTGCACTGAACTGAGCGTAATTACTATCAGTGGTCTAAGCTGAACACCCATTATATGCATGACTGAATGTTTGTGAGTTTTGGACAGATGTGACAGCTCGCACTGATTTGCAGCTTCCTCAGACTTTATGATAAAGTGAGTCAGAGAGGAAAAAAAAAACGTGACGGCTTCACTGAACATTGAAATTCACTCCAAGAACACAGTCACGGAAGACCACAACGCCCGTTTACACAAGTTGTTTTACACTTTTAGGAAGGCCAAAGGTGAGTTTAGTCTGATATTATACACTTCTCTTCCTGTTTCATAGGGACCAAACTCCTCTCTGAATGCAGGTCAGGAACTGCAGAAGCTGAATTAACAATGTGCAGAAGGTGGGTTAATGTTTAACACACCACACCAGCGACTTTGTGCATTTGTGTTTTGTGATTCAAAGCAAGAGGACATTGCTTGAGTCATGTCATGCTAATGCTATTGTTTGTGTTATCTACACAGACAGTCTCCTAAAAGGACTGTTTTGCATTTTCCATCTGCACGTGTCAGACAAATACGCGGAAGTCATGCGATAAGAATTTCTACCTCCATTCCTCTCCACCTGGGGTATCCACTTGGTTGTTTATTAAGTGCTTCCTCATCTATTTAACCATTATGAGTGCCATAAATCTTCTGCAACCTCCCACCGCTTTCAGCTTGAGAAAAAAGAGTGAGTGAGTGAGAAGTGGATCAGTGTAATACAAAGTCTGTGTGCATTAATCATAGTGAAATGGGCAAAAGGCATGCATAGCTTGTTTGATTTTCTGGAGAAGCTTCCACTCCCACAGATCTAAACTTTCGACGAACTTGCCTCACACCTCATTTAACAAAGCAATGTTTGTTTGTCCAGTGGAAGAGACTAACCTTGTTACCATTCCCTGGCCTCTGGCATCTGATACTAAAGTACAGAGTGGCACCTTGTCAGGAGGTCAAATAGAAGTGACAGACAAAAATAGACTTGATGGTCACAGATGGTTTGACGTGAATTCTTTTTACTTAAGTGAAACTGTTTTGCATATTGATTCATATCGCACTGGTGGAGTCTCTGACGGCAAGTAAGAATGGGGTTTTGTGTCATACCCGCTTTTATCCCCACTATCTGTGAGGAATGCTGTCTAAAAGGTGATGAACCTGGATGTGCGGGTGAGGTCATTCCTGACAGATGAATGTGTGTCATGTGCCACGACAGACAAATATACTAATACACTAATAATGAGAACAAACTAGATGATTTGCTGATTACCGGCTGCCTTGTGTAGGTCGAAGTGAACGAAGCAGTAAAGGGTCCACTGTTTGGCCACAACAGGTGCATAAATCCAGCACATAACCATGAAATGTCCACAGACAAACTCAGACAATAGCCGATTGACCTTACACGCGATACTGTCATGCCACTTTTGCCACGTGTCAGTTTGTGATACTGCTCGATCTGCCCAGTTCTATTATTGCGAAGAGGAAGCACCTAAGAGCAACAAGCTCAGCTACTAAATGGTAGATCACGGGAACTGAAATGAACTGAACTACTGCTAATGTTATTGAAGAGCTTTTTTTGGTGGCTCTGTTTCAGCAGGACGCCCTGGAACTGGTTCACCTGAATGAAATGCAGCCATCGTTAGTGTTATTAGTTACACCTGTGTTTTCCCTGCTGTGACATGTCGAAATGTCTGCTGTGCAAAAAAAAAAAAGATCTTTTGATAAGTGGAACTGTTATACGATGTAAACAGTTCATAAGACATCATCACTGCGGAATAATAAGGAGGGCATTTGGCAAAACCGCAAACCTCAAGGTATTCTTTTCATTTACCAGGAAGGTAACAAGAGCCCATAAAGCAAGCAGTGTCTAGAGGACTGTAAATGTGTTCTTTGATGTTATTAATCATGCATCGCTATCTGGAAGTCTGATGGATGAATCTGGGTTTGGCAGATGGCAGGTAAAAACACATGTGTGACGTGTAGGTCAAAATATGCAGCTGGTAAACATGTTGGCTGCCTCTTGTGCCTCCTGGCTAATCTGAAAATCGGCAAATACCTGATGCAGGCTGAATGACGCCTGAATGCTCCAACAAGCCATCTCTAACAACACCTATCTGTCAATCAAAGTGGCCATGTTGTTAATTATGCATAACTCCTAAATCCTTGATATAATTTGAACAGGTGAGTTATATAAAAATTCAGTCTCAGTATAGTTGTCATGAACGGGGAAATTAGCTATAGAGACCAAAACTAAGTTTTGTACCAGGCTGTAAATGTGTTTATTTCTGATGTGTTTGACATTTTAATTGACTATTTAATTATTTAATTGACAATTGGACGTTGCCAATTGTTCGTACCACAATGTATAGTGGCTACTGGCCATATTGTGTATATGTGTTCTCACTATAGATGACCAAAAACCGACCATGCATTACTCTCTCAACGCTTTTCTTCCTTGTGTGGCCCTCAATTTCAAGCCCACTGATTTCTATTAAGACAAATGTTCCCATGTTCTGTGAACACCACAAAACTGCTCTCTTGGGAACATGATGATGCTCTTCCAGCGAAAAAAACATGCCAAAGTACCGGAGGGTACTGTACGGTGCTCACCCTGACCCCGAGTGATCTTGTCAATATATAGCTCATTCTCATCGCCATCATCAGTGTATGTGTCTCTGTGAAATAAGTGGTTAAAGAGTTAATAGTTCCCTGTATGTTTTATTGTAGAGGTGCAGTACTTATACTCACATAATCTAACCATTTTAATCCAGGGTTTGTAACTGGTTCACAATAAAAGCATCAAAACTTTCTTTTTCTTTTATACAGCTAGTGCCCTTTGTACCTTTATGCCTCTGTCCCTCAGACAGCCTGTGTCCGCCCCTGTATAAATGTATATTTTGATGTTAATCGGGACCCTTTTTCCTGGAACTGGTTCACCTGAATGGAATGCAGCCATCGTTATTAGTTACACTTGTGTTTTCCCTGCTTTGTCATGATGACATGTCTGCTGGGAAAAAAAAGGTCTTAGTCACTCAAAAAATGAATACAATGTGATTTTTTATTTTTTTATTATTATTATTTTTTTATGGTCATTCAATTTACAGGTGTTTTTGCCAAACATCTCAGCTTAGCTGCCACCATTTCAGATAATTTTCTGGAAGAATTTTTGTGAGACATCCAGTCCTGTTTGTTATGATAATTTTTCAAAGCTGGAGAAGGAAGGCATTTGTCAAAACCACATCAGGGCCCTGTTCATCATTTTCTCAGGCAAAAGAAGTAAAGACGCTTCTGTATTATCGTGGAATCTCCTCAAGGTTTCATTTTCATGCAAAAGGCGAGACAAAACATAAAGGCATAAACATCATTTTGAGTAATGTTCAGTTTTACTTTCAGTTATGTTTACTTTTAGTTAAGTTTTCTGGGAAATTGTCTATGGGGACCAGCTGTGATTGCTATATTTGGTATGATGTTTGAGATAACTTTAGACCACACCAGATATGTAAAAACAAGGTCTGTCCTTAATCATTTATTAGTTTCTGACTGGGAAAGTGGGAAAAACAGCAATAAATGACATACATTAAGACTATTTTATGTGATTTTACATTCACTGAGCGTCCCCTGAAACTGTTTGGAGGCCCGCCACCCACTTTGAAAATCTCTGATCTCGGGTCTCTTTTCTCCTTAAACCAGTGGTCACCAGGGGGCACCACGCCTATGTCGTTGACACAAGTCACCCACCCTGACCCACATCTCAACTCATTTAGCGAAAACTATTACCTCAGCCTCAGGCTCTCTGTTCGTCTTCAAACTAACATGCTACGGCTCATTGAGGATCAAAGGACGGCTGCGATATGACAGCCTTCATTTGTGCCGCCTACTCAAACCACCGTAAACACAATTAAGCAGCAAATCTTCAAACATTAACGCTGCCTTCAGGTAGCGTATGACTATGATCCTCAGCATGAGTGCAGCAAACGTCTCACACATTACTATCTAATCTCATTTTAATGTGACCAGGAGTCATCTTTTTTTTTTTTTTTTTTCAGCTCCTCTCCCGGTTGGATCTTTCCAGTTTTAACATGTTGTTGATCCGAAAATGTGGGAGGTAAAGCCAATGGCCTTGTTCACAAAGGAATGTAAATTCCAATGGGTAAATTCCATCTCGGTCCTAGACACTAACATGTCATCATCGTACATGTGGGGGAAAACTGATCTAATTTCCTGCTGAGAATGTTTATCCTCTTATAAACATTACAGACTCAAACCTCGGTTCTTATCAATCTACGCTCTCACAAATTCCATAACTTTAGACACCTTTGTTTTATTTTCTAGCCTAAATATATCTGACACTCTGCAGATCTTCGGGTAACTAATTATAGTCTCAGGAATCTCCCGTCAAAACAAAGACTCTAGCCTCGCACAACCTTTTTATCAAGTTTCCATGATGCTCCAACCCCTCTGGGTGTGCGCCCATCCTTAGTTTTATCGAGCGGGGGACGCCCAGGATGATGCCCTTTATTCACGATGACATCTGGAAGTAGGACGGGTGGATTCAGCTGACAATCACTGTGCCACACAATATTTTACAGTGCTAAAGCCCAATCACACCAGAAAGCGCCGGTATGGCAAAATTAATCTGCATGTTGAGTTGGTGAACTGTGAAGTTGGCAGGGCTAGCACTAAGTCAGTCACAATAACTCCTAGATTATTTTAACTTTACTCTTTTGCTTGATTCCCCAGGCATTTTGTTCACCATCGTACGCCATCTGTGTCGATAAAAACTTATTGAAGAGGGAAAATACTGTACTGTACTCTCTCTCTCAAGTGCACAAGGACTATCTCCAAGACGTTTTGAGCCCTTTATGCATACTTTCTCTAAGCACACATTTCTGCAGACCTTCTCTGAGGGGGATTCACAGTTCATAGTGTGGTAACGTTAAACACAGGACTACCAGGGGAAACCCTGAACATTTGAAAAAAACTGTAAACAAACAAAGGAGGAGCAACTACAAGATTAGAAAAAAAAAACACATTTACACAGTGTATGATGCTGTTTTGAAGTAAGTATTTGACAATTATCCATTATCCTCTGCTCTGTAAAATGTTCAAATCTGGAAGTTACCCCCCTTAAAGTGTCTTGGCTGTGAAGAAAGTAAAACGTGAAACACAAAGTCCCAAACTAAACTAAACTTTTCCACCACTTTTCAAAAATAAGGTTACAACAAAGTGCTTCATATGGATGAAACCAGGTTAAAACATTTCAGGCAAAAATAAATAAATAAAACAGAAATAAAATGACGAAAACCCCAAACAAAAAGATAAATAATATTAATAATCATAATAATATTCGGACAAGACATATTTGCAAAAAAATTTATGAATAAGAGGGTTTTTTGTTACTTGTTTAGATATACTTTGAGAACTTAAAGAAGTAAAGTGTTGTCCATTTCTATTTTGGGCCCTTGAAGCTTCTTACATTCAAACAATTACGTGACATCAACTAAGTCTGAGAGTTTAGTGTTTATGCTTCAGGGTGTGGATTGAGATCGAGCCAAAGAATTTTTTTGTGGATTTACTTTGCCCCATTATTATATGAGAATGGTGATTGAAAAAACTTGGTGTGAACAGTCATCACTGAAAAATTTTATGCTGATAATGTCTGGGGATTTTTTCTATTAGCTGAGCTGACTTTTATTTGCAGAAGTCGTCTTAAAAGCTTCATTATCACAATGAGGTAATGTGTCTTGCTTTGCCAGGGCTGTTGGCAAGAGGAAGCCATTGTATTACAGAGGATGATGTATCCTGCAGTGTCAATAATGTCCTTATTAATCTGCGTATGAATGCAGAATCTGTGGCCAAAGTAGTATTGAGGAATCACATTTGAGCGGCCGTTGGTTGCAGTAGTCTGTGTGGAAAGCAAAAGGAGGCAGAGTGCATTTGCCAAAATCTCAAAATCCATCAGCTATTGTCTGACAATTTGGCTTGATATGCAGTTATCTGTTTGTAGGGATTAACAGGATTTAGTAGTATTGTACAGTAGTATTGACCAATCGTAATAGAATGGGCTTTGGTTGCCATGGTCCATGTAAGGGCAAAAGAGGCAAATCCTATTGGCTACCGTCTGACGATGATTTAGCTTTTTGTTAAATTTTTAGTTAACTTTTATAGAGCGTAGCCAAAATCTGTCTTTGTCGTCATTCTTGCATATCAAGTTGGTAATCGGACTGCAGAGGAAATTTTGGCCTAGATAAGTCTTTTCTGGTTTTCTACTGGCTAAAGTACAAGCCCAGAAACATTGGCAATGAGGTTCTGTGACTCAAACTTGACCCTTTTTGTTCTTGTTAAACCGCTCTCTCTTTCTATATTTCATAGGGTACATCCTAGAATAGATACAAACTCATCACTCCTCTCAATGAATTGTGTATGCAACAATGCAGAATTAAACATTTCGGCATTACCTGGGAGATCTCTGAATGAATGGGTGGTTGTCTACATCTTGTAAGTAGGGATGTACTGAGAGTGAATGAAACTAATATGATATGATATAAATCTTTCTGACACTAATAGTATTCATAGTGATTTGTAACAGTTCTGTGCTGGATTGGAAACAAGACCAGAGAGTCTCCCTGACCTTATCTCTCTCATAAACCGAGACGAGGAGAGGAAAGTTAATCAATAAATCAAACATTTTGGTCGGTTATGCTGCAAGTTATGTGAAGTCTGGTTCTTTTAAAGGGTCAAAAGCATGAATCAGGTTGGTCTGCCATTGATGTTTCATTTTTAACGGGTGCAGTTTTGCTGGTAACAGGCTAAAACTTTGCGTCCCTTACTATCACTGGCAGCGGCTGCATATTACATGAAAGGTCCATAGTCCTCTCTGAAAGAATAGGCAATAAAGATGTGACCTTCTCCACATCCTTGTTGTCCTGTCTGGTATTACAACAATAGTACCCACATGTTCTACAAAAGTAGGGCCGAGCAAACACTATTACCTGACTGTTATGACTAGACAGCGCACCACCGTAATGTTCCCTTTGACTGATGCAATAATACATAAATCTTCTGCCCAATTGTCTGGCCATCAAAACTGTTTGTTCTTTACAGTCACATCGGTGCCTCTTGTGTCTGCAAGACCATGACCAGACGATGTGTCACTGTCAGAAAAGACGTGACCTCTGTTAAATTTGTTCAGATAAGGCTTTTGTACTTTTCCTAACCCTTTTTACAAGTCATGGGTCATGTTTTTCTTGTATGTAACGCTCACTTTGTAACTTTCCTTAAAGTTATGTCTTCTGTTTGAGCTGTCAAGTAATAAAAAGCCTGAAAATTGTGGTTTCGGTTCAAGTGATGCATCTTCTGTGCACTCAGTCAGACATTCCTTTTGTTTTCAAATGATCCTGTCAGTCATTGCATTATCAGTCGCTGTAGAGCAACATAGATAAAACTGACAAAGAAAGCTGTGAGAAGTCACAGTTTGGATGAGATTACATTGTGTGTGAAAGATATCATTCCTTTGATCGGCCTTCACACTCATATACTATCAGTGTTTCAATCTTCAAACTTCTTTTTGTTTTCAAGTTTTATTTGACATACAGCTGAAGATTGACAGGACCCTGGTACG
Source organism: Miichthys miiuy (assembly GCA_036365135.1). Taxonomy (NCBI): domain Eukaryota; kingdom Metazoa; phylum Chordata; class Actinopteri; family Sciaenidae; genus Miichthys; species Miichthys miiuy. The sequence continues at coordinate 19,173,582 of CM071614.1, read as the reverse complement.
CTGCAGAAAGGACTGAGCTTTATGTACATGGGGCAGACGTGCTACCTACTGAGCTAACCGTTGCCCCATCTTCAAACTTCTTAATTAAAGGATGCTTCAGTATTGCCGGCTTAGCACTAAATAGCCACTAGAGTGTCTGGTGTGCATTTCTTTTTCATTATCTTGGATAAGGATGTAAAGTGATACCCAGAACAACCCAGTTCCCAGTGTAGGGATGCCAAGTGGCTCTACCCAACAACAACAACAAGCAGCACCCACATGGTTTAGAGTGGTAAGATGGAGAATTTTATCCTCCAGGCACCAGCTGCTCAAATTCAGACCACACACACACACCACCTCTGTGCTTCCTTCTGCGATAAAGCCAAATTGATGTGCTTACTCCACCAACAAGGGAACGTGAGCTGGAGTTGCAAATGATGTGTTGAAACCAGACATAATACCTTGTTTATGTTCTGTCGACCAAGTTTTTGTTGAGCTGATGCTAAAGGATTAGGTGTCAGAGTTATATTTTCACTGAATAACAGCTTGCAACTCACTTGTTTCCACACATTCCACTTTACATTTGCGTGGATTGCTTATATTTTAACATTGACTGTGTATTTTCTGCTACTAATCTCTTTTGTTGTGTTTTCATATCACTGTTGCAACCTGAATCTAATGATTAGAGGGCAGTTCAAGTGGTTCAAGGTTCAAAATTCTTTTTTTATATCCTTGTTGATTTCTTTAGAAGTTAGGGTATGTGTTTGTGTTGTTTGAGCTCTGCAAAGAGAGAACAAAATGATTAAAGATTAGATCACATAAATTGTGTGTGATATTATATCAGGACACTCACACAGAGGAAACACACAACAGAGAAAGAAACCGCAAATGAAGTAAGTATTTGCCTTTCTCATTACTCAGTTTGTAAATCCCTGATTCCTTCCCTTGCCTCCTCTCTTTGCGTCTTAGTCTCTCCAACCTGAGATGCCGGTGGAGGAGGCTTAGAGAAGACACGAGGAGATAGGCGTCAAGTTGACTTATTTACTTTTAATTAAATCCACAACATGACATAATATGACATGATGTTGCACAGACATTATCTAAAAGTACTCAATGAAAAGCACAATTCAGTCCTGTCCTGTCTGGCATTACCACAATAGTACCCACATGTTCTACAAAAGCAGGGCCAAGCAAACACTATTACCTGAATGTTATGACTAGACAGAGCACCTCCGTAATGTTCCCTGTGACTGATGCAATAATCCATAAATCTTTTGTCCAACTGACATCAAACTGTTTGTTCTTTACAGTCCTATTGGTGCTTCTTGTGTCTGCACGTCCGTGACCAGACGATGTGTCACTGACTGAAAAGACATATAGATGTATGTATGTACTGCTTTAGTAGAGGTGGAGCTAATTGTAGCTATATGCAAATTATAAAAGTGCTTGAGTAAATGCAGTTACATTACATGTACGTGGAGTTACATTCTGTTTGTTTTTCATACCATATTCCAGCATTTCTGCTGTAACAGCCTCATTATTCTGTAGACAAATCCACAGTTCAAGTTTTCTCCTTATATGTTTTTGACCTACCATCCTGTTGAGACTTATCTGCACTAAAATAACTAGTAGATTTGTAATTTACTGTATTTCACGATAGAACTATTATTTTGTTTGTTATAACCTGTAAACTTGAGCCCGTATGGTGAGTTTCATTGTAAACAGTCACAGATTAATGTTTTCTGCAGGTTCTAAAGGTCAGTAATGACGGCTATAATCGTGAGTCACCCATAATCTGTTTTTGGAATTGTTTGGCATTGGCTTATCTAATGTTTGAGTGAAACCTTGATAGGGCAGAGTATGATTGGCGTCTGTGTCTACACTGATGAGCTTATTGTTTTTCTGTCTGCTTCCTGCATGGTGACATAAGGGAAGTGTAGGTGGCTCTATTATCAGGACAGTGGTTTCACCCTTGCTTCCAAATATAACTCACATTTGTGTTTTTGCTCACTTTTCTGTAGTTGTTCTCCTCAAGAGAGAAACCCCCCATAAGGAAGAATGCAAACATGTTAAACAGGCCTATTCTTTTGAGATGTTTTTGCAAAGTGCTAACAACAAGAAGTGTAATTAACTCCACCCTTGTGTTACATGATGTGAAATTAGTTGTAATGTAAGCATCTGTTACCATTCTGCAGGATGGATGGAAATATTCCAATAACTGATCCAACATCCACAAACAAATCTAGTAACAAGTATGTTAGCATCTACTTGATTAAAAGGTCAAGTCTGTCAGAATTAGGGGGCTCTTTTTACAGAATATGGCAGAAATATACACAAATATGTTTTCAGTAGTGTGTAATCACCTGATAATAAGAAACATTATGTTGTTGAGCTTGTATACCTACAGGCACCACAGGTCCTCTTTCACAGAGTCCACCATGTTGGACTGCCATGTTTCTACAGTAGCCAAGAACGGACAAACCATACACTGGCTCTAGATAGGGCCTTCCACATTTTTCACATTTTGAGTCCACAAGTAACTAATATTTTGTGTTGATCTAGGCAGCCCCTGTGGACAAACGTAGTAGTGTTTCCATCCCCGTTTCCACTGATTTCAAGGGGAATCTGATCAAAGTGGATCCAGGGGGGAGGCCAGTCCACTTGCTGATTGTCTGTATCCGTATTAAATTAAAACAAGTTAAAAACTCCTTGTAGTACATTTATGATGACCTTGCTGGGGACATGAGAAAACAGAAATCTAGGAGTAGGCAGGGAAACACATTCATGACAGGGCTGCATATGTGAGCAGTTAACTCGTCACCTCAACTGAGCACATTAAAACTAGCTTTTGCATGTTGTCTCTTGTCTTGCCCAAGGTCACCTGGGATAGGCTCAGCCCCCTGTGACTCTGATGAAGATAAGTGGTTACAGAAAATGGATGGATGGATGTTGTGTCTTGGTAAAAAACCTCTTGAGCATCGATGTTTTGCTTCAGTGCACAGAAACAACACATTATTATTCAAGTGTTGGAGAATGGCATAAAACGCCTATCAGACATCTATTAATCTGTGACATTCTGAAGTCTGACAGGTCATTGACTCATTTGAGCAGATATGAAACCTTTTCCCCTCTTATTCATCCATAGAATTTATGGTTGGATTGTCTAAATTTGTCACGGGAAGTCTAAAAAAGAAACTCAACAAAAGCTGTAATATAATCCTGCTGACTAAGTATAGATCTGAAGACGTGGGTGTAGCTAATCAAACGGCACATTGTATTGTGCAGATTCTATTCACCATGACATGGTGAGACTATCTGGCATATTTATAGTGAGTCCTTTCAGGGTTCAGAGACACAGGTTTCCTCTGTTTGTTCACTGTTTCTAAGTTTAATATGAGGGTGTACCACGCAAGATCACAATGCTGATTGACAGATGATTCTTTAAAGAGGAAACATACCCATGATGGGATGTTATACATGATGAAACTGAATCTGCCTTGTGGAAAAACACCAGAAACATGTACATGTACAACATGTTCAAGAACAAACTGTTTCTGTGACTAACATATCCATGGTTTTGGGAATTTCACTGTAACGTCTGGCAGCAGGAAGTACTCAAAGCCTGATTCCACATCTCTGATCTACATTTTTTTTCACAGATTGAAAAAAGACTGAATCGTATTTTCACTTCACATCAGATCACAACCAAATGTGTGGCACTGGGTGATATTGGAAACTGAATGTTAGTATTCTGATGTAGCAAAAGGTCAACTGTTGTTTCTAAAATGTTTCTATGAAGAAGGAGAAGATGATTTTCAGATGATCCAGAACACGGTGGCGCGCCTGGTCTTCAATCAACCCAGAAGAGCACATCTCAGTGCTGCTCAGTGAGCTCCACTGGCAGCCCACATTGAATTCAAATTGCTAATGCTTGCCTACAAAGTAGTCCATTTCTGCACCCACCTACTTGAATGCCCTTATACAGGCATATGTTACCTCCAGACCATTGGGTTCCTCCAATGAACGATGCCTGGCTCTGCCATCTTCTATTGCTGCACTAAAACGTTTTTGTCACACTGTACCTTGATTATTTCTAAAGCTAAATGACTAAATATAAATGCAATTGTTGTTTACCAAGAGAAACAAATCTATTAGAGCTTCACTAGTGCAAACAGAGCAATGTTTTCACACTTCTGTGTCTTCAGAGTCAAAATGGACAATGTCATAAGGCAAATTCAAATATATAGTCAACCATGTACAGGTGTACAATTGTCATTGGGCAGCTGGTTGAGCAGGATTTAAAATGTATTGTATAAAATATCCAAGGGTGTGACTCGCAACAACCAATGTGCTATCATCATATCAGAAACTGCGTCAAGATTATGAATCTATATGCCTATATACCACTTTGTCACCACACCAAGGAGAGGCTGAAGTTTTTGTCTAGCGCCACAGAGCTGTGATTACAATAGCAATAGCACAATCCATGTTGTGTTTGCAGTTTTGTGTTTTTGTGTGAATATTTAAAGCTCTTTAATTTCAGTCCAGTTTGTAGACAACACAGCAGTGTAATTTAAAAATATATATATAAAACTGATAAAAAGTGTACATTAATTATAGTGGATTTAATCAGTTTTAATCTAGCAATTATCCAGAGAGGGAGTCGTGTTGTGCTGTGTTTATGTCAACATGTGGGTATAATTGTCTTATTTTTTGTTGCTGATGGTTGTTTTTACATTTATATTTATATTTAGTTGTTTGTGTTGTTTGTTTTACGTCAATAACAATATAAAAACAGTTACAAAGTGCTTTACAGAGTCATAAAGGGCACTAGAAGAACGAGAGCAACTGATAAAAGTAGCAATAATATTATAAAACCTTTTGAAAATGATACGCAAAGCAGAAAAAAAAATCAATTATAAGGTTAATAAGAAAGACATTTAGAAACCGAAAGAGAATTTGCAAAGTGTAATCGGGTCACGGTTGCAGTTTCAGACTTTATCTGAGCATGCTCTACCTTTTAAAGAAGTGACACAAAAAAGAGAAAACTTAATGTGTGATTTTGAAGGTGCACTCTGGCATATAAAAGCTGCTGAATGTTTTGTACGTGATGAGCAGAATCTTAAATATGAGTATCATATTTGAGCTGATGTGATATTTGATGCAAAATGCATTGCTGGGGCATGACAAATTCATTATATTTAATGCACGTTTACCAATTTAAATGCATATATCTTAAAATATAGGCCTATAAATGTCTGCCACGCTTCATCACTCCCTCTGCCCCTTGAATCTGAATACTCCAGCACTTAAACAATAAAAGATCTGTCCCAAGCTGGCCGCGACTAGTGACCCAGCAAAAACACTCTATAATTAAATATAGTACGAGGGTGGGAAACCCTGTCTGGGGCAGTAAGCATAGACTGGGTGAACATAAAGGTCACTGGCGGGCCCACCAGTTCCTCTCATGGAGAACTGTTTAGCACATTATTCAGCAGAAAAAACAACTCCAGACTGGGAATGGCTGTGGCAGCTATTCTCACTGTATCGTCTGTTTGCTTCCTAATGCCAGGCAAACAAAGGACACATAAATTTTATCGGAGCTACATGAATTGGACTGGTTCAGTATCAGCTCTGGCATCGATGCCTTATTCTTGGATTACTGCAAATATTGTAGGAGTGTCTGGAAAAAGATCTAAAGGATATAAGGATAGTTTGCACAAGACTGAGTTTTTGTTTCCAGACAATTTACAGAAACTTCATGTCCACAGTCAGTCCAGCAGATGGCAGACTGATCTGTGCCGCTGATCTATGTGTACAGTTTTTAAAAAAAATCATGCATTGTGCTCAGGCTCATGTAGTTCAACAAATGACCAGAAGAGATCACAGTATTCAAACTTTTGATTGCAGTACCTTCTGTTGGCAAAAAGCTGCACCACCGCCGGTGTTTGGGTTGAATAACTTCATCTTAGTTGTACTTCTTGCCTGGTCAATGTGAATTAAACAGAATATAAATCAGATTAAGTTCTGATTTTGATCAATCCGAATATTTTGTGCATATATATTGAAATACAACATTTTATTTTGTAATGCTCAGAACTGGATATATCCAGCGTCACTATTCACTGTTTCTCACTATTCAGTCAAAGGATTATACAAATATTTATGATACATCTGAGCATTTCCCTTAATTATTTCAACATCTGCTGATGATTTGCTACGATCAAGTGCAATTAAAGTAAACATGGTAATGCATCTTTTGATAAATGGTGAGTCAAATTTAGGAAGAGATTAATTATATGTTAATATATAATCTGTCGAAAAGCAGTTAATAAAATAAAAAAAATATATAAAAATAAATAAAACATTTCCAAGACCTCTGTAGTACAAATAATTTTTGTATTGACTGGAAGGATTCAAGGGTAAAGCATTATTTTAGCAAAATGCAGTGTTGTATACTTATCAAGGACTAAAAGACTAGTCAAGTTCAGTGGGTTTTATTGTCATTTCAGTCATATACACAGTACACAGTAAAAGGAGACGGTGCTTCGCCAAGGACCATGGTGCTACATGAAACATGAAACAGAGTGCAGACAGGACTACACTAAAGTGCACACACATTACAACACACAGTTCAACGAGGGCTACATAAAGTGCAGACAAAACAAGACAAGAGACACAACAGTCAGAGTGTAACAGACTCAGATGTGTATGTACACATGCTACATATAAATATATGTATGACTGTAGACTTCATAAATATATATCATACACAATATCTACCTCTAGCAGAGAGGTAGATATTGTTTTGAAGTCACTACCTCTAGTAGAGAGGTAGATATTGAATAAAATTAAGCAGCAGCAGCTCAAAGGTGCAAAGTGTGCATTATTTTATTTTTGCAGTTATAATAACAGTCTGAATGCTATTATTTACATTTTGCAGCTGTTTAACAGTCTGATTGCCTGTGGGAAGAAACGCTTTCCCATCCTAGCAGAAAAAAAACTAATTAAATATTGCTATTGTTAATTATTATTTAATCTTTATTTGATCAAATAAGCCAAATTAACTTGTATAAATGTATAAATCAGCGTTTCAAACCACAACATTTCCTCAAATTTAACAAAACAGCTTTGTTTTGAAGTCACTATTTAGCAAAAATAATGATAAAATCTGGTGAGAGGGAACAAACCTTTTACAGTGCCATCACTGTAACCATGACAACTGAAACCCTAACCAAACTTATTTTTAGCCATTCTTTACTTTAAACCAGTGATGTCCAAAGTACGGCCCAGGGGCCAATCACGGTCAGATTTCATACGCCCAAGCTCCATTTTGCCTGCTATGATTGTTAGATACTGTATGGCTGGAAGATTTGTCTTTTTTGGTTGATGTAACGAAGCATTTGAACCTTTAAGGACATAACTGGCTTTTAACCCAGCATGAGACTCTGTTTCTGTTTTTGCTTTATTATTATTTTAATATTGTTTATCGTTTATTATTGTTTTTATATTGTTCTTGTGTTTTATGTCTTATATTTCATGTTCTATATCATGTACAGCACTTTGTGACAGCCGCGGCTGTCTTTAAAGGGCTTTAAAAATAAAGTTGAGTTGAGTTGAGTTGATTTAACTGCTGGTGTTATATATCTGTAGATGTAACACAAAATATTACTTTCTGAATGATCTTGTGAAAGACAAGAGCAAGAGTGATACGTTTTATAGACTTTGCATTACTCATAATAAGTCATATTTAGAATGAACATGAGGTTAAGATTTGTATCAACGTCATGCAAACTTTGTGCATTCGTATGTAACCTTTATTGTTTTTCATTTTTAAAATTATAGTATTGGCCCCTGGGCAACTTCACATTATCAAATCTGGCCCTCTTTAAAAGAAGTCTGGACACCTCTGCCTTAACCAAACTTATTTTTAGCCACTGGGCTCAATCTTTACTTTAAACATTAAACTTTAGAGAAGTCACTTATCACTGCTACGGCATCCGGAGAGCTCAGTTGGTCACGTGGTTTTTCCTCCAGGTGGGGGAGAGGCCATCCTCCTCCTCCTAGGAAGAAGAAGTGCGCATGCGCAACAGTATTTAATCTTCCTACCGGAGTTTAACGTGCAGCACCTTTTTTTGACAACAAAGTGCTCGCGGAGGAGTTTTAAACACAACATTTAACGGCTCTTTTGGTGCTCGGTGTACAGTTCAGGCGATGTTTGTACGCTTTGTTTCTTCTCACTCGCTCCGGGAAGTTACTTTTATGACTTTATTCGGGTCAAAGGGCAGTTAGTGAAGCTAGTTCCGCCTCGCTTTCTCCCTCCCGGTGATGGACAGCGGCGACAAGTGTCAAAAGTAATCAGGACAAACACGTCTCCTGTACGTTTGGATACACTTCAACACAAGTTAACAGGTTACTAGACAAAAGGTGGGTAGCCTTTGTTGCACTGTATTACATCGGTGTTTTTTTTATTTAAAAAAACTAGAGCGACAAGTGTGAGCTAACAGAGCTAACGCTACAGGGACAGTAGCCACCTGTTGCTGGCTCTAACTTGGATTAGCAGTGCTCTTTGTAATACGGTGCTATCTTTAGCTCACAAACCTAGTTGTAATAGACAGGGGACATGCTCAGGGAGCTTTAAAAACACTGTAAATTAGTTTTTTTTAGACTGTTACAGCAACGTTATGTCTGAGGTTTCTCAGTTAGCACCTGTACCTGGAGCTACCTGTCTGGTTTTAGCTTGTTGGTGTGAGTTTACGAGAGCTATTACTGCTGTGTTTTTTTTTTTTTTAAACACTTTACCACTGTTAAAATGTTAAATACAATATATATTATTTGATTTTAGTTGCTCTGTAATTCTCCTAACTTATTATATTTGTATATCTACCTATTTATCTTGTGTTTTTTTAAGTGTCCTTATCCCATTCTGTGTTTTATTTTTATTTGTTTCTACCTCAGTATTTTATTCTGTCTATCTATCTATCTGTCTATCTATCTATCTATCTATCTATCTATCTGTCTATCTAAAGTGTCACTGAGCTCTTAAACCATTGCATGGCAGCTGTAGCATTGTTATATTACATTTTAATGACCGGAGACTTCAGGTGAGAACTATGTAGGAATCCTCCCTGTTAAGTATTCCTCTGCATTCCTTTCACAGGCCCGTCTACTTGTTCCAACAGGCACCCAGCGCCTTTAGTACTGATTGAAAGCTTTAATACGCCCTATAGGACAACTCTTAGAAAAGAGAGAAGACAAAAGGGAGCTGCAGCTTATTGTATTTGTTCTAGATAGGCAGCATTGTAAATCGGGTCAGTCATGTCATTGTGCTTTGTATACAGATAGTTGTGGATGGTTGCATCCGACCGGGTTTGCTGCTTAAGTCGCTTATCGATCGGAAGAACAGGTGTTGGTGGGTTTCATCTCGATCTGAGGACACGAAGGTGGGTAGCATTTTTGGATTGAGGTTGAGAGATTGATGTTGCAGGTGATTGGTATTTATTTTAGGTGATTCAGGTGGCTGCCACGATTAGTGAGTGTAATCCTGCTCACAATAACACCTTCTTTGGCAGATATCCAACTGCTCTCCAGAGGTTATTTTTTTCACCTCAGCAAAGGTGTAAGATATCCGGTCCAATTTGTAGGAAACTTCAGAGTATGTCCCTAAAGCTTCACATTGTAGCATGGGAATCTTTGTAGATCGAGAACAGTATATCTAGCACATATGATCTGAATGTGGACACAGATAAAATGTTTTCTTGATAAATGATAACAAACAGCATTATGCAGTCTGTGCTTTCGTGTCAGGTTTGAGGTGGCGAACAACCACAGCTACAGTTAGAGGTGCCTGAGTTTGGTGAAACAAGCCGCGATGGTTGGTGGAATAGAAATGAGTGGAAAACAGAGATGTTTTCAGTTCAAGTTGTTCGAGCATTTGAATATTGTGGGTCTGTGTGGGACTGAGATGTGTATGTGTATGCGTGTGTGCGCGCGCCATTGTCAGCTAGTTCTTGACAGTAGCTCATTGAGATCCACGAAGCTCGCTGCCAAACAAACTCCAGCTTGGCTCTTCATTTAGTGATTGCCAAGTCTGCAGAATGAACTTGGCCCAATGGTCGATTGTGCAAGTTCTGCTGAGCTCTGTCCCTCTTTATCCGATAAACTGGGAGTTCTTAATGAGCTAATTGGGAGCTGTGAACAAACAGGACTGTGTAAAATCTATGAACTACCAGTACAGCACAAACTGAGCACAGCTGACATTAAATATCAATTAATTTTTTTTTTTTTTTGAAGAAATCATAATCAAGCATGTCGAGTAGCTTGAGTATGAAATGCCCCTGACATTTCATAAGTCATTCTGTGCAACAATCTTAAGCATTATTATTTCTTTACTAAGGCAACACAATCTTTTATCATAAATTTAGCAATTTTATTCATTCAAACCGAGTAAAATCTTGTTTTTATATTCACGTGAATACAAACTGTGAACTCAGAGGCTGTGCTGAGCTGTTGCCGTTTTTAGATCAGGCTTACTTTTCTGTGTGTTTTTATTTTAGTGACAAGTAGCAAGCCTGGCAGTAAGTTTACCCAATTAGCACGATACCGGTCGACGTTAGTGGTTTACAGATCTTCCTGGAGCTTTTCAGAGTGTAGTTACCAATGGATTAGTTACCAATGATTTGATTTTCAAAGCATTGTTTGAAGAAATATGCTGAAAAATTTGATCAAATTTGCTGAATGCAAGATGAGTCATTACTGTGAAAAGTAAGAATGGTGGTTAAGGTGAATAAAAATTCTTTTTCCGGAGCTGAGCGGACAGAGCTGCTTCTGAAAGAGACCACGTAGCTTCTGGTCGGGTTTAAAACATTGACTAGAATGGCAGCGATTAGCTCTGCCATCTGCGGCGCACACAGAATGCGTTGCATCCGTGTCTCGTGGAATTTGTCCTTCAGCTTCTGTTCAATATCACCCTGATTTAGTAGTCTCTGTTTGTTGTTGTCATGTATGTATTTGACATATTTTCTTCTAACGACATTGTTGACATTGTCTGAAGCTGTTCTTGGGGAGTTGCATTCCTTCTACTAAAGGTATTGGAACTTAATTCTGTAAGAAGACACAAGGGTTCACCTCCAGAAAAACACAAAAAGGCACACACTTACACTCGTGTGAAAGTTCTGAAATACTGCTGTTGTATCCTGTTACCAAACCTGAAAATCTGGCTGCTATTTTGCCTACTGTTCTTTAAATTGTGCTCTGTGCTCACGCTGAGATAGTCCACGTGGGTCGGATTCACAAAGACAACATGAAACCGGACATGAGGCACCTCAAAGACTATCTCCTCGTCAACCTTTGGATGCTCTGTAACACAATGGCAGGACTGGGTGTGAACCTGTGTTTGTACGTGTTTGTACTTGTTCACGTGGTGCACTGCAGGCTTCAGCATTACAATGTGGAGACTGAGTGTACTGGCTCAGCTGCTGTAGTTTACTGGCTTGCATGCACAAAGCGGTGCACATTAACTCACCTCTGTTTGTTTTGCTGCCAGCCTTCACTAGTTAGACATTGCACCGGAGTTCGCTTGGGCCCGGTGCACCGGGGGGACATTTGAGAACAGAATTGGATTGCAGCAGTGCTGAACTTTATCTAGTGAATTATTTGTGAGTTAAAGTGCGTATCAACTTCTTTCTCTCTGTGGACAGGTTGGAAACAATGAATAATAAATGGATTAAGCCTTTTTTAATGGTTGGAAAATAAACAAATTGAGCATATTGTTAATTATCTCAGATTTAATTGATATTTTGTGTATTAGAGGAAATAATACAAGCCGTTAAGCATGCAGTAATTGTAGATCTATCAGCTCTTCATGTTACTATTGACTAGATCAGTGTTTCTCAAACTTTTTACACCTTGTGCCACCTCTGAAGATATTTGTCTCTCCAAGTACCACCGTCATGACAGCATAGCCTGGCTCTGTTCAGCTACAGGATACAAGTTTATTCATAATAAGAGGCTTTTTTATTGTTGACTGTTGTTGAATCCTGAACAGAACCAGAGCTACTTGGGCGCAAAAGATCTTCTTCTTCTTCTTCTTTTTTTTTCCTCCTCTTTGTGGGTGCATGCCTGCTACTTGTATGAGCAGACTGACTCTGAAACAAAATCCTCCAGGAAATGCAAAACTTATTTCAAATGACATTCCTGTGATCTCATAGTTCAACTATTTACAGAGTATTAAGGTAGTATTAAATGTTTCTATATTCATGTATTTCCAGTGGACTAGATGTATTTTACTTATTGGACATTTATACAAAATTAGTAATGCCTGACCAGTACTGGATTTCTGGGGCTGATACTCGATATTACTGAGCAAAAAAATAGTTTTGATACATTTTCTACATTGGTATCAGTTGTCAAGTACTTGTGACGAAGATACGTAATAGAGGCAGGACATTTGACAGCTTAACAATAAACTTTATTGTCCAAAACGACATCAGTGAACTGAAACAGTAAACTCTAGTGGGAATTTAATAATTAAAAATAACTATACGTTCCTGAATTAAGTCACTCTCTGGGTTTAATTACATTTTAACAATAATGTCCTGCAGTGAGCAGTTACATTATTTAAAATGTTTTTGATTGATGGTCATTGTACCGAGGTATTGTACTGTATGTATTCCTGTGGACAACCTGAGGGTGATATGTAGCCGTAACATACACACCAGAGTAGTGGACATTAGCCTCTTTAATGGAACATTTAAGAGGCTAACACACAAGTGGCTTACGAAGTGGTGTACAGTCCAGACATGCAGCCCTGCCTGCAGCTGTTGAGCATGTGCTGTGTGTACATTCTAGCCCCAGACTTGTCAAACCAGTTGGAGTGAACCAAATCTGATCAGGCAGGGGTTGTCCGCAGTTAGAAACGTAAAACTATCTGATTTTTAAAAAAAAATTCAAGGCAGAGTTGCTTCTTTAGTTTGCAGGTGAGATGATGAGCTAACAGTTTTGTGGTGTTTTAGTCAATGGCGATAAGTATCTCCTGACAAATCTGTGCTCCAATCCAAGAAAATGGCACCCGCTAAAAGCTTATCTGCTAAATGGAGCGTACTCAGCATGTTTTCAGGATAAAGTTTTGAAAAAAGCCCAGCACTAAGAAGGAAGTTGACTTGTGTGTCTGCCTGTGTGATGTACTTGTCCGTTTGGATATTTTACAGTGTGTCGTAATCACTGCTGCGAAATTGTCCCGCTGGAAGCAGAAGTCACAGCAAAACTGCAAGGACAGCGTTTCTGAAGGATTCCATCAACAATCAATGGTCTTCAATAGAAAGTAAGTTTTAAGAAAACAAGAAGTTTCCTGGCTTTAACAAATATTGGCGTCTTGTACTTTTTTCTTTCATCGCTATTTAATTTGAAAGCTGAATTCACAGAGAACCTGTGCTTTATCTGTAAGAACATGACCTCGTCCACCTGATAAGAAGGTCAAATACTTGCCTACCAGGCTACGCTCTCCATTTCATGCTGCAGTGTACACACTGTGCAACCTATTCAGTCACACAGGCTAGGTTTTACCTGTTTGCTGTCAAAGAACCTTTCAAATTCCAAAGTGCAGCCCGATACTGCCCGCCCACATCAACGTCACAATGCGACTGCACCTACTCACTGTAACCAATTAGAGGCATGGCTGCCATTCGAATAGTTACTGATGAAGCAGTTTATCTTTATGTTTGTTAACCTGAGCTGCTTATCTGTGATTGTGATCTGCTCAGCTGCTCCGTTTTTGAAGCTACAGGACATTCATAATCGTTCATTTGTCAATAAATAGTCGTGGCATTGACCTGAAAGCAATTAAACTGCCTCCCAGCTGATCATCACCATTTATTTCCCGTTTGAAGCACTTGGTTTTGAACTGTTGACAGACATGAGGGTTTGGACAGTACTCCTCTTGAGTGGGTGTCAACAGCTCTTAACAGCAGCGGTGTCTCTCTCTTTGAATGATTTTCTCCCTGCCTTTTTTAGAATTTGTAGTGGGTCACTGTAGTGAGTAATAATGTTCAATGTGTGTATGTAACTTATTAGGGATGCACCGATTGTGAAATTCTTTCTCGAAGCGTCCCAGAAGCGTCTCTACGCCCGGCTACGTGTTAAATATACGCCTGTTCTATTTTTGACGCTTGACGCGAGCAGCACGCGTCAATCTACGCAGAGCACCTCGAGCGGGCAGAAGCCAGGCACAGAAAAAGCATAGAGAAGCTGGTGGATTTTCAAAATAAAAGCTACACGAGTTACATCTCCAAAAAAAATACGATGTTCATCCCTATAACTTATATGCACATCAGTCAGAAACAGGTTTACATTTGTACGACACTTTGCAGTGGTGCACTTATTCAAACAGAACAGTATCAAATGAAAACTGATTATGGTCAAACATTTATATTTTTATTAAGATTTTAGTTTAGGGAACAACTAAGAACTTCTGTGCTGGACCAGAGTGTGTCAATAAAGTGTGTAAGTGAGTAGAAGCAATATACAGGTTGGCTGATATTGGCATATCGCAGAAATACTCGCTTCGGGGCATATGTTATCCAATATGTGTCAATATTAAAACAGTTTTTTTAGTTAGGTCTAGCTAAATCCAGATATTGGTCTCACTGCGAAGTTAATTCATGTGAGTGATTTACAATACAATACAAAATAAGAGCTAAGAGAAAAAGCAGCTATTAGTGATCAGCTATAATTGTTTGACAATATAAATATGTTACCATAGAACGTCGCAGGCCCTCTTCCGACAGTGTCCACCATTGTGAACCACCATGTTTCTACAGTAGCCCAGAATGCACAAACCAAACACTGGCTCTATGTAGGACTCTGTTTTTTGGCCACCATAGGGACTCCTTCACGCTAGGAAGGAGAGGATGATGCGAGATGGTTGCAATTCACTATATTGTCTACCATATTGGTAATCAGTGATTTTTTTTTCCCCCTCTAAAGATGCAAAATGATTTAACTAAATTGGGACAATGGATGTTAAGTGTGAGAAATTTGGGACAGTTGCAGGACAAGAAAAAAAGTTTATTTCAAACTCTGTGCACAGTACTGAGCTTGTTTTGCCGTGGTTGTGTTGGTCTGCTGTGTTAGGGGCAAGTTAACATTTATTATTTGTTGATTTATTTAACAGTGCACATTAATAATACATTTCTGTAAAGGCACCAGAGGTAGCAAGATATATTTCATCTGTAGTCCTTGGACAGATGTCACCCTAAAAACAAAGTATACAACCAAAATCACAAAGTTATTGAGATCATATATAAACATGGAGAAAAATAATACAAATAAAATATTAATGTTACTAGAAACATCCTTCAGGACTAAGTTTTACTGCACTTTTTAAAACATTGAACACAGAGGCTCATAATAACACTGGTGCCATTTGTCAGGTGTGTTGATAGTCCCTCAGTGTTCAGCACAAACAACATCTCTGTGTGTGTTTACATATCTGGGTGATCTGAAAGAGGCTGCTCTGTTGCATTTGCAGTAGACATTGTCAAAGTGATTCCTCTGTGCCTTCACTGCTGTTACTGTGTGACGTCTTAAGGTCATTTGCATTATTTACATGGAGTTCTTGATTTAAAATTTGCATGAAACAGAAACACCCTGAGCATCCTGGTGTCTGGGATTGAGTAAGAAAGATCAGATTTAAGTTGAATTTTCAGAAATATACCCGTGTTCAAAAACATGATTCAGGATTAAGCTTTGTGCAGCTTTAACATGGACAACTACAAAGACCACTTCATAGTTGTGTTGCTGCTGGAACATGAACAGGACAATCGTGTAAAACTATAGAACCCAAAGATAAATAAATAGTTGGAACGTTGATGGTTTTTTAAATGAGCTGTTGGGTAGCTGTTGAAAAATGCATTTATTTAATGGTCAGAATTCCTACAGGGCAGATGCAGTTTGTAATTATATTACAATACAATGTGAAAATAAACTAGGTAAAATAGTATCCAACTGCTGAATCAGACTGACTCGATTAATGTAATATGATAAATGATAATGTAGATGATCCAGGATCTTCAATCAACCCCAAAGGTCACATGTTACACTGCTGCTCATTGAGCTCCACTGTCTACCTGTAGCAGCCCGCATTAAATTCAAATTGCCAATGCTTGCCTACAAAGTAGTCTCTGGTTCTGCACCCTCTTACTTGAATGCCCTCACACAGGCTTATGTTACCTCCTCCTCCATTGAATGACGCCTGGCTCTGCTACCCGTACGCTTAAACAAATCCAAACTCCAATCTTGTCTGTTGTTCCCCGTCCTAGCAGTTCCTATCAGAGCAGGGGGCGTCCCTCTCCACCTTTTCAAAAACCTTCTGAAGACCGAGCACTACCAACAACTGGACATGCTAAATCTATCCCCCTTCTAGGACACTCACCTGATTCTATGCGAGTAGTACTTGCTGCACTAACATGTCCTAGTCGCACTGTACCTGGATTGTTTCCCTTTTTTACAAGTTGCTTTGGATAAAAGTGTAGCTAAGTGACTATAAATGACACTTAACAGCCATAAATATCCATTTATTTTATTACCCACTGCATGTTTCCAAACTGTATGAATGTATGCTTTGTTGTGTAAAACAGTATTTTGTTTTCCACTTCCTCAGGTATCGCTCAAGCTCCATTAATCACTTTGTCTCCTCTTCATCACTTAATTTATTAAGATGATTATAGAACACTACTGCTCACAGCGTGCTCATGTTCACCCTCCCACCTCGTTTTTAAATGTCATTTTGTAATCGGTCTGTAATTCCTTAATCAGGGCAGCAGTTTTCGCGTCTCTTCCGAAAGAGCTTCTGAATGAGACTAGTTGATTTGCCTCTCAGTCGAGCAGGATTCAGAATGGATTCCTAATTAATGCTCCGTTTTGTCTTCGCTAACACAACAGAGCTTTTGTTCCGCTTCAATCTGCCCCCCATTAGCTGCAGAGAACATCCAATCTATTGAAGTGTCCTGAGAGTCATTCAGTGATTTACTGAGTAATAATGGACACTCGAGTCTTCAGTGATTGGAATAACTTTTGTAAGTTCCAGTAAAAGTTTGTTTAGCTGTGAGTTAGGATAGATTGTTTTCCGAGTGATTTACAAGTGAGGCGTATTCATTAAAGCAAAACATTTGTTTATACTTGCATGGTTTACATCAGGGCGGATGAATTATTGGTTGATAATAGGAAATTTATATTATTAGGTGTTATTCTAATAATTATAGCCAATAAATCAAACTTATCTCACTTAACTCAAACTCAGCTGAAACTTATCGCTGATAAGTCGATAATAATAATTTATTTGGCGACAAGGCGTTTAATAGGCTTTATGTTCTATGAAAGTGTGTTCAAGTTTTTTTTGATTTACTTCACCAGGAAAAAAATGAAAGAACAATAGAAGAGTCACACCTGTTCTTTGTTTTTCTTGTTAACAATAGTGATGTCATTTAGATTTGGCTCGATCAGACCTAAGGTGTGAATAAACTACAGGTTATGAACTTTTTAAAATACAAAAATGTGAGATTATCAGTTATCTTATCAGTACTAACCATGAGGACAGGTCATTATCGGTTATCGGTATACATACAGTTCATCCCTAGCGTCAAGGAAGTCTTTAGATTATTGATATCCGTCTTTCATAACTTCATTTCATAACGATCCCATATTTTGTTTGTTTCAGGAGCTGCTGACTGCTGAGTTTTGTGTATTGTGATGGAAAATCCTGGTAAGAAAAACTCCCTTTTTAATTATTGATACTGCATAGAAAAAAAGTATTGAATTTGTAGTTTTATTATTTTATGTTTGTCATTCCTTTTCAATGTTATTACACTGGACACATATGTTTTTGTATCAAAGACCTAAGACAGACTTTAGAAAACTATAACTTGAGCTTGAAACGTGTGTATATGTTGGCTGGAGTGAGACTGATAGTATCATGATGACAGAAAGTGGTGAGTCAACAAACAAAGTGTTAGGTTATGAAGCTGTCCCATTAAGGGGTTGGACCTGTGACGCATTGCACTGTTGACACTGCTGCTATCTGATTGGCCCTCACCCAGAGGACACACCTGTGGGTTAGCAGAGCCGGTTTCTCTCACTGCCGCTCATGGCCTTGTGTCTATTTCACCACTGACCTCGATCATTGACGACCTCGGCACACCACGTACACACTGACCCAGAGGATCTTTGTTCCCAGACTGAGCCGTTTCAGTGTATTTGCAACGTCTGTGGGGGAAATACCAGGGATGGCTGTTCAGTCTGAATATATTTGTGAGTAAACTGGCTTTCTGTCTGTTGCTGGGTGTTGAATGTAAAGATTTAAATTTCAGTTCCTTTTATATATTTTACTGTCCTTTTTTATGTTCCTTTTTAAATAATAGTTACAGCTTGATTGAGGCGGTATTTAAAGCATATTAACAGTTACCGCTTTGGCCCATTTGAAATGCCAAGACAAGGCCGGGCATTGCTCCATGACCACTTTTTATGGGCAACTGGGCCACGGCAGGAACAGATTAAGGAAGTTTGATCTACTCATCCCAAGCAGTAAAAATAATCTGGACTTTCTCATCTGCTCTGCTCTATACGGTGTTTCTGACATGAATGCATGGCTGCTGAGCAACTGGAGCGCTTCACATGTCCTTGTATTTTGATCCGAAAGGGCATCCAGCTCGTGTTCTCGTGTTACATTATGTTAGTATTTGTGTGTTTTGGAGTTGTCAGGATGACATGGTGTGATAGTATTTTTCTGAGTCATCAAATTGATGATTCATGGCCTCATGTTTAAAAAAAAAAACAAACAAACAAAACATGTTTGTCTCCATCTGCTGCTGCTCTTGGGAAAGAGTGAATAATGTCAGTCCCATAATGAGTGAGAAGATGTCGTAGGTTGTGATCCCTGTCTGTTTACAAATGACTTCCAGGATTGCTATCTTAATTATCATCCTTGTCCCAAAGGGCCGACTTGTGGTCTTGCATTCCTCACATTCCTGAGTCCTCTGCGCTCCCATGCTGTACTCCTTTAATTGGACTGCAGAGGGAGCAACAGCGGTGTGGCAGCTTCCTATGACAGATAGTTTGCTCCCTTGCTGCTTATCAACTTTTCTTTTAAAAAGTTTTTACATTCGACTGAAGTAGCAGGTGCTTACTACAATTTATGGAAAGCTTTTAATCCCCCATCTGCTGCGGAGAAATGTTTCAAACAGGTTATTACATTGCACCGTCTCGCCTTTTTGAGATCACTTTCTGTAAACCACATTCTGTCTGATTAGCAGGAGAAAAGATGCTTAACATCTTCTTTTCCTACTTTCCACTTTTATCTCTAGCTCGCACGGAGGAGCTCCAACTCCCACACACTGATTACATGGAAGCTAATCACAAAGTGCTCTGATAGGAATGACACCGATTGCCTGGCTGCTCTCTTTCTGTCCAGCATGACGATGTACAGTATGTCAGATTAAGTCCTCTGGAGATGTTTTTGTTCTGTGTTTGGAGCTTTACTCGATGTTGTCTTGTGGTTTTTCAATGTTGCAAAAAGATTCAGAGAGAGAAAGAGATAAAGTAGTTTAAAGTCTTTCTAAAATCAATTATGTTGTAATAAAAATAAGTGTAACCTGAGGGCGATATAGTCAAGGAATAGTTTCAGGTGTGGCTGTAAAACGTAGTCACTAATATCTCAGAAAAGTGATCTCAGTTTGTACATGCATTTCATAGTTTAAAAGGACGATCCCTGGAGAGTCATTGGACACCTCCGCTGTGTCACTTCCTCTTCTCTTCTCTGAGCTCCACCTTGGCCCGGCTCACCTTCCACTTCTCGTGTTACTTCACCCTGCTGAGCCCGCCCCTCGCCCTTCAGGGAGTAGTGTTTTGTCAGTCTTGTGAAATGGTGCTAGCTTGGGGGCCCACTGCATCGCAAATCCCTCCAGGCTTGACGGCTGGACCGGCCAAACCTCAAAGCTCGCCTGCTGTGAACTTTGGCCCCGAAAAAAGCTGCTCTCGGGAATGAAAGGCATCCAAGACTGCTGGATCACCTTATTGGCGTACCTTATTCATGAAGTCAGAGCTCCAAGAAGGGAGGGACTTAAGAACTTGTGCGAGCGAGTGTGTTTGTGTTTTTTTTTTTTTTTTTTAAAGTGAAAGAAGGAGGGAGGAAGGGAGGAGAGACCAAATCGCACAGGCTTGAAGGAAAGGGGGAGGGCAAGTCTACAGAGACAAGAGAGACTAAACGACACAAGTGAGCAGTGAAGACAGGCTTGAGTTACAGGAGCTCCATGTCTGCTTGGAGAAGAGTGAGGCGGCTTAAGGTTTTCCTCTCCTGCCGTGGGCCTTGAGAGAGGCAGGGCCCGGCAGGCCACCAGGGACAGGAGCCATAGCATGGGACACAGTGCTAGCAGTGAGACAGTGGCCCAGCAACCAGCCCAACACAACACGGGTGAGTCCGACACCAGAGGCTCAAGCACTGAACGGTTGCTTGTGAACGTTTTGACAGATTAGGCAAGGGGAAACGACGCGGCTGGCAGGTTCGCGTTTTGTGTAGAAAGCCAACAGGAGAATACAGTATATATTTAAATATGTACGAGCAGGTGTTTTAAAACCAGAGAAAAAGTGGAAGGCGGCAGGCACAGACAGGTGAAGAAGAATGCATGCAGATGGAATGTGGTGATTGTGAAACGCACAACCCACACAAACTACTCTGTGTGTGCACACAGCGCTCCATCTCCCTGCACAAGCTAGAAAACAGGATTTGAGGGGTACCAAGGCACCAACTGACACCACCAGCCCCCCCCTCCTCCATGTGGATCTGTCTTTCTTTTTGTTATCTTACACTTAGACTGCTTGGCGTCTGAAGGCATACTGTAGTCTACAGGTGCTCTAGTCTCTCTCTAGTTTAGCTAATAACAGTTCAAACTTTCAGAACCTGTTTCTTGCTGTCAAAAGGAGGGTCCTCTCTCAAGTTATGTTTGTACACCTACGATTTTTCTTAATTAAACAGCTCACAGCTATTCGAAACTAGCATTTATACACAACACAGTCTGTCAACTCATTTTATGCAAAATATCACAGCACTGTAATAGATCACGGCCTGCTAGTGTTTGCAAAGAAACAATGTTTCTGTTCAAACACTTTCCAACGCTCTTGCCTACTTTAAACAAGTAACACGAGGACATCCTCTTGGTTACATATTTGCTCTGCGTGCAAAAAGTATTTTTGCCTCTGGTGGGCTGTTCTGCGTCTTTGGTATCAACGTGTCATGTGATTGGCATGAGTCATATGCACAGCTTGACTGGAGGATCGCGGGGTGTTGCGTTAGTGTCGGAGGTCAGTGCACGTTCAGTTTAGTTTGAGTGTTTACAGAAGGCTGTGATGTTGGCTGTCGTAGGTTTTGTTGGAACAGGCTCTTCTGTTTAGATACGCATGCATGACTGTCTTTGACCTCATCTGATACGAGTCGATGCCTTTTTAATTGTCTGGTTGTTCTGTGGAAAGCAGCCATCTCAGATTGTTACGCTGTACTGTAACACAAGGTCACTGCATCACGCCTTGCTTCTGCTGCAACCAAACTTCAGTAGTGTTCTCCCATTTCACTGCCACCCCACCCTTCCCAGTTTAACACCCACCGGTGTCTGTCAGGAATAGCTGTGAGGGATTTCACACATCCATACAACCACCGGCTTTATTTCATACAGTTGATAGGCAGAACACACCTTTTACACATTTTATGGAGAATGACCTTTCATGAACAAACATTAGTGCAGTGCTGGGCTGAATACTAGTTGTGCTATCTGTGACTAAACTGTAGGTGTATGGGCAAATAAATTGTAAATGTATAGAGTAGGTTTGGCTGAACAATCTCAACTAGTGTTGTCACTATACGTTAAGTTTTTTTTTTTTAGTATCACATACTTGATACCAAATCAATACTAGATCAGAAAGAGAAGGTCCACAAGGGTTAACACTGAATGAATAAAAACCACAAATCTCATCAGATTCTGCTTTTGATCCAGCTCAGAGTTAATTTTTTTTAAACTTTTGGGATTCAAACATAGATTCATCTTCACTCTCGCTTTTCAACCAGCGAGCTACAAAGGCGCAAACATGCCTGCTGTTGCTGGCGAACTGTATTCTGACTGTTTTCAAAGAAACCCACCCACCAATATTGATCTACAGCAAAGTATCTAATGTTGGAGAAATTCCCATACTCATTAACATACATGAATGTCAAACAGACAACCTGCACTGCTGCAGGAGCAGTGATCATACATAAAGGTAAAGAACGGGATACAGACAGTCAGGAATGTTAAAAATATTACTTATTGACATACAACCTACTTTTGTGAGTTGTTTTTTCTTCTTTCTTTTATCTTATCTGCTCCCAGTAGAGGTAAATGAAACCAAGTGTGACGACAAAAGGCCAGTTAAAAAGGAGGTCAAGGCTGATGAAGACACATATTTCTGTTCTACCGTGTGATACAGTGTATCATTACAATCATATGCCACCTAAGCAATGGTGTCATTGCTAGAGAGCTCGTTTACACTGACATCAGATGTTTGGCGTATTTACTCTCATCAGCAGGTATCTAATGTGAATGTGGAAGCTAGCTATCTGAATATTAGTTTGAAATTGGAGGTAGACCGATTGCAGATATATTGATCTGTGTTTATGTCGGCCAATAAGTAACTCTTCTAATCTCTGTATGTATCGCAGTATCTGTTACAGTTAAAAATAAGTAAAATACTATTGGCTGATTTATATGGTTGGCAGATAATTTAAACTCCCAAATATTAATCATTATCATTATTATCATTATCAGCCTCTAAAATCCACTTTATGTCAGGCTATAATCCCACTCTGGATATGAAATTGCAGTAACCCATAGCTGGCATCACTTGCTTCTATAGATTATAAATCAGTGAACTTGCAATTCATGATTTCTGGCTTTATATTCAAATAACATACATCACATACATAATATATTTGCAAAAGTGGAATTGCTGCCAACAAACATACAGACCAGAGATCAGCAGTAACACAAGGACGTTAAAGAGATCGCACTAAACTCAGTTATTTATCAATAAAAATGCCCGCAGCTGTAGTCTTTACAACTGTCTTACTATTTTTAACTTGATGTTGAGTCAGATTTGGTGGATTAGTGTCAGATGTTGCAGGAAGGAATGGTAAAAGCCCTTTATCCTATCTGACATATGGAAAACTACCCCCATTGTGTCGACAGCATGCGGTCTGATTGTGGTTGCCTGCTGTACATACATCTCAAACCGGATGCCAACCACTGGGGACATAACTAAATTCTGGTGTGTCAGCTTTTGTATTCATGACTGATCAAATCTAGTATTCGCCTCTCTTCAATATACGAAAGATTTATTTTCCAAAGGCGGCCTGAGCTTCCCTTTGTCACTCATTATGCTGGCTACATCTCTGACCTTGAAAAACTCATCCTCAGGACATGGGGTTTTATACTGAGTGGAAAAGGTAACAATCCTCTTTTAATCCCTCAGTGTGAGATGTGTGACAAATGTGTAGCATACAGTATCAGTGAGTGTTTGGTTAGGAAGGTTGCCCCGTCCTCTGTCAGATATTGTTCAGCTGAACTATCAGTAAGTTATGGCGTCGCTGGAAGGAAGCGAAGGATTCAATCTTCTCCCCATGTTCTGCGTCACTTCTCGCGTCCGACCTCCATTTTATGCCCGGCTTATTTGCACGAGTTTCTGTTGGTCCCAGTTCTTTCTTTTTCACCCAATAACCACAGCTTTCACTTTGTCTGACTTGTGTAGTATTGTAACAACAACATCTGGTTTTATACTCTAATTATGTGGTTTCAGTTGCGGGTTGATGATATTCAATAATATAATTATGTTTGTATATAAGTAATACAATTGCACCTTAGTAATATCAGCTTCTTCGCAGCAGCAGTGCAGTCAGTGATGATAGTGTGGTGTGTTTCTGAGAAATTATTGCTTTTGTCACCAGTGGTAGCAGTTTTTCTTCCAACACTGTACCAATTAGAAGAGAAAGTTCTATTATAAATTAAAATAGACTTACAGTATATATGTATTTACATTTTGCCTGCACTTTTTGGGGATTGTTGTCCTTCATATGCATATTTGGAAGTCAGCGACTGTCGTTCAGTTATAGATTGACGTCCACGTACTGAATTGCAGATCATGGCACATCTATTGCGCACATTCCTTGTTAATCACAACTGGCATCACACACGTCGCCTTCACACCGTCATGTAACGCTCAGTTAAACTGCTCTAATGAGAAAATGAGCTCAACTGACCTCCTGTACGTTAACTTGTACGTAAGTTGCCTGCTCTTTAAACACAGGCCGTGTGCTTTGCTCTGTGCTCTCTGTTGTGTAACAGCTGCCATCCGACTCATCACCTAAGAATTACAGTAGTGGTTTCACACCCAGTTATTGCTGTCTCTGGTTTTTCAATAGCATATGAAGAGCAACGTGGAACTTTTGAGTCATGGTTTCACAGTCACAGTTTGTTTAGTTTTTCTTTCACGATCTAAACTTTTGCTATTGCTGACAAACTCATCACTGCTATGACAAAAAAAAACAAACACATTCATTCACACCAGCCTGTAAATCATAACAGAAGTAGCTGTGTCCATACTTCACTGTCTGGCTCTCGTGTGACAGCTAAGCAGGCAGTAAGAGTGGAATTTGGACCAGCCTTGTTTTGAGGTTTGGTCCTTTTTTTTTTTTTTTTTTTTTGTGACAGATAATTGAAGCCGGAGCTTAGAGCTGGAGCCCTACCCTGTGTACGGATATGCATACCTGATTAGGAAACTAACCTTGTGTCTGTTGCAGTCAGGAAAGAAGGACTCTTTTGTTTTTATTTGAGATTATTATAGGTTGATATTGGCCTGTGTGCCAGCTACTCATGATATGATATCCAATATAAAACTATTTGTTCATATCCTGCCTGAAATTGCTACTATGACAGTCAAGTGTTCAAGACTTTGTCACAGACTCACTGAAACAGAAGATTCCCGAACAGTAGTGTTTGCTGTAGTCACAGGCCGCTAACAGTTGTTGTTCCCTAGCCTGAAGATTAAATTCCATTGTGTCCAATTTGTAATAGAGGCTTGCCAAGAATTTGTGATAAGCCTAAAGACCATGTGGGTTTGTCAATACAACATAGCATAGACTTATCAGTTACATTCACATGAGCACAATGGACTGTTGTGTTTGGTAAAAACTCTTACTAAAATGTGGTTTTAAAAAAGCAGTGGCACGGCTCGGAACATAGACACCAACGCGCCCAACATTCAGTTTACTGAAACCTGATGCTGTTAAAGAGGATTTTTCCACTAAACCACAGTTACCACATCAGTTTTTGATTCTTTTTATATGTGCTTCAATCAAAACCCATAAAACTTGTGAGTCAAGTGTTGAGTCATCTATTGTTTGCCATTATGTCATGTTCATGCAGACGATGAGGTCGACTTGCAACACAGCACGACGCAGGGTGAAGAAGGAAACTCTGGTGGGGGAACGCCACCATCCAAGCGCAAAGGCAAGTTCTCCAAAATGGGAAGGATCTTCAAGCCCTGGAAATGGAGAAAGAAGAAGCCAAGCGAGAAGTTTGCTGAAACATCAATAGGTATGCTTGATACAAGGAGTTATTATTCTCACTTGTTGTGAATACTAAATGCGAGGTTAATTGGTCTCTCTTTCTACCCGTTTTCAGCCTTGGAACGAAAGATTTCTGTTAGAAAAAGTAGGCAAGAGCTGATTGCAAGAGGTGTCCTAAAGGATATCCCAGAGAACGGTATGTTTACTGTGTTAAAGAATATGCTGTGGATGAATTGGCTCCATTTTTAATGATGCTAACTGTATCTTACTTCTTATGTCTTCCTGGGACAGAGAGTAATGATGTAAACCACTCCAAAGGTCCACCACTGAAAAATGGACACCCTGTACCAATGGACGTGGACAGGATATCGGATGCAGGGCTGCGAGTGTCTCGAGGGGAATCCGACAGCAAGGTGAATCCCCTCAGGCCGCTCCAAGTAGATGAACGTCGAAACAGAGCGCCGTCCGATGCCTCCCGAAGTAACCGGGCGCCTCTGGATGTGGACTCTCACGCACGTCTTTCTGTGGACCCGGACAGACGAAGCCGTCTGCCATCAGATGTCGATAAGAGAGGTGGCTCTTTACCCCGGGGACCCCCACAAGATGACAGATACCGCAGAGAGGAGAGGAGAGACGGCAAAGATGACAGGGAGGACCGAGGAAGGAAAAACAGAGACGACGCAGAAAAAAAGGACCGGCGAGATGAAAGGGAAAGGAATGGTGGTGTTGACCGGAGGGAAGACAGAGACTTCCGAGAAAGGCGAGAATATAGAGATGACAGAGAGAGAAGAGATGAAAGACCAGAGAGAGACAATAGGGAAAGGAGAGATCGCGATGATAGGGAGCGAAGAGATCGCGAGGAGAGGGAACGGCGAGATCGCGACGAGAGGGAGAGGAAGGATCGCGACGAGAGGGAGAGGAAGGATCGCGACGAGAGGGAAAGGAAGGATCGCGACGAGAGGGAAAGGAAGGATCGCGACGAGAGGGAAAGGAAGGATCGCGACGAGAGAGAAAGGAAAGACAAAGATGAGAGAGAAAGGCGAGATCGGGACGAGAGGGAACGCAGGGATCGCGACGAGAGGCAAGGGAGGGACAAGGGAGAAGACAGGGATCGACGTCTTGAGAGGGAAAGGAGAGAAGACAGAGAGAGGAAAGACGTCCGGGGAGAAAGAGACGATGGGGAGAGGAGAGATGACCGAGACAGACGGGAAGACAGAGAGAGGAGAGAGGATAGGGACAGACGGGATGACTGGGCCAAGAGGAATGAAAGAGAGCGACGAGATGAGCGGGAAAAGAGGGAGGAGAGGAGGGAAAGGCCGGAGCCTCAGCGCTGTCTGGATGACTCCCGCTCCATGATCAGGCCCATCTCCGAGATGGACTTGCGGCCTACTCTACAGAAGAGCTCCTCAGAAGAGAGCAAGAAGGCTCGCCCGATGTCAGAGGCTGACAAGAGGACGACCCTGCCCAGATATATCCCAGCTGCAGAGTTCAGAGATCGCTCAGGTACGGTAGCTAACGTAGCATGTGTTTTTCTACTTATCCTGCCGGTTTGTGACATTCAAAGGCGCCATGACAGTTAAGAAACTACTAGTCAGGTCATGTTACCTTGTCACAGTTGATTCTGACATTGTACAACATGATGAAAACTGGATGAGGGGCACACATACATATTGCTTCCAGCTCTTATCATGCAAAAATAACTATTTCTCTTTCTCGAAATAGTCTGAAAGTGCAAAAATGTATTCTAAAGTTTATCTGAAGCTAATATGAGACTTGAGGAGTTTGTACTGAAAAGCCACCAACACTGGAGGATATTTACTTGATTTAATTAACTCAGATTTAAACCTCTTTGTTTCCCTCCAGTGCAACTAAGCAAAGATTTTGTACTAAAAAGACAGTAACACTGGGAGAAACCCACATGATTTCAGTAACTTCAGACTCGTTAACTTTAAATAATCACTGAACGAGGGCGGCGGATTTCTGCTATCAATCCAAACAACTGATGACGAATAACTGAGGAAATGATGCACAGAGCAATTGAAAATGAAAGTGACCGCTAGTCGCAGTTAGTCGGAACTTTTATGTCCTGTTTTGTACTTGTTTGGTTGATATCCAGACATCCCGTCTCTTGAGAACTGCACACCATTTTCCCAGGAATTAATGTTTTGCTATGATGAAATGCCAACATGTCTGCAAAGCAAAGTCCCCCGATGGAGCTGCAGAAGGCATTCAGGGTAAATCATTGAACTGTAATTGTGACAGGAAGCTAACGGGCTCAATTTGCAAGCCTCAACAGACTGAAACAATAAATATTAAGCTTTGATACGTGTGATTCAGGTAAACATGAAAAGAGCTAAGAACAAATCACTTGGACTTCTTTGATGTCTGTCCATGTGAGCTGTGTGTACACTTCAGTTCATCTCATTCATGCTGCTCTAATAACTGTAGAGCCTTGATCAGAGGCCTCTGTGTAACCTCTGAAACATCTGCTTATTTTACAAGCTTCACTAACACCTCCCCTTTTACTTCAGCGTGTGATGACCCTTTTGTGTAGCAGTAGAAACCTCATTGTTGTCACCTCTTTCTTTAATGTGTGTTTTCTATGCATGTCCCCCCTCTGTAGAGTCCACTGGTGTCCGCTTTGCCCCTGACCATCCAGCACAAGACTCCCAGCAGGAACCTCCACCCAAACAGGCCCTGCTCCCCCCTAAACCGCTCACTGCTCCCTCCACTGAGTCCGGCAGGAGTCCCCCCCCTTCCTCCGCTTCATCCTCCTCTTCTTCATCCTCCTCCTCCTCGTCCTCCTCCGCTCCCGCTCCTGTAGCCGTAGCCAAGCCGCCGAGGACCGTCTCCCTAATAGTCGACGACACACCTCGAACCTCCCTCGTCCCCCCTGCTGACTCTGACGTGCCGCCCCCTGTCCCTCCCCATGCCAAGCAGCCTCCTGTGCCTCCACCCAAACCCACCAACCGCAACAGCAACCCCGCACTGATCGGTGAGTTTGCCGCCGTCTGCTTCTGAAGTTTTATGGGACACATAAAAATTAGTCTGTCTCTATAAACAGCTGCTTTAGTCTTTGTGTGTCTGTGTTTATACTTTTTAGTTAAACAACCTCCGAAATGAGCGTTGCAGGATTTTAATAAGGGAAACTTTTAAGAGAAACTGTGGTATTAAACTGCACGTCAAAGCTGGGTTTAAACAATCCCCTCCAGAGGGCCACAGACCACTTAGCTGTTAAAGCATGATCACAAAATACCGTTGCAATGTTTCCCATAAGTTGTGTCCCTATAATGCTCTGACACTTGAGTTAGCAGCTTCAGTCTAAATGTAGTGCAGGAGGTAAGCTATACCTTAGCTTGCACCACACATGTTTTCCTTCAATATTGACGCTTGTAGTCTGTCGCAGGCAGTGTTGCTCCATCTCTTTTCTCTATGATGACACTGACAGGAAAGGTTTTTATTGTATGCGAGGGCACAAGCGTGATTTCATGCTCCGATCACTCGACACTACTCATTTCTAAGAAATACTTTTTAAAGTGTTTCGGTATTGATTTCTGATTCAAGAGACTTTTGTTGACATGTTCATTATTAATGATCATTATATGAGTAATACAGCCTCAGTATAAAACAAAAGTGATCAATAAATGTTTGTTGAATTATTAAATAAGTAACCAACAGTTCAAACTTGGTAAGACATGTTAAAGCAGTAACATTTCTTTTGCTCTCTTAAAAATAACATTTGTGTGCTGACATGTTTTTAGTTTTTCTATAATAAATAAATAATAGTTCATCAGCTACCCTAAAGTTAATTAGCCCTCATCTTTTATGTTATTTCTTCCATCCAAAGGCCAACATAAACATAATTGACTTAACTATACAGATTAATTAAATTAGATTTGTTGTTTGGACTCCATTCTCTAAGGAGCAACCTAATCTCTGACACCAGGCCCATACATAATATATTTGCCTCCATTTGATTCAGTTCAGGTACACGATAAACTTAACCCGGGACACTTTGGAATACAAATATCTAGAACGTCTTCCACATAGTTCAGTATTTTTCTCATACAGGTTTATTCACAGAGCAGCAGAATGTCAATAAGACACCCTGTTGTAGGTGACTTAATGTTTGCCACTAGGTTGTAGTTGTTTTCTCTCCTGGTTTACCTGAATGCTGCGCAAGATGAAGCGTCTGTCTCTGGGACAGTGTTATGATTATGATCCATTTAGTTAAGCTGCATAAGTAAAGATGTCGCAACTGAACAACATAGGTACTTTATTTACTTCACTCTCAAACAGATGAAGCTGCAGGTGCATAACAGCGGTGCATTTCTGACCTTACTTCTGATTAAGTCAGCCGGAAATATTTTCATAGATCAAAGGCTCTTTCATTCAGACTGAAGGATTTACATGGTATGTTGGGTGTGCGAGATGTTTGCCCTCATCTGTTTCAAAGATGCAGATGATAGTTTTTGTTTACTATGGTGTTGTGATTTTTTTTTCCACAGATTTGATCATCTGTGGTTATTAAGGCTATTTAAACATTGAGCGCTAGGTCTTCCCAAATCTAACTGTGTGCTCGCAGTCTGGCAGCGAGTCTGTGGCTCGTTGCTGTCTAGGTGTTTTCCAGTGTGTTGCTAGTGTGCAGTTTCGGTGCGTTCTGCCGCCAGT
The DNA here is from genome assembly GCA_036365135.1 of Miichthys miiuy. NCBI lineage: Eukaryota > Metazoa > Chordata > Actinopteri > Sciaenidae > Miichthys > Miichthys miiuy. Next base: position 19,143,296 of record CM071614.1, on the reverse strand, counting down.
CTCTGAGGAGAGGGCACGCACCGGCTTGTCTTTCCAACATTTATGCAATGCCAGCACTCTGGAGGTTAGATAGAAACTGATTTGGCTTTTAGCAGTTCATATCCTTTGTCCCAGCATGCCACAGCTGCTCTTGTTTACAGCCCATCCCAGCACCGTCTCTTTGGAGCGCGGTCTGTGGCGGAGAGAGACGCATTCCTCTACCATGTTGCCGGTTTCTATAGAATGTGTTAACTGCATTTCATTTCACTCTGTCACATTCACAGTCTACAGGTGTTTCTGTACAGAGCAGCTTAATTTACTGTCTGTCTGCGACGACACTGTTATTGGAGCGACTTTGTGCATGTGCGCACATGTCGGCAATCCCTGGAGAGTCTTCTGTTTTCCTCTCTGCCTAAGTGTTATATAATTTAATACTTAATATTAAAATCTCAGTTGTTTTCCCAAAATAAAGGTCTATATGCTGAGTATGTGATGAGGATTATAGCCCGACCAATACTGGATTTATTTTTTTTTTTTAGGCCAATATTCTTGATATTTAGGAGTTAAAAAAATCTGATAGCGATTTATGTTGTTTTAATTAACACGTAAAAAAAAAAAAAAAAAGATCCGGTCTTAATATGGATTCCATAGATTTGTTTCTGATTTGCTGGGTGGGATATTTTTACAGTGTAAAAATGAACTTACCAGCGCTCCCTGGTGGAGAAACTCTGTAAAAGTGTCTCTCTGTGTTTTTATTCAACTTTTAACGTTCTGTACTGCATTTTCTTATCTGCAATAAGCTGCTATATTCATCTAACTTCAATAGAAGTGAACAAACCAACTGAACGAGAACTGTTTCACCGCAATGACTGAGCAGAAATGTCAGAAAAATCCTGAAAATCATCTTGCGGTGCTACTTTTATGTATTTCTTATCTTATGCTCAGAGTTATTTCTCCACAGAAGTCGTTTAACATCCATGGGTGGATATTCACTTTAGCTTCTGGACTTTGTAAAGCCAAGACAAACATCATTCGAAACCACCCCTCTTGTATTCCTCTCCCAGCTTGGAATGTAAACTCAGCCCCATCCCTGACATCTCCACTCATTTTTGCCAGCCTCCTCATTGAACAGGGGCTCTAAGGTCAGGCAGCCTTGTTACTGGACCAGCTGGAGACGCCAGAGCGAGCACGGCCTGTATCTTTCTCTACCCGTATACCTGCGGCACAGGGCCGCCCAGATCTACTCAGGTATCCATCGGGGCGCCAGATCTCAATGCATCTTAACAGCGACTGCAGACTGGTTGTATGAATTCACCTCCCTCGTAGCGTGTGGAGTACCTCACCTCCATTTTAACACCAGTACTGCATTGCATGTGTATTGCAGCCACCGGAGCTGTTTTTCGGCTCAACTAATGTAACTCTAAACGCTGCCAATGAAACATTGCATGGACGTCTAATGTGCTGGAGTGCATTGAATGAGTTTGTTGATCCCATTGGATGTTATTTGTGTGTCACCCTCCACTGACTCAGCAGTGTTAATGAAACTAACTTCACCCCTGCTACAGACTGACTGTGCACCTTCATGTCTGTGCATCTCTTTCTATACGACAGGTGTTGATTACTGTTTTTGATTGATTTTGTTTCAACAGCGGAGCTTTCACAGCCTGGCAGTGGTATCATCATAGTGCCAGCACCAGCTAAGCGCTCTCCACCGACGCCACCAAAGAGGATGACCCCCGTCACCAAGCGCCATTCTGTGGACCCCTCACCTCCAAGTCAGGTGCCAGAGTCTCCCACCGCTGACAGGTCCTCTGCCCCGGTACCGATTCTCCCCGAGAACAACGAGGACAAGTCGAATTCAGCGGCTCCTCAGACCTCTGTCGAGCCTCTGCCTCCACCACCGTCCCACATACCTCCATCCCCTCCCAGGTCTCATTCGCTCCAGCCTCCCAGTTCCTCCTCCTCTGGTCCTGTTCCAACTGTGCAAGCCGATCCCCCGAGCCCGACCACAGAGCCTCCCAGCCAGCCTCCAGCCATCCCCTTACACATCCTCATCCAGAGAGCCTTGGCCAGCCCCGGCCCGGCTCAGCCCAACCCAGACAGCTCCAAGAGGGCACACTCACTACTTTTTGAGTCTCCTCCGGATTTCCTCATCGAGGGAACGGGCAACTCAAGGCACTCTCTCCCCATCACCATCGAACCTCTCAGGCTGTAAGTGGCTCACGTACTAACATTACACACTGACATAACAAACATCAGTGCTCTGCCTGCAAGTTTACTTTTTGGATTTTAGTTTTCTTGGTTAAGTACATAAAGTCTCGCTGAGAGTAGACACACGACTCATCACGTGGACTCACAAGGGTGGTAGCTATTGACAGAGGAGTTTCAGGATCTTTAGACACTGTTAGGTCAGAGTTTTATCCACAGGATGTGAGAGTGAAAGCAAATGTATAGTCCTGTTCCTGAAATTTAATTAAACAATCAGTTAATCCAACAAAAGAAGATATCTGAACTACTACCAAATGAATAATTGATTAATCAAGACACTAAATTTACAGATTAACCCATGACTCCTCACTGGTGACGTTTAAAACAGTCACTTTTTTTTAACCTATAAAGGTTCAACTACATTGACTTTTTTTGTCACTTACAATCAGTGAAGGTAAGTGCAACCTAAACAAACGGCAACAAAGCAGGAAAAGGAGCATTGCGCCATTTATTCAACACTCAACAAAACAGCCCTCCGGGTCAGAACACTTGCATAAGAGACATTTTTCATTTTTACTAAAACTGCAAAGCAAACTAAAAATGCTCATGTGATGATGACATGTTGTGAAATAAAGTGAAACTTGGATTGTTCCTCCTTTTTATAGTCGTACCATCAACGTCTCTAATTGTTGCATCCCATCTCCTCACCCATGAAACTTTATTTTTTGTTTTCCTCAGCTTTACTTCCTGTTGTCAGTTGCATTAATAGTCGCATGTAATAGTTTTATTTACACAGCCAAAGAGCCTGCGTAGATTAATTATTGGATAATCAGCCACGGGACAAAACAAAGTCAGACGTTATTCAGCAAATAACAGACACAACAAGACTACTTTAATCTAAAAATTAAAAAAAGAGGAGCAATATCAACAAAGAACAAAGCAAACAAGTGCACATGTACTCTTGAATAGGCTGCTGCAGGCTAAAGGAAAGAGAGCGACGCCCGTCTGTCAGCCAAAAAAGACACACGCAGAACTACGCCTTGTTCATCTCTTCAGCAAACAATTGAGCTTTATTCTGTCACCTGGCAAAAGAGTTACAAATAGCCTACAACTGTACTCATATTGCTCGGATTAGCACATCAAGGCAGGTTGTGGTTACAGGAAGCCGAAAAGTATTAGTTAATTCTCACGCTTGGACACAACAGAAAATAAGACTCTACTCGTTCACAGGCCAGACGACGACGACTTTGACATGGAGGAGGAGATGCGGAAGCTTCACCCTCAGAGGGTTTCTTGCCAGGCCGAGCTGGAGCCCCGCAGCAGGAGGGGTTTGGTGGGAGACCCCAGAGTGAGTGTCATCCATGAGGGCGGAGGCCCCGGGGACAGCGAGGAGGAGTCAGACTCTGACGGCCCCATCCTGTACAGAGACGACGACGATGACGACGATGAGGAAGGCCCTCCAAGTGAGTTGATCTTTCTGCTAAATTAGAAGCAAACACCCATCCAGGTTTGACTTTTCTTTGTCATCATGACATCTGATATAACGCAATTCGTTGTGTCGTTAACACCCATGCTTTGTGACGTGTGTGTTTTGAATATATTGTGCCGGTTACTATTAATTCACGGCTCATGTGTTTAACAGGTGGACTGGCAAGCCGTGTGAAGAGGAAGGACACGTTAGCCCTGAAGCTGGAGAGACAGGAGAGGTTAGAGAGAGAGGATAGGGAGAACCAGGAGAACCACGACGGCATGAGTTGGAACAACAGGGAGCAGTGGTTGGAACTGAGGAACAGGATCGGTACCACACTGAACCGGTAAAGGACTCGTCAAAGTGCATGTGACAAATCAATGTTTATCCATCTACCCTAACTGATTACATACATTATTTATAGTGTAATTCATGTAGTTGGATCCACTCCCAAGGACAACTGTAGTCAACAGTGTTTTGTGTGTTCAGGCGGCTGAGTCAGAGGCCGTCAGCAGAGGAGCTGGAGCAGAGAAACATCCTTCAAGGTAAGACTCTTCCTCCACCTCTCACGCCTTCACTCCTCCATTCACACGTGTTTATATGCGTTTGATTTCTCTGCACCACAATGTCAAGAAGCACACTTTTCATTTTTCTCATCTTTGCTGGAATCAATAATTCTGCATTAGTCATTCGTCCACTGGTTAATGTGTTTTTCCCCCCTCTTGCCTCGGGTGTATTGATAATCACTGAACACACATTAGTTTGTAAAAACTTTTCAGATTTAAATCATTTCAATAATAATTTGAATAATAGTGCAGCACCAAAACTCCCTCACACACACATACGTGAACTGGTATTTAAAAAGAAGTATGTTGCACATGTTTTTGGTGTGATACGGTGACGGGGAGATGGATTTAAGTGTGTGTATGCGTTCGACACACCGGTAGATTTCTTCCACACTTTGTCAGGGATTTGTCTTTACATCCTGCATGGATGAAATATATTTTAATACTCGTTAACAAAGCTTCTTTAAAGGAGACCATTCAGAGAAGTGACTGTTGCATCTAATAAACAGTTTTAGCAACTAGCATCATAAAACACTGCAGAGGAGCTTTAGTCAGTGAGGAAATGCACAGGTGAGGAGACGTGTAACACTAGCAAGCCTAAAGTGTCTCATGCAAGTCGAGTCTGACATTGATGTATTGTGACGTGCCGTTTAAATTTTACACAAGCCTACAAACTTGAAGTTAATCTTAATCATATAAAATATTAAAATGTGTTTTATTTTCATGCGCTAGTCAATTTTGAGATGTTTTATTTTGCTTCCACAACATTCTTTCAGACTAGAGGAAAAAAACAGCCTAAATGCACATTTTGGTGTTTCTTTTATGACACTTTGTTTATTTGTTATTTGTTAGCATTACATAATGCAGCATTTGCAAAATGGTCGCCCCCTTGTGGCGTGTTGTTAAAACAACGCATAGACACACGAGTATTGTGAAAACCAGCCTGCTGTGCTGTAAGACATCAGTATAGCATCGCCGCGATGCCAAGTTGGTTCCCAGAAGCGTGTATTAACATAATACTTCTCAGAATCTGTCAGCACGTTTCGATCCAGGATTCATACCACCGCGCCGCGTCTCGCTTGTCCCCGAATGACCAGGCCAAGACGACGCTTTGCGCCCGCGCTAAAACAATGCAGCGCCTTGTGCAGAGCGAAGCGCTGATTAAAGAGTCCCGTTACTGCAGCGTGCCGACAGCAGCTCGGGTGAAATCCACCTGACTGGCTGCTGTGTTTCCCCTTCCTCATGGAATGTCTTTTCTTCCCGCAGCCAAGAACGAAACGGATCGACGATTAGAGAGATGCGAGATCAAACGCAGGCTCACGAGAAAGGTCAGGATGCAACCAAGTAACTGTATCATACACTTTGCAGTTAAGACGGACTTTATTTAACGTGTTGTTGTTTGTTTTGTCATCAGCTGTCCCAGAGGCCAACGGTGGCCGAGCTCCAGGCGAGGAAGATCCTGCGTTTCCACGAGTACGTCGAGTCCACCCACGCTCACGACTACGACCGGCGAGCAGATAAACCGTGGACCAAGCTCACTCCTGCTGACAAGGTGAGACTCTACATCCTCACAAACACACACTTGACATCTCCTTATAGTAGCAGCGCTTCTGAGGCTTAGAGCTTCTTAGCAAGAGAGAGCCTAAGCCCTGTGCGTTTTTTAACAACAACGTCTTTAACGTGGGTCAACTCTGAGAGGATTTGCATTCCAAGCAGATTCAGTATCGAGGAGGAATCCCAGGAATGCAACACACACACAGACACAGAGCTTTAATGGCTTTAAGTTTTACCCAGTGAATTACCTGGACCACTGAAGCACAGAAAATATATAGGAAGAGAAATTATATGCATGTTGGAAGTGTCATGTTTAATTTGTGCTTAGATTACTTTTTGGAACATTTAAAAGTCAAAAATAATCTAGCTTTGATCACACACACACTTCCTTTCTTCTTTTGTGCCTCGCTATAAGTGGATAAAACCATTCCAGGCTCAAGTGCTGTTTCTTTCATGTCTCCTGTCAGGCTGCCATCCGCAAAGAGCTCAATGAATTCAAGAGTTCAGAGATGGAGGTTCACGAAGAAAGCAGGATCTATACCCGGTCAGGCTTGTATACAACACTCATTAATAATTCACCTCAACTGTTCTCTGAGTTTATTCAGCAGCCTCATCAATACTTCATGAGTTCTGTGTTCTCTTTTGATGATTTCCCCTGAAGATGGCGATGAAGGGTCTAAAATAACCTCTCGACCTCCTTCCTCTCTTTCCACCAGGTTCCATCGACCGTAGATGTCCCATGCTGACCAGAAAAGCACTTAAACTGGGAGGAGCGAGGTGGCACGAGTCCCCCTCTCCACTACGAACTGAATGTGGCCCATTTGGTCCGTCTATTTTTAAAAAAAAAATATATATATATATATAGACTGACTGCCTGCTGACCTGCTCCAGCCTGAAGACGCTGCTGTCACTGGTAACTGGAACCACAAGAGAAAGAAGCCACACATCGGTTCCACCTCAGGTGGTTCTCGGACGTACTCCAGTTCTTAGACTGTGGAATTCAAGACAGGAGGAGTTTGTCGGTGCGTCCACATTGGAGGCACCCGGTGCCAACACTAAACGAGGGAGGAATCCCAGACCTTCCCTTCCTTCTGCCGGGGACTCGATTGAACTGAAAGAATAACAGTTGGAGGGTTATCACACTGTCTCTGAGGGGAAACCACTCTCACCCTGCCTTTACATTACTCTTCCTCTCTTGCTCGCAGAACAGGAAGACTATGCACATAAAGAGATCACTGTAGGTCCTGTTAACACTGTCGGTACCACTGAGCTAATCTGGACTCTGTTTAAACACTGTGTTTATATGTTAGGTACTACAAATGTCTACTTAAAAAGGTGCCACACAGCACCAGCCTTACTCCTCACATGGTCTCACACACACTTATGTAATTTAAAGTTCAGACACAATGTGAAAGACTCTGTGTACAGGAGCGTGTCTCTTATTTAAAACTCAGTCGTATCTTTATTTGAATCAACAGTTTTGAGCTCTGTGCGTAGATGGAGCGCTGATTCCAACCTAATATCAGAGCGTGTGCATTTTCACTGTATTGTGTTGATCATTTAAATGATTCTCATGGAGCACATATCACTAGATTATTTTCAAATAAGGCACCTTATGTTCCTTAAATGGGTGTGTAGAAAATTAAAAGTTTTTGAGCCTATAAATTCTGTTTATAATTGAAATATTCAAGCAGGAAAATGTACATATTTTTATTTTCCTGGCTGTTTTATGGTACTTTATATATGCAAGTCCATAGCTGGCTGCACTTGTATAGATCAATTATGTAGATTTGATTGACTTTCTATTGTACATCCACATTAATGCCGATGTTTTAATTGTAAAGTATTTCTCAGATGTTATTTCCAACTAGTAATGGCACAAAATATTCCTTTTTTTTTTTTTTGATACAGAGATCTTTAAACATGTTTTTGCAAGCCACACTGTAAAAATGAACTGATCCAGTCAGAAATTAAAAATAACCTGTGATTTTCATTTCATTATGGCGTCATTCATCCAGTCTCTAACAGCAATCAATCCTTCTGTCTGCTGGAGAAATACCTGAAGTGAATAAAGAGTATATGGCCTTTTTATAATGACCAGATGAGGGCAGTGTTATATATAAAATGTGCGTATGATTCAACAGTTTATTAATCATGCCTTCGCTCACACAACTGTGGACCAGTGTGTTTTTTGTTTTTTTTAACGTGTTGAACAGTAGAGTTCGAGTGCATCTGACATTTCTTTTAACAAACCTTTTTGCCCCCCTTTAACCTCCCTGTGATGCTAATTAACACTAAATAGGCACAGACACGTCGGTCAGCAGGGACGCAGCTTCAGTGTTTACACATGAGCTGAATGTCAAATAATTATCAGAGTGAACTAATTCGAGGGAAACACCTTTTTTTTTTTTTTTAATGTGACGAATTATTTTAGTAACCTCAGATGTAGCACAAAAGAATGTAGATTTAGTACATAACGAATAATCGTTAAATATACTTTTATAGTTTAATTATGACATTTTTAACCCTGAGGAGCATGGGTACACTTCAATAAACGTCTTTGAAGACCCATCACTCATGTCAACAGAAGTAACACTTCAGAACATAAATAATAAACTCCCCACTTAATTTAAAGCCATTGATACGTTTCAGCATATCCTAATCTGTCAAACACTGACTTTGACTGGGACCAGAGGCCAGTTTCAGGACAGAACAAAGATACAGAGAGTTCAGGTGGGGACAGGAGGCCAGGCAACAATGAGCGCCCACTAGTGATGGGAATTATGGCTCATGATCATTCGGCTCAGCTCACCAAGAAGAGCCGGCTCTTTCGGCTCCCAAACAGCTCTTCGTTTTACCACTTTTTATAATTCAGCCAAATTTAGCGCTGTTTTGACTTGTGATTTGTATTTGAACACATATAAACTTAAAATTTGTAGCCAATTGCATTTACAGTTGTAAAATCCCTTGTAACTCTCTGAAACCACCCAGTGATTGCACTAACTTGCTCGAAGAACCACTCTGCTACACAAAGCAGATAGAAACGAGAAGGGTTGGAAATCACTTGCAATCATTTTAGCCAATTCTGTTCTGTCTTGCTGGGGTTATTGCCTTTGACATAAATTGGCTTATAGAGCTCTGTGTTCTTGTCGTGTACCTGATGCATGGGGGTAGCAGCAGCAACAGGTGGAGTAGTGGCACTGGCAGAAGCAGGCATGCTAGACTGCCTTTTTTCTTCCAACTGAACAGCTGGATGCACAGTTCTCATGTTGAACTGTCAAAATTCTTCCAAATACTACTTCTTTTTCTGTTGTCACTCATCTTTGCACCGCACTCCTCTCTTGTCTTCACTCCTCTCTCTCTCCTTCAGCGCATCTCCCTCCTCTTGTCTCCTGTCAGCGTCTCAGCACTGCTACCCCCCCGTCCCTCCCTGCTTGGTGGTATGATCCTTGTCAATCCTCACATGCTCCCGTCCGTCTGCGAGCCGGCTCCCATCGTTCACTTACTGTAAAAGAGCCGGCTCTTTGAACCGGCTCGTTCACGACCGACACATCACTAGTCTAGCTTAGGTTATCCCTGCCACGAGATAAACAGGACAACAGCTGGACTGGACGCTACAGTGGCTCACTACAGAGTGAAATCAACAGACAGGACGGGTAGCTGCTTAGTAGATATCTCTGCAACATGATACATAAAGGTCAAGGTCATTTTTTAAAACTATTTCTTTGCATTCAGTTAAATTAATTTTAAAATGTTTTATACTAAAATTCTCACACATAGCTCCTTTAAACAAACCAAATATATATATATTTGTGTTCAAACTTGTGTAGACTAGCACAAAAACCCCTTGCTTTTGTTACTGCAGCAGAAACACTATCTGAAGACAAATAAAGAGGATTTTTTCCACTAACAAGACAGTAACGTTAGAACATGCCTAACTGATTTGACTCGATATAGATATATGCATGCATGAGTTCATTCTTGACCTCAGAAACAGCAACTGATAAGGTCCATTAAGTAGCTGGAGCTTTTGATCACGTCAACTTCATCCGCCAATCTGAGGAACATGTCATGAGCTAATCATTTCATATTAGGTCAAAGAGCAGGCGTGTTTTTTTTAATTTTTTTTATATGTGTTCACATGCTGACATGACTGTGAGTGAGAAGCACCGGCTTGATAAATCATCTTCGAGCACATAATGAATCCCACTGTCAGTAATCATTCGTAACAATCAGCGATGATAGAATGCAACTCAAAGAGACCTCATTTGATCATGTTTCTTCACTTATCAGCTGCTGTCATTTCCATTACACACTTGAATGAGCCTGCTTGTATGATTTAATACCGGACAGAAGCGCTGATAAGACGGAGTCATCCGTGCTTTAAAACTAGCGACTAGGTGTCTCCGTGAACAGCCATGTGTTTGACAAGGTGCCTCCGGGTCTTCACAGGCTGCTGCAAATGAATCCAGTGGTTACATGAACTCTGAGCAGATACGTCCTTATCAACGGACTGTCAGAAGATCTCATCTCTTAATTGGTTGGCTAGTTATCCCACTGAAAAACTGTTGGCACCGTGCAACATGTGTGGAGCTAATTAGAGCTGCTGACATCTTGTCCGGTCGCCTAAATTCAGCCAGAGAAGAAGAACAGCTGTATACAGTATTTAATCATAGCCATGCCGGTGGCGTGTCGGTCGGTCCACCACTTTGGTCCAGGTTGAAATATCGACCACCGATTGGATTTCAATCAAAAGCAAGTCAAAGTTTCACCTGTTCAGCCCTACATCTACTGGATGGACATTTGTATTTTTGATTGAAACATCTCAACAACTAATGGACAGGTTGCTTTGAAAGTAGGTTCATACATTCATGTCCCCCAGAGGATACAATCTAATAACCAAGCAATACCATTTGGTCAAAAAATGTCAGTCTATTCAATAATTTTAGTCACAAAAAAAACTGCAAAACTAATGACATCAGCCTCAGCCAAGACGCAGGACAAGTGCTGGGGTTTTAAGTCATTTTGAACTGTGTAACAACAATGGTGCCCATCACATAAACAAAGCGGCTGTAAAATAATGGATAATTTTTCTGGGTGCGTCACGATCTCTGTAAAATGCTTTTGTTTCATTCGCTCCAACAACATTTGTAAAGTCTAGAAGACCTGCACGATTAAATCAAAGTAAAGCCCCACGGATCAGCTGGCACATTTTTGTGTACACACTTTTATCCTCTAATGAATACACAGACTTTGCAACAAGTCTTATGAATATGTAAAAGCGTAATTTCTGACAAGAATGTGATTTATCTTCTTATTTTTTTTTCAGAAAATAGCAAGGTAATGCGAGATTCATTTCCCTCTGATTTGCATCAGTAAACCTCTTCAGAAATTATAAAGACAGAAAAACATTAAGATTAGTTACATGTGCCAAACTGATCGTTGACAGCGACAATGTTTATTGGTGAGTTATTATGTTCTTGCAGAAAGGAAAACAAGAAGGAACTGAACTCGACTTCAGCTTGGGTAATGAGCATTAAATATTTATGATTGCGCTAGGTCGATGAAAATTTTATGCCCAATTTATCTTCTCGGGGACTGATCGATGCATTGAGTTTTAGTGGCAGGCAGCTACATTTAGATAGCAAACCTCCATTAGGGACAATTCATAATCCAACCACAATATCGCATCACATTAATGCTTCTGAAATAGTCAGGATAATTGATATTTTTGCAATGCAAGTAGATTCGCTTTCACGTGATAGTCACGTCTCAGTCAAATCCCAGGTTATCACAGGAAAGCCGAATGCTTCCCCGCAATCACCCGACGACCTTTCGCTGCTGCTGACGAAGCACAAACGAAGGCATTGCTGTACAGAAAGCAGCCTGTAGACAAGCTGTTTTTGAAGCAATGGATTGTAAAAGATGCCTGGAGGTGAGGTGAGGGGTGTCACTAAATCATTAGAAAGCCCAGGAGTCTCCAAATAGACGCTCCCCGGGAGGGAAATGCTGCAGGGGAGGCGGGTCACTGATGCAAGACTGTAATTACATTTTGCGAATATAACAAAACCTGCTGCCAGGCGGTGGCGAGCCGGGTTGGGTGATTGGGCGCTCGCAGCCGGTGATGCTTACGGATGTGGATACTGCATGGCTTTAGATCAGGAGAATGAGGTCTGTCAGATGATGAGGAATTTTGTGGTTCAGGTAGATGCTGGAAGAAAGGGAACAGAAGCACTGAGAGCAAACATCAAAACACGCCAATTTAAAACCTCCCCAGCAGGGGTTCAGTGTTTCACAGGTAGGCTGCGCGCTCCCCTTATCATCTTCCACAGCTGCCTGGAATGTAATTTGTTGGAAGCACGTTGCATTAGATACTTCATGGCACCGTTACAACCTCCTCGGTGATCAAACCGCACTGATTTTACAGCACTAAAATTTGGTTTAACCCCCTGGGGTCCTATCAATAGCCCTGTGAACTGCATTGTGAATTGAACCCCACAACAAGTGACCCATACTTATGTGTGATGATAGAAGATGAGATGTTTGGCTTTAAAAAGGAAACCAAGGAGATAAGAGCAGAGAAAGACAAACTGGATGGAGTGTAAAGTGAGAGCTGATGATGTGTTTTTGAAAGGTTTCATTTGACCTTCATTACACCAGGAAACAGTGCCAGCAGAGTGCACACTCTCTGACCTAAATGTCCTCTCCCTTCTCTACACTTAATGGGCAGTACATCCTTGCAGTTTCTCGTCGTGATGAACCTACGGAGAATTATCACCTGAATCTGCAGCCCATCTCAGCTTCATGGAGTTTTATGCAGACTTCCAGCTCATTGTTGAACTGTGCAGATGCAACTTTACTGCTTTGGTTCACCCTCACTGCTTTCATAGAGTCGTTTCAGGCTAAAGCTGGCAGCTGTTTTCTGTGAAAAAGCTCTAAATTCCCCGCTGTACATTACCTGCTCAGCACCAAACAGCAGACAGACACAGTTTGAGACTAGCTGGTGAACACAGTGGAGCCCACTGGAGTCGAGCAGCGAAAGAGGCACAAAAACAGTAAGAAGAGAGTGAATATTTGACTTATGTTCAGCAGGTAGAGACAAACATGCCTCCAACTAAATGCTGATGTTGCTCTGTGTCCTCTGTGTCTGTGTTTGCTAACCAGATAGATCAACAATAGATTATATATCATTGTTGTCAACACAGTTTTTTTCCACTGATGATTCCACTTTGATGCATGAGGTTAGCAGCATTTTCATGTAGCTAGTTGAGTAAACCTGTAAAGTAGTAGAGTAAATAAAATATAATATTTCCGTTTAATATATAGTGGAGTAGAGGTAGAGGTAAAAAGACAATAGATAAAATGGTAATAGTGAAGTCAAGTCACAATGACAACATTAACATGCTGATTTTCAGCAGGTATGTTTAAAAACAAACAAAAAATAAACGATGAGTTCACAAGAGTGTAATTTAAAGTAATATTTTATCTCAATATTAGTGCGCTACGTAGTCACGTTAATGAATATACATTCATGACTAGCGATGAGCTAAAATGTGTTACAAGACAGTGAGTGGAGGTAAAATGAATGGTCCAATTATGTCTTCAAATAGGAAACATGCCAAAGCACAGATCCGGAGTACATCCTTTCCACCACATTAGGTCTGGTTCTTAAATCAGACCTAATGTTGATGTCAACCCACTGTCTGATCAAAGTGTCACTGCCTTTGGTTTTAATTTGTACCACATGTTTAGCTAGCTTTCTTAATTTCCCTAAAAATCGTTAAAACCTCCGCAGGACCCACCAGTCATGTCATGAATATTGACGTTCCCCTTTTAAATAACATATTTCTATCTCAGTCATTGACTCTACTTCAATCTCTTTGTAGTTCTGCTCCCATATTAAACTCAGAATGATTGTGGTGATTTAGCAATCACTAAAAATATACTTTGAATAAAAAAAATAAAACTGCTCAATGCTTGAAAGACCTGTCAACGTTGGAAGCCTTTTTATGTCCTAAGCAGAAACTATAATATCTTCTATTACGCAAAGATTCTCCATTGTGAGGTTTCCATTTGCACTCCATTTGCTGGAAATTTCTGTCCTTTCTGCTTCAGGCTTAGTCAGAACCCTTTGCACTGAGAGACCTTGTGAAAATGATTTTTACAAAAGGAATGAGAGCAGCACAGAGAAGGAGGAAAGCAATGGGGGTCAGAAAGAGGGAATGTAGCACAAGAAAAAACAGAAATGAAGTAGTGAAATGTGGGCTGAAGCACTGAAAGCCTGAGTGTTTATATAGACCCTTTCTCTATGAGGGCTGTGCTACCTCCAAACAAAATGGATCTCCGCTGACAACCTATCAGCTCTGTTATTAGGCGGGGAACACTTTGTTGCCCCGCAGCACAAATTGAATACATTTCACAGAAGTACGAAAAACGATTCATTTTATCTCCTTCATTCCAGCCAGGCTTTTAACAAATGCAGCCTCCAATTTTATGCTGAAAATACCCTTCTTCTCGAAAATCTTTACCCACGAGCCCACGAGTGTGCATGCATCTTAGCATCAGTGATACCCCCCCACCCGCTGTCCCAGCTTTAAAAAAAACACCAGGGGAGATGGAGGAAGGAGCTGAGCTCTGCTCCAACAGAACAGCGGTGTAATTAGAGGAATGCCTGGCAATCTAGACTAATTAGCAAAGCTTTGCTGAGTTTTCAATCCGCAAGGAGCCCACGTGAGGCAAACAAGAATATGCTAAACTCATGAGGGATAAAGAGATGTATAAATATTGTGGGCAAACAAATATTACGCTGAACTCAGTGAGGGGATAACAGATGTATAAATATTGTTGATTCTCTATCTGCCTCTATTGACTGAGACTTGAGGTTTCCTCTGGAGAAGGTGCTGAAATAATTGAAGTGTATACCAAATGTGCACACGACATAAGCAACTCCTGCCATATGCTGCATACTGAGAGTCATTGTAATTGGACTGGGAAGCTCAGACTTAATTATTAAATATTAAGGTGCCTGAAAACCAAACAAACAATGTCTGATGTGAGCTTAAAGCCAATACCCCACCTGGCAAGTCTGCCACACTGTGCCTGCGATGTTGTTTTGGTCTGTTCTCCATGCTACCTCAATCCCCACCAGGAGTGTTTCAGAAGCAGAGCATTGTGCCTGCTTGACTTTGTTAACTTGCTTAGATTTGGTCATTTTTTCTTGGTTTATGTGCTTCTAAATATGCATATATCCTAACCCTAACCCAAAGTTAAATTGTTTTCCCTTTGCATGGTCAGAAGTTTGTATGGGGTGTTTTATTTTGAAAATGGACCAGATTCTTTATGCTGTTTCTGTGTCTGACTTCCGGCCAGCTCGGGGCTGCTCTGTGCAGATTGATGTGGGCTGCTCCATGGTGTCCGTCAAAAATAGAACAGCCACGTATTCCCCGCATTCAAACCTGAGCGGAGACCTGCTTCTGGGATGCTTCTGTAATGGACCACGGCGCTTCTGGCGGGGTATCAAACATCGACTAGAATGGTCGTGATTAGCTCCAGTCGCCATGGCACACAGAGTGTGTCCCAAGCGTGCCCTGTGGAATTTAGCCATGAGTCCATCATTCAAAGTAATTAAACCTAAATTTTGAGCTCATACTGTCAATACACAGTATTTGTAACCCTCACACGACCAACTCTGCTTTACACAACATCTATCTCTTATTGCAGTTGGATTTCCTGCATGCAAATCAGGGCTTGGTACCAACTGCTAAAACACCAGAAGAAAGAAGTTTAGTTACAACAAAAACAGTTCACAGCCAGATAATAGCTCTCCGTGAACTAACAAAACATAACCTACCCGTTCTGATCATTCAGTGCTTGAACTGACTGGGAATCAGTTAAACTGTGCAACAGCTCAGAGCGCCTTTGTATGAGTTTACATTTTAAAAGGTGGAGATAAAATAAGTAGATCAGGGGTGGCCAACGATGTCAGCCATCAGTCTGAAGGTTTTCACCTGAGCAGGGGATTTCACTGATGTCCCCCACTCTTCTTGAAGGAGTACTAAATACCACACATAGTTGGTGACTGCTGTCGTGATCATTCCAAGTAATGCTGAGCTCAATAGTTCTTTTATTCTAATTTTATTCTAAGTACCACTAAGTTCCACTCAGATATTCTGATTGTAGCTTCTGCAGTGTAAGGGTATACAGTAATTAGCATATCGAAGCTGCTTAATTAAATGATGACCCTTCAAATTAAGCTGTGCTTAATGAAGAAGCTCAGTATTTTTATGTCTAAATGAAGCATCAGAGAAGAATCTTCACTGTGGACTGCACATTTTGTTTTACAGACAGATATTTGCTGCTCGTGGTGCAAAACTAAAAATCGTTAAATCAGTTTAACTTCTCCATTTAAAAATTACGCATAGTCATCATCTTTAAAGTACAGATCTAGTCCATTACAACTTTTATTTTCATAATTTGATCATCTCTCCTATTAGTAATAGTATTATGCTTACCAAGTGGGCTGCTGAGATCTGAGAACGCAGCAACATCACTGAAAAAGAAGCAAGCAGTCACACAGGCTTCAAACGAACAATGCAATGGCTTTTGCCAACATTTCAAGAGTCCTCACTCTCAGTTTTACCTCCTTGTGTGTTTATGCTTGTGTTTATTACTCGGATTTTGCCGTGTGTAGCGTCAATGTAGCAACATTGCCATGTTCAGAGCTCAGAAATAACGGCCAAAGCTTTTGAAATAAGCGATACGCCAGAATTAAACTCCCTGTAGCAAGTCCAGCTAGCTTCAGGGTGGAAAATGCACATCCCAGTTACAGGAAGTTGTTTTCCTCCATGACACCGTGTTAATAACCTATTTGTAAGTGGATTATTATAAAATTCTCTCATTTCGAATAACAGACAGCTTTGTTATATCTTAAAAAAGACCTATCACACGTATCATTATCTAACCCAGGCTGCTGACCACAGAGGTCCACAGTGGACGCAATAATGATTTTTAAATCAATAATTTGACACAAAAATATTGATTTCTCTTGCAAGCAAAACCAGTTTTGCTGTAATGACAGACTTTCCTTCACCATCAAAAAGTAAGGCTAGCCAGCCTTTTCTTGACACACCTTAATCCCTAATCGTCTCGCTCTAATGGGACACATTATGAATGTGACAGGTCATTATCAGGTGTTGCACAGAGCTTGCTGCTTGATTATACCTTACAAATATCAGCAGGTTAGTATTGTTATTGTGAGTATAATAGCATACTAGCGATTAGCTCAAGTACAGACCCTTATATGGCAATTGCTACTGGGTAGCAGTAGTGTTAAATTCAAAACGGGTTAGACTTTGAATATGAAGTGTGCGTGCCTTGCTTTCCTTGGTGCAGCTAAAAGCCAGTGTGGCGCAACACAGACTTGTTGGAAATAATGGGTTTCAGGTGCAGTGATGTCATTGTCGTTTTGTGTCTGAGAGAGCCATTAGTCTCATTTTCCCTCATCTTATGAAGTCTACTTCACATCTTTCACCACCAAGTGTGAAGGAGAGAAGAATGGATATAACCCACGATCTGCCAGTCTTTTTACCTCTATTCAATAGATAATAGATGGCTAAGCAAAAAACATTAGAGCTGCCAAGATTGTACCCGCTCTCTCCATAAAACCCCTTCAGATGGTATTATCCTGCTACAATCCAGTCTGTGCTGATAAAATGCTTGAAGCACCTCTTTGCACTTAGTATCTCAAATTTTAAACCATTAGCTGTTTTATTACCCGGACTGTCACCCACATCTTTAAAACACGATGTCAAATCATCAATTAGGCGATCTTCATAGCGCCCATTTGAAGATTTCAGCACCCTCGTGCGATTCACTTGAAATTATTATATGCTAAAAGGGTTTTTAGCCTGACTGATAGCACAGATCAAAGTGAAAGTGGATTTTCGGTTGCTGAGAGTGATTTTTTTTTTACCTGGCATGGGAACATATTCTTCTTGGTTTCTGGAAAATAGAAATGACAGTTTTTTTTATCATAATCCCTGAAATAAAACCAAAAAGTTCAAATTCAAAATAAAAACCTAAACCTGTAAAATATATCGGCTGTAGCATAATTAGACTAAAATATCTCAAATTGTTACATCATTTCTTAACGACTGTCCCACGTTCATCAGGAAGAGACAGCTTAAAATGCCCAATCACCAATTCTCCAAATTAGATGAGTTTTTATCATATCACTCAAACTAATCACAATTCATTACAGTAACTAACATTTTATTGATGATTTCCAATAATTGAAGTGTGGCGTGGAGATTCGGCATTTAGCCATAACATTGTTCGGCTCATAGACTCAGATGTAACACATACAATACAGGTATAGTTCTTAAGGTGCTTTAATTTCCACCACAGACAAAGGTACAAGCAGGCAGAAGTCAGTGGATGGAGAAGACAATGGACCAAGCTTCTTCACAGGGGCACAGCAGTACACAATATAGATTCGTAACAAGGATGCCAAAGCAGACAGAAGCCAACAAACACAGGGCAGAGTCTCAAAATCAATTTCAGAAAGCAGGGTGATTTGCCACATTGAGTGCAAGAAGGGAAGAACAATCAGGCAGTAAATTGTGGATATCTGGGGTTTAAATAGTAGCTGAGCCAAGGAAAACAGGTGTGTGTGTGTGTGCAGGTGAATACCAGGTGTGTGTGATTGTCCTGATTGAATTATGTAGATTATGATACACTGATGCTGATAACTTGGCCACAGGAGGTTATTTTCAGTAACTAGATGAAGGTAATAACAGTTACATTTTATCATTAACACCTTTCTAATGGACAAAATCTCACTTAAGAAAGAGATGTTTAAAATTAATTAAAATGTAATCTCTTGACAACTGCTGTGACAAAAGTTTAAAAAAGTTTGTGCGACAGCTGATCTAGATTTTACTCTAATTTGACTTATAAACATAACGCCTGAACTTGAGGTAAAATATATCCTTAGAGTATTGATTGCATTACATTAAAATGAAATTGAACTCACAGCACCCACTCTGGTTGTCTTCATGTATCCTGAGTGTGTGCTTTACTCTATGTATCCATTAGTTCACAGCTAAAATGTGAGCACTGAGCGAGTGTTTGATGTAAAATTGTGCCAAGCAATAAAAAAAAAAGAATCACCGCTCACAGTAGGAGCACTCAGGTGTTCAAAGAAACAGGCTTGCAGATTTACCAATTACCTTTTAGAAAATTAGCTTCCAAGAAAAATGCCAATGCCGTGCTACACAGTGATTAGTGTATCTTTACTCCTAAATATTAAAGTCAAGGTATCTTGTATAGAGAAGCTGTTTCTTGAATGTTTTCTTTACTTAAACACAGTTCAGTCAGAGTCTATCTACAGTTTACAGCATTGTGATTTAAATGTAAACTCCCCTTTTTGTGGAAAATGTCCTGCAGTCAAGTAAATTGCACATAAAGAAGTAGATAAACTGAAATACATGAACAGGTTTTTACACTAAGAGACCAACAGTAACAGTTTTGGGGGAAATGTCTTTCCTGTTTCAACATGATAAAGCTCCCCATGCATGAAGCCAGCTCCTTATAGAAATGGTTTTCCCAGTTAATCCATCATGTTTGGGATTTACGCCAAGTGTGAGCCAGACCCCTTCACTCAACGTCAGTGTTCACTGATTATTCCAAAAGCATGAACTTGCACATTTTTTTGGAGAGAAACTTCATCATCATCGTCAAAAATGATTTAGATCACTCTTATTTTTCAAGTAAATTAGTTAAGGAGGGGCAAAATACAGACATAATAAGAAAGCTCTCAACAGTAATGACAACCTGAATCAGTGGTCGCAGCCTGGGGGTCCTACCTGTTGCAAGATAAACCTGAGAGGTCATGCAAGCAAGGTTTCGTTAGCAAATTCCTCTGTCTTATAAGGACACTTTGTAACATTTCTGCAACCATCTACCGAACATGTGATTGCGTGGTATATGTTTCTTACTGATTCTCTCTGAGTACTCCGGCTTCCTCCCACAGTCCAAAATCATGCACTTACTATGTTAACTGGTGACTCTAAATTGGCTGTAGGTGTGAATGTGAGTGTGAATGGTTGTTTGTCTTTATGTGCCCTGTAATAAGTTGGCGACTTGTCCAGGGTGTGCCTCGCCCAAAGTCACCTGGGATAGGGTCCAGCCCCACCATGACCCTGATGAAGAAAAGTGGTTAGAGATAATGGATGGATGGAAGTTTCTTACTGCTGTCTAGTTGGTCAACAGGCCAAAGCATCAACAGGTTACACTTTATATTGTCTGGACAGTCACAAGGTTAAAGCATCAACATGCATAGTGATGTCATCAGGCTTATATCAGATTGGATTTGAATTTTTTATTAAAATACGTCTGGGTTATAAACGGAGATTGTAGACTTATTGTAGACGTTTAGATTTACCAGGTGTGGTGTCTCATCAAAGATGCTACCAAGGTGCATTACAATGCAGCATTTTTAGAGCTTGACTCGTATAAAATCAGGATAACTCGGCCTCTGCTGCATTTGTCTTTTTGATTCCTTCATCAGAATCAGCTTTCACATGCAATGAATTTGCTTTGGTGAACTGATGCATAACAATAATAAACATGGTATGAAAAAATATATACAGTATATGAAGATAGTATAAAAAAGTACAGTAAGTATCTTTATCCTACTTTTTTGCAGTGCAATACTAAATTGAAAGGTTCAAGGAGAACACAAACTCAAAAACAATGCAGTGGTCAGCACCGTCACATCATAGCAAGAGGAAAGACTCGACAGGGAGAACTCAACTTGAGTTTCTAAAGTGTCAGTCAGCTTATATGCTGTGTTCAAGACTCCTCTCTATCTTAGATTTATTCACTTCCATCTCCTTTTATTTGCTTTCTTAAATAAATAAATTAGAAGAAAACAGATGCCCGGAAGAGACTCTCTCCACACCAAATGCAATCCTGAAAAGTAAATAACTCCTATTCAATGACTCATAAATGTAGCATTTATTTCCAATGGGAATTTCTCATCTTCTCATTGTGTCTTAAGTGTTCATCTGGTGCAGCTGCAGAATCCAGACAGTGACAGACTGTTATGAAGGACTGTCACATTAGAGGTGAGTGGAGAGGCCAGAGCCTGATGCAGACAGGGACAAGATTGGTGATGCCACTCGTGTCCTCACAGCCGAGTGCCATCACGGCTGATGATCAATCGCTGCACCGCCATGCACTCCTCACTTCTCCTCAAGGCTCTTACAAAAAGCTGTCTGAAGATGTCCCCCTGGTCCTCTTTTATCTGCTTGCATAATGTTCTCATCAGTGTTCCCCTTAGAAGAGCAGGCTTCAGACTTTAAAGGACAAAGTGTGGCACAAAGTTGCTCATGCAAACATCTGATATTGTGGATTATTTATGCTACTACTACACAATTCCTCATAGGAGAGCCTGAATGTCTAATGAGGCCATTGATTTAATAGTAGTAAGTTTGCCCCAATGTTAAGGAGTCTACCGTCAGAAAAAAAAGAGGTGAATTGAACTGTTGACTGTATTGTCAGGCTCTGGATTTGGTGACGCTGCATCAGACTATCAGAGGAAGTTGTAGAGAATAACTGTTCACCAGTTTATCCATGTTGTCTGTCTTTTTTCCTCCACTGTGCCGCCACGATCCCGAAGGCATTTTTCACTATCCACCTGGCTCGTGACAGCCAGTAGTTAAAAACAAGATGCTTTCTTGAAAGCTGAAGCCGTGGAAGAAGTTGTACGAGGTTTTTGCATGAATGAAATGCCTCATCACCCACAAACACACTGGGTGCTGGACCAAGATGTTTGACATTCAGGAGAGGAAGGTCCTCAGAGAGATCCAGCCTGCCTGCCTCCTTGGAGAGCTTTTCCAAAAGGGGAGACTGTGCGAGAAAAACTTCATTGATTAATGTAAAACTATGACCCAGATGACGCAGGAGCCTGGATGACGACATGTTTACCACCTATGGTATGGACACAGTTTGGGAAGTTTCATCTCTGCTTGAAGACCTAAAGAGGCTGTATCCAACGTCCATTTTGCTGAGGAGAGGTTTGATCTTCTCCAGGAGGACATCAAAGTGGAACCTCTCCTCATGGATCTTTAGCTCTTATTTAGGACCAAGTTCTCCTCTTGCAGAGCAAGACAACAATTTTTCTTGTACCAAAGCTCTTTTTGATCGCCATCGGCTCACTGGAGACTGTGTGCAAGGCGTTTAATCTTTTTGTATTTGCATTTACATGGTTCTTCTTCAATGCACAGTCAAGACTGGCCAGCTTTGAATATAATATATGCACAAAGTAGCTCTAATCAGGGGTTTGCGTTATACACGTTCAGAAATCAGTCGGTAGAGACTGATTGAAAAAGGGACTCAGACAGTCCTTTTGCAAGCCTTTAGTGATTAGACCTCATCATGGAAATTATTATTATTATTATTAACGGTCACAGACTCATGGATATATCCTTGATAAAGCCTAGAGGCGGTGGTGGTATTCTGGGGAATACAAGGCTGCAACTGAAGCTCTGGAGTCCTCATTGTGTAGATAGAGGCAGCAATTGGGCCTAATAGGCCCTCAATTATTGAGTGCTTGGTTTGTGATTACTTGTTGGTGCAAACTGGTTTAGGAACATCATTTGTTATGATAAGGAGCTGAGGGTAGTAACTTTTACCTGATGGTAGATTTTTACCTAAACTACCGGACAAACTAATTTAATACTGGACGACAATGTGTTTCCATGTAGGAATACTGGTTAGTATGTGAAGCTCCAGGCAAAATACTGTATAAAAACGTTGCCATATGGAGTTTGGTGTCCACTGCATATCATTTCAAGGTGAATCCGGCCCCAAACTTTGGGGATGACTCTGCTGAAAACTAGAGTTGGAAGTTGACAGCATCAGGGAAAAGAGCAATATAGAAACAAGATTAAAAAGGATGTTGCAGAATCAGATTGGTCAAAGTAAAACCGGGAAATGACCTGAGCTCATTGAGTTGGAAGCAGGAAAATGAAAAAAAACATAAATAAGAGTAAGCAGATTAAGAGTAGTTTAAAGCTGCAATTAAAGGCTGCTAAATGAATCACTGTGCTCCGGTCCCTTTTTCCCTCGGAACATATGAGAAGTAATATTATTTATTAAACTTTAGACGTTTGAGAAATACACATATTCCTTTTCCTGTCAAAGTCAAAAATCAATACCAATCTCATTTCTGTGCATTCAGTATGGACCTGGGGTTGATTAGCTAAAGTGAAGGAAAATACACCCACCCACACCTCTAAAGCTCTTTAACTAACATGCCATGTTATGTATATGTTCATTTAATCCATACACAACCACAAACGTAACAATGACAATTAGTGGTTTATCATTAGTGGAGGTTAGTTACGTGGTTTAATTATGTCCTGGTCTCAAAGTCTTCATTTCTAGTCTATGGCAGTAAATATGCTAAGCATTATACCTGCTGAACATAAACATGCTAACATTGTAGGCATGTTAGGATGCTGAAGAAAAGTCTTACGTGTTGCAGATTCTTAGTCCTGTTGCATGTCTGATTATGTATGATATAAACAAACGATTACAGATCATAGATACAATATATTACTAAGTGATCTTTAGATGTGCTTTAGGCCGAACAACAAATCAGGTGTTGAGAATCAGAAAATAACTTTATTTCACTGATTACTCTGCTTTATCGATACTGGCGCTCCCTCACTCTCATTCACTGTCTTTGTCTATCGAGCAATGCTCTCTCTCTCTCTCTCTCTCTCTCTCTCTCTCTCTCTCTCTCAAACCATTAGACACAAACAAAATTACTTCTTTGTGTCAATATTTTGCAGCATAGACTGTCAGCCAGACACAGACAGAAGCTGGGCACATGAAATAAACAAAGCCAGAACACAACAGATAGAGTATCAGAGTTTAGCCCATGAATCCATCTGGATAGCCTCAGTTTCAGTGACATTTCACGCTGACCGTGGAGAGGTTTGACTGGTCTGATCATCTGATTAGCCACTGCGGCATGACATTGGGTCATGGTTCTCTAAAAGTGAAGTGAAGTGTGAACCAGACTCTCCTCTCACAACCAATCACAACCTCCAACCAGCTGGGGCTTAATTACCTCTGCTGGCTCCGTTTCTCCTTTGTTGGCTCAGGATTATCCATCACTGCTCTTCAATATGCTTAGGTAAGTATGTTTTAGCCTTGGCTCATGAAGATGCATTGATTTGTTCAGGGAGCCTGTCACTTTGTCATTTACATTCAGCTGCTGCTCAAATTCAACATCTGGAGTGAATTCTGATTTAGTCCTCGGGACCAATATATTTCCTGTCATGGTAGTAGGAGTTGGTAATTTCTATAGAAGCTTAATTGGTGTAAATCAGTGCAAAAAGAAACAGGGGTTTCAATTTGAAATGAGGCTTAGTAATTACTAGTCTTAAAGACTGTTGCATGTCTACAATATTTTCCACATTATAGTCTTTCCTCTTTACTCTCAGGACTGCTCTGATCTGATTTTTGATCATCAATAAGTAGCAGCAGCTCAGTCGTTTGTCTCTTGACAATACTGCCAACAAGCAAAACCTTGGGCTGTCACCCTGACAATGTATGGCAGCTCAGATTAATGGGATCAGTGACGGGTTACACAGATATGAGCATTATTTACTTTAACATTTATTGCCATATAAATTAAAGGAATAGCTTGACATGAAGGGAAATATGCTTAATTTTTTTTTTTCCCATGGTTAGTTTTCATCCTTTAAGTATATTTTCTTGTAAAACTATTTT
This sequence comes from Miichthys miiuy, assembly GCA_036365135.1. Lineage (NCBI taxonomy): Eukaryota > Metazoa > Chordata > Actinopteri > Sciaenidae > Miichthys > Miichthys miiuy. The sequence goes on along the minus strand of CM071614.1, from coordinate 19,118,714 downwards.
TTTAATTTTTCTAGTAAGGCGTCTTTCTTTGCCTCATTGTGGTAGGTCACAAAGGGCAACAACAAGCCCATTGCACACTTGAGATCAAACTACGACAAGTGGCACAAAAGTGACGCAGGTAAAGGTAAAAATCACTGTTTTGCTTCAGTGTTCTTTAATAATCAAATCTGTGAGACCACACGAAGCGAGCCTGCTCGGGGTGAAACCAGCTTGATGTTGTAATGCAGTATTGCCTCAGGACTGCTGAGGGAAAAAGTAGCACAACAAAAAAAGAGAAGCATAATAATATACAACTGAACTATGCCTCTAATCAACTGGAGTCTTTAAAATGAATTTGTGCATCTCTTTGAAGGGATCTAGTTGTGTTTTTGGGAACACAGGAGAATAATCAGCCAATGATGAGGTTAAATTGATGTCAGTAAATGAAGATCTTTCATGTAGAGAGCTTTGAAGTAAACCAGCATCTATTTAGTCTTTAGTGCAGTGTGTGTACGCTATATCCCAAGTGTTTACTGGAGGAACACGACAGAGAAAAGTGTCAATGCATTGAATCTCTGTGGAGATCAGCTTTATGTACGCTTAGAGTTCAGCCACTCATCAGCACTCCTTTAAAGCAGACACAAGTACTCAATACTCAGCGCCTCATTTCATACTTAAAACGGTCATATAATGATGTTGTCTCTTCCTTACAGCTAAAAGTAAAGTCACAGTCTTGCAAGATCACAATGTTCCAGCACCTTCAGCTCGACAAATTTCTTATTTTTTTAGAGCGAACCAACACATTCTGTGCACACAGTTTCAACACTGTTTAGCCTTTGACGGAAGAGGCCCAATTTATTTTTCATTCATGCTGAAGATGTCAACGCTATTACAGATTTGTTTTTTTTTTCTCTTTTTTTATTCCTCCTTCGGTGGCTTATTATTTTTTGTTGTTGCCAAGAGCTTGTTGCTCGAGGCGAGAATTGTGGTGAAGCCCAAGTGCATTATTCTGCCTTCAATGGCCACTTGATGATGCTTCAGAACACATGGGAATTAGAGAAGTCCTGCTGTCTCACTCAAAGTACAAAAAAAATTATACAGATAAATAAATAGTAAGGATATGAAAGAACTTTTACCCTCAGGCCAATCGATCATGCTAAATAAGGAGTTCATTTACTCCTCATTGCTATTTTCTTTTTATTGCTGTCATTGTCATTATACCATTATTATTACCTATTTAGTTCCAGTGTATAATTGGACTTCACGGAAATACACTTCACTATAATTGTTCTTTTATGAATATACGTGACAAATAAATTTAATTGAATTGTGCTGCTTTTTCTGAAAGTCCACAATCATCTGCTGAGTCTTGCTGACATTCAGGAAGAGGTTGTTGCCTTGACACCAGCGGGTCAGTTTCTCTATTTCCTTCAGAGAGTAGTAGAACCACGACGATGTCCTGATGCATCCCAGGTTTTTGTCCTGTTATTTTAATGTACACCACATTTTACTTGAGCTTCCTTTTAAAATGTTTTATGTAACTTAAAGTCGAGCTCTTGTTTCATCTGGATGCAAGACAAATTTGCTAATTTGCAATGTTGCTAAAGGTCTGCTAACACCACCCTGAAGCTCTTTAGCTTTTCTAAACAACTGACTTGTAAACTTATTTATTTTGAATCAGTGACCGAATATTAATCACTTTAATACTTTACTATGCTGCAGCATAGCTGTGTTATGATACACTTAACAGTGCGGCCTGATTAATCTACTTACTCTGTTTTACATACTGTGGCTTAACAACACTCAACCTGCCTGGCAACACTGAGTATGTTGTCGAGCTCTTAATGGATATACGATATGTGTGACAAAAATAAACTGCATTACATGCTAACCAGGCTGACATAGATCAATATAGACAGGTATGAATGCAGCATATATTGGACATTATGCATATAGGCGAATAAATCAATGCACACTGACTAATCACTCACTAATGTGTGGTTCTCTTATGCAAATTAGCAGCTCTAATGAGACCCTCCGTCATGTCTGAAGGCGTCACGATAAAACTTCCAGATGTCTTTGCTAACGTGACAGCATTTGTTGCTAGCAGCGACACACCTTTTCATTAGTGACCATAGGCTGTTAGCCGTAATCATGGCTGCTGTCATGTACATAATCACGATGGGATCATTACATCTCACTCTGCTTTTGTAGCCGTCTCTTACAGTTCCTTAAAGCTATTGGCCATTACTCATGTCTCCTAAGATAGAAATACAGACGCACAGACCGTTGACTGTGACAGGAGTGTGTGGTGGTGGAGGAGCTGCGTATTTGCCAATTATCTGGGTGACCTGTATATATTAGCAAAACCTATTTCATGTTCATATTTTTTATTATCAACCAACCAATCATTACATATACTTTCCATTCCTCTGACCGTTGTATGTAAGTGTAAATTTATGCATTATATTCTGCCCTCATAAATCTCTGCAAAGGTACAAGAGATGCTCATGCTGTAGTGTCATTTTGCTAGAAATCCCACTATATATATATATAAGAATTATCTGCTGGACCCAAATTAAGAACTTACTCCTTTGCTGAATTATTACATGAGCCTCACGTGTTTATGTGTGGTAATCTGTTTAAACACAACGTGACCTCCACTCCAACCCTCCCTATAAGAAACTTAATTCTATTATTTTTTTTTAGAAGAGACAGCAGATCTATAGTTGGAGATAGGAGGTCAATCTTATTTGCCACATAGAAGTAGGTGGCATCATCTGAAAGCTGCAAACCTGAAGATTAATTTGGGATGCAGCTCAGCAATGTATATCACTAAACATTGTGTATTGTTTAGGCGTCTATTTAAATATTGAAAGTTGGAAAAAGTGTTTAAGGGCTTAGCACACTATGATTGACGTATGATGTACATTTCCATTTTACATTATGTCTCCTAAGTTGTTGCAAAAGTTTTTGGGTTGGTTCCATGCAAAATGTAACATTTTTTTTTACCACTTAAAGGTCCAGTGTGTAAAGTTTTGGAGTATTTATTGGCAGGAATGGAATACAATGTTTATTAATACATTTCCATCAGTGTATAGTCAACTGACTATAAGAATCGTTGTGTTTTCGTTGTCAATGAGAACTTTATATCTACAGTGAGATTACAATTTCACGGCCAGTTTTTCCTAAGAGTCACTACATCCTACACACTGGAATTCAGCAAAATATCTGAAATATAACAGACATCAAGACCTTGAAGACTACCACAGAAAAAAACACGTTTCGATTTGGTTTTAAAAACTCTTGACATTTGGAGATTTCTGTAAGAATTGCATTTTTTATTGAATGGATGTCAAGTCCGAAGTAGGACCAAATATTGTGGAAATCTCAACCTTAAAATTTTGATTTTAATACAAGGTCCCTCTTCGACACACGGCCTCAAGATGCTGCATTATGCTGGTTGATATTGTACTTTAGTGGTGCATATTCCTGCATTCCCAAGCAAAGTTAAAATTAATGAAACCACCACAAACCAACTATAGCACCACACAGTGATGCTTTGGGGGACCCTTGGGGCAATTGCTGGCTTGCCAGGTTGATAATTTATGAGTGTCAGTAAACTAGTAGTAAACTACTGAGTGTTTATTATGTAGAGAATAGGGAATGAGTCATTGGGGTAGTGATGTCCTTCATGGAAATTTTATTGCAGACAAACAATTACACCGCATTATGTTGACTCACTCTGTGAGTCTTAGCAAGTATCCAAACAGAACTAAATCATCATCTTGGCTGCAAAAGGTCACTGAATATGTAAGAAAAACAAAAAAACAAACAAACAAAAAAAGACGAGTGAGGTATTCACTGACACCGAGGCTGTGAATGTGCACAGACACAGCTTTAATCTAATGCTGCCAATGAAAATGTTCATTCCACAAAAAGGAAGGTGACTGTATATGTGGGAGGATTTTTGACCACTCCGAATTGTTTATTTTTAACAGGGTGCACAGTCCAATGAGCGAGTGAGAGTTAGGGTTATCCCCAGTGGGTCTATGGGTGTATTTTCAGCAGCACAGACGCTACTGAATGATCATAGAAATATGATATACTTCAGTAGCTGAAGGGTTACAACATATGCCACATAACTGCAACATTGTTGGTTAGATTCCAGCGGAGGACCTTTGTCATACCCTTCTTTCTGTCCCCCCCCAGTTCCCTGTTTGCCTACAGGCAGTCGTGAGTCTGTGAAACTCTCTCTCCTCTCATTGCTTCTTGTCACTTTGATCATGAAGGTGACACTACTCTATAGAGAATACAGGCTACAATACAGTAAAGAAGTGTGTTTATATTATAAAGTTTAGAGAATATCATAGAAGCTGACACCAAGGGCGGGACTGAGAAAAAAAAAAAATACAAATCCATCCGTTACTTCAGTGCCACAGATTTATCAATACACAGCACAGAGAACTATAGAACAAAGCTCAGACAGATAAAGAATCCAGGAGTCTTCATATAGCAATGTTTTAATGAGAAGATTTGCCTTTTCACTTCTTTCATTAAGAGCCTTTGTTAGCAATTTAGTGTTAGACGGCTTGTAACCCTAACCCTTTTTGAAACTTCTCTGTATGCTGCATGAATAAATATGAGCTGAACAGGTCAATATACATTCTCCATGTTGGCAATCAGTGTAAAAGAAGCTCAAACTGTGTGAAGTTGTTCATTCATTATGTAGAGCTGCTGCATGAAGAGATTTGACTGAGGCTCATGTGAAAGGTGCTACTGTACAGTAATCCTTTAAAAAAAAAAAGGATGGATAACCTTGTCTGAATCCACAGGGGATGAAAACTCTTTTGGTCTACCATATAAACCTTCTGACTGCCAACACCCACAAGCACTGGCGCCATGCTGAGGGAGGATTGAATTAGCTAATTAAGATAATTATTTAGAAATGCATTATTGCTAAAATGGTCACATTAATCATCCATGTACTGGAAAAAGTGCATTATCCACCATTTAAAAGTTTTTCTGCCGACAGCTCGTTTACTCACAACACAAATCCGCACGAAATCCTGCAAATCTCTTGAAAAAAACCAACACTCAAAACAATGAATAAAACGATGTTACATCATCTCAAAGTGACATTTTGTCCCCAGTGTGTCATAATGTCTTTGAAGCCATGTTTTGTATTATAAATCACATATAGAACACACCCTGAATGCACTCTAAGAGATGAAAAAAACAGGCTGAATCCTGATTTTTGTTGTTGTCAGGCCACAGGACGTCAACATCACAGTGTTCTCTGACGCCGAGCAGTGTGAAAGCATCACCTGGCCGAACCTTGATACGCCTCAGCAGCTACATCACCGCATGCTTCACCCGCTGCCTCGTAGAGTTGATGTTTACCATATTTACCTGCCAACGCCAAGCTGACAAATCTCCTCAGCTGAACTGAAGAATGGAGCCCTTACCTTTGGCCCTTTCCGAGTTGTGGCTATGATGCTAATGGTGTGTGAACATGTGAGGAATATGCTGATAATTCACTAAACTTCCACCCTTCTCCCATTATAGTTTAGAAATGTAACAAGGCCCTAACAAAGTCTATCTCGGAAATGTAAATTTGTTTCTTAAATGTTTCTGTGTTTTTTTTAAGAAACAATTTTCATTTCAACCTTTATAGTAGAAGTGACAACTAAACTTGAGCTGCTGGCTCCAGCAGTTCAGTGTGTTGTCTGGTGTATTAACCCTAACGTAAAGTTTATGTTCTTTCCTGACAGTCAAAAACAAAACAAAAAAAGGCTGTGCAAATTGATGTAGACAACCTCCGCATGTGGTTTGTCTTTGCAGTTTTTTTAGCTAGTCTTTAGGTTTGTCCACACTTTAGTTGTAGAGTCAAAAAGTTCTTTTACTACCTTTTCCCAACACTTTTGACCAAATCCCAAAGTCTTCTTCAGCACTGTGACTGAGAGGTTCAGGTAACATTTGAAGTAACAAAAGATGCACTAAGGTGTGAGAGAATTTATAGTGGGCAATACTGCACACGTGAAAGGATTTTAGGTACGAAACAGTTTATTTAATATAGCATAATTCACAGAGCAAGGTCACAAGTGCTTTACAAGAGAAAAATCTTAAAAGCAAGAGAAAGAAGCATAAAATAAAACAGGTAAAAGAAAGGTCAGTTTGAGCTGCTGTTGACCTCAACAGAAACCATAGAAGTCTATTGGAAGAGCTTTCCACAGAGTCAAAGCCGTTACTTCAAAGGAAGGATCACCTTTTATTTTCAGCCGTGCTCGAGGAACAACCAGCGAGCCCTGGCCAGAAGACCCAAGTGACCTATTGGTGATATAAGGATGGAGCAGATCCGAGATGTATGCTGGTGCATGACAATGCATGTGTCTATACGTGAGAACAAGAACCTTAAAATGATTCTTGAACTTTATGGGAAGCCGATGTAAAGCTGATCAGATGGATGTGATGTGAGTTTTTCTTCTGCTGCGTTCTGGACCAGCTTTAGACAGTCCAGAGAAGACTTGCTGAGGCAGATGAAAAGGGAATTGGAGTTACCCAGCCGAGATGATACAAATACGTGAATAATCATCTGTATTTCAGGTTCAGGAAACATAAATAGTATTTTGCACATACATTTAACCTATAATTATCACAAGCAATGAGCGGCTAATGTATGGTAATTAGGACGTGGGAGGTAACGGGAAAACTTTGAAATAAAAACAGAATTTTACACAAGGCAGCACTTGAAAACTGCACACTGGAAAGTCTGTCAGATCCAAATGGGTTGTCTTACTGTGAGGGGATGATAGAATCATCTCTGAGCCAACATCTCTTTTATGATCTGTTATTATCACAGCAATTTAGAGACGACTTTATAGTAGTTCAGGATCTAAAGCTGTAAAGGTTAGAGCAGTCAGTTAGGGGAAGAGTAAGTTTTATCTGTCAAGGTTTTAAAAAGTTAGTCATAGTCATAAATTTAAATTATTTGAGTTGGGTGTTTGGCATCTCTCCTCTCCTTCTTAGTGAATAAAAGAAGCTTTACTAACTCTATATGGGAGGATTAATAGCAGCAAGGCCCTCGAGCAGAGAAATGAAAAATCAGTCTCCCAGTTCATTTGCACACATAATTGGCAGTAGCTGGAGCAGGTAATGATTACTAATAGGGATGCACCAATCAGAGCAATCAGGTCTGACTCATCGGATGCTGATTTTTTTTTTTTTTTTTAATCAGGCAGGAAATCAATGATCTATCCACCAAATGAAATGATACATTCAGCCCAGACTCTCTGCTAACAACAATATGTCACGTGAAAGTATAACCAGCGAGCAGAGATAGCAAAAGATGGCTGCGTATGAAAGTCTCTGCGTGTGTTAATCAACACAGCAGCATTACATGTTACATGTTACATGTTAGCGCGTGTAGGAGGGCGGCGGAGCTTCATCACCTTTCGTCACATGATTGTGTCAGCGGCTGTCAGTGGCAGATGAAATGCGGCTATCTGGCATGTAGTGTTGACTGCTGCAAATTGGCTTTTTTTTTTATGGCATGTGTGTGAGAGACAGCTTTATTGACTTAATAACTCAAAACATTTTATGTGTGTTTACTTTGACTAGACACTTTAATGACATTCTGGGCAGAGACATTTATGTCAAGGAATTGACCGTTTATACTGTAGTGAACGGTTAGAGGCTCAGCTGATGAATGAACTTCTAATGAATGGGGATTAATAAAGTAATTCGTATTTGAGCCCATTAATATATTAAATATAAAGTTCCTGAATGTTATCAGGCCAATGAAATACATTAAAAAAAAAGATACATAATTGGAATTAAACAGTCAGTTAATATTTGTTACATCTGAATCAAAAATCACTGGTAATATATTCAAATAACAAATTATATTTATATATTTGTTTGCTTTATTTATATTTATTTATTTCACTGTGGTTTCTCCTCATTTTTATATTAACTGTGTAGCTGTTTCTGTCATCCTATCAATCAATCAGAAGAACAATCATACATTCAACAATCATCCAAACATTTGAGTGTGAATCATGATTCAGACTCTTCACTCATGTTGCCTTCATTTCAAAATAAAAGCCTTTCAAAACAATTAGTTGAAGAATGATTAACATAATTCATTCAGCTGGCTAACGTTATGTCAGCTCGGATTAGTTAAGCCACATTAGAAGAACATGTTTGTTAAATGAAGTCCTACAGCTGGAAAAACACATCACGAGGTTGGCTTGACATAATGAGTATGCAAAGACATAAAGTTTAGCATAAAGTCGCTAACATACAGCATGAATGTAACATCGGGATGAAAACCTGCTGAACAACCTGCCTGAGAGATCACATGGAAGAATGTGTGCAATGAAGGATGTAAAACTGATTTACTTTTTATTACCCTGCAGTGTATATATTTAATACGGAGCTGGCGTTAGCAGCTTCCTCTCATTGACCACGCACAACAACTTAATGAGGGGGGGGAGGTTAATGGAAGCTTTTTTAATGAACCGGGCATCCATTAATAAGAATACAAGATCTAAATGTCACTGATGCAGACACCATCCCATCCATTTTATCGTGTCTTCTGTAACCTCCCTCCTGCTCGACTCCCACTTACTTAGCTGCTGCAGCGGCACAAATGGACAATGGCATATGAGACTGAATGCAGACTCGCATCTTGATATTCCCTTTCGAGTTTGCGTCCAGTGATTGCATGTGTGATATGAATGTTACACCTCGGACTCATTAGCAAGAGTGTCCTGAACATAAGTGTGAATCTTTTGAACTGTGAGATGAGGCGAGCCCACCCTGGTCTGAAAGGGAAACTGCAGACAAATTGATTAATTTTCTAAACCACTGTTTAGCTGATGGATGCTCTGTTATAAATTAATAAAGAAATATAAGCTTAAGAAGTTTGTGATGGTGTGTTGATGTATATTCACTGTGGACAGACATATAGCTTTGGGCATTCATTTTATTTCCAACAGATAAAGTCTCAATATGATAACTTCAGACTGCAATATCCACATGAGCACTTATCTGATTTGTTTCCTTGTATTTGACGGGGACTTTCAGTTTACCTGTAGAGTATCATGGCAAGGAAATGTCACTCTTCACTTGCTTTATATCCTTTTGTTAAATGGGACATGATAGAAATTGTGATAAAACTCCCGACAGCCATGGACAGAAAATAATTTTGCCCCAGGAAAATGTGTTGTCCAATTGATTCTCACATAATACAACCTGAGCCAAAGAAACAATACAATATATATTACAAAGTGGATTATATTCATGTGTATATGTGTTGTAACACACGATAGATACAATAGAAACTGTTGCCACAAGAGGAAAATAACTGTCTGATTATTTAATGGTGAGAAAAAATAAAACAGTGATAAATAAATAATGCTTCTACTCCTTACACTACTGACATTCACCAGCTGACCACAAAGTTAGGCCACCTCAGGTGTGGAGAGAAGAAAGCTCACGTTGCTGCAGTCAAAGTGCTGAGGTTTTGTCTTTTATAATGGAGAGACCATGGTTGACTGACTGGTGAGCTTCTCTTCTGTCTCAGCTCCAAAAGGTCACTCATGTTGTCTGTGAGAGCCCCCTCTATCAGCACTGACAGCCACACTCAGGCCTCTGTGAAACCCTCTGCTGATCAGCTCAACGTGAGCTGCAGAATAAGCCCCCCCAAAATGTCCATATGCAGTCTACTGTAAACGATCTGCTTTTGATTTTAATCCCTCACAGAGGTTTGGTCCGAGGATTAAAGCTATCTTCAGTCCGGCAGTCACGTCCTGCTGGCAGAGGCATGACAACTTCAGTTGAGTATTTGACAAATGAAACATGTATGGTATGCAGAAATGTTCCTTATTTAGCTGCAGCAGCATTCTTCTGAAGCACTGGACCCTTCACAGGATGTCCGCATAGGATACATACAGTATTTGGGTCATGTTTGCATAATCTGAAGTTCAAATAAAATGTGAGTTTTCAGTGAGTGTCAAGAAAACGAGAAGAACCGCAGCAATCCGATGTGTCAAGAACCCTCTACAGCTGAGGAGGGACTCAAAGTGCAGGAGGAAGATTGATTTCATTAAATCCAAACCCGAACCAAAGAAGAAGAAAGTAAATGAGGAAGAAAGTGAAGAGGAGGTATTCTTCTTTGTCTGGCCGGAGAGCTACTCCAGATCAAGACAGGACTGCAGGTTGCACAGATAGGAAAAAAGACTGTGAAAAGAACTGAAACATGCCCAGCCAACCTCACTCCATAAAATGCAAAGATATAAATAAGAGAATACAACTCCCTCCATTTGTCCCCCCACGAGATACTATTCCTATTTCTTTTTTTTACCGCTGGTTATATATTTTTTCTAAATTCCTCTGTAGACATGAATTCAGCAGGTTGGCATTTCTATTTATTATGAAGTTGAGATGTTTTGGTCTCAGATGAGATGTTAAACTGAGGTCCTCGTTCACTGTGGTCATTAAAGATCTCATGGCAAAGGGATTTCGCCGGTGTCGTGCCCCAACCTGGCTCTCTCAATAATCGTACCCCAGCGCAAGTGGCTCTATGTGTCCCTCCCTCCACCTTGAGCTGATGTGTGGTCAGCGTTCTGGCCTATAATGGCCACTGTGCAGCACATTGGTGATGGTTAAGGTGAGTTCCCCCTTCAGTATGAAGGCCTATGAGTGTAAAGCACTATATAAATATAAACCATTATTATTATTAAATTTGTTTGGTTTGTGACTCTTTGTATTTGTATGAATATATCATTAATTAAACTGGAAGTAATTACGACAAGAGTGTTGGGGGATATCAAGGATATTGATGAAACAGACTTTGCACTCTGCCACACTGGAAGCTCAAGGAACAGTGGAGCACTGTGATTTGCTACAGTGGCTTGTGGCTTGCTATGTCTAGGCGGTTAGCAAAGTTGTCGACTTGCTGGTTTTCGATCAGAAGTAATGCAATCATAACAAATACACGTGTACAACTGTCCATATTTACAACAGTAGCATTGCATTCAGAGACAAATCAAGCCAGACTTCAACACCATCAAGACTTTTCAATTTGCTTGCTGCTTACTGTTCAGGTTACATGGAAAAAAAAGTTTGAAGTAAAGGTTAGTAAGCATCACAAAGAAGTCAGATCAAAATTCCTAACCTTGGGATTTTGCATTTTCCATTTCCTGGGGCAGGTAGTTCAGATGCAGGAGGTGTTACAATAAAAAACGTGTGAGCTGCCCTGTAACCTCTGGAGTGAAGTTGAGATTAATGGACCATGTTTGTAATAAGGAGAACATTTCCCAACTTTGTTTTTTACCCACCAACTCTTCCTACTTTAAGCTTTGTCTTGTAATTGCTATTTTCCACATAAATCAGATTAAAATATGCCAGTAATATATGAAGCTGCATGGGGAAGTAGCTGAGAGAAGAAAAGACTGCGACAGAATCCTGCCTGGATCCTTTTGTAGGTGTTTGACTGTATTCTTATTCTCACCACATACATTGGACATACATAATTCATTACTTTCTCCTCCTCTATAATCTAGTAACACCATTTTTTTTGCTAATACTCAACTTCCCATTCTTTATAATCTCCATGCAGTGAAAATAACATGTCATCCATACTGCATGTTATAAAAATAGCTTGTTTACAAGTTTTAATCTACAGTATTTTCACTGAGGATCACAGGTGTAGCTAATGATTGTGTCTGAAAGCTATGTAGACTCAAGGACCCTCTCTTCATCCATTTCCATTAGCCTGTTCTTTGCACATTTTTTTTTAACTAAATGGAGAGTACAGTTAACCTGAGAGTGATTGAAAGCACCATGCACATTTATAGCCGAATGCTGTGCTTGCTGAGTTATTGACACTTTCATATTCCTTATTTTGCCACATACTATATTCAGGGAAATATTACTGCTGCTGTTCAGTGGCTACATTTCTTCAAGTGAAGGAAGTAGAAAGGTTTTGTATCGCCTGTTGGATGGTAGACATACAAAGTCCAGCATATGGTTAGATTTAAGCTACAGAATTACTTTAGTTATGATGAAATTGTTGGTCGATTGGTCAACCATTTCGGTCCAACATCTCAACAACTACTGAATGTTGTCCCCTGACTTATTATAACCAGCAGCAAGTCAAAGTTTTCATTTAACCAGTAAAACATCTCAACATCTCCTAAATAGATTGGCACAACGTTTTGCACAGACATTTACAGTCCTCAGACGATGTATCAAACCAACTTTGGGGATCACCTGACTTGCCACTAAAAGCACTGTGGCGTTGACATCTGTGGTTTCAAGCGAAATGTTTCAACAACTAAAGTCTTCATCCAGTGCCACCATCAGGTAAAAACATACAGTTGTCCAGTTTATGACCAAATGCCTGCAAAACTAATGATGTTCCCATTAGCCTTAGCTGTACTTTGTGGTTTGTGTCAATTAACAAATGCTAACACATTAACCTAAGGTGGTGGCCATGATAAAATTATACAAATTTCATATCAATACAAATATCAGCTGTGTGTTAGGATTGCCATAGTAGCATAACATTTTGAGACTTGGCAGAGGAATCTATTAGAAAGAATTCCTAATGATGTTGATTAAAAAAATTCAGTAATTCAGACATTCAAACATATTTGCTGTTGCAAATTGGTTGCATATATACTTTCCAGAAGAAAGCGCTATTTATCGAGATCTTGGGAGTCATTATGACAGTAATAGCAGCAGCACCACCACCAATATAGTATCCTTCATGCATATTAGAATACATATATTGAGCTAGTGTGAATATCACATCAGGGATATGAGCCCTCCCCTCGGTTGTTACAGTGACCAGCCCTTGGTCTGTCTGCAGGGAGGCTTCTCTGTTGTTGTGGATAGAGCAATCATGATAATTGATAAGTGGCTGCTATTGAAGGTAACCTCAATAATTAAATTGAAACCCGTCAGCTCAGCTTCCACTGGAGCAATCCAGTGTAGATGTGGTGCAGCTGGTCTCCATGGTGACTGCAAGATGCTGATTTGAATTTGCAGAGAAGATGCAGAGTTGGATGCTTAATTTTCTGATAGCGGTGGATAGCACACTCTGGTCCTCAGAGCAGCCTTGAGCCATTTCTTGTGTGTTTATCTGAGCACCAGTGGAAATCCACTTCGCAGTCCAATGTCACAATGGACTATATCGAAGCACTCTCCAGCACTTTTCTAATTGAATCATGCTCATGCAAGTTGGATTATTCCATTATAAGCTCAATAATTTTTCAAGAAAATATTATACTAGGCTGTTTCCCCTTGTTTCCAGGAAACCAAAACAGAGGCTTTTCAGAAAAGAAGCTCGGGGATTTTTATCTCAGCTTCATTTTATTTTCTTTATCTTTGCCAACACTTTGAGGTTTAAAACACAGCTGCTGAATTAGAAATCTTTTATACAACAGATGCACCAGAAGAAGCTACAAAATAATATGTTAACACTACAAAATAACTAGTTTAGTGTCAAGTATGATCAGCACAATTGCCTTACACACTGTACTGCAGCCATGGATCATACAACAAAATAGCATCTTACACATATGCACAGTTATTTGTATTAACACAGGCTTTACAGTGTTAAGCAGTTTTATATGAAATAGAAAAATGACAAAATAGTTAACAACAATAATGTATGGTAAAATACAAAGATACAAAAAGAGGCATATACGAGCAGAATGAGAGAAGAGGATTACAGGAGCAATCAGTAACATGAATTCTTCAGTAACATCGATTAAAAAAATCAATAGGAACTCCTCTTTAACTGCTTAACAACATCCTCAGCTCTGCTGGTTCACCTCGCTTACCACACTCTCATTTTCTTACATCTCAGACACCTCATAATCTGTTTCAAATAAACCAAATACACTACAGTTAATACATAGTTCATGACAAACCAGGACTGAACTAAGATCTGACTTCTGTACTGCCAGAAATCACATTGATGTCAGAAAATATTAATTGACAAAAATGTGTTATGTAGCTTCTTGGATTATAACTTGTAAGCCCATAAATGGAAGTTTCACTTATTTACAAGACATCTGCACGTAGTACTAACATGGCTAGTTGGCTGGCGAGCTAACTGCAAACATGCTAGCCGAATGCCTCAAGGAGCTTCTCTCTATTTTCTCTCAACCGTTGTGTTTTCTAATCTAAAAGGGAAAATAAAGCTCAGTCAGGTAGCAAACTCATTAGCTCAATAGCTTAGCTCACTCAATGGGGGCAATGAGTTCAAAAGATGCACTTCTACCATTGACTTCTGCAAACTATTTCCTTTAACGGTTTTTATTTTGGCGGCGCAGGCTAAATAAGTGAAAGGTGCCAATTAGCTAATATGATAGCTTCCTCCATTTTGGATTTCGCTCTCGGGCCCTTAAAGGTCAGCACAATGGCAGAAGTCAAACTTGACAATATTTAAACATTGCATTGGGTTTGAGATATTAAAGTTATTTGATCAGCTACTTTGTTTAAATATATGTAATAATGTAATATAAATTTAAATGTTCCACTGTGTAATATTGTGATGCCGAGCTGCCAGGGAGAACATGTGCTTTAGGGGATGATTTGGGAAAGATTACAGCTTGTTGGCTTATTGTTTGTCCTCAATTATAGTGAAGGTCAGAGGGCACATGGTGCTCCGGGATGCAGGGTTTGGTATCAAAATACCCCAGGGTTGTGGATCAGACTGCTTGTTTGTAAAGCTTTAAACCTCTGTTGTAATTGGGGCATTGTATGACCAGCATTGATCCGTAACACTTGGATACCTCTGCTGCTTTGTCACTATGTGCAACAAGGTGATATATATAGGTGTAATATTTTATATTACTGATTGTTTCTTTTGCACTGAACCACGCAGAAAAATACAACAATGACAACATGTTTTATATAAACAACTATCAAACAACTGAAACAATTTTAATAAAAAATAAATAAATAAATAAAAGACAAAGTATTACCAATGAGAGTAATTCTGCTCATAACATGATAAAAACTGACACAGGGAAACATTTTTGTTTTAATTTGCCATCCATGTAAAGTTGTACAGACATGCACTCACACCCACACACTTCATTTGTGATCATACCCTGAATGCACATGGTTTGTTACAGTTAGAAGTATTTATCTTTTGTTGATTTGTCAAAATATAATACATGCTTGTCAGTCTTTCTTTAGGAAAACTAGTTCTGTACATTTCTGTCATTCTGCCCTTATACCACTTGAATTTGCAAAAGTAATGGTAGCTGAGAGATTTCCTGCACCACGACAGATGCAGCACTTGGTCGAAGCTAAGCAGAGAGGCGATATATACAGTACACTTTCAATCACCACTGTCTTTGACAGAAAATATGCAGGAAGGTATCACAGTCCCCTGCTGCACGCAGAATAGTCAATATTTATTGTCTCTGTTCCTGTGGGTAACTACAGTCAACAAGCAAATTGTTGAATCTAGAAACAGAGCAGGAATTTAATTCTGCACTGCATTGTTTTTTCACTTTTTTTTTTTTTTGAGCCACGAGTCAAAAGCATTATGCTGAAATATTACAATCCAAAACATGTAAAGAAACAGTACAGAATCACAAGCACACCTCAAATTTTAGCTGTGGCTGAAGCCAAATTTGTTGGAATGCAAAAGCCTTATATTATCTACAAATTCACATTTTATTTATACTGTATATAGCCCAATATCACAAATCACAAATTAGCCTAAACAGGCTTTATAATCTGTACAACATACATCCTCTAGACCGTCATCGTCTTTGATTTTAATTTGGATGTGCACTTTACATTTCAAGCAAATTCCCATAAACTTTGCATTATTACTGTTGACATACCTTATCTGGTATGCGAAGTTGCTATGGTCATTAACTTCATGCCATCCATTGATTGATGTCAAGATCTGTTGGAGTAAATAAATTACCCAGAATAAATTACTTCTTTAATTTATGCCATTCAGAATGTCTTAAATGTGCTACAGATATTCAATGTGACAGATGGCAGGCTTTTTGCTCTTTTAAAATGCAGATCAATAATCTCCTTGAAGCAGCGTGTCAGGACAGGCAGCTCTGTCCTCACCGTGATGAAGTTGCTCTCAGAGTTTCCTTGTTCGTTGACTTGATTTGTTTTAAATAATGGAACAATGAAGTGTTGGGGCTGCCAACAGTGTTTTTCAGTTTAGTGATTTAGCTCCAAGGATGATTGCAGGGTTGACGCTGCCAATGAAAGTCAAGTAGGTAAGCAGTAAAGTCGATAGAAATCCAAGCTTCAGTATTTTGATGCTATCCATTGCATTTTTCCATCTGAGCATAAACTAAGCTTGATTATGTCTTTAGGGCCTTCAAATTTTCAAATCCATGGAACATTGAGTCCAGCATTACTCTTTCAATAGAAAAAAAAAACACAGAACACGTGTATCTTTCTCCTTCTTCTCTGGATAGAGTTGCTGACCTTGTTGAGCAGCAAAGTATTCTGTAATTCATCATCCAGTTGTCGGTGTGTGGTTCTTCTTTGTAAGGCTCATTTGTTTTGTGTTGATGTTAAAGATACAGATGACAAAGTTTTCTTTCTGATGTTGTTTTTTTTTTGCCTTTAAAATATTATGCAATCAGCAAAATCTGAAGGAAAGCATTAAAATAGAGGACAAAGTTTCACACTGCTGTCTTTTGTTCCACCATTTCTACCCTCTTTTATGACAATGCACTCTGAAGGATGGTGTCTTGATGATGTATTCTTTTCTTGACAAGATACAAGCCTGTCTGTGTTTCTTTTTCTTTTTTTGCATGATCAAACAGTCCTGTACACTTCTGCACTCTCGTCCTTTGGGCAAACAAATCATGTGTTGGGGATGTTTTATTCCATAATCTTGCTTTGAAATTTTATATACTCTTTGGGCTATCGCACCATCTACTGTCTTTGTAAGTTGTTATATTTCCTTCGAGTAAAGATTCCACTCCGTTATCAGAACTTTAGTAGAAACCTAAGATCAGAGTGAAACTTATTTTCCATTATCTTTAGATATTCCTTTGAATGTCCAATATGTCAGCCAAATTGGAGATAATAGGTATTGTGACTCAAATCTTTGAAAACAGGTTTTTCTCCGAAATATCTCTTAAAATTCTGTTGTGGATATTTGGGTGACCTCAGATTGCAGATCCTGCTGGATCCTCCTTGAGCGAGAGCTGTGGGGGACCCAGTCCATGCCTAGTCATGCCGGCTTCTTCCCCGCTTCTGTTGGAGCGCAGACTGACACCGGCTCCCGGGTGGTGTTGCGGTCTCTGGACAGAATGTTCTGCTCCACCCGTGTCCGACAGGGAAGGCAGAAATCCCTGAAGCATCTCTTGAAATTTTCATCCAAAAATGCATAGAGGACAGGGTTGAGGCTGCTGTTGGTGTAGCCCAAGGCGATGCACAGGTGCCAGCTGGCTATCACTAAAGGGTTCCTGGTGTCAATGTCCACCATGGTCTTCACAATAATAAAGATGTGGATGGGGGTCCAGCAGATGATGAAGGCTGCCACCACCACCAGGACCATGCGGGTGATGCGGCGCATGTTGCGGTCTTTCTCCTTGGAGCCTGAGAGCAGACGAACACTCCTCAGACGCAAGATCATCAGGCCGTAACATATGGTGATGACCATCACAGGAACCACAAAGGCAAAGATGAAGACACAGATCTTTGTCACTGTGTCCCAGTACCAGTCAGGGTCAGGGAACTTCAGCATGCACATGGTTTTACCTGGAAAGAGGGCAGAATTCATTAATGTATGCTAATGTTACTGTGTGTGCAAATTAAAGGCTATCAAGATTATATTCCTGCATGTACAGACTGTTGTCTGTAGCAATGTGTTTTTCCGAACCTGTTGCTAAAAAAGAACATGTTTGGTATGTAGTAGGACAACAGCCCATATCAGAAGACAAAGGTGTTTATTGCTGCTTCAAACATATTCAAAAGTTAGCTGAAAAGCTGCAGATCTGTTTGACTATCTGGCAGACACTTCAGTTTAGATTAGGAGCAACTGAACAATCGGTTAAGGTTTTGAAAGGTCATGGTTATGTTTAAAAAGAAAGTGAACCCTAATTGCAAATCTGTAATGGGACACAAACTGTATTTCCACATGAAACTGGACTGCTCTACATGCCCATCAGCCTGTTCACATATAGTATATGGACTATATATATGGAAGTAGCAGAATCTCTTTTGAAGCTTGTGAACATATTAAATGTTTTTGTAATTTCCTCTGAGTGGAATTATATTTTTCTCCATTGCAACTATATTGCCATACAATGAAGTAGGTCAATTCTTAAGTGATGCGTTTCTACACGAGGATCTGGTAGCTCATTAAAAAGATATCTTTAAGTGAGTGGACCACAATGATCATCCCCACCCCTTTCATTTGAAGTAGTAGTTGAGAGAAAGAGAGAGAAAGAAAACTGCCATTCTTCAGCTTCCTAAGTAAAGTTCATATCTAGCGCCTATACCATCTTCTCCAGGTCACACTGTTGGACAACTTCTGAGTCGTGAATCGCACTTTGCAGTGCCAGGATGTAATTTAATGGTGCCATTCACAAGTAATAACAACCTGTCGCACCTCTAGTCTTTGAGTGTGTGAACCAGGGTTACTTTGCTACATAGAAAGCACACTAATCTCTGATTGGCACTGAACATAAAACATGTGTTCCAGATTTGTCCAATATTACCATAATTCCTAGGAATACTCGGCTGGAATCACTTATCTGCTAATGTTTCTTTTTCCTTTCAGACATCTATTAGAATGACATTTTACCCTTCAAGGTTGTGATCTAAGCTAATCCAAACCAATCATTCAAAATGCCTTAATCTAGTGGAGATTTTGTGAGCAGGAAAAGTAGTACAGTTACACCAAAAAGGAAATACCCTCAGCTACAAATAAGAATCGAGTATTATCCTTGGGTTTCAATGCAGGGTTTTTGGATCCAGTGGTCTAAATGTTTCAAAGACTCATTCTGAAAATCCACAGAAGATTATTCAGGGTCATAAGTGTAGCTCCTTTGTGTGCCATGTAAACTCTGATGAAGGTCTTAAGAACCAGAAGCGTGGCATAATAAATGCTAATTGTGCAGATCAAAGCCTGTGAATGGTGTCTGTTCTCTACTAATTGCCATACTGATTCTTTGTATGACTGTTAATACTTGTACAAAACATGAAGACTTGAATTACTAAGGAATGTGGAAGAAAACGCTATCTCACCACTATCCGTCACTTTGGTCACAGCCATGACCATAATTGGCACCCCAATCGCAGAGGATAGAACCCAGATGAGCACGTTGATCAACTTAGCCTTGACCGGCGTCCGAAACTCCAGCGCCCTCACGGGGTGGCACACGGCGATGTAGCGATCCACACTCATCATGGTAAGGGTGAAGATGCTTGTGAACATGTTGTAGTAGTCGATGGCAATAATGAGCTTGCACAGGACTTCCCCAAACGGCCAGGTGTTCATGAGATATTTGGCGCTCTGGAAGGGCAGCGTACTGGTGGCCAAAGCGTCGGCAAGAGCCAAGTTGAAGATGTAGATGTTTGTGGCCGTCTTCATCTTGGTGTATCTGGTTGTGATCACAGAGCAGGAGAATAAGCAGCAGCAGTAATCAGAACAGCTTTAAAGTCTCTGTTATGGGATATGGGGATTTAAAAGTGATATTCACTGTGCAGCTTGTTTTCATGGCTCAGATGAGGAGTTAAATCCCCCATGGTATAGATGTGCAGTGTAGAGCTGTGGATGTCTAATGCTAATTCTTCACAGCTTAGATTTTTCTTTCTTATAAATGACTGATTTGAGATAATGGCTACAATTGGCTTGTTGGTCTCTGATCAAGCAGCCTACTTGCACAGAAAGCACCAGAGAGTTGTGGAAAGAAAATACTGCTACTATCAAATTGAGGGTCATATATATTATGTATGTGATGGACTCTTTTAGCTGCTTTTAGCATGGGACTGTGCATTTTTCTTTGTGTGTACATGATATCAAGAAGGTTTTTTCTCATGTATATGAAAAAATAATGATCATCAACACTACAATATTGGATTATTGGGGTCAGAGTTTTCCTCTCGGGCATTAGACTTATTTTCATAAAGGCTTCTCTCATCAGAAACCTTGCGAGATGTATTCATGCTGTACCTCTCAGCTGATTTCATTTCCTAGGAGGTAGCAGGGTTTTTAAATTATTGCATCTGAATACAATCCAACTTGCCTGCATAGCGAGCTGCCCAAAGGGCAAGCATTAGGGGCCGGTGCTAAAGTGCTAAATGGTATTAAGATATATGGCATAATAAGTATTACAGAGCTGTATGTTTTTAAACGATAAAGAACTGAATGAACAAGAACAGCAGATTACATAATAGAGAAGAAAAATGAGAAATAATATTTGTGTTGGCGCTGTAATCTTTGTTGTTCTGTTTCACTTGAATCCATCTAAGCTCTAAATGGATTTATGTATTGATTTTTCTTTTGGTCATATTTCACTCAGGTAGTACAGACAATAACCTCGGGGTATTGGTGGTAGTAGTGATGGGAGTGGACTGCATATTTACAACAAGATGTTACATTTTACAGCCGAACCTAGAAACGCATATTCATTCGTGATGACGCTGTGTGTGTAAATTGTATGATCCTTTTCCAGCATTAGCACTGAATTTAAATAAAATAATTTTTTCATCAGGATTTGCAGATGTTTGCTGTTTTTTATTGGGCTAAGCCAGCCTATAAGGGACTGACTTTTGTTAATAAACACGTCTTATTTGTATTAATGGAAGTGAATAATACTTGCTTGTTTGACAGGTTTGTTTGTGTCAAACTAGTACCATGTCCTTAACGTAGACAGTCATAGAAATAAAGTCCCAAACAAGGGACTAAAATCTTCAGGAGTGGTCAGCAGAAAGGCACGAAAACTCACACTGAGAACCAGCAGCAAATTGGTTTGCAATTAAACAATCAGAGACATTTAAAGGAATTCACAATTTTTAGTACATTATTATGCCAACGTGACATCATGGGGTGGTGAATGAATAACACTGACATTTTGTGTGTCATGTCTAGGCATTTTCATGTAAAGCTGTTACTGATGCCGCATTATGCGTTTTGTTCATGCAGGAAAAAGTCACTTCATCGTCATGCAATAAACGTGCTTAACTTTGTGAAACAGTTGTTACATACGTTACTTAAAATAAGTATAAATGACTGCTGACTTTTGATTTCACACAGGACATGAACAGGGGTCTCCTGTGTTTGTCTGACCCATCCATCCAACCAACCAATCTTTCTTCAACAGGGAGAGAGCTGCATCATCAGAGTAACAGTGATTATAATGTCCAGCTGCACACTTGCATGAATATACTGGATGTGGCTAGCTGCACAGCTTGTGAATGAGCCAATGATGTGAAGCATACTGAAAACATGACTTTCATTTGTTTTTAGTTGGTCTGCCAGCGTACTACTTGATAATTGAGTAAGTGAGCAAGGTAGCTCCAAAAAGAGCCTTTAAATGTTATTTATTGGTATCCCCATTAGTTGTTGCCTTGGCAACAACAAGATCCCTCAGTGTGATGTGTTGCTGTCTTTCTGGAAGAAGGACTCTCAGCTTATGCCATGCTTGTGTGATTCAGTGCTCAAGAGCAGGACATCAGGTCATCAAGATGATGAAGTTGAATTGATGACATTTATCAGATGACACTTTGGGAGTTGGTCCATTGATGATATATTAGTGACTGAACTCAACTGAACGTGATAGAAATTTTGTCAGATATAATAAATAGTTTGACATGAATGTACTCTTCAGCTGAATCACAAAATATAATTAAGATGGCCGCTGTCAAAGAGTCGAATCAGCTGAGTCAGCGCTCACTGTCAGCTCCAACATCAGTCTCCAGATGACATCCTAACAAACGGTGTCTCCTCTTTTCAGTGAAAGGAGAATCTGATTCAAATGTACACATTTATACTGAGTTAATACAAATATTTATGAGTAAAGTATATAATTAATGTCTACATTCTACATTCAGTTCTAGGGAGCTGCTATTAAGCATACTGGATCAATGACATGGCTTATTGGGACTTTTAGCCTAGACGAAAATAAAGCCTGATTCAAAGCGCATTTATAACTGAGTTTTGTTTTTTGTTTTGTTGCCATGGGCTTGTCCTTATATTGTTTTGAAACTCTTTGTGAACTTTGACTTTTAAGTGAAAATGAAGTAAGACAAGTAAGACGTTTGGATAAAAACATGCTAACACCAACACAAGGGCTAAACCGGAAATTAGAAAGATTTGGGCAAGTCCTGAGCTGGGTTCTGTTCAAGCCTGTTAAAAGAAGGTTTTTCTTTGCCAGTGTTGCCAAATACTTGCTCACGGTGGGAATTGTTGGGTCTCTGCAAATAGTTTTATTAAGAGTATGGTCTAGACCTTATATGAAAAGTGCCACGAGATAACTTCTGTTTTGATTTGGCACTAAGTAAATTAACTTGAATCAAATTGAAAACGGGACATCTGAGTTTCATGTCTATGTGTTAAGATTTAACTGAGAAGTCAGATTTCTGATTGAAATTCTCCTCACACAATGTTGCTTAACATCTCTCTCTCTCTTTGCACCTCCCCTTCATTTGTCCCGTGCCCTCATGAGGAAGGCTTTTAGCTTTCTCATTTGACTTTGCCCTGCTCAGTGTCCATGTCGATTATGAACGACACCCTGTAATTTCCTGGAAATTTGAAAGATGAGCTAAATGAATGAGGAGCACTATGGGTATTTAATTCCTCACCTCCCCCTCGAATGTCAATCTCATCTAAATGAGGCTTAAGTCATATTTAATGTTGTGAGTTACAACTGTTAACTACAACTTACAACTGTGCTTCTTAATCTTACAACAAAATGTCTGTCCCTGCACCTTGTAGGTCTGCAGACTATCCATTCAGTATGGCTCTGCAACACATTTTTAGTTCTTCATCTTTCAATCTCGACAAAAGGAAACAGTGAACCTATGAAGTCAGCAACGTGTGGCTTCTTTTGAACATTCCTGTGTATGTTTGATCATCCTAATCCGATGCCTGTATTAAATACTTACGGCAAAAGCGAGCGGTGAGCTTTACGTAAGGGCTGTTGGTAAAGGAGCGCAATATTACTGTAATGCTTTGAACTCCTGGAGAACACATAAAAACCACCTCTTGGTAAGAGAGAAGATCTAGGTACTGATATAAAATGGCATCGATAGAAAAAGAAAAACCATCAGTCGCAGCCATGGTGTAAGAGAGAAAATGAAAACTATTATAGATTATGACAAAAACTGTCTACCCCTGCGTCACAATCTGTTTGAAGCCTTTGATTCAGCACCTGAAGCCTGGCTTTTGTCACGCAGAGAAGATTATGTTTATCGTCACTTTCAGAATTAAACCCTGTCTCTAACCCAACCTGACAAGTCAGGCCTGCACACGGTGTATCCCACGTTGTGACAAAACTCCCTCCCTTCAGTAAACAGGCACTGTGTGTGTGTGTGTGTGTGTGTGTGTGTGTGTGTGTGTGTGTGTGTGTGTGTGTGTGTGTGTGTGTTGAGGCTATACCACTCATTCTGGTATAATATGACCCTGTGGAGATTAGGATGGAAAATGGAGGAAAGATAAAGATGTCTTTGACATCAGACTGCAGGGTCTGTTTGTACACACGAGTACGCTAAATCAGGGGTAAAATAATTGAGATTTGAGATTGGTTGATGCAGTTTTCTTGACCCCGAGATATTATGTCACATCCACACTGGCACAAAAGAGCTCGGTTCAATTACGAGGATATCAAAGACCTGGCAGCGTGGCATGCAGCAGCTACAAGGGAGGTGGTTTTGTGCTATTAATGCATGAGTCTGAGCTCTAACGTGTGCTTCCTCTCAGCGGGAGACAAGCACACGACAAGACTTTAATTTCACACTGTGGCAGTGGCAGTGGTGGCTTATGCAGAACAACAACCGTGACAGGAAACATTGCCAGTTTCAAATTCTGCCGTTGCAATCCTGAG
Source organism: Miichthys miiuy (assembly GCA_036365135.1). NCBI lineage: Eukaryota > Metazoa > Chordata > Actinopteri > Sciaenidae > Miichthys > Miichthys miiuy. The sequence goes on along the minus strand of CM071614.1, from coordinate 19,094,664 downwards.
GTGATGTTATGGTTAATTGTTCAGCACATAATTCAGATAGAGCGGGGAAGCTTTTAAGCACCCATCTTGCTTTTTTGCAGGCTTGGAGAAGCAATTATGTGCCAAGAATGTAGCGCCCTTTTTCATGTTGCAGTGAAGCACACTTTCCTTTGGCACTCGCTCTGTGATGTTTAATCACCCACTTTCTTCCCTTTTTTTTTTGTGGTATCCTTACAGTGTGGACTCTTTGCTAGGAGGCTGTCATGGCTGTCCAATCCCTTCGTCCTCACACACACACACACACACACACACACAAACACATCTTTTGGTTCCACATTAGAAGAAATAGAAGTCTCAGCAAAGGAAAATTTTGCTGCCACACAATAGTCTTGTCTTGATCTCATCAGAAATAAATCATCTTCTTAATTTCTCCAAGGAGCACAGGAAAAAAATCAATCTAAAACAAATGATCCTAGTCACGAGGAACGCAGAAGGCTTCCTTGAATTTTCTCCTTATGAAGCAATAAAGTGGCAAAATAATGAGATTCTCATTTTTGAAAGAAGTAAGACGCGACATTGAGACTTGAATTTGATCACACAGACAAATGTCTGATATCATGTAGACCCATTTATAAGCTAATCAAGTTTCTCTTGGATCACACTGTCATCTCGAGAGCTGATTATTGCAGAAAAATAAAGATAAAGAATATTAAAGATCATTAGGATCAGCTTTAGACAAGAGGAAGGCTAAGAAGTATAAGAAAATGGTCATGATCTCACGTGATGTTAATTTCAGGATAAACAGGGTGGAGAAGGAAGAGATGTTAGAGGAAAGCAGAAAAAAAGCAGCATCCAATGACTGCTATAACTGACCTCTGGTGTCTGTAGGACATGCGAACGATTCCCCAACGAGATGGAGTGCCATTGATCACTACCATCGCTACTGGTTTATCATTCAGCTCGCCATTAATCAAACACCACCAGCTCAGCACTATGTAAATCCTTTCTAACCAGACAGGGTCGAAGGTGCACTCTATAATCAAGTGATACACAGATATGTGGAGCTCTGAAGCTGTCAAAAGGCTACGAAAGGTCATCAGACAAGGCAAAAATATACGATAAAAGAAATTAAAACATAATTACTTCACTTATCTTTCACTAATTCTTTGGTTTTCCTATTTTGGGAGTCTTTATTTAGTCATTTACCTTTTCCACACAACATATGCTCTTTTCCTCATGTGTATACTATACGATAATAAGATGGTGATGATATCCATATTTAAATGTAAAACTAGCTTCTAGAGTAGCAGCTTCAGCTAGGTAACTAGCTGAAAAGGCTAATACTCAGCTTGTTTAGCCACAAGTTAAACTACAGACAGGTGACCCGGCCAGAGATGTCTCTGTCACGTCAAAGCTGCAGTGTTGTTTTGGTCTTCAGACCACCAGGAGGGATGTACCAGGAGGATTTTTCTGTGTTTATGTACTTCTACCTTGAGTAAATATGCTATGTAGCTAAAGTGTTTCCCTTCTGGCTGTTTTTATAATCGAAGGTTTGCACAGGGTGTTTTATTTTTAAGAAACGACTGGCTTCTATATGCTGTTTGTGTCTTTCCAGCCAGCTTGATTTACTCTGTGATGATTGACGTGGCTGCTTTTGGCGTCCGTATAGGAAAATTATTAAAGGTCGGCAAGGATCAAGCTGAAAAATCAAAAGAGCAAAAAATAAATCAATGAAAGACTAGTCACTTGGATATATTTTAGGACGTGATTGCAAGTTAGAGGAAAATATAAGCATCATACAGTATTATTTTGATAAATAATAAATACTAGTTTTCGTTCATTCTCATATTTTTACTGCCTTTTGTCAATTTCAAGCTCCTGCAAATCCACACTCCTCTATAGAGAACACGTATTTGCATTTAAATCAGTCTTGATTCTTTATCTGTATGCTAGTTCTGCTGACACAAGTCAGGCGTGCCTCATTGAGACACAGTGGCCTTGTTGACTGAGCCCAGAAAATAGACACGCACTAACACAGACATGCTTCTACTGTCAATGGGGATGTGATATTCTCAGCCAAATATCCCGGTCCATAAAGAAAAATGAATGATGTTGTGTTGACTCACGCTGTAGCTACAGTACAGTATGAGAAAGCTCTCCAGGGTCTCCTTTCTTGGACAAAATGGAGCAATAATGCAGAGAAGCAGAAGCAGCTCAGTTAAGAATCCACTTTTCACACAAACTAATCCAGGCTTCCACAATGGCTGCACATCAAACTGATTTCAAATGGAGGCCACTAAATTGCATGAGCCAGTTCTTATCTAAAAAAGGTGTGGCATCAGCAATATGAGGCGAGGTGGAGGAAGATAAGAGGAGCCTACAGCCGCTGACCTGTCCTATGTGGACCATCTCCCAGAGGTGTCGGTGTCAGTTTCTCCATCAGCAATCAGACTCGCCACAGCAGCCCAAAGCCAAATTCATGCTGGCATGTGCATCCAAGCAGTCTGTGATATAAATGAGGGTTTGTGTGCATTTGAGTGTCTCTATCCATGAAACTAATTGGAGGGAAGGAGAATAAAAAATGTGACTTTTGCCAAATTTATAAGCTGCCTGATGCTGAACAAAAGAAATCATAGAAAGGTGCTTTAAAATGGGCTTTTAGTTTCTTAAATCAAAGTTATAATTACTGCTGAAACTATTAATTAATTGACAGACGATAACTCAATTAACATTTAGGCAGCCCACTAATCACTGAGGTTATTTATCAGGACACATCATTAACATTTTGTGGTTCCAGCTTCTCAAATATGAAGATTTCTTGTTGCTTTTCTCTCTATTTATTGTCACTCGAAATTGAATATCTTTGCATTTTCACACATTTTTAGGGATGATTAATTGCAAACAAGTTTTGACATTATGCCAACAATGTTAGTTAGTTTGCTAACAAGCTACGTGTCCTGTCTCGTAATTCCACTCTGCACCTCATTAGGCCACAGCGAGTCACTTCAGCGTCCAGTCTGCCCTCAGTCCAGAAACACAAAGGTTTACCAAGGTTCTTGCTGTGTTTATCTCATGGTAGGGATAACCCCACGCCGCCGCCTTGAGGGTGGGCGCTCTCTGATGCCTGGCCTCCTGACCCCTGAACCAGCTTTGTCTTTGTCGCTGAGTCTTTGGTCGTAGCCACTGTAAATCACCTTAGCACTGTATTCCCTGTCATGAAACTGGCCTCCTTCGGTCCTGGAGACTGGATTCTGCTGATCATGTTCTCGCTTCATTGATTAAATTGTTAGAAAATAGTCAGGGATGGCTTGTGTTGTTCCAGTTCAGACATGACTGACTGTCTTAATTAGTCTTATTTTGCCAACAACGTGACACAGTGAATCCTCTCAGGCCTCAATTCATTTGTTTTTTAAACTTATGGATGAGTTGCTCTTGACCAATGTCAGCTGGGATCAGCTCCAGCTCCCCTACTCCGTGACCCCGATAAGGATAATAAGCAGTCACGGAAAAAAAAAAACTTTTCTTTCTTTGCCACAGACGTCATCATTTATAGCAGCACACAATAAAATTGTCAAGCTAATAAATCCACAGTACACATTGTAAACAAGTGGAGATCCGTGTTTACTCAGCTGTTCTATGTTTTTTTTTTAATTACATCACATTTGTGTCTTTGGGTTTGCGTGTCTTCAATGAGTTCGGTCCCTGCGAGCACCTTGCGAGTTTACAGATGTTCCACAGGAGATTATATACTCTGCCGTGGATGGTTAATGTGCTCAGCTTCCCTCTGCCTCCAGTGATGAGTTCTCGTCACTCACACAAACGGCAGACGAATCGTTGCGCACAATTTGATTCACTGCCTCCTTCAAGCTCACATCTATCTCCCTCTTACCTCCCTCACTCCTTCTTTCTTTTTTGTCTCATGCGCTCTGTTTTGCCTATTGTTCTCACTCCGACTCCTGAATTCAAATAATGAGCAGAGTTGTAAATATGTAGGAATTTTTCTTGCTTCAATATCGAAAGACTGGCACTTGATTCACCCATATTTTTCTTTCCTGCACTCTTGCTTCTCTCTTTTGCTATACATTGTGTTCGCAGGTGGAAAAACAGCCACTGGCCTTGAATACTTCACCTCCACCTTGCTGTGTTATCCTTGTCTGCTAAAATCAAGGCCATCTTAAATTCATTCCACCTGCTTGTTTAATTCGCCGGACCACCTGTAGTAATTAATGCTTCAGGTGATATTGGGGGAACACATGCAGAGATTAGAAGGTAATTAATATAATGGGTGAAGACAAGTAGAGCTGCTGCAAAAGATATGAGCTGTTTTTTTCCTGACAAGCATGCAGGTTAGGGCTGGATGTCCTTTCTATGGAAATGACAGGGCGCTTGTATCTAGTGACAAAGTGGGTGTATGGATTTTTTCTTACAGCTTTTAGAGCTGAGGAGAAAGGCAGAGCTCGACCACGGGTGGACAATTATACTGCAAGCATCCACTGATGGACAAAATCAGTCTACTCTTTATAAAACTCAGGTTATAGCTATAAAATCCCATGTGAAATGTGTTAGTTTAAATGTTTGAAACTACTGATTAGACATAGAAAAGTATTATTATTATTATGAGTATTTAACTGCAGGATTTCCTTTTCCTCCTCCCATTGAAGCCCAGTCTTAAGTGTGAATCTGATGACCCACAGATCTATGTGAGCTAACCAAGACTCTGTTTGAGCAGTCCTCTCTCTGCCTGAGGCTCAGCTGAGTCAGACCAAATTGAGAAACTGTGTCTGAGACGAGAGGTTCAACTCTTTGCCATAAAACTTGCACATGACATTGCTCTGTGCAGAAATAATGAAAAAACCCGTCTCATGCTTTATGCAGGGCGACCTTAGGTCACTTGTTTGAGACGCACATAGTTCACACAAAGAAAAAAAAAATGCAGGGAGGAGTGCATACAGGCACCCCAGAGACAACCAGAGAAAGAGGGTTGTTGATGGGGCAATAAATGCTGTGCCACCTGGGGGAACTTTAGGATACAGACACTCATTTTTGCAGGCTTCTGCACAACACCACTTAATCTAAGTAGACCCATTTATAGAGAAAAGCTTGCAGAAAATCTCACACTCAATCAGTTTAAAAGGAAAGATTTGAAAGTGTTTGCCACTTTCATGAGAGAGTATGGTCCAAAAAGAACAAGCTAAAAACAAAAAAACTTTGCAAGAATATCCACTAAAACGTGTAATATTTGTGAAATAATCACTAAAACTCATCAATACTTCATTTTAAATAAGGTCTCATGAGCGCACAATGACAAGTCTCAGTAGTCCAAGTAATGATTGTAATTTAAAACAAAAACAAACAGACAAAAAAAAAAAAAAAACACAGCAGTGTTTACCTGACCACCCCATACATGACGAGGATGTTGCCCAGAAGTCCCACCACGCAAATGACCGAGTAGAGCGCCGTGATGGATATGGCTATGATTATACCCGCGGTGCTCCTCACCGGACCCTGCTGCTGCTGCTCGGTGGAGTTTAGCAGCCTGTCCCCCATCAAGCTGCTCTCATCGTCCGGGAAGGTGACATTAAAAGGGATGACGGAGTAGAGGTCGGACAGGGAGAGCTGAGCTCCAGGGACCGTGTACGGCTCCATGCTGCGGCCACTGCCGGCTCTGATCGTGGTGCTGAAAACTTGCGCGCAAAATGTATCTAAAGGAAGTTAATAATTAGAAAGCTGGGGGTCGGACTAAACGCAAGAAGTGGAAAGAGAGTTAAAGCGTTACCAAAAAAAGAAAGAGAAGAATTGAGGTTGTTCTTGTGTTTTTTATCCAGTTGGAAGAGGAGCAGCTGGTCAGCTGTGTCTGTGCGCTCTGTTGTAGCTGTGTGCGCCTCTACTCTCCAAGATCTCCACCTCAAAGCCGGGGCGCTCCTCTTATACTCGTGCGTCGACGTCAAGGCTGCGCATTAAGAGCGTCGAAAAGGGAATTGTAAGGTGATGTGTGCACCATACAGACGGAGAATCCTGATTTGATCTTTAAAAATCAGAGCTGAGACAGAGAAATAATCACTTTTGGACGAGTAATAAATCTTTCTCAGTCATACTCAAATGTAACGTATCACATTGAATATCTTTTTTGTCTCCAGGTGTAGCTATGAAACCAGGTGGAAGGTAGCTGATAGCAGAAAGAACTGACGTGTCTGTTCACAAGCTGTGAAAATTATCAACCCAGCTGCCAACACACAAACGAGTCCAAAATCCATAAAAGTTCCCATTGAAGTAATTTAGGGATGTGCCTGAAGGGTTCCACACTGTTTTGACTGCTGTGGGATTAAATCCCAAAATCATTAGAGCCTCCTAATGTTGTTTTCATTGCCGCTGCAGTGAATAAGATGATGATGGAGTACATTGCAATTAAGAGAACTAATCACAGCAAGGTCCTTTTACTACTTCTTACCATCATTTATTATACCATCTTCATCAGCAGATCGAGTTGCCAATCCAGTTGTCATAGAAATATAGATTTTAAACTTCAAAGAGTTTTTGCTGACCTCCAGAGCTTTAAGGTCTCACCTTAGTGACTAACAGGTGCACCCCAGTAACCTGTGACATCACTGTTGGGTGTGGTTACAGGTGCAACAGAGGACATTTCTGACCAACCACCCCCCACCGAGGCTGGCTTGTTGTCAGAGGTTTGTCAGGTTTGAAAGTCTCAACAAGAGAGGGCAGCAAAGCACTCTTCAGCCTGTAGTTAAATGACTCTTTAAAGACTAATCGTCCATGTTGGCTTAACCTGTAATAAACCATTTTTTTTGGCCACCTGGGTACAGCGGAAATAAGTTGTAAACACATCATTGACGTGTTTTAAGTTGAAATTGTGAACTCGTTAGCAGGCAATTCAAACACCAGCTGTTAATATTATTGCTCATTTGGATTTGTGAGTTCAATATTCTCTCTCTTTGTAGTCTCTGCCAACTCCTAAGGAGGAGGTTCTGGCTCTTTAGCAGCTAAATGCTCCTCTATGTTTGCTAGTCGCTAACTGTGTCTGCCGTTTGCTGCTGTGTAGGTAGTGTACAGCTTTTTATGGTTTTTCATTGAAAACAACAGCATGCTGCATTCAAATTGACACCATGAGAGCGGTGAGAGATCCAAACGCCACAAAGACACAAATCTACTTATTTCTACACATTTCTTTCTCTTCAATGCAACATCCAATTGAAAAGAGCCACTCTGCTTTAGCTACTGTACATCAATGAAACCCAGAGTGTCCCTTAACACATCACATCGCTTCCCTGCTGTCCCTCCGTAGGATTGATCAAGGTGAGCCAGAGGTGCAGGCAAACAGCAATTCCAGAGTTATCTCCTGGGCAGACAAAAGGTAGATCGATCCCGTACACTTTCCACTTGCTCATCAACGCTTATCTGATGGCTCCGATGTGCCTCCTGGGAAATGAAATGCTTAGCAGATATACAACTGTGCTGCGATTCAGGTGGGCCATTAGCTGCTTCAGACCCATCACTCACCTTAACCCATTCCCCACCTCGCTCTTTCCTTTTTGATCATTCTCCCATTTAAACTCATCAGCCGGCCACCCTCGCCACCTTTCCAGAACAATATGCATGTGCCGAAGTGTAATGTGTATCACTTACTCCTGCTCTCCTGACTCCTTTCCTGCCATCAGCGTAATTGAACTAGCTGTTTCTCCGGAAAGTCTCTCTGGCATTTAATTAGTGTTGAGTTTTCCTCTCCGTAGAAGACTTTTCATTTGCTTTACGCTTGATGCAATTCCCAGAGTGCTGCCCCTTTTGGGAGATACCAGCTAAATTCTTAATTACCTCTAAGAGAAAATGTCTTAGGAACACTGATTAATTATGTTGTTATGAATTTTACCTCCACACCACGCATTTGCATTTCTTCTTTGTTATGTTTTACAATCTCCACCCGAGACAAATAATGAAGGGGATGCTGAGAGACAACAAGGAACAGAAGTCTCATCCCCACTCCCTAGCGAGGACTCAAAAGTGGACTGTGATTGAAAGGTCATTAGCTCAGATCCCCAGGCTAAATGGTAAAAAACAAATTAAGAGAGGAGAAACACTTTCCACCATCACTCCAGCTGACCTTAAGCAAGGCACTTAAGTCTCAATTTACTGTTCAGTGAATCGTCAGAGCTATCAAAGCTTTTGATTTCTCCGCATGCCGAAGCAGCCTGCAAGGGGCTCTAGTCAATACTCGACATTTTATATATGAAAGTAATGGATTTTTTTTGCCTTTTCATACACACACAAGAGCAAAAATATAAAGGATGTTTCTGCCAGCTCTAAAATAGATGAAGCTCCTCTGCTTTTCACATTAAACCAAAGAAATAAACAGTCAGGTGTTAATAAAACAGCACTGAAAACATCACTCTGTCAGTATGATGTGTCTTGTGTTACAGTGAGTTGTGGTAAATGTAAGCTTGTGTATGTTGATTTATGCTAAATCCACGTGTGACAAGCCAATTCACCTAGTACACCATAGTATCTTGAGCAAACGCACATCTGTACAACATGTGCAGAGGGACTAATTAGACTTTTAACTGGTTTTTACAGAGTTAATGCATTAAAGTTCCCCGACATAACATATGTTTATATTTCAGTGAGGAGTGTCCCATGATATTTTATTAGCTGCCAGTCTTTTCTAACAAGACAAGATTGCAATTTAGAGGAAATATAGAATACTGGATTAACTGTCAGCTTCACACTATAAATGAGGTCGTGACTGTGTAAAGACATCTTAGCTGATATACAAGCCATGTCCCTTACACATGAGGAAGATGTAATGCAGACCAAATTACATTTTATGTCACAGGAAATGTTGTCCATCAACCTACCTGGAAAGTTGCAAAAATGTTTATACTGGACGTGTCAGTAAAATGTTCACTGATAACTTATTTGTTTTCTGCCAAAATAAGCAGCATTATTCAACTTGTTTATGGTTTGTTAAGCTTGCGCTTGGCAGGAGTTAAATACTGCAGGAGCTTGATGAGATGATGAGATGCAGGTGTGAGAGCAGAGCAGGTGAGGATCAATGAGGGAGTGGTCGATGAAATAGGTCAGCCACGTCCAGCCTGCACAGACAGGGGAGACGGACAAAAACAGACACAGAGCACGAAGGGCAGGGAAACACCAGGAAAACACAAACCTAGCACATCCTAACATGGTTATGTTAAGACACTATCAGCAGAGGTAAAGTTTGTGATTTCTTCTGAATGTTAAACATAGACTAACCAGAGACCGGACTCTGGATGTGAATCTGGGATGCCAAGAAGCACTTTCTTTACTTTCTAGGTTACATGTTACATTATAAAAAGCCATGCTCATAACCTTCACATCCACTGTGTATTATTTAGCCACTGTGGAAGCTGTTCTTGGATTTTATCAGAGTATAGGTAATGTTTTGATGCTGTTTTTCTTTTCTGTGAAATGAGACAAAACAGGTAAGATGAGGCAGGGCAGACCTTAATAGACTCGGTGACAAGACATGACTGGGTAAAACATGGCTTGGGTATATATATATAACATCATCGGCAACCGCTAAAGGGAGTGAATTAAAACAAAAAGAAACACCAAGGGTTAGGATTTGTGTGTGTGTGTGTGTGTGTGTGTAATTGTAGAAGAACAATAAATGGTTTATAAACAAAAAAAGAAATTGACTAATTAACAAAAAAGAAAAACAAAAATGGAGAGAGAAAGTGAAAGACAAAGAGAAACAAATTAATAAATAAAAAGAAAGAAAACAAAACAAAGTTGAGTTTTCCTGGCAGAAGTGGTGAGTGATCTCCCAAGTCATGCAATTTCATTTGAGTCTATTGTTTTGTTTCATTTTCATTATGAGGGCAGGGGTTTCCCTTCAGTAGCCTTGAATGGGACGCTGGCTGAGAGCTGGCTGTGTTTGTTGCCAACAAACTAGTGTTAAACATGGAAACCTACTGCAAAAAGGTCTACGAACAAGTATGTAACCTGAGCCAAATGATACAGTGGAAGCTTTAGCCTCAGGCTAAGACACATCCCTAGTCACAGGTCAATCTGATCACACATAATAACAATCCCAACCACACGTTGTTGTTACTGATAGCTAAAGTTAGCTAAATTCACCAAAACTTTAAAGCCCAGCTTAGATTAAAATGTTTACCTGATACATCCAGTCAATGCCACGTGAATGCTCCTCTTATTTGTGTACTGAGAACTGTTTAAACAACAACTCAGGAACCTCACAAAGCACCAAGACCGCTCTCTCATCTATGACAGCCAGTTCCAGGCAGTACGCTGCATGTCTCGTAAAGAAAAAGTTCAATTATTCAACTCTGGCGCCAGGGAAGGAAGAAAGAAATCTGTAAACTGCAGGTGTGCTGCCTTGCCAGACGTAACAACAATAACTAATACAAAGTACAGCGAAAAGCAAATAGTCAATTGTTCCAGTATCTGGGCAGTTGCTGAAATCAGAAGTTGCTAAAGAAGAAACATAAATAAATTAAAAGCTTAAAATTTAATGCACTCCAACACTCTATGCCAAGGTTCAGTGTACCACAGTTTCTTTGCTGGCCCTGAAGCAGACAGACATCCTGTTACACACAGTCCTGCAGCCTACAGCGACAGGCAGGTGGAGTGAGACAAAAACAAAACACTTCAGCTCACACCTGTGTGTCATGGCTGCATACCTTGTGGCATAACTATGGTCACAGTTTATGAATTAGTCCGGGATGCGAGAGGTATGTGCCTTACAAACCTGAGTCACATAGTCAGTCATGTTGGAAATAATAACTATTAGCTATATTGCATCTTTCATACATGAAATGCAACATAAAGGGTTTCACTAAAGCAAAACACAACAGAAATATAAAGAAATACAAAAAATCTCATAACGATAGAATGAAAGATCCAGTAAAAAGGCAGAGCTGAATAACAGAACGGGATAAAAGCATACTACTTTAACTAAAGGGATGCCTGAATAAGCAGGTCTTTAGTTGACTTTAGTCTGAGATGTAAGAAGGTGCTATACAATTAGGAGCTTAGTGTTTGACTAAAAAGGTCCTGAAAAAATCAATTCTAAACGAAGTGGGGAGTCAGTGCAGTGTGACTGAAACAGGAGTAATGTGCTTTCCTTTCCTAGACTTTGTTAAAAGTCTGTGATGAAAAGATATAAGATAATATGTGTGCCAGTATTTCTATAATTAGGATTATACTGACTCAAGTTTGAAGATGAAAATCTAGAAGAACCAAGGATGGTGTGGTTGTAGTCGTATGCCCATCCGACACAGTGTTTTCCACACATGAAATATCAAATCTAAGGTACATATTTGCATGACATTTAATAAGCACCATCATGCTTCCTGAAAAACAAACCATATTTTTTTATTCTGGATGCTCAAATTTTCATTTTTTTTGTTAGCTGCATTTCCATGAAAGCTGCTTTAAATTTTCATGGTTCAGGAGGATAACTCATGTTTTCATGTGACACCCTGACCCCTCCTCTCTTCTGCCACCATGAGGTAAAACTTCCACTTGCACACAAGAGAAAACCAAATCTGCACATGTAGGTGCTTTGCCCTGAAATCTACTCATAGATTTGAACTTCATTAGATTCTAAAATAAAAAGATTCTTGGTACCACAGTGCTCTGTGATTTATAACTTTATAACTCTGGTCATTGTATGCTTTACGATTCAGTAGACTGGCCGTCACTCAGTGTATGGAGACAATTTAATTTCTATCTTTCTGTAAAAGGCCATGCTGGGTAAAGTCCCCTCATATTTATGTAATCTCCAGACACAGACCTCCAGCAGTCTTCAGCTCCGTTGGACCGGGTGGCTTCCTATCTTCCTTCCAAGAGTTTTCACTGAGCTGTGGATGAAAAACTTTCTCCTACTTTGCTTCCGTGACTCTCAGTAATTTGCTGAATTTACAACATCTTAATAATCTTGTCTCCTTAGGAAAATTTGAAGCCATGTTAAAAAGTCAGCTCAGTTCTGATTAATGGGAGCTGGAGAAGCAGCCTACTCTGTGAGTGATGACCAAGATTATGTGAGTTCAGAGTTAAAAGGGATGAAATATAGGATGTAACCATCGATATTAAAGTTTTATAGATGAATAAAAAAACTATTTTCGAATTGCCTCGCCTGCCAAAGATGGCCAGCTGACCTTTTGGTAAAGATGGCGGTGGTGAGTGCTGTGCGAACTTTTCGGCTGAGTGGTAGAATAATAATATTGATTCGTCCATGCATTTGACATTTACCGAATGAATGTTAAAAGATTCAGTATGAATAGCCTTGGTGAACAACATCCAATTTGTTTTGTCTGAGTTAAGCACTAACTTGCAGTTATGGTGTTGGAGCGAATCAGATCAGATTAGATCGCTGACATTTAATGGCATAAAAATCAAATTTATAGAGTTTTAAAGAGAGGGGGCAATCTAATTTATGTAAACAGTGAACAATATTGGACCTAACACTGAACCCTGTGGAACACCTTTAGTAATATTTAAAATATCCCCCATTTTTACACGTAGGCAACTAATAGAACCAAAACCAATACTCTTAAGGTCAACAGAATGCAGCACGAGGCAATCTGTTATCCAGGAACTTTGCAGAAATGGTATTGTGCATTGGCCTAAATCCAGACTGAAACGGAGTGAGTACAGAAGACAAAGAAAAACATCAGCAGCAGCTTATTTCCTGGTATCAATAGTAAGAGTATCAGTAACATCCTTAATACTAGGACGGAAGCTGAGTATTGCTCTGTAGTACAGCCAGTTTGAGGTTCTGATTCAATGTACTTGTAGTGTTTATCAAAAAGATGCCTAGAGGCTGTAAAATATCTTAAACTTGGATCATTTATTTATTAGTTGCTTCCCTTATGATTGATCATTTTAGCCTTAGAAGTAGGGGATATCAGAAAAAGTTTGAGAATCTGTTATAGACATTTTGGTTAACTGGGACAGTCCAGAAGGATCCTTTTAAATTTTGTCTTTGGCACTGCAGGACCAAGTTTTTTTAGTTCTGAAGTTTAACAAAGAGTAAAAAAGATGATCATCTTCTACCATTTGTATCTCCCACAGTGCAAAAATGCCTATACCATAGCTTCAACTTCAGAGCTCAGTTAGCTTTTCAGTTCAGTTCAGTTTGATTTTTTATAGGTGTAAAGACTTTAATTATAGTGTGCTGTGATGCAGCCTGTTAGTGCGCACCAAATTTAAGATCAATTACAGGCCATTTTTCAGTTTTGCTGCAGTAAGGCTGAGGTGTTGTTCTGAAACTGCTGACGTGTGTTTACAGATTAGCTCTGGTTAATTTATAGCTGGAAGAACACAGAGCAGGCAGCTTAGCCTGGTACAGGATGGGAGCTCTCGAGCTCTGTTCTCTTTATAAATATATCCTGGATGCCTCTGCTTGATAGAGAGGAAGTTCTTTATGTGATGCAGTGTACTGTAGATTTCTCTAAATACATCTCTGGCTTTTATAACCATTTCATTTACTCTCTATAAAGTAGATGGAGTTTTCTGTGATAAAACTCATGAACTTTGATCCTATTACTGCTCTTGGACTCGACCCTTTGTTGAAACAGGTGATGTGGTACTCTGTGTCATCTCGAGTGTCAACGGACTGAAAATTGGGAGCTTTCTGGAAGCCTCTTTATCAGTGGCACAGCAGATGGGGCGAAATGTCGAGACACATTAGCTCCGGCCTTGTTTCCCTTCACACTCTTCGAAAAAAAAAAGAGAGACGTTAGTGGAGCTGGATCTGTTCTGTGGCTGGATTTGTGCCATAACATATGGTCAATTCTGCTGGTCGCCCCATTTTACGCCAGGACTTTTCAGTTGAACAATTATGCTTTCAGGCAAAATCAGTTATGCTGTTTAAGTACTTTTTCCACTCTACAATCATTTCATATTTATTTTTCTGCAAATTTGCAGACCGAGTGCAAAATATGAAATTATATGGACCTGTCAGACTGAGGAAACAACTTCTCTCTGCACTGTTGGACACGTTCTGCCTCTCCAGGGGTCAATAAATCAAAATCTACTTTTATTGTTGTCACTTGCTATCTGTGTTTAGAGAATTTTTCACATCACCTTGTGTCTTCTTTTGTCAACCCGTTTCACTCAGTTTGTTGTCTATGCTTCTCCTGTGTCAAGCATCTTACATTATATAAGTGGCTAATCAGAGTACTGATGTCCATTAGAGTAACACTAAGGGTGTTATGAGTGGAAAAGCAAATCATAGCTCCCTCTTTGCAACATCATTAAGCAGCATTAGGCTGCAGTGGACACAACAGCCACCCCGCTGTTCCCACTTGTAATGTCAGTGCATTGCTCTAGGTTTGCCCTCTTCGCCTCTTCTCGTCGCTTTATTGATGACTGCAGAGCCAAGCCCACATCTGCTCTCAAAATTGTTTGGCATCAAAAATTATGCTGGAAAACCAAAGAAAATTAGATCTGGCATTATATTTCTCAGATTGCACTCCACAGGGACTATAAACTTTCAACGGCCACATTGGTAGTGAAAAGCGCTCGTTATGACTTCAAATCTTGGTTTGAAGTAACATAGGTGATTGTCTGTACAGTGCCAAGAGGAGCTGCCAATAGCCAAAACAGCAGGAAAATAATGATTTATTGCAGACAAATAGGCTCTACACTAAAAACACACAGGTGTAGGTAGTTTAGTATGTTGGTAGCTCGTACTCCAGCTCAACAAACCACTGATCTTAAGAAGATGGGTACCAAAGATGTTCTGTACTGTGTGTACTCTGTAAAAGTTGATAATGACTTAGTGATGAGAATTTTGCTTTCTTAAGTTTGCTTATGAAACGCAGTACTAATCTTTCTTTGGTGTTGGTGTGTAGTGTGTTTTTGTGTCTCTCTAAAGAAAAGTGATGAGGTCGAGCAGGTTGCAGACAGAAGTGAGGTGACATTGTAGAGAAAAACCAATAGTCATTCTTTTTCAGTCTCCTCTCAATGAATGTGAGGCATTTGGAAAGACAAAATGGAAAATCAATCTAAAACTTCACACAGCAAAGCCTGTGCTGTGGCTTGTTTTTAATTTCTTTCTATCAACCTGTTGACTGCAATACAGCCAGGTGTGATGGATGGTGTGGCCGGTGTAGAGACAGGCTATAATGGATACAGACATGCTGCGAACAGCTTGTCTCTATATATATCATTTCATCTGCTGTTCCAATCAAATGTTTTTGGCTCACCATGAAAACCTTAAAAAAAGAAAAAGGCAATGCTCCGAGGGAGTGTAAAACAGTTTTTTTTTCAAAGCCCTGTTCATCCCGTTTTAAAGGCAGTTCTTGGAAGCCAGCTGTTTCCATTCAGGCTGCTATATGTTTGGTTGGAGAGTGGACCAAACATGTCAGAATTTCTGAGTCAAGAGCGGAGTTGTATTTCACTCACTATATTGCAGCATGGCAGCTTACAGGTTGGATAAAATAATCAGTCAGCGGTGACACTGAAATGTTTCTGAAAGTGATGTAACTGTGGGTAACAGGAGTGCTTTGAGGTGTGTTTGCTATTCAGAATACAAGAACAATGGATTTCTGTTGATGATACACCTAAAGGTAACACAAAGCTTTGATTAATGTGTGGCATCATATTATTTAGTTTTGTAATATGCAGAGATGAAGGCCTGTACAGTTTTAAGGAGAATAACGACTACATCCAGGTGATGGTAGCTGAAGGCTGGCTGACGTTGCAGGTGAAGTAAGGCAAAGAGATCAGAGGAAGACTGGTGAACGCTGGCTGAACAAAGCACTGGAAAATTGCACACAGACAAGCTTGTCAGTGTGCTAGTCAGAAAACACCTAATACTAGTAAATCACTAAAAGTATGACAGTTTAAGCCGTGACATGTTACCGACTGCAACGGGGGGAACAGGAGTGGTATCTTGACCAGGCTTTTATGGTGGACAAGCGTGCACAACCACACCCTGTTGGAAGCATGGAGAACAAAACCAAACAGCAAAACAAGCTTAACCATGACAGAGTCATCGCTAACCCTCAGCCCAGAGAGAAAAGACTGTGTGTGTGTGATGGGAATTGATTTGGCTAAATAAGCATCGGTGATTACCAGATTGCTCTTTAATAAGTAATAATTAGGTTGTCCTTGTTGGTTTGGTCTACAAGATAGAACATTATCAACCTTAATAGAAAGGACTTTTTCAAGAAAAACCTAAGTGCCCAAGAGCAATCAGAGTCTTTAGATATGTTTGGTTCGGCATTCGCCTTCTTTTAGAGAAACAACTGAGAGGAAAGGGGGAGAGGCACGGAAAGAAAAAAGAAAGAGGGAGACTTACTGAAGTGTGACTGCGAGATAAAATAATAAGTCAACCATGGTCGCATAAATATTCAGCTATTAAGTGTTTTTACCCCTCTGGAGGAAATCTGTTTGCGCACAGATGTTTTTTTTTTTTTTCAAACAGAAGCTGGCTAGAGAAAAGTGCATTGTTGTGTTCTCCCATTAGATTACTGTTGCTTTTCAAAGCACCGGCTTCAGCCTCTGAAAAAACAGCTGTTCTTTGTGCAAGTAAATAACAAGACTGAAGTTGTGATTATATTTGAAGCAAGAGGTATACGTTAGTTACCTGTGGTGTAGCTTTTGATTTATAGTTCAATGAGAGATTTCAGTGAGAGAACTAGACTGATGTATCGTACGTGATCAGGTTTGATAACATGCTATAATTATGTTCCCCACAGTAACTGTGATGTGTGATATACAGCAAGGGAGCACCGCGTGTGTTATAGAACAACCATAAAAATGGCGTTACAGCCAAAAGCCGATCAGAGTGCTGTCTCCACATGGCACCTCTGTAGCACCAATGTGTAGTTACATTTTTAAAGAGCTGTGCTGTAGCGAGGTCTAGGGGTCAGACGCTTAGTTTCCTGCATTCTGATGAATTTATATGCACCAATTTGTAATTTATTATATATAATCGTCATAATCATCTACACTTGACGAACATGAAGGAAATAAAGAGTCAATTAGAGTAAAGCGCAGATGCGTCATGGTCAAGGTCGGGCAGTCCACCATGGACATTCCCACTGACAAGACAGATCCACTCATCTGTCTGCCATTAAAATGTGTATTTGGACAGTCTGTTTGAGGTTATCACCAACACGTCTGAGCGCCCATAACCAGGGTAACAATGACAATGAATGATTCAATGATGACTAATTCTGATTCAAAACTATCACTAGCATCTCTGTGAGCCTGTAGTTAAGCACAGTGGTGAATACATCTATATGCAAATATCAGCATAGCAACATACTCTCAATGACACTGCTAAAATGCTGATATTTGGCAAGTAGGCTGTAAAGTTTATTACCTCAATTTAGTATGCTATTGCATTTGCAGGTGTTAGCATGCTAAGATTAACCGGATTCTTCTGTTGAATCTTGTTTAGTTTTGTTTTGGCTTCATGCTCTTCAAACGAAAAATTCTTCTTCATTTCTTACTGGAACTATTATGTGTCTAAATGTGAGTGAACAGAGGGTCATCCAAGCCTTGGCAGTGGTGTCTGGCCCTGAGGCCACTGACTTGGCATGCCTGGATGCAGTCTGTCTCATCCCCCACCTATGGGACAGTAGAAGACATGGAGACCTTCTTGGAACGGACTTCAAGCGCTGCAGGTGGCACGGATAACCCAGGGCAAATCTAGCCTGTCTAGCTGGCATCTGTCTCGACCAGGGCATTATTCGCCTCTTGGCTGCCCAATTCAGAACTAGTCTGAATGGAGGAAAAGATAAAGAGGAACTTATACCCAAAGGCAGCTTCAGCAGGATGTAATATTCTTTTACCGCTGCACACAAATGATAAACTGTGACAACACTCAAGAATAGTAGTAGTGCCAGGGTGTACAAAAACAGCTCTGTGTGTAAAGAGAACAATTTCTTTCATTCATTTATCCTGTCTGACTTGATTTTTATAATCAAACCGCCTGGATCTGGTAAAAACAAATCACCGGTCTCACGATTCTCTTTCAGACTTATCAACACAAATCAAAGACATAATTAAAGTTTATCAGACTTGAATAAAGCAATTTTCCATCATTGTCTTGCTTAATTGTGCTTTTGTAATTCACAAATGTCTCAAATTACAAATTATCTTACAGGGAAGATGGACCTTCTGTTGTTCATTTATTAACTCAAGTCCTTGTTTGGTAAACATTATACATTATACATCTAGATTATAGATATAGCAAATAGACTGATGAGCTTGTTTATATTAATTCAATTTACTCACCATATCTAGACCTGATAGTTGTAGAAAATAAACTTCTTGTCAGCTCATCAAAACACCCAAATTTTGGGACACTACAGAGGACAGCAACATATTCAACAGGAGTTAGACAAAGAAAAAGATACATTGGAGCCACTGTGTTTTCACGGGAGGGAGGAAATGGGGATGGGATAGGGTGGTAGAGAAGGGTGTAGGTGTGGATTAAGGCACAATAGGGTCAAGAGGTTGAAGGGCTGGCTTCTGGGATCCAGGAAGCTGGAGCTGCTCCAGAGAGGGATACTGCTGAGGGCCATGATTGATGTGGACACCAAGGTATTTGAAGCTGTCCACTATCTGTTGATGTAAAAGGGGGCATTTGTTTATTCCTTACTTCTTTCCACTATCATCTCCTTTGTCTGATGTTCAGGAGGTTGTTGTTTGGTCAGGTTTTCATACTCTTTACATTAAATGTCTGTTTGAGATATAGGCTTATTACTTTTCCTTTAGAAATAACCACGTCTGTAGGTATGTGGGTGTTTTTTCCATCCTGGATGTAAAAGATGTGCTGAGAGGAGTATTTGTAAGCCTGCACTGATGCAGGGCTTTATAACCACTTCCACTTAAGGCTTGTTGTTCTTGTTTGGAGTGACACTCAAGGATGACAACTAACTGATTGTTCTGGCAAACGTATGTCTGGTTAACAGCTCCATATCTGTTAAAGAACACACAGCTGCTTTTCTGTGGAACCATCCATGACAATTTATGGTGTCATCACAGTGTTACATATTGGACAAACATCTGTTGTTAAACTGACAGCAATAACATGAAGCATGTAACTGTTAAAATGAACGATTATGGACTCAATGCAAACATGAAATTATGACAATTTAACATACTTTATGGTTAACATGAAGGAGAATGTGCAGGTGAGTAGGTGATCCAGTGGCATGGGCTGGTGTTAGCAAGAATCCAATAGTGTAATAGTGAACAAACAGAGCTGTATGTGGCAGGAGGATGGCAGAGGAGATTTTCCTGACACAGATGGAGAAGTAAGCAAAGTCACAAAAAAAACAACAACAATCTGATAGGCTGAGATGACGAGTCGGCCTTTTATACTGCAGTGGTTGATTGGTGAATGTGAAACAGTTGGTGAGGCAATCAGACAGGTGAGAGGGAATCAACAAGCGACACACACACACACAGACAGACAAGACAAAAAAAACAGAAGGAGAGCAGGACAAGAATGACAGGACAAACACTGGGGATGGAGGAGGCAAGCAGCCTCCACCTGACAGTCCTTTCAATATCATAATATTTATTCCTTTCCAGCTTGAATTTCTTGAATTTCATAACTTAAGTAAACAATGTCTTCTTATTTTTCAGCTGTACAAGTCCGAGTCACCTTCTGTTTTCACTGTAAGCTCAGAGCAATACACTTTACAAGCACAAGTGATTAGTGTACGCCTTCTGCCCTGAGTTTTGCCCTTCTAGGTCACTTCTGCCCCGTCCTCTTACTAGAGCTGCTGAAGCCTTATACACTCCGAGAGGACTGCAGACACTCCTTGGCACTGAGATCTCAATTCATTCAACTTACATTTGCGTCAGGTGGAACATAGAGTGTTCCTGCACTTACTTTCAGAGGCTTAACCTTCATTTATTGTGGATTGTACCTGTGCACGTCTCAGTACCAGCAACTCTGCTCTGTCACTTACCAAATAGAAACCAATTAGCCTTCAGTAAAAGTAAGATATACACTACGCGATACAGGTCGTGCATCACCCTGTCAGAGTTTATTTCGCAACAATGACTACCTCGCTGCAATACTGTACTATACTATATATTTACAGACAGAAAATAGAAAAGATATATTACTTACATAGAATTACAATTATATTTCACTATGTAATAGGCATATAAATGTGATCATCTATCATATGACACTACAGTCTCTAGTATATATTGTTGATTTGCATCTACCCATCCGATTGGTTGTGGGTACTGTTTATTTTATCTCATTTTTATTAATTGATTTTCATTTTTATTCATATTTATATGAAAGAAATCCTCATATAAAAGGTCAGCTATCGTGGCTGAATAACAGACTCATGTTGTTTAAAGAGTGATTCGTAGAATACCTGAGGGTCAGTGTCACAGATGAGCTGTCATCAGGGTCAGCTGATGAAGCTGTACTTTTCTATAGCCCTTTCATTTAATTTCAAAGCTGGGTTTAATCGAAAATTCCTCGATCTATTCATTCTCCTCCATCAATATGTGTTTTAGTTTGGCACTGTGCTATTGCTCAGATGATGTCAACTCTGAGGTACCTTGACACAAACTGTCCCTGAGCTCAAAAACCCCTCTGGACAGTGAGTGGCAAACGCTTTCTAAGAACCAAGGACCGAAAACATTTACTCTAATTTTCAAAAACAAAGCCAAAGAAGGCAAATCACCAGATACGTTGCCAACAAACCCACAGTTTTTATGTACTTATTTAAAGAAGAAAACAAAACTGAGCTAGAGGCATGATGAATTCTACCAACTTTTCCAAAAGAGGTTGATATTTATGGTTTTCAGTGAAAAGCCTTATCAAATATTGGATGGATGGCATGGAATTTGTACAGGTCCCCCTCAAACACACTCATAACCACATGTGAATTAGAAGCACTCATTTATCTTGAAATCAATCTAAGAGCATTTGTTATGATGATAACCCACGTTAATTTTAGCAAGACACAGAGGCTTCTTCAGCTCTGGAAAGCAGCATATTGCCAAATGATATAAGCCAAACTACTTCGAATAAGGAGGGCTGTGCAGAGCTAAAGTCAGTCTTAGCATGCTGATGTTAGGATTTTACCTACAAAGCTGCTACCGTAGACTTATCTCGTTATGACATATTATAAACTGTCTTCCTGTTTCATGAATTTGCTGTGCATACCATAATCAACTGTGCACATATTTCTTTCACTGAGAAATTGTGCTCACGTTTGTGAGCACACACTCCATATTAAACAATTAATTTGAGGGGAAAACAAAAACCAAGTTGTTAAAAAAGAAAGCATTCTCCTTGAACTAATACATTAAAGAAACATGACATGAGAAGAGTCCGGCTAAGGTATTATTTTTTCCGTATATGTCAATCAAGATTGAAGCTTTTCTTCTGGAATGAATTATGCCAACTCCATTTGCTTCGACTGTCACTTCTACTTGTGTTAGAAAATAATGTCATAACTTCAATGAGACCTGTCTCAGTATTCATGCCATTATTTCATTTTTCCATTAGCCCTGACCCTAATCACGATGAGATTACTTTAACAGACGTCCTTTGAATACTGAAAACTTCGTGTGCGACACTGTTCCTGTAATGAGAGCACCTCTCTGTCTTTGATTCTACAGCCCCTGGGTCAGCACACAGTCAGCTCTCAGTTGATAGTGTCTCACACACAGCTCTGCTAATGAGACATGCCTGTGGCTACACTGGTCCTCCATCCACCACTACCTTGATGAGTTTACTTGCTGTCCTCTCATTTTCAAGGTCTGTGCATCAAGTCCAGAAACTGCTACACAAGGTGGTGGCTTCTCTTTCTGGTATTGAATCTTAAATATTCTGCTTTCTGTTTTGTGTGTATAGTTTCGGTGCAAGTGTGTCTGTCATAGCCAATGACCATTTCCATCAAGGTACTTTAATGCACATTTTGAAGTATCACATTAGGAATGTTTGATGGAAATGGAAAATTCAAGAGTTTTTGCACTTGCTTGAGGTGGTTCTTATGCCTTTTCAAAAAAAAGAATTAATTCACTTGGGGAGATGGAAATACTTTTTTTGAGCGAACATTTAAATGATAGATGTTCCTTCTCCTCATCGCTCCCATGCCTCTATAATACATCAATGATCACTTCGCGGAGATGGGATCTTCCTGACCTTAATACATGAAACAAACAGAAATGTTTGTCTGCATTGTTTCTCATCGTGTTAGAATTACGTCACCTTGTTGCACCCTATTTTTCTGGTTTACAGACGGGAGGAAGTGGTGAATTAAAGCATTAATGTCCTTTTTCTTTTAAGAGCACCATTTCTTCTAAAATGTTATACTTTTGCATGGAAACCTGACAAATGTATTGTTGTTACATGTAGCTGCAAAAGTGACCCATTCAGTTGAGATTTTGTTCAATTATTCTGAAATCTTCCTATTGTATGGTCTTTTTTTTTTGTTATACTTTCTTTGAGTGACATCGTTCAGTTTGTTTGAATGACAAACAAACCCTTTCTGCAAGCTTCTGTAGTTGTTAATTACATGAATATGTTGTTGAGCATACACATTTTTTTTTAATAGAAGCATATGTTGAGATGTTTACTGCAAGACATGCCCTTTGTGTGTGACACAGCATTAATCTTCATTTCTCAAAATCATCCTCAGGCTGCTTTGGTCTGCAACTACACTGAAGACCTACTGCTAGTAACACTCACCAGGAAAGTGAGAATATCAGTATACAAATGTACAATGTGGATTTAAAAAAGGCTGCTTTTGAAGTAGGCTCACAACAGGATGAAAGAAAAGATGAGGAGACTGGAGGCATCATTATATTTGTTTTTTTATTGGGCAAAAAATAAATAGTTCAGTGTATTTGGAGAATATGATTATGATGAGCCAGCAGCCCATTTACTTAGTTATAGAGGAAGCTGGGAAAACAGCTACAGCTAGCCTGGCTCTGTCTGATGCTAACAAAATCCGCCTACCAACATCTCTGAGGTTCACTAATTAGCACATTAGACCTTGTTTGTTTGTATATGTTGTTAAATTGTAGTTTTACAGTTGTGTCCTGTAGCCCTGGCCAATGACCTCCAGAAGTTTTTGATAGTTGCCTGGCAATCTCACAGCAATGACAAGGGACTAGCTGTTTCTTCTGCTGCTATCAGTCTTTAGGAGTTATTCATGTGAAACTTTATTACTTATTACTTTATTATCACTTTCTGCTAAATATCCCACAACATTATGTTATATTTTATAGATAAATTACAGAAAATTACCATTGTGATGACACAACATAAATCAGTTTGTTAGTAGTGAATGTGTGAACCAGTGATTGATTGTGGACCTATGCTGAGCTAACTAATGCTTTAAACTCACTCCAAGCTCTCCAACTGCCTCACTGACATCAAGTTCTGGATGCATACCAACTTCTTCAAGTTGAACTGTGACAAATCAAACATGATAATCATCGACCCCCAAATCCCTCACCAAAACCACTCACAGTTTCTCCCTTACTGTTGACAACTCCACTCTATCTTCCTCCCAACACAGCTACAACCTCTTGAGCAATCTTTGACAATAACAACATAAATCAAATCACCAGAACTACCTTCTTCTTCACCTCAAAAACATAGCCCAACTCCACCGATCACTCTTCTCCGTTACAAAAACTGTCATCCATGCCTTCATCACCTCCAGAACAGACTATTGCAACAGCATTCTCTACAGCACACCATCCAAAACCTTAAATAAACTTCAATACATCCAGGACTCTGATCTAGATGAAAATCCTCTTTCTCACAAACAAAGCACTTTGAGTACTTAGAAAAACAGACAATAAACACATTTAGTATTCTTTATTATTATAAATTGTAACTTACACCATTACCGTCGATGCAATGGCTGCCTTTTCTGAAGACATATGGCACATCGGATGGCTACAGCTAATGTATACTTCTACAATCAGCTAATGGTGTACTATAAGATCTTTTTACACACGACTTAGTGGCTGGTAATGAGAAAATGACCCCAATTATTCCTCTTGAAAGACTTGCAGCAGTGGTCATCCTGTGAGCTTAATGGACTGTATCATGATTTGTGCAATCAACTGGTTAAATCAGACCCCTGCTAAATGCTGGATGTAGGCTACAGTAAGTGGATTTCACAAAATCCAACAAGTTCAACGAACTTTCCTCTCTCCATGTGTCCCACATGGGGTGCCGTGTCAATGCATTGTATTTCTCAGTAGATTCCCAGTAACTTCAGGGACATTTAAACACGGGTTGTTACATTTAACAAGTGATTGCTCATAAAAGAGCACGAGAAAGTCATTTTTATGAGCTCCTGTAGAACAAAAGGTCACTTCGAAGAGTCTTGACGGCCGTGATGGATAGTGTAAGCTACGTTGTACATGTAGCTCTTTCTTTGAGATGAGTGTTATATTACAGCGTGAACTGAGAGTCAAACAATATTCAGAAAGGTTAGACATAGAGATACTGCACAACAAGTCTTTCATAAATCATGTCAGAGGAAAAATGCGTGGCATGTAAAACAAAGGCCTAACTCATTCTTTATCCATGAAAGGGCAAGATTAACAAGGCGGGAATTATAAATCATCTTGCTCACTCTAAATGTTTTGTTCAATTCGATTCCAAGATTCAAAGTTTGGTCAGCAAAATCTGGTCAGCAAACATCAACGTTCGTCATATTGTATTATTATTCTTGCAGAGAGATAGATAGATAGATAGATAGATATACTTTATTCATCCCACCACGGGGAAATTTACTCGTTACAGCAGCAGAGGAAAGTGTGGCATACACTATAGAATTAGAAAAAAGTAGAAAAGGCAAAAAAACACAATAAACAGACAGAAATTAAACAGACAGAAATATCTATAACCTACACAATAAAACACGAAAAACAATCAACCTTCAAACAGACAAGGTTGGTGTACTGTACTGTTTCTTTTTCTGTCAGTTCAGTATAAAACTCACGTCATTATAGTTTCTGTGGCTTTCACACACGTTGCCTTTAGGACATAACGTGCTTGTTTCTGATTTCACTGATTGAGACAAAGTTTACACTGTAACCTACTTAAATACATGTTTCATTATTGAAAAGAAGCTGGAAAAGACTTATGTAAGACCTGCAATCAACATACAAATGATGAGAATGTTGCACAGTTGGGACCGCTGAGTCTCTCTCTCTCTCTCCTGTGACTGTTAAATGTCTTCCTCAATACATTTCCTTTGTGAGGCAGCCATTTTGTCAGGCTTCAAGATGTGCTTTCAGCTCAATCAGCATGCTATGATGTGACTTCAGCCAAAGCATACAGCGAACAAAATGGTGGCTTCTGAAGAGGTGAGTGTAGATGCTGCTCTCAGAACTGGCTTTTCTTGATGGAAGATGTTTTTCCCCTTTGATTTATCAACAGGCTCTGCGGGTACTAAAAACAAATGAGAAAGTCTGATTGAGTGAAGTTTGCCAGTGACAGACGGTGACAGACAGATGGTCGATCCAATCACCTGCCAAGTACTTTTTGAAAGTGCATGCCCTTTTCCAAAGAGTTTCCAAGAACGACCTACAACCAGAGTTGAATACATCACAGTGATGAATTACTTTATTTAACATGTGCCCCACACCCCTCTAAAATGGTTGATCTACAGTCCTCATGTCTTTACAAGTATTTGGGCAAAAAAATTGTCAGTAGGTACATTGAGACAATGTTAATGGTATTTCAGTGTTGGTCACATTTTCAACCGTCAACTACTTCTAGTAGCAGTAGTACTTCGACTTGTATCATCTATCCAAGGCATTTTTCTTCTTGAAAGTGAAAGAAATCTTCTTTTCGCTTAACCTCTTGCTACTATAATATATATCTGAGTCATTCACAGTCAGCTAAACTAATTATTTATTAAAGCTTTTGTGTAAAAAATATATGAGATTACAGCATATTTTTGGCATGCATTGCTGTTAGGAATTTTCAGTTGCTACACCTTTCAACCTTTCTGTCGATTTCAACCAATTAGTTTTTCTCTGGTATTATCTTGGGAATAACCTCAAATATAAATATTATTCAGTTCTGAAAAGTATTTGAAGATTTGTAGTAAGATGATTTTACTATTTGGTTGCAAATACAGAAAAACATATGCTTTAATGTAGTACTTGTTATCTGGTTTTGAAATTCAATCTTTCTTCTATGGTCCTAAACACCAATGACACTTGCAAACACATGCAAAGAGGCATCATTGATTGCACCTTTGAGTGAAATAAAAGAAATAAAACTGTTGTTACTATGGCTCTTGATGATTTATCCTGACTGAGAAAATCTCATCACCATTATTGTTACTTCTGTACTAGTCTTCAGCTCTGTGCATCACCCGGAACAGCACCATACTCATTCAGCATTGTTGCTGTTAGTGCTGGCAGAGCTGATGTTTGCTCTACACCACAACTGTTTGAGTTTGGAGCCAGTGTTCTTTTTTAAGATTATTTTTTTGGCCTTTTCAAGCTTTATTTTGATAGAGACAGCTGAAGAGTGACAGGAATGTGGGGAGAGAGAGATGGGGAATGACATGCAGGAAAGAGCCACAGGTCGGATTCAAACCCTCGGCTTCCACAGCAAGGACTAAGCCTTCGCACATGGAGTGGCTGCTCTACCAACTGAGCTAAACGCCGCCCCGGAGCCAGTGTTGATGAAAGGTTTTTATGTCTCTTTCTTGTTTGTTTTTATGCGCCACTCAGGTTGCCGCGCCGGTTCAGTGGCAGAGAAAAACGGTTCAAATCAAGTGAAATATTTCTCAGATGGAGGTGGTGGTGACCAAACCTCAAAGCTGAAATTATAATTGCATTTGGAGATAAGATATTTGCCTTTTGACTGCTGAGGCACAAGGCAGTTGCTGGTCTTTAGACTTCCTCATGGTTAGAGATGGAGTTTTGAAGCCATATTGGAATAACAGGCTTAAATTAAGTAATATTAAGTGCCTTGTGCCAATAATTATGGTGAAGCTCACCCTTCAGTGTAATATTCTGATTATACAACCATTTCCAACAAAATGAAAGGTATAATCCAAATGTATTCATATTGTACGGCAATTCATTCTCAAAATAAAAATGTCTGCTTCCCTGGACACATTTGGCTAATAACTGGAAAACAATGAGTCATGTCGCATAATCTCATAAGGCCCACTGTTGATTGGTCATGAATAAAAATGTTTCAACCCCCTGACCTGGTGAAGATGTCCCAACAACCTATTTGTAAGCAGCAGCCAGTTGTTCATGGGTGCTAATGCATTTGAAGATATTTGTAGGAATTAAATTGCATACTACCTAATACGCTTAAAGGACTAGTTGTTAAACAGCTGTACATAAAGTTCATGCTGGATCTCTGCCCTTTAGCAAGTGATGCTGAGCTGTCTGATTGCTCCACCATTTTCTATTCTCCAACCAAGGTGTAACTGTGTAAAGAACTCCTGGACTTGTGGCCACTAACAGATGTAATTTCTCTCCCTTCCAGTCTGATGCAGCCATTTGTGTAAATCACTGATGTGCCTGCCTCTTTGGAGATACACGTTAGCATGCCAGCTCAGGTAATTGATGCCTACTGGCTCCAAAGAGTACAACATCTCCCCTAACTTTTCTTTGGTTGAAAGTAAAAATCTTTAGGAATTTTAGACAGGTGCATTTCAAATGATGAAACTGGGCACAATTCACTCTCTGGGTTTTCAAACATAACCCTTCTTCTGCTTTTGCAATCCCTTTCATGATGTTTTTTTGTGGTCTTCGTTGAAGGTGTAACATACAGTATTTGTTTCCTTAAGGCAGAAATGAAACAGGAATCATTAGGCAAGTTTGACCATGTTTCTTCATAACACCTTTCTTTTTATTTGATTATGCTGCAAGAATTTACAAGTCTCTCTGATGTTGCTCTTAAAATAAACCCATTTCATTTTATCCCAAAATATTGTGGTGTCATTTTTCTGAGACCCTCCTTCATTCTCCTTTTAAAATATAGCTGGATGTTGCACCACACCTTTATTCACGGGCCTTGTGTTGTGTTTGTATTCCTCGGTGAGTTCCTCGGTGGTATCAGATCCTCCTCAGTGATCGCGGCACAATGTTCAGTTTTGTCATGACTTGCTCTCCTGAGAAATTTTAAAGACATTATTTGGCATATTTCTTTGCAAGAAGATTTAAAATAGTAGTGCTCTCTGTGCCACTCTGTGGTCATTAGCAAACCTAAAGGAGACCACAGATTGAGTATACCCACTTCTCCAGGGACCACTTCACCACTGGAGATGAGTGCAGGACAATATAACAAGATTAAGCTAAACAATATCTAATTATTGATTACATTC
This sequence comes from Miichthys miiuy, assembly GCA_036365135.1. NCBI lineage: Eukaryota > Metazoa > Chordata > Actinopteri > Sciaenidae > Miichthys > Miichthys miiuy. The sequence continues at coordinate 19,066,336 of CM071614.1, read as the reverse complement.
ATCAATACTGATTGCATTTTATACTTTTATTGCAGCCGCTTTATTGCTTTTATATTGTTTTAAAATTTACTTGCCCTTCATGCATCCTTCATACATCTCTTTATTTATGTATTGTATATTTAGTATTACAATATATATGTTGCGTTTATTTTTTTTTATTGATGTTATACCATATTGCTTTTAACTGTTTTCACATTTATATATCTTTATTATGTATGTTTTGTCTTTTATTTTTCTTCCTTTCTTCTCTTTCCAAACAATTTCACACAAGTGTACTAGTACAGCTCTTGTCGAAACTATTGAATCAAGAAAGAGCATACAGCCATGCTCATGGGTCTGAACTCCTGATAACGCGACCAACACTTGAAAAAGTCTTTTACAAAAGCTGCCCATCTGCCAACCTCTACCATCCATACAATAATAGTAATGTCCTCTGTCTCATATCTTCAGTCGCTGCAGCAACTGTAATCATTTTGTTCATTGCTGGAATAAAAGGTTTAGCTCTGCCTCATGAATCTCTTGATCTGTGTATTTGCCTCTGGGTATGCAGTCATTTTCTCTAACCCTACAAACACACTATGGCTTTTATGTTTTCCTTCAGAATAAGCAGATGGCCAATCCGCTATTGTGTTTCTAACCTTATCCTGTATTTCAACTAAAATGGTTTGTAGTTTCTTTTAGAATCGTTGGATTTAATGTTGTCGCTAAACTTCCTCTTCTTACTGTCTCTTCATCTGTCGGGACTACTTGTTTAGCCGTTTAATCTGATTTTCTACTTTTCCACTCAATTTTTCAATCAGCTGACATGTGATCACACAAGACAAAAAAGGTGGCATCTATGCCAGCGAGGCAGAATAAAGATTAATGAGCCATTACAAGCTCTGACAGTAAGTTACTCTACAGCCATCTGAAGGGAACAGGTATCTGTCTCTGATTGAAAAGCCAAAATTATGCACGGTAGATCTGCTGATTACAATTTGTCTAACAAGCAGCATGATTGTACCAAAATAACCATAGAATCCTCTTTGTTTATGTACATATCAAACATATAATTATTATTAATTAGCCTCTAATCAACAGGTATGTTGTTGGAGAGGGACACGTGGAAAACGGTTCAGTGGAAAATTGTAGACGGATTCCCTCTTCACTAAAATCTCCCTCAGGACCATCTGTTCCTGCCAGTCCTCCTCTGGTGTCTCCATCCAAAACATTGTGTATCCATGGCAATGGCTGCATTTGTCATCTTCTTTTTAACAACTCTGGCCAAAGTGTTCCCCGGAGATCCACGTTTTAATTATAATACAGGTAGATGTGTGATATGCTGTGATAAGCAACATGATGTGATAAATATTTTATAGTGGTGTTCCAAGAAACAAGAGAGTGGTATTTTAAAAATCCCAATTTATTTGTGGAACATTACCAGGATCGTTTTTATGAGACAATTTGAAGATTTAAAAAGGCAACAGTTTAATTCCGATTGTCAGCTTTGCTTCTTACATCTTAACAATGTAACTAAATAAACGTTTCACAATATTTTCACAAATAAATTACAATAAAACATTTACTTTGATTTCTATTTATAGTAGTATATTATGGAGTATTGAGTTGCATTTCCTCTGAAAGAGGATGAAACTAGTGAACATGATTGACCATGACTGCCACAGCCTCTAACCTAACCGCCTATAATCGTATGATAATGTATTCTTTCCGAACCCATCTTGTATCCAAGTGCACCCCAAGTGTACCAGATGAGCCAGGCCACAAAATTACTAAAGATGCATTTGGCATGTCCCCAACACACTGGGCCTTGCTGGACCTGTTCGACTGCCAAATAGAGAGAGTCTTCATCAGAAAAACAACATCATCTGAAAGTCAAGAAGGACTCTGGTCTGTTTATTCTTGGTCTCCCCTCGAAGGAGCTAACATTTCCTCACCTACACTTCAAATTCTGTGATAGTCTGCTACTGGATTAAACACAGGGTTCTTCCTCGTGAGAGAATAAGTGCAGTTCTTAAAGGTCATTAGAGGCCCTTCACGAGGATGTGGTGTCCCTTGTTGGACTATTTACCAGAGGACCTGAAAGGAGATTTTCACTGCAGCAGAGTTGTTTACCTGCGACATATTTATTAATAGTTCAGTCGGTTTTCAATGTACTTTGTGTTCTACTATCTTTGCACAGGCGAAGGACAGCAAGGGGGAAAAAAAAAACACAGCTTCAAGGTTTTAAATAATACTTAAAACATTTGCTCACAATTTTGGATGTGAAAAATGCACTGAAAATCACAAACACAAAGGAAATTTCATCAGCACACAATGTAAGGATTGCATTTTAAGTCAATGCAAAGATGCAAATTCTGCCACTGGCGGTACTGGTTAAATGTCCTCAACATGTTTGAAGTGTTGCAAAAATATTGCACGTATCTAGAGGCAATTTGCGGAGACATAAATATAGACCTTTCTTGTGTTTCTTTACAGTGATTATATGCTTTAAGGGTGAGTTCTGTGGTAGTGCTGTCAGGTGTAAGTACCAAAATTAAATTTACAACATACAAGGATGGATTGTCCGAATGTTCACTCTGCAACTGTAGTGGTAATACAGTATGGCCTCTATGAAAGGCCAGAATCTTGAAGAACCCGCTTCTTTTTTCTGTACCCTGTGCTTGAAAAACCTTGGGTATGCCAGTAGGGGCAAAAAAAAATAAATGCAGATCCTGCAACCGGGGCTCCTCCCCACACAGCAATACATGACCACATTACTGGGAGCTACAGCAACGGCCACCACTTCATCATCAATACCAGTTTGTATGCGACCAGTCAATAGGCGTGTGGACCTATAGAGATCTCACACCATTACCTAATCAACGGTCGATTTGTTGTTGAGCTCTCAGAGGACAAAAATGTTTCGTTGAGACTGTTTTGAATACCAAAAATTGTAAACTGTAGTAAACTGTAGTAACACCCATGACATCGCCCCTCAATTCAGGAACTGTTTATCTGATAAGTTGAAAAGCGAATGTTTTCCTTGAATGCTGATGAGTTTACAAGGCTGAACATAATATTGTAATTTTTTGGTTCGATTTTATGATGATGAGCCGGGCAGAGTTACAGCGCAGCATCTAGCCAGCAGGAAATATTAAGTAAATATTTCTGATGCATCTGTCTGTGTTGGAAGCAAGTCATCAGTAGTCTAGACAACTAGACAACTATGCAGACATTTCATCTATTACCCAAGAGCTTGATCAAACCCATACCCAGCAGATTTATTCAGTGTCCAAAATGCAGCATTTCAAGGTGCTGAGAGGAGAACATGGGTTGTGTATGCCTTGCTCAGAGAAGGGTACACAAAAGGAGAATAATTTCTTATGAAAAACCTTCCTCTGGATAACCCCATCATTACTTCCATGTCTGCATTGACGACATCCTTTATGATGCTTGATGATGGAGAATCTATTAGAAGGGCAAGTCTTATCTAATGTTGTGCAACCAGGTGGGATTGTTCTGCTGGATGAACAGGAAGAAGTGTACCAAGAAGATGGGGATCTGATAGCTTGTGCCCAGACGTATATTGAAGAAGTCTTGAGGTTGACTGGTCGAGTGGTTATCTTCGAGGAACCAAGAGGAAAATTCTGGGTAAGCTGATAAAAGCACTTTTTGGTGTCTTTACTGTCAACTTCTTTGAGGGATCATTTAATTTGATGGATGAGATTACTGATCCAGACAAATTCAGTATGACTGTGGATTTATGAGGCCATTGCTATTGTGGAATTCTCAGTCTCCACAATGACAATAGACACATCATAAGACACATCAGCACCACCTTCAGAGAAAGGAGAGGGAGGATGCACAAAAGAGCCTTTAGAGTCTTTAGAAGACCCCAGAGACACCTCCTGGAGCCACCAAGACCTCCTCAGGGACCTGTAGAGTCCTATTGAAGTGAAGTGGCTTATATCATCTTAAGGATTACATTAACAATCTCAAATGAACGGGAAACAGACAGTGCACTTGACCTTTTGTTCATTTTGCCCCCCGTCTACAGTTTTCAGGCACCAAATTTTTTCTCGCTGTAAGTTCCGCTACCAGGTTTGTAATAATGTAGTAATGTCATATTAATCTAAGTGAAGTGTAATGAAGTCATTAAATTCAAAGTAAAAAGTAAAGGTTCATTTGCCACACCATTACATACAGAGTGGTACTGATGACTGTAAAACAATATTCAAGACTGAGCACTATGTTCAACTATTAGAAGAATATGGCAATGAGAGGCAGGCTCAAGTGCAAGAATAAAACATTCTTCGTATATGTTCATGAAACATGAAATAGACCATTTTAATGATCAAGTGCAGTTTCACTAATAGAACTAACAGGAGATCTTTCAGGCTCAAAGTTTCAGGCTTTTTTCTTTCAATTTTAATGGCAAACATACAAAAGTGATAGTGGTCAGATCAGTAAATAAAAGGTACTGTTGAGCTTTGTTTATGATACATGTTTAAGAAAACCTCCTGCTGCCAAGTGCCTCCCTCAGCTGCTCATTCTCCTCTTCCGCCCAAGCACCAACTCACAACAGTGCTGGTGCTAGCAGAAACAGTTATCTGGGTCAATATAGCAAACACTATGGAATTTATTGCTTCAATTGACTGCATTTAGGATAAACTGTGACCAGACATCCCCATAGCGTGTCAAATTTTCACTTTAAGTGACTGGGAAGAATAGCTTACTCATGTATATTTTGTTTGGGCCTGTGTCTCTGAAGGCCTTAGAAGATGTGGTTGGCCAGATTAAGCCATCAGGTTCTCCCTGTGACACTGTCCCGCCACACTTTTTAAAAGGTCTTCCCAGTATAGGGCAGTCGGTTCTGGCCATTATCAACAGCAGTCTGTCTTCTGGTGTTGTCCCCCAAAGTTTTAAACATGCTGTGGTGCAACCCCTCCTCAAGAAACCCAGTCTTGATCCTGGTGTGCTAGCCAATTTTAGACCCATCTCCAAACTGCCTTTCATTTCAAAAATCCTCGAAAAAGTTGTTTATACTCAATTGAAATCATTTCTGGATGAGCACGAGGTCCTGGAGGTCTTCCAGTCCGGATTTAAAACTTTCCATAGCACAGAGTCAGCTCTATTAAGAGTTTTTAATGACATCCTCCTGGCGAATGACTCTGGAGATTATGTGACTCTTGTACTCCTGGACTTAACTTCGGCTTTTGATACCGTGGACCACAGGATTTTAGTGCATCGGTTGCAGCACCTAGTAGGTATCTCTGGTACCGCCCTGGACTGGTTCAAGTCCTACCTGGCAAACAGGACCATGTGCGTTAGCCTTCGTGGTTCTGAGTCCCGCTCTGCTCCGCTGTCATATGGGGTTTCACAGGGTTCAATTTTAGGGCCCCTGCTTTTCTCATTGTACCTGCTGCCCCTGGGTTCCATCCTGAGAAAGCATGGTATCTCTTTTCATTGTTACGCTGATGACAGCCAGATCTATGTGCCACTAAGGAAGAAGGACGCGTTCTCTTTGAATTCACTTCTGTTATGTCTTGAAGACATTAAAGCCTGGATGTCCTTGAACTTTTTAAAATTTAATGAAAGTAAAACGGAAGTGATGGTGTTCAGTCCCAGTGGCTCTTGTGAACCACCTCCTGTTGACTTGGGCCCCTTGGTGCATTACAGGAAGCAAACAGTCACAAACTTGGGTTTTAAGATGGACAGTGATTTTAAACTCGACCGGCAAATTGGTGCAATAGTGAAGTCCAGCTTTTTTCATCTTAGGCAGCTGGCAAAGGTGAAGCCTTTCCTTGCACAAAAGCACTTTGAAACAGTAATCCACGCCTTCATTACATCGCGGCTGGATTACTGTAACGCACTTTATCTTGGAGTCAGCCAGTCCTCCCTCGCACGTCTCCAGTTAGTTCAAAATGCTGCCGCTCGCCTCCTAACTGGAACACTTAAGAGGGAGCACATTACTCCCATTTTAGCCTCTCTCCACTGGCTGCCTGTGCATTTTAGAGTCCATTTTAAGATTCTTTTATTTGTTTTAAATCTTTAAATGGTCTCGCCCGCTTACCTCTCTGAGCTGCTCCATCAATACACCCTGCCCGGTGCCTCAGGTCAGCTGATCAGCTGCTCCTGGAGGTACCAAGGGCTAAACGGAAGCTCAGAGGGGATAGAGCCTTTTCCACTGCCGGTCCTAAATTATGGAATGACCTCCTCTCACATTAGACAAGCCCCTTCACTGTCCATTTTTAAAACGCGTCTTAAGACCCATTTTTATTCCTTGGCTTTTAACCCAACATGAGACTCTGTTTCTGTTTTTGCTTTATTATTATTATTTTAATATTGTTTTTTGTTTATTATTGTTTTTATATTGTTCTTATGTTTTATGTATTATATTTTATGTTCTATTTCATGTACAGCACTTTGTGTCAGCTGCGGCTGTCTTTAAAGGGCTTTATAAATAAAGTTGAGTTGAGTTGAGTTGAGATGTATATGGTCTCCCAAACATGTAACAAGTTACTATAATATATAGGGTAACCCAGACTGATAATATGGATAATAGTGCAATCTTATGCTACTGGCAACTATGCAAGCAACAGATTGCACAGGTCCTTATGGAGCTGTCCGTGACTCTGCATTATCACAACAGGAGGACGTGGCTAACAAGCATGTATGAAACTCTTATTAGCACAAAGCTCTTTTTGAGAGTCTGGAGGCTAAGAGTCAGTGGAGTACCCTTGAGCTGCAGTGAGAGAACTCGATATGTCATCGAACAAGGACTTGCTGATAGCTTCCCTCTTTCTCTTCCTATTGAACTAATGACCAAAACAAATAGCAAGAAATATTAGATGATAGCAAATCAAGGAAGAATGTTACCTGTTAATCTTTTGGAGTCGATACACTGACTCTGAATATGTGAACAATGACGAAACAAAGTCTTGACTTTCTGGATCCATTATTGTCTCTCCTGTAAGACATCCCCAGTCATTACTTTGTGATTACTTTGGGATGACAAACGGCAAGGTATGACGACTCGTTGGTCATAGCTTTAGGTGTTTGCCCTTTGACTCAGTGCACTGTGGCTTCCATGTTCAGGTATTGATGCTGTCATGATAGATAAGGTGCATGTATATGTGGTGCAGTGGGCAACTCCTGGGGGAGCCTGTTATTGATTTTGTTGGACTGCCTCATTTACTAGTGTCAAATAGAAGACTGTGATAGCAGTGAGACACTGCTAGTGTAAGTTTAATAAATCTCGCAGTTCCTACATAGATCATTGATCAGTCGATTAACCAGACAAAATAAAACCACCAGTTATAAGAACCAGAAACATATATCTCTTGTTTCAATCTCACCCAGTCTGCTAATCCAGTTAGTCCATGCAGTCTCATTAAAGTTCTCCATACAGACTCATCGATCACTCCGTTTATAGTCTCATGGTAAGCATATGGCTATATGTTATTTATATCTTTGTCACCCGAAGATAAAATTTACTGTAGTATGATCTGGCTAATTAAGATACTAAAAGAGCTTGGACACTTTTTCATTGCATTTCATTTGTCTTGCTTTCAAGAGAGGAAAACTGAGAGTTATCACCTTCTCATTCAAATAAGACAGCTGTCAAGGCCCAAGTTGGTTCTTACAAACTTAAAAAAGGTGACTCTAACTTGCCAGTAATGATGTAAAAAAATTAATGATGGCAGCAGTGTGGCACTAGGCTTGACAATGTCAACCGCCCCACCCTTGGTCAACTATAGACTGGATTTCCATAAAAGATTTGTACAGACATTTGTGGTCCCCAGAGGATGACTCCTAATGACTTATGAAAAGGCATCAGTGAGTGCTGAATCAGTGCTTCAATTGGATACTCAACACCAGAGATGGTGGGTTGTAGCCACAATAGTGTCATGACAGTAGGTATGGTAATGTTAGTCTATTGATCCAGTTTAGTTCTGACTAAAATGTCTCACTTGCTGGATGGATTGATGCAAGTTTAATGTCAGTATAAAACAGTATCAAGTATGTTGATACTAACTTCTTAAACAGTATACTATGACAAATAGTACTGTATTTAGGACACACCAAATCCAGGTGATTCCATTTTTCAACTAACTAAACTAACTAATGTCAACAAAACTCAACCTTCTTACACAAACTGTATATCTTCATGCAGCTCAGTTGGCATAATCCCACCTTAGACTTTTATTGTTAACAATCTTGTAAAAAAGAGTTGAGAAAGCCTTAACAGTCAACTCAGACTGGTAATAGTGAATCAGGCCACATAATGATTAGGATTAGGATTAGGATTAGGTATTAGCAGTCTGTTGGTCGGCCTGGCCAACTGGTTTAGATCGAAATATATCTACATCTGCTGGATGAATTAGGATGAAATGTTGTACAGACATCCATGGCACCACCATTGTGGTTGACGTTTGAGGTTTTGAGTGAAATGTCTCAACAACTACTAGATGGGTTTGAATTTGGGAAAGACATTCAGGCTCCTTTTCACTTTTAAAAAATCCCATTAGAGGTTTGTATTAGCTTGCTGTTAAGTGCTGTTTTTTTAACTGTAAAATTGACTGCCATTGGCAATTGGGGTTTTGTATTATTAAAAGATGAACAAATTTTGTCCTGACCACTTTATCTTCATTTTTCCATCTCTTATGGTGATGGTGTTGAGCTTGGCAGCCCTGACTATAAGCAGGCTGACAATTAAATTAAAGAGACAGAAAGAAGGTTTACTGTGTGACATCTGTCACCCTCAGCTTGGTGCCCAGTACCGTAAAAATAGACGCATCCTTGCAAAACAACATCCATATGGAGATGCGCTACTGAAAATGTCCCTAGGGAAACTATAACAAGCCTTTAATAAATACAGATTGTGTTGTGTGAGGGACTGGCGCATCATGAATTTAATCATGTTACGAATGCCCCCTCTCTGGACCTGAATGGTGAATCTATAAATGAGAAATGAGTTAGGGGTTTGTGGACAATGTGTCCCGAGGGTCATCATCAGTTACCAACAGGCCAATGTGATACCTGGGTTTTTAGGCTGAAGTTGAAAATAACCTGTACTTGGTCAGTTTTTCCAGTGGAAAAAAAAATGAGAGCGCAAGGGGAAACCACTTGAGATTATTCCTTCCCATTCCCTGTCAGGAATGTGGAGAATCGCCACAAGCACATACAGACACACTGAATCAGGACCACACAGTATCAGCTTTGGAGCCATAACTTGCAAAACTCCTGCATGTAGTTGTTAGAACATACGAGCAACACAGGGGATGGTCAGGCAAGCATGGTACTTCTTTTCACTCCATTTGGGTTATGAAATATTACACACTGTATATTTGTTTTGTTTGTTTGTTTTTTTTACACACACACACACACACACACATATATGTATATATATATATATATATATATATATATATATATATATATATATAAATAAAATGTTTAAATGTAAAGTAAAGTACAGTAGTGTAAAACCTACAATACTTCCTAAATCTTGTCTAACGAAGGATGTACCCCAATAAGCATGAGTGGCAAGCTGATTTGGGACGTCTAATAGGGCCATTTCAAGGAATTATGCCTCCACAAACTGCTGAACAGGATTCATCCAAACCATCCAAAGCACAAGTGAATACCTCCTTATAAGTATTCCATCTGTCAGTAGAGAGGGTTTCTGTTGTTTGGACAAGTCGCCAGTTCATCAGAGAGACAAATTTTTTGTCACATTCACACCATCGGGAAATTTAGAGTCTTCAATTAACCTATAACCTATAAAGAGGTAACCTATGACCTTAAACCTGAATATGTTTGGACTTTAGAATTGCCTTTAGAAGTTGTAATTCTGGGCGTATAGTATTTGTGGTGTTATCTTGGGGTTTAAAGTCTATCCACCAGGATGAGTTGGGCAGAATGTGAGACCGACTCAGGCACTTCTGATGTACTTTGAGTGTCTCTAATTCTCCTTGGCCAAGCGTCAATAAATAATACAGCATAAGACATCAGTGGCTCCTGAACACTTTCTTCCTTCCTTCCTCACCATTGACCTTTGACTTCAGCAATTTCTCCACAACAATTTGTGTGAAACTCATTACCTTAAATTATGCAATTATGACTGCATGTATAACTGCAAAATTAATAGTTTGCCGTCTTTTAAATGGTATGCTAACATTTCTAATAGTATGCTTATTAGAAAGTGCAAACACTGTGACTTGACTGTTAATGACTTGAGTAAAATATTTTGTACAATCTGGTATAGATGGAAAAGTTAAAGGTTAAAGGTTTATACCTGCTGAATCTACATTAAAGAATTGGTAAATTACCTATTAACCATTATAGTTATGCCCTTTAAACTTTTTTTATAGGGTAGCTTATGATTAAAAATAGTACTAGAATATTAATACATAGATAAAATGACTGAGTTTCTGAGTTCTTGCTACTTCAAGGGTAAACATCCTGCCCGGACTTCCTTTGCTGCTTTCCTAAGCCTAAACTGTCAGGGGCAGATAAAGGTACATTACCTTGGCTGGGATAAAACATTTGGCACTCTGGTCCTGAAAACAGTGTTGCTAAATTAAAGAAGCAGACACATTCATATCCGGCAACTGGCCCTACTCCTTGTGTTGTGGCTTATCTTGATACTTTTGTGTTGGTCAATGATCATTCACACCACAGCCACGTCTACATAGAGCCTTGCAAGCCAGATGATTCGTACAAGCTGATGATTCTGCAAGAAATGGCTGGCCTTCCACTCGATGAGAGCAATTTCCCATGGGGGCACTACACTATTTAATGCATATTTAATGCAATTTTATGTTCAAACCAATATGAGCACTATATGACATACAGTTATGTAGGTACTGGGCTGCTTTGGCAATAAACAACATTATGTAGCTTAGCGATATATATCACACCCAAGCACATGGGAGCAATATTTACACATTTAGATGACGTCATGGAGAAAGTGAAGTCATTCATAAGTTGTGTTCTGACATACAGTCATTGACTTGTAACCATGCCACACTGTTGTGCCATTGAAAACATAGAAATGTTATGTTGAACTGATTATTTCTTTCTGAGAAATCAATATATAAAGTATATTGTTGGTGTTTTTCTGCCAGCATTAGTACCACCTACACTTGTGTTCTCCAAGGGGCATGGACTTTGACCATGTCCACTCTGTAATTTGATTGATCAAACATCTGCACTGTGCACTAAAGATAGTTCATAATACATACAGATCCAATGGATACACAGCTTTTTGCTAGCTAGACCCCTCCTTTTAATAATGCAGTATGAACATAGCACTAAGTAAGAGCTGTTGATGACTCAGTTGGTGCTAAACCAAAACGTGTAGCTGGAATTAATGCTAACGTTAGCAAGCTAAACTAACTGGTATCCATTTTCTGTCTTTCACTTTCCACATGAAATACAAATGTAATCGCACAATACATCCTCCCAAACATTTCATGATGTGTGTGGTCTTGGTCGAGTGCAACTCATTTCCTCATAGCTCTTGTGAATCATCTCACATATCCAGTATGCCAATCACTGAGCCGACAGCACTGCTCCCTGGGCTCCATCAACAGCCGGTCAGACTTCCTCAGGGTAGCTGTATGGAGTTTGAAGTCTCTGGCTGTGCTAGGGATGAGGTTGAGAATGTCCAAGTTGGCTGGGAGCAGTAGGTGGCCAGAAGAGGGAATCACTCGAAACAAGTGGAGCTGCTGCCATTGATGGTCTAACCCTAACCCACTGACAGCATGTCACCTAACAAAGCCATCCCTTAGATTTCAATCAAACACTGCCATGGGAAATGTGCAACCAGAGGCCTTAAACAGTTTTCCACAAGTACAGCCAAAACATCCTTTTTTGAAAAAATGGAAAAATGACACAGTACAACTTTAAATTATATTTCCCTACACAAAAAGTGAGGAGAATTCAAATCTCAGTTTGACATTGGTGACGGATGTCAGTCCCAGTTTTGGTAAAACTACATGATTTCTATTGGCGAGACAGATGAACAACAAAAGCTGATTGCTCTGTGTATTTTGTCTGTTGAAATGGGGACAGACATGATGCAGACAGACTCATCATATGACCTTTAAAGGAAACTGGCACTCTTTTCTGAAAAGCTCTTTGAAAAAGGCCACAGTAAATCAGTCTGGCCCCATCATGATTTGTACAGAGGTTTGATAAAAAAAAATATCTTATTCTTCCAGCTTGACATACTTATACAAAAGTCAACATTTCATCCACATATTCCACATAAAAGGTAGATCAGCTTTGAAATGGGACGTGATTGATCATGCACTGTTTGATACTATCACAGAAAGAACACGCATGAACACATGCATGTGATTTTCAAATGATCTTTCCTGGGTGGTGACAGTGGTGCAAAATTGCACTGCTCTCCCTAATTATCACAGAAAGAACCTTTCACTGACCTCTCCTTTTCCATGTGGGCTCAGTCGCACCAAAAGTGAGTCGCCACAATTTGTTTTGCAGGCATCTGGGCATCATATTATGTACAGTATGTTTAGCCAGTTATTCATGAATATAAAAAAGTTCACCAAATTCACAACAAAACAGAGCCAGATGGCACCAATGGTCAAGGCCATCAGAGGCCCTAAACATTTGTCTAATGGTGATTTAATTAATTAATTAACATTACATTGTGAATTAAATTACAATATTAATTAGACATGATAAGCATCTTGCATTATTAGTTTTCTTGAAGCCTTGTCCTGTGTCAAACAGAGAGAGAGTTTGACTGATAGAGTACCACTCTCACATCTGTGCATTAATGAATTTGGAACCAGGTGATGATTAGCTTAGCTTAGCTTGAAGACTGGAAAAAGGGGAAACAGCTAGCCTGGTTCTGTCCAAAGGTTAGAAAATCCATTTACATGTATCTCCAAAGCTCAAAATTAGTATACTATATCTTGCCTGGCAACCTCGCAGTGATGACAAGACTCCAGGGAGTCACTGTACCCCTGTAATGCCTGGACCCCACCGGCACGGTTCTGTTATGCCACAACCACTACGTTGTTATTGATCCGTTCTCCACATGTCTTGAAATCCCACCGGAAGTGTTTTAGCAGCAGATGGTTTTGCCCACCAGACTTTGTTAACTTGCTTTGATTTGTTCATTTTTCCTTGGTTTAAGTGCTTCTACCATGAGTATATAGGTATACAGTATATAGGCTATGTAGTTAAATTCCATTTTGGCTGTTTGTACAGTCAGAAATCTACCAGATTCTCTATGCCGTGTCCGTGGGATCCAGCACTAAAACCACAACCTGATGTTTTTGTATGGATTGAAGAAGATTTATGGCTGTAGCTATATATTTAATGGACAGAGCAGAGACAGATAAATTAAAATTTATGAATCCAGCATTAATCTGTTTTAATATATCAATGGGCAGTGTCAACATAAGTCAACAATCCCTATTGCCCCATTCGGCCATGGCTTTAGGATACATTCTGTCACTGAGGGTTGTTAGGTTTGCTGTATCAAATGTAACTTTACACTTACAAAAAATAATAAGATAAAATATTATACAACTTTCAACATTCATTACTGTCTCAGCAGTGTTTTTATATATAATTTTACCCATCATGCTTGGTCAGAAAATCATTGCTCCTATTCTGAATAGCCTCTGTTTGTCTTCTAATACAGTCTAAGCCCATAAACGGTTCACTTTGATATATCAATGGAACTGAGATGATCAAGTTTAGCAGTGTAGATATGTGTGTCTGAGTGTGTGTTTGGTGCCATCTGTCAGTATAACTCACCATCATTGTATAATATCTAAAGCCCTGTTTGTTTTTCATCCATCTCGTGGCATCTGTTCTATAATTTTAGAATGTAACACTATAATGCAGATGTGTGTGCATAAGAATAGAGCTAAATGTAATTAAGTTGACAGAGCTTGTGTGACATTTTAGCCCTCAGCAGCAATTTGGATTTTTTGCACAGGCCATTACCACAAACTCATACAGCACCCCAAGAGCCTTACACTCTCTTGTATAGAGTACTATAACAATGTGTAGCATGTTTAATTAATATCCAGTGCTTACTGATAGTGAATATCAGCCAACGCTTTTCACGTGTAACTTCAGCAATAGAAAGCTTCCATTCGATTACCTTCGTGCTGGTTTATTGTTCATTTCTGCATAGCACGTTAGTCACAACACTCCTGCTCTCACATATGATGTACAGGACAACACAGTACACTGCATGCTTCAAGCAAAAATCACTTATGTGTATTTCCCCAGACTGCGCTACGCAATGTCCTCTATCTTCCTCATCTATATTGTACATGTAGTTAATTTTGTTTATTACAGGATCCTGCATGCAACTCTCCCTATGCACCATTCATATGGATGAATGCATGCTGTGAGTAGTTCATGTTGTGTTTTTATTCATATGCTCTCCTGAGAAATGAATCATTTAAAGCTGAAACAGAAGTTGTGAATTGCTTTTATTTATTCATGCCCCTAAAGCCTTTGATACTGTTGATAATTGACCACAGAGTTTTCTGAAATTAGGGGTGTCTGGCCGAGCAGCAGAATGGTTTGCTAATTATCTGGTAATTATCTACTTGACATACAGTATATCTGCTGAAAACCAAGTTTTTTGTTCAAGCGACTTAGAGGTCACTCTGGATAAGGTTGTCAGTTAAAGAATAACTTAACACTAGGCATAAAATCTGTGTTTTTCTGCTCCATGGTTCAAATGTGGTTCATCTCAGATCACACTCAGTATCACGGTAGTGGATGTGGTCAGAAATGTGTGCTGATGCACCTGTAACTACACCCAACAGTGATGGTCCTAGAGTACACCTGTACTTCACTGCAGCAAGGTGAAGAAGTCAACAAAGACATTTTTGTGTGGTGTTTTCTTTAAATGTCTATATGCATCTAACAATTGACAAAATATAGAGGAGGATAATAGTTTTTTTAAATCTCAGCTCACCCCATCACACTTTTTTAAACTTTAGTTTGCAGACATAACAGAGGGACGATAGAGAAGAAAAAAATGAATTTCTCTACACAGTGACAGCGGAGTGAAACAAGCTGCTGACTGAATAAAAACACCTCAGACTCCAGCAGGTATTCAGACTGCAGCTGGAGCCCAAGGAGCTCTGTGAAAAATGTCTCATGAGCAAAATGCAGCATAAACCTGGAAGTAGCTGTGCAACATGGTTCTTTTCTCCCAGTCTCCCATTTGTGTATATGTCCTGTTGTTATTGTGCATGCTATTAAAGCTGTTCATCTTCATCTTTAGAGACATTTGTTTGCTTGTTTCTATGTTTTTGTCCTCCCATCGGTGTATATATGTAAAATGCTTTCTCCTGATTGTGCCTGTTGCACAAGTGGAACTGTGGCAACCATCAAGCGTGTTGGTTTTTGACTTGAAAGCCTCTTATCAAGAGGGAAAAGGTTATGTGTATGTGTTCTCCTTTAGGGTTTAGCAGGCTGTGTTAGACACCCAACCAAGCCTAACTGCCAAAAGATATTCCCATCCATGGAGACCACCAGCTAGACAAAGGTTAGTCAAGGTTCTCTGACATTGTTGGGTGTCATCTGTTGTCTAAGCTGCGACACTTTGACCTTCTAGGACATATTTGCCCTTTATCTTGATGGATGGAAACAAACTTGGCATTTTAGAATTTTTTAATGATGGAGTCAGAAAACTCAGAAAGATCCTCAAGAGCAGATGAAGCTGCACTACTTCATATTTGTATATTAACAGTTGCTCAAATTATTATGTAATGTGAAAAAGCTTAGTTAGAAAACCTACACTATAGGCAAGAAGAAGAAGATGTGATCATATAATAGTTGATTTATGGACCAAGAGTCCTTATCTCACCTTTAGGCTACATAAGTCTGGACCACTGAGTCATGAATCAGTGATGGACAGATTTTGAAAATCAGACTGCTGCTTCTTTCTTTTAGCTAAAAGCCCTTGTATTACTTCTGACACTGCTACTGCTTTCTGAGCTAACAAAGAGAGCACAAATTTTGATTAGATTTTTTTGCAATCAGTTACAATCAGTTTCTTTTGTCCTGAGGCAGACAGGCCCTCTTTTCATCAAGCATTATATCACCATTGCAGACACAAACTGAAATGGTGATATAACGCAGCAGTCTAAAACTTGGTCTTTGTTGGCAACTTCCAAGAAAGTATGGATGTTAAACAATGTTTTAACTATCTTCTTATCGATCTTATCTTGTAATGCTTTTATATTTTAATTAGATTAGATTTAAGAAGTACATAGGCTACTGCATGACCAACAAAATGAGACTTTTATTCAGGACTACTATAAAAAATACAGCCCAAGCCACCAATTGTAAGCAAATAAAGCAAATACACTGGGAAGACTGCATTCATCCATGTAGTTGAGTTGGGATGGATAAAAATGATTAAATAAACAAATGTTATCCAGCCAATCCAACAAAATATTCAATAATATGAACAACTGAGATAAGCATTCACCACACAATGTGAACAGGCTGCTGGGATTATGACACACACATCTACATTGGCACACGTCTGAACACAAATGAACATAGAGCCAGACAACTGATCTCTGCATCCAAGGCAACTGAAACCACCAATGCACATAAATGACCAACAGTGAAAGAGTCTAAACAAGGGGGAAATATGGCCACCGTGTAAAGTTGCAATTCAGGTAAATTAGAGGAATAAAATGGTCTCATTGATGACTCTTTGTAGGAATTAACCTTAGCCTTTCTCATTGTTCTTTGAGTAGCTTGTTAGTCCAGGACTAGATTGTTTCTGGCAGACTAAATTCATTTCCTGGCCAAAGGCAAAAGGCTCCAATTGTCCATATTGTGTTGACTCCACTGCTGTTCAAAATGGACTTTGACCATCACAAATGTTGTCTGCCATCTGTTCAACCAGACCAGCCTAAAGCTGAAAGATCTCCATCTTTGACACTGGGCTGTCTTGTTGGCATTAGCAGTGTGCAATGTGCAGAGTGGAAGAGAGACATACAAACACAGGGCCAGAGGGAGCTCACTGTTGGTGTATGCATCTTAAATAAAGAATATACAAATAATAACAGTTGGCCAAAAACAAATTTCAGGGTTTTTAATTTCAATTCAATTTTGGGATCTGACAAAATCAGAAAATGCATCGCTCAAGACAGAATGACGAAACTCCTTTAAGATTAACAACTTAAATCACTTTTAAAACCTAATATATAAACTAAAGTTTTCATTATTTTTTCAACCTGAAATAAACACAATAAAATCAATACTGACATATTACATTTTAAGTGAATATGGTGAATTTATGTGGCATCATTAGCATTTATTTGGAGTTGTGTTTTACAATACCTTGTGTTCCAGCATGCCAGCTACAGCAAATGGCAATTCAGACACAGCTAACATTACTGATTCTGCTGAAGCCACAGTACAATTTTTACCTTTGTTGATACTTGTTGGCATCATGTGGACATGGATTACATGCAGAGCCTGGTCTTTTTTTCCCCGAATATTGCTTTCTCTAAATTGTGTGCTCTGCAGGAGTGTCTCTTTCAGCTAGCAACTGTAATGAAACCACCGGTGGAGCCTGTACCAGCTCACCTGAAAGTATATGAATGTATTTTTTTTTTTGACTTTCTGCATATGACACATACTGAGATCTGAGATTCAAGGCACTTTAATACAAGCTCCGATCCATCTTTACATGCAAGAAGACTGTTCCCTGTTAGGTTTGTTTTACAGACAGAGGATGCCTCAATCACTACAAATGTCCTACAGGTCATAGGTCACATGGTTCATCTAGAATGTACATCTGACATTAAGATAGAAAAAACATCAGGATGGATAAAATAGAAAAAGAATAGCATGAACAGATACAGATTTTATCAGCTCACAAAACAATGAGCTGAAAAACACTTAAATCCATAAGATTGAAGAGAACAGCAGGGTAAGGTGACAGTTTTTGTGTTGGAACATCATTATATGCTTAAAACTTGGCTGAAGAACTTCATGGCTGGGTTTTCAGATAACAAAGTAGAGAAAGGTGAGAGTCATATCTTTGATCATGTTCACTCCATTTATACTGGTGGACTGGAGGCTGGCAGGGCAGACATGCTGCCCCAGGGCCAGCAGATGTTTATTATCCCTCCAGCACTTGAGAGACACTGTGGCTGCAGCAGGAGATACAAGTTACTATACTGCCGTGTGTTGTGGGAGCTAAAAGTCTTATTTCTTTCAATTATGGGAAATAACTTTGAGTTTCTGACCAATAAAACAGTAATATTGTCATTTAGACAATATTCATAAGAAATGAAGTGTCAGTGCAATAACCCTCAAATGAATGATGGAATAAGACATTCTGACCCATGTAATTTTGCACATTTGCAATACTGTGATATTGTAATCTTGTTTCTTGAAATTACTATCATGCGTCAACAAATATGTCATTATATTCCCTCATAACCAATTAATGTTATTTGGTTTGTATTATGTGACTCTAATTGATTTGTTGCAACAATACTTTTGCCTGAAGGTGGAAAAGGAACTCTGTGTTACTTTTAGTCATTTGAGCACAGACGTTTAGCAGCTACTTAAACAATATCACATCAGAGAGTAATGTACTGAATATCAGCACGGCTGTGAGTCGGTCGAAGGCATGATTTATAATATAATATAATAAATATAATATACAGTAATGAATAAGAACAGATTTGTTATCAGAGGATTTGTTTGTGTATCATTTATTTGGCCAACGCAAATTGTTTCGCAATTGGACAGGGACTGCACTGTTGCCAAGCAATACATCAACTTATTCCTGAACAGTAGCTTGATAGCTTTGATCAATAAGTCTACATGTTACCGCAGCCCAGTCAACATTAACATTTTGGGACTTAGCCAAGTATGAAAGCAATTCAAAGCCCATGTTGTTGGCCTCATGGTGTTTTTGCTCTACTCTAATTTGTCTACATCAGCTGATGTCATATGAACACACCTGGAGGTTTGTACTGAAGTATCCAGACTTCTTTCTTTCCCTTCATCCTCTTCTGACATGCATTCATAGTTCAAGTCAAATGTTATTCATGGAAAAATGTCATCTTTGTGCTTCTTGCTAATATCAAGGTTACACACCCAGTTTGGGACAATATCTCACTGATGCAATACTTGTTTAAGTTTATCTATTACCAGTGGGATGTGTTAGTGATTTCTTTTACATTACTGTTAGGTTACCCAAACTAAAATCTGGTGATTATAAACTAATGAAAACATACATTTCTGCTATATTCTGTAAGTAGAGCTTAATTCTTACACACTGGATCTTTAATGAGATACATGCTTCATGTATGTCATGATTTATTTGTTCTGTCCATGTTCAGTGTATCACATTTTCACATGTCCTCCTTTTGTTAAGTGTAAAAACTCAACCTTTGAAATTTAAAGGATTCATAATTATTATTAATAATACAAAACTTACAGTAGTAATAGATAATAGTGGCATAGACATTGTTTCAATAGTTTAAAAAGAGCTAGAGCATATTCAAAAAGTTCGTAATCATCTGTTATTTTTGGGAAAATAACTGTTACGTGCCTGGCAAGAGGTGTGTTTTGTGTCTCTCCTCCTTCCTGTGTTTTTTTACTAGGTGATTGCAGTAGAGATACTTCTCACCTGGGAAGGCAGGCTGCTGCCGATCATTGGCTCCCAACCCACCAGCTGGCCTATGGTGAAGGAGAAGGCTTCTAAAATGGAGGATGTTGTCGGCCTTCTCCTCTTGCTCCTTTTTTCCATTTGTGCTTATGCTGCCTTTGGGTATTTTTGTGAAACCTTACAGAGTTGTTAGAGGTGGTGGGAGGTTGTTTTTCCTTGGGACTAGGTAAGTTGGGGTACCCTATACACTACACACACGTAGGCATTTTGTTTGTTACCTCACTAGGATTATTGGTTGTGCCACCCTTGTACTGTTTTGAGAAGTTCTTTTGTTAGTTAGCCAGTTAGGCATTTTTTGTGTGTTTTTCTTTAGCACCAGAGAAGTCAGTCCTACTTTTGTTCTATTAATTTCACTTTTTTGGCACAATCACTTTGTCCCATCCTACCCCACCTGAGTATCTTTTGTTGTTGTTATAAATAAACCGTTTCTTTTTTCACTACCACCGAGACCTTATTGATTTTATGAATGTCATGTTATTGTCTGACTAGCTTAGCTCTAGTGGACGTAACACAATTGGGGCTCGTCCGGGATCTCTTTTTCCTGAGCTGTGACAATCAAAATTGATGAGTCGATGTGGTTGTGGAATTGAGAGTGAGCATGAGCTTTAATTTGCAGGACTTTATTGATGATCCCAGTTTTGAAAAACTTGATTCATGTCGCAGGATGATTTGTTGTCTATTGCAGCACACTTTGATATTACTGTACAGAAGTATGGTGTTAAAGGAAATCAAAAATAAAGTCCTAGAGAAGCTAATAGAATTACAGGTCTTTACGGACCCTGTTGACTCTGTTCAGTCAGGGGCTGAGGTTCCTCCAGAGGGAGTTTCTGTGGCTAGACCGAGTGCTTCCTCTGTTCTAGATGATGAAGGGGGACAGCAGGTTGCACAGGCCACACCTCAGGGTGATAAGACTGTCCATGAGGGTCCTCCGCAACATTGCCTCGTTTTGAACCTTTCTCCCAGAGAGTCATGGGTTTAGTGGCGATGCCAAGTTGAGGTTCGTTTAGCCCGTCTTCAGCTAGAGGCGCAGGAAAAGGAGAGCGTGCGTAGAGCAGATTATGACCTTAAATTACAGGTTCGCAGGTTAGAGATAGAGGCTGAGAAGGAAATAAAGTTACGGCAGCTTGAGGTGGAGGCCATGAGAATTTCTCTGCGCAGATGATGGCCCACACGTCTGAGAGATTGCCACCTTCACAAACAATTTTCCACAAACAAAGTTTTGATGTGAGTAAAAATATTGCTCTGGTGCCAACGTTTCGAGAAACAGAGGTTGACTCTTATTTCAGTGCATTCGAAAGAATAGCAACTGCGCTAGAATGGCCAAGGACATGTGGCCTATCCTTCTTCAATGCAAACTGGTTGGTAAAGCACAAGAGGTTGTGTCGTCTCTTTCCTTAGAGAATAGTTTGAAATATGATGTG
The DNA here is from genome assembly GCA_036365135.1 of Miichthys miiuy. Taxonomy (NCBI): domain Eukaryota; kingdom Metazoa; phylum Chordata; class Actinopteri; family Sciaenidae; genus Miichthys; species Miichthys miiuy. The sequence continues at coordinate 19,045,207 of CM071614.1, read as the reverse complement.
CTGAAAGATTCGATTTTGCGTGCCTATGAGCTTGTGCCAGAGGCTTACAGGCAGAAATTTAGAAATCATAAAAGTTAAGTGGTCAAACCTTCGTTGAATTTGCACGAGAAGGGGGTTCTTTTGACAAATGGTGCAGTGCTAATGATGTGAACAGTTTTGAATCCTTCGTGAGCTTATGTTGTTAGAAGACTTTAAGAAGGCTTTGCCTGAGAAGATGGTGATTTTCTTAAATGAACAAAAGGTGACTACCCTGTCGAAAGCAGCTGTCTTGGCTGATGAGTTTGTTTTAACGCATAAAAATGTGTTCATGTCTTCTTCCCGCCTGACAGACTCTCAGTGTCTCGCCATGTGAGGCCTGAATCTGGCCACTCCTTTGAAAAGGCTAAAGGACCACCGTCACCCCACGTGACTCTCGTGAATGCTTCTACTGTCATAAGAAGGGTCATGTCATCGCTGATTGTCTTTCTCTAAGGCGTAAACAACAGTTTCCTTCCAGCTCATCACAACCGAAAGGCATGGGTCTGATTAAGACTGTTTCCTTCCAGACACTGAAATGTCACATGATGTTGAAGGTGATGAACCTGATCCCTGTTTTAAACCCTTCATTTCAGAGGGCTTTGTTTCACTAACTGGGGATCCAAAAGGTCAACAGTCAGTAACCATCCTAAGGATTCAGGAAGCTCCCAGTCCCTTATTCTAGAGGGTATCCTACCTTTAACATCTGAATCGTCGTGTCACTCAAGTGCAGTTGTTCAGGGTGTCGGAATGGGTTTCGACTGGCTCCTCTGCACAAAGTTCTTCTTCAGTCTCCCTGGTCAGTGGATTATTTAAAGTGGCTGTTCTTCCTGCCTTGCCCATTAATGGTATTGATTTCATTCTTGGCAACGACATAGCTGGAGACAAGGTTGTGCCGGCTCCAGAAGTAGTGGACAGACCCGATCTGAACCTCGAGTCTGACAGCACAACCCAGAAATCTGATATTTTCCTGCTTGTGTGATAACCAGAGCCCAGTCAAAGAAATACGGTCTTGACTTATCTGACTCTTTTATGGTTATTGAGCAGGATCCTGATGCTGTGATAGCTGAGTCTGAAAGTCGGGTAAAGGTCAAACCTGTTGATGCTGCAACGTCCTCTCCCAGTCCGGAGGTTATAAATCTGCCAGCCACCAGAGAGGAATTCATTGCAGCACAGCAAGGTGATAGCACACTTTCCAAATGTCATTCTTCTGTTCTCAGCCATGTGGAACCCAAGATGACGAAAGCGGCTTATGTTTATGATGATGGTCTGTTGATGCGTCGCTGGGTTAGTGACGCTGAAGAAGATGCAAACTGGGGTGCAATATACCAGGTCGTTGTGCCTATGGCTTATCGTTCGCAGGTGCTGTCCTTAGCTCATGACCACCCGTGGTCAGGACACATGGGGTGACAAAACCTATAACAGAGTCCTTAAACATTTCTTTTGGCCAGGACTCAAATCTGATGTTGTTCATCATTGTCGTACTTGTCATCTGTGTCAGGTTACTGGAAAACCGAACCAAATTATTCCTCCTGCACCTCTTTGCCCCATTCCAGTAATGGGGCAGCCGTTTGAAAAAGTCATTGTTGATTGTGTTGGACCATTGCCCAAGACTAAGGCCGGAAATCAGTTTCTCCTAACAGTGATGTGTGCTTCCACCAGGTTCCCAGAGGCCATCCCACTCCGGAAAATAACGGCTCCAGTTGTCACCAAGGCTTTGGTAAAATTTTTCACAGTGTTTGGTCTGCCCAAAGTAGTTCAATCAGATCAAGGCACCAATTTCAAGTCCAAGGTGTTTGCTCAGGTGCTTAAAACTCTAGGCATTGACCATGTAACATCTAGTTCATACCATCCTGAAAGCCAGGGGCACTTGAAAGGTTTCACCAGACCATGAAGTCCATGTTGCGCAAGCACTGCCATGAGTCTCAGAAGGATTGGGATGAGGGTGTCCCATTTGTTTTGTTTGCCGCACGTGAGGCTGTACAGGAGTCACTAGGTTTCAGTCCCGCTGAGCTAGTGTTCGACATGAGGTCCGGGGTCCTTTAAAGGTCCTTAAAGAACAGCTGGTCACACCAGAGAAAGGAGTCACAAATATTCCAGATTATGTTGTCAAGCTCAAGGATCGCCTCCAGCTAGCCTGCTCATTGGCTAGAGATGCCCTGACGTCTTCCCAGGTGAAGATGAAGAAACATTTTGATCAAAGAGCAGGGCCCACTCATTTCAGCCAGGTGACAAAGTTCTGATCCTCTTGCCTGTTACTGGCTCTGCTCTCTCAAATAAATTTTCTGGTCCTTATGTTGTGGAGAAAAACTAAGTGACACAAATTATGTCATCAAAACCCTGACCGCAGGCAGTCCAGAAGGTGTCATGTGAACATGATGAAACGGTACTGCTCCCGAAATACTCAGAATAGGTCACCCACAGATCAAGATGTGCAGACTGCTGTCTCACCTATGGCTTCCATCTCAAAGGTGAGCACTCTTGATGAAGATGAGTTGGTGATGCATACTGCTACACCACAGGGGGCAAGACTCAGTAATACTGAGGTATTGTCTGATTTGTCCCACTACTTGTCTCATCTCTCTGATGACCAGCGTTGCGATGTTGAGAAACTCATCTGTGACTTCCTGTTTTGTTCCATGACATTCCTCTCAAACTTCCGTTATCGCTCATGACATTGTTCTGACAAACCCAGTACCGATAAAACAGCATGCATACCGGTTAATCCGCTAAGAGGAGATCATGAAGAAAGAGGTTGACTATCTTCTCCAGAATGGATTTGCCATCCAGAGTTCCAGTCCGTGGAGTTCCCCTTGCCTTCTGGATACAAAGTCTGATGGGAGTCCAAGATTCTGTACTGACTTCCGCAAGGTAAATGCTGTAACTGTTCCTGATGCACATCCATTACCTCTTATTGATGACTGCATTGACGATCGGTCCAGCACACTTTGTCAGTAAACTCGACATGTTAAAGGGATACTGGCAGGTTCCTTTAACTGCACGTGCCTCTGAGATTTCAGCTTTTGTGACCCCTGACAGTTTCCTCCAGTACACTGTAATGCCTTTCGGTCTGTGCAACGCACCTGCTACTTTTCAGAGGCTAGTTGGTAAAGTACTTGGAGATGTTTCACACTGCAGAGCATACCTTGACGACATTGTTGTATATTCAGATGACTGGCTTAGTCACATAACTACACTGAGGGAAGTTTTCACCCGCCTGTCCAGTGCCTCTCTTACACTCAACCTCGCCAAATGTGAATTTGGAAAAGGCACTGTGCTTTATCTTGGTCAGCAGGTTGGCCGGGGACAGGTGTGTCCTGTGGATGCAAAGATCTCTGCCATTACAGCGTTCCCCGTACCTACCACCAGGAGAGAGTTGCGCCGTTTCCTTGGGATGGCTGGCTACTACCGCCGGTTCTGCAGAAACTTCTCCTCTGTAGCTGCTCCGCTGACTGCCTTAACCAGTCCCTCAAAACCATTCAGTTGGTCCAGTGAGTGTCAACAGTCTTTTGAGAGTCTGAAAAGTCTACTGTGTTGCACTCCTGTTCTGTCTGCACCGGATTTCTCTTTGCCCTTCCAGCTTGAAGTTGATGCCAGTGCAATTGGTGCTGGGGCTGTTCTGCTGCAAGAGGACCACCAGGGCATTTCTCATCCTGTGAGTTACTTTTCACGAAAGTTCAACAAACATCAACTCAACTATTCTACTATCGAAAAGGAAGCTCTTGCACTGCTATTTGCCCTGCAACATTTTGAAGTATATCTCGGGTCCAGTGTGAAGCCTATTCAGGTTTTCACAGATCATAATCCTCTTGTGTTTCTCTCCAGGATGCAAAATCATAACCAACGTCTGATGCGTTGGTCCTTAATCGCTCAGAACTACAACCTCACTATCTGTCATAAAAAGGGATCTGAGAATGTCCTGGCTGATGCCTTGTCACGTGCGTTGTAGTTGTATGTTGTTGTAGTTGTATGGCGGTGAACATGCCTGATTTTGTCTGATCTTGGAAGCTAAGCAGGCTAGGGCTGGATAGAGTTTGGATGGGAGACTGCCTGGGAGTACCAGTTACTATAAGCTTAGTTCCAAACATTATGTTTGGACTTATATGGGTGGGGGTGTTACGTGCCTGGCCGCAAGAGGTGTGTTTTGTCTCTCCTCCCCTTCCTGTGTTTTTTTACTAGGTGATTGCAGTAGAGATACTTCTCACCTGGGAAGGCAGGCTGCTGCCGATCATTGGCTCCCCAACCCACCAGCTGGCCTATGGTGAAGGAGAAGGCTTCTTAAAATGGAGGATGTTGTCGGCCTTCTCCTCTTGCTCCTTTTTTCCATTTGTGCTTTTGCTGCCTTTGGGTATTTTTGTGAAACCTTACAGAGTTGTTAGAGGTGGTGGGAGGTTGTTTTTTCCTTGGGACTAGGTAAGTTGGGGTACCCTATACACTACACACACGTAGGCATTTTGTTTGTTACCTCACTAGGATTATTGGTTGTGCCACCCTTGTACTGTTTTGAGAAGTTCTTTTGTTAGTTAGCCAGTTAGGCATTTTTTTGTGTTTCTTTTCTTTAGCACCAGAGAAGTCAGTCCTACTTTTGTTCTATTAATTTCACTTTTTTTGGCACAATCACTTTGTCCCATCCTACCCCACCTGAGTATCTTTTTGTTTGTTATAAATAAACCGTTTCTTTTTCACTACCACGAGACCTTATTGATTTTATGAATGTCATGTTATTGTCTGACTAGCTTAGCTCTAGTGGACGTAACAATAACCAACAGGAATCCAAAGGTATGATTATACCCTATTGCATGTTTGTATACTTGATCCATACTGAGTACTTTGACCCTGTGACTTTTACTGTGTATGAAGACTCAGAGGAACGACTATCTGAGAGGCGCCTCTCAGGTCTTTGCTGCCCCCATTGGCTATTTACATTTTGTCTTCTCTCTGTAAAAAAAACAACATTATCTGGTTCTGTGAGCGGGAGCTGTCACTTTCCTCCATGTTCCTGTCGATCACCATAGATGTGTAACCTGTCTGACATTTTGCACAGCTCTGGGCTAATACTGTATTAGAGATAACATACGTTTGTAGGGCATGACATAATCTGGTGTAAACAGGGTTTTCTATGGTGGCTGAGGGGGCTCAATTTACTGCAGCTGAAGAATAAACAAATAGACAGAAAACGAGCTAAAAGAAAACACACTGCAAATCATACACATGCATCCAACAATTTTCCATAACCACTTATCCTTATTAGGTTTTAGTAGGTTACTGTATTATCCCACAATGTTTCACTTTAGCTAGAGCCAATCCCAGCTGACATTGTGCAAGAGGTTGTACACCCTGGACAAGCCAGTTCATCACAGTGCTGACACAGAGACAAACATTCACACTCACACCTGCAGGCAATTTAGAGTTCCTAGTAACCTGCATGTCTTTAGACTGTGGAAGGAAGCCCGTAGAGAACTCATGCAGATACGGGGAGAACATGAAAGTCCTCAGGCGGGTTTGAACCGTGCACATTACTGGACAATACATGACAACCAAATACAAAAATGTGCTCAAAAAGTGCACTAAAAGGTGCTGAACAAGGCTTGGACATGCTTGTTGTTGCCATTGTTTGTGATTCATGAAGTCAGTTCCAACAAACATTTTCACTTTAAACTTGGCTGTTACTTATAAATGGCTGCATCTCCTCTAAATCTTGGTCTTTTACTCTGCAGTATGTATCTGACAGTAAATACAAACAGTCCAACTTTGAATTACGCCTCCATCTTTTAGAAAGCTTAGGTAAACCATCATCCATCTATTCAGCTGAAAGCTGTAGCTCTAATTCAGAGTTAGATGCAAAAATATATTTTGCTGATGATATGTGAAAGCTTTGTTCAAATCTGTATAGTTTTCCAACTTTAATGAGTGAAAAAGTTTTCATTTGGGTTACCTTTGTACAAACTATCATTTTTTGGCTCATTTCCTATTCATACAATAATGACAGCTTTTTATCTGCCAGGAAGCATCAGGCTCAATTTTCATACACAGAGAAAATATCAGACTCTGGAATTGAAAAACCCAAGCTCCGAGTCTTATTGTGCACCTTTAATTCGTAGCACTCTCTCAGATATAACCACCAAATAGCCTCCGAATCGTACAGGGACTCGTTATCTCATTATAGGTTGGTGGTAGAGTGCAACTGCTGAAACTCCTTCCTACAATGAAATTGTTTGGGAGAGATTTCCTTGACGCCAGCCACCATCCATCTCTAAATGAAAGTGTTAGCTTTATTTTCATGTAAATGCTGAGTTTTAGTCTCACTGCTTTTAGTGACAGCTTCTATCAACTATAGACTTCAATATTAAATCAATAAAAAAAAAGATAAGATGTGAATAAATCAGCTATGGTTAGCTGCTGTTGTTAACACTGTCCCTTTACTTTGATGCCGAGTAATAAACCAAGTTCACAACCACACTAGTTTCTCTATCTACTTATTACGTATATTTACAGCTTGATAGTTGACTGAGAATTACTTTGAAATTCATGTCGCTCTTGCTAACGGGAGCTAACTGACTAAACTTTGTAGCTGCAGAGAGACAAAGGAACACAAAACAACCTAAAAGGTAGCTGGAGGTCCAGGCAAAAATACAAACAAAAACGCAATAAACAAAATCCAGGACTAAGAATAAAACTGGGAACAGAAACAGAAACAGGTAAGTTTCACAAGGCATATGCACACATAGTACAGACTTACTTACTTAGAAGAAACAAAAGAGACACAGAAACTAAATTTTCATGCAGGGCACCAGGTGAAACTAATCAGGGACAGATGCATAATCAAGAACAGGCGGGAAAACAAGGGAGGGAGTAGAAATGCAAGACACAGACAAAATAAGTAATTAGAAAGACTACACACCCGAAGTCGCATAAGTAACGTCATGACTTTCTCCATAAGCTTGCCAGCTCTTACAGAGCCAAATGTTGAGAGCCTCAAATAGTTGAGGTGAATTATTTTCACCTCTTTTGATCTTTTGGTACTTTTTCCTCATTCACTCATAAATGATATCACAAAAGACTTTCTTGACTTGGCAAACTTGTCTTTTACATAATGAGTTGAGTTTTTTCCAAGTTCTATTTCCATGCACACATCCACCTCACTGGACTCTTTTCCAGCCCATCATAAGATTTATACAACCAACAATTTTTCATTTGACTGTCTCGCCTGCTTCATTGTACTGTCCATGTGTTTCATTTCAGCTTTAACTGATTAGAATTACTGAGCTGTAATGCTACCTATCCTTCATACTTTGACAACAAACCAATTTTCAGACCACGACACAGCACAGCTTTATCGGCTGACACTGACAGAAACGTGATTGATGGAGATAGTGACCCTCATTATGGCTCATGTTGGGATTCAAGTCAGTACAATCTATAATTTAAGTGTTCCCACACAGCGAGTAGGAGACAACTGGTTGCTTTTCTCATTCTAATCCAACAATCCCAAGCTGTATATTGAGCTCTGATACCCATGGACTCTCAGGCACACTTGTAGTTCCCCTCATGGTTAAAATGGGCCATGCTTTCCTCTGATTTTTTTCCAAAACAAGCCCTCAGCAAGAGACCTCAATCATCACAAAGCAGGAAAGTAGAACATGGTCTGATGTGCAGGCACAGTCCAGAGTCCAATCCAGACATCCACAAAAGACATCTACCATGTCCAAGGACGAGTAAAAGTACTCTCTGTTGAGACCTGATATACTGTGGCTGCATTCAGATTTTGAGGGCATATAGCTAAAAAAAAAAACAAAAAAAAACAGTTTTTGCTGCTTTTGTTGTTTCAGACAACATTGCTCAAAAGAGTTAAGGAAGGAACACGGATGAGAACACGGATGAGACTGCATTATTTAAAGCTCTGTGGACCACTTTTTGTATTTCTAATGGACCTTCTGTGTACTATCCAGAGTTATTTCAAAAAGGACCTCTGATTCTGGCAAATTGTAGTCCTTGAAAACTATTGCAGCCACACAAAGAAATTATTTCAGGTGTAAAATTGCAGGCTTTCAAAATATTTTTCCTTACTGCAAAAGCATTTCCAATTCTACTTTATAGTTACTTTGATGAGACAGAGTATGCTGTATATTTAGGGTCAAAACCTTGCTTTTTGGCTTTATGACTTGTCTGACACTGAAGGTTTTACAATCTCCTTCAAGCCCAGCAAGCCTCCAAAGCCCTCCAAACTGAATGACACATTGTTTAGTTTGTTGCTTTCATTTGTCATTACTGTCTCGAATCATTTCTCAGTGCTGTCCAACATGTGACTGTTACATGTGAATCCATTTTAGGTTCAACACAAAATCAGAAAATGGATTCAAATCCTGTTTATCCTTGTCAATAAAACATGAATATATAACACAGGGTCGCATTCACCCCTTCAACCTTGTCCTTGTGTCTTTCAGAGGCTGTGTTAAAGACGAGTAAAGACAGATGATAGATGAACTTAGAAGACATAAAGCATCCATTTTGACCCAACATATCATTGTAACTTAACGGGTACGGAACAAAATAACGCTCTTGTGCTAATCCCATTCAGCTTTAGTCAAAAACATGGAGTTTTACAGGATAAATGTCTTATTTTCTCTTAGATTATTTGAATATTTCTGGATACCGGGGTTCCTAAGCAGTTTAAATTGCATGACTTGGGTCTGACTGGAAAGCTGAGACTCAGCATTCAATGAGCTCAACTGTACTCATGGGTGATGATGGTAGTCCCCATAGTAGCCATCTCACTGTAATGAGACCATTTTTTGAAACTTGTCCTGACTGTCTAAAATGACCTATTGTGACCTCAAGGATATCATATCCTCATGAAACCACAAACTAGAGACATTCAAAGGATTGCTTTCATAGGTATAATGACATTAAGGGGTTTCTGAGCAAATCTCCAAAGTCTCCAAAGTTTTTAATACCAAACCCAGAGCATGAATTCATCCTTGGTGTTCTTCAAAATCTTGGTGTCTTGGGCGACATTTAGCTCAGCTGGTAGAGCAGCCGCCCCTTGTGCAAAGGCTCAGTCCTTGCTGTGGAAGCCCAGGGTTCGAATCCGACCTGTGGCTCTATTTCCCGCATTCCTGTCACTCTTCAGCTGTCTCTGTCGGAAATAAAGCTTGAAAAGGCCAAAAAAAAAAAATCTTAATGTGATATTCTTGGATCAATTTCGAGTGGTCAAAAATGGTTGTATTTTGTGCCTGAGCAAACTATGACTAAATATCACACAGTGCTGAGCTACATCTTAAATGTCGTCCCCCCAAAGATCCCCTGCTGCCCCTAAAAAGACAAATATGTTTACTATAAAGAGGACTTTTCTTCTGTGGACTGTAGCCATGTTGCACTCTTGTACTCTGGTATGTGATGCTTTCTGCACCACATTATCTGGTTATGAATGCTGAAAAGTCAGCAAAACAGACAGTTTAATCAGGACTGACGTCAACACTTAATCAATGTGAGTAGGTGGTAGGGGTATTGGTTGTGTGACAGCATGAATTAGCATGAGGGTACTGTTTTTAATCGCCCAAACAATTAAAGCTCATTCATCAAGAGCATTCATTTTAATCAGCTGGAATATGTAAATAATAACACAAATAAGACAAACAGTTGTTTCTAGGAGCAATTACTGTACTGCATTTCCCATTTTGTTAGCACACATGAAGTTAGTAACAATCATCTGTGAAGACACTGCTGTTAGCAATCACAAATAGATATTAAGGTATCAGTTATTTAGCAATGATGTACTGTCAAACAAGTACTGTTACAAGAAAGTATAGGTCCAAAATAAATAGAATTATTGCAACAATTTTTTAAGCATGTAAATACTAACCCAACATTACCATATTGTACTCTCCTTACCATACCCTTGTTTTTCACACATTATTTCGTTAACGTTATTGACGTTATTGATGTTTGAAGTAGCTTTTTAAAATCGTTGCCCAATTAATATACTGCTAAAAATGCTACTGTTTTTTACATGACTCATCCTTGTTTTAATCATAGGTCACAGTTGTGTTTTTGCTCCCCGTTACAAGCAGCAGGCTGCTTGATAATGTTGCAGCCTTCTTCCCATTTATTCACTGCAGGCTAACAGGGCCTGAACACTCCCTCCTATTTCCGTCTGACTGGGGCAGCTTGTTTCTGCCTGAGACAAATGACCACAAAAAAAAAAAACACTTGAACAGCAATGTAAGCACTCATCAGGGAATTCATTGGGAGACAGATACAATGGTTTGGTATTGAGGATGAAAATGGTAGTTGAGATACATCACATGGAGAAAAAAGGCTGAGGAGAACAAAGGTTGCCTTTAACAACAGTGAAAAACAAAGCTGAAGAAGAAGCGGAGGTGGGTACAAAGCCTAAAGCCAAATGGAGAAAATTGCCAAAGGAAAGAAGGCTGGATCAAAGATGAATTAAGGTGAATATGTATAGGAGATAAGGCGAACTGACAGTCTGGCACTCTTTCCTATAGTGTTGAGAGAAGAAAAGTTATTTAAAGAGAGAAAGAAAGAGTTATGGTGGCAGGCAAACATCTTAAGGCAGCGCTCTGCTTGTTCCCAGTTCAATAAATCAGTCCTGTTGTACTCTCACAAGGGAGACACATCGTGACAGCTCATTCACACCAATGTCTTCTCTGCCTAGAGTCGGTATTACATGATCTTATTTGAAACTTTACTTAGACATTCATGGTCCACGGAGGATGAATCATACTGAGTTTCCCCAGACTTTTAGTCTTATGCATTAGGTTCACATGTGGTTCACAGTGAAGTATCTTAATAAGAGGTTGCTTATTGATTTGTCACAGATATTCAAAGCCCCCAGAATTGAAATTGTAATGACTTTGGGGATCCTGACCGCCAGAGCTGATCACAACTGTTCTAGACAACCTTTATAATTCCACCAGAAGCAGCACAGTGCTGTCCAGGAGTGTCCCAGAAGCATCTCTCCGCTCAGCTCTGAGAAGAATATGCAGCTTTTGTATTTTTGACGGATGTCATCACCGGTCAGTGGATCGACCTGGCCCAAAGTCACAAAGACAGAGAAAAGGCATAAAGAGTCCAGTCAATTCTCAAATTAAAACACCCGGTGGAGACAAAAGGTAAACTGTTCAACTACGTAGCCTACTTACCCACATAAATCAATGAAAAATGACAAAATCTGAGCAAGATAACAATGTCTGACGAGCCTAACAATCCGCTTCTGAAAAGCTCCCAGTAGGACATGAAGCCGTTTGGAGAACAGACCAAAACAACATTGTAGTAGCAATGTCACAGAGACATGCCTGGGGGGGAAATCACACCACCAGCAAGCCAAAGTTTTCACAGTGAAATAAACTGACATCTCCTTGACTGACTGGGATGTAGTGGTACTAATGACTTTGCAGATACTTTGACTTTCCATTAGCGCCATGAGCAGTGTTGAAAGTGTTCTAAAGTGGAGTTGGTGATGATATGGAGGGATTGTGATCCAAGATACCATTAGCTTTCCACCAGGTTGATTCTTTACAGTGTGATTACACAGGTGATAAAGATTTCCAGTTATTGACTGGTTATTGTTGTTTAACCATTGTCTGATATACTGTAACTTCACGGCTAAGAAATAATGATAAGAAAATTGGAGCATTTAATACTTTAGATGAAAAAGAGTTTCAGACAGTTCATTTTTGAGTTAAAACCCTATGGAATAATCTGTTGTACCTGAACCTGAGCCAGTGAACAGATAAGTGAAAACTGAATAACACAATTTCCCTCAAACACTACAGTTCATGGAGCATGTAAGCATTTTGCCGCTTCACCTGCACGCTCTGCGTCCAGGCTGTCGCAGCTATAAAATCATCACTCCTTCTATCGATCCTTTCATTTTTCTGCTCAACTTCTCCAAACACTGTTTGCTTGTGTGTGGTCATGACTGTAGCATCTACTGGAGGGTTTCCAATCGATCTCCCCCCAAGACTCATCCACACTACATTTCACCCACATCATCACTATGACACTGAAGATGCTCTCTCGGCACCTGACTCTGAAAAACGCTCACAAATCCAGATTTATTGACTTATCTAAAACCAAAAGCTTCATAACTCAATAGTTCAGAAAACTTCTGCTGTTGATCATTTTTATGTATACTCAAATTCTACTGCTGGGGTTCATAAGGAGGAAAAAAGGTCATAACTCAATTTAATTTAATGTCAGTTAGTTAACTTCTGAAAAGGAAGGCCCATGATGAATGTTTTGGTTGATCTATAAGTAGTTTGATTATTATAAATGTGTGAAATGAGCATGATCTTTAAAATTTGCAAGTTAACACCGTGTTACTGTTGTTATATCTATCAAGTAGTACAGACTTTACTGTTAATCACATAAAGTAGACATATAGTATTTTCACAGTATGGAGGTATCACAGATGAAGCTTAAACAGAAACACATTAGTATTCATAGTCAGTTTGCCCAGCAGCCATACATAAACTAAGCACAGAGAAAGCTATGGGTCTATTAAACCATGGATATTTATATACAGCCTGCAGGGTCTTCAAGCCTGATCTTTATGATGCCATGTGGACCTGTTCAATCCCTTCTATGTCTGAAATATAAATGAATATATCCTCATTATTAACATCCTCAGATGAGGCTAAGGGGACCAAACACAACTCCAGCATGATCATATATTTGTCAGTACCAGCCATCTTATGTCCTCATGACAAAACATGTAATAAAAAAAACTAAATAAAAAGTTGTATTTTAAAATATAGATCAAATGTAAACATGGTATGCTTTGATATTTTGCTAAAAATGCCTGTTTTTGTGTACTACTCCTCAAAAAAAAAAAAAGAATGCTGAAACATCTAATATCTTTGCTTGATCCAAGGCTGTCAACAGATTTCTGGGTATGTCTACCAAGTTCGTGTACCAAGTATCTGTCTTTTAAAGTTTTACAGTGAGACCGATTAAATTATTCCTTTGAACACGGCCTTGTTCAGATCTCTGCATGGCATGAAGCTTCAACCAGGAGACAGCTAGCTTATTTTAGCAGAGAGATTGAAAGCAGGAGAAAACATCTAGCTAGTTAAATCTCATTTGTTTAATCTGTACAAAAAAGAAAGAATAAATAATTAGTTATGCTTTTATATGAGGTTATATGCTAGACTGGCTGGATGTAGTGATTTCTGGGAATCTCCACATGTTGCCTGGCGAGACTCCAGGAAGTCACTCTGCCATGTTAGCTGTTTCCCCCACGTTTCCAATTGCTAATTTATTTCCTGGCTGTGGCTTCATATTTAATGGGCTGAGATGACACATTATGATCCATTTTGAGTTGTTTCTCCAGCCACCTGACAAATTTAAATCCAATATTCACTCTCTTTTACAGTAGTGTGTTTCTTTTGACTCCTGGGGGAAATATCTGGCTCTTTAGCTGCTAGATGCTCCGCTGGAGCACCAGCTAGTTGCTCACTGTGCTGCTGAGCCAGTGGGTTTTTAGGGCTTTTTTTGGTTCAAAACAGCTGCCTGCTGTCAGCGAAGACAGTACATTTATGGGACAAACAACTAAACCTTAGCTGAAAGTTGCATTAATGCTCCATAAAGCCGAGGAAAACTGCAGTCTGGTGGTGGATTCATATCTGTATATAAAATTCACTCAAATGGCAAGTGATATGAGTGCAAAGTGAAACCCATTGTCTTCCAGATTTACTCTATGATTGAGTCTTATGGCTATATTCAGACTACACCAATTTGCAGGCTTGTTTGGAGCCAAGTTAAGACTGCACAAACAGATTACCTGTCAAATTTGCTTTCTAACATCAGGTGAAAATCTCCACAAATCCCTACAGGCAGTCATTTCAAAGGCACTCAGACAGCAGATACAAAATAAATTAGTGGGGAGAAAGGTTGAGCAGTTTGTTTGTTAAAGCAAACAAAGATTAGTGTGCAGGACAAAGCATCCCCTGGAAATGGAATTTGAAACACTCTTGTGAACCACTAATTAGCGTGCTGGCTTGACAGACAGCTCCTTAATGGATGCCAGAACCTAATAATTATTGTGAAGCTAAGCTAAACATCAGGAATGCCATCCATTAGGACCTTTAGATCATACACCAGCAGAGCGGTGGAAAACTTTCCACGGGTTGTTTAGAGAGAATTTCAACACCTGTGCTCTTGTTCTCTCAAGGTCTTTCATATCTGCCTCTGCCAATGTAATTATACGTTTTAAATAAATTTTTTCTTCACTAAGCCTCTTAGAAAATGGCTGTATTCAACTCATTAAGCTGTTTAATTTGAGAGAGCATTTTAAATGTATTAAATAAACATTAATTCATGAATGAAGCTGAATGATTTTTACTAATCCTAACTCAAGTTCAAATATCATTTGAGCTATTAAAACAAGCAACGTTGAAACAGATTATAGAGTACAGTGGCCAATTATCTCAGGATGGAGGGGTTCACATATACAGAGGGACACTAGGCAGTGGCATCGTGTGCATAGACAGGTTTAGTTGGTAAGTGAAAATGGTTGTAGAGGAGATCTGAAGAGACTAAAGCAGCAGCTAGGTTGTTGAAGAGATAATTTATCACTTCAGCATATTTGTCCTTATATGAGCCCGCCCTGTCCTGATCTCAACATGGGAACTGTTTATTCATATCAATTCAGGTTGTTATGACTTCTATGAAACCCTCCTTGAGCAAAGCCAGGTGACATTATCCAGATCCTGGTATTCTTTGGTATTTTCCAAAAGCCAAAGCCAAGAGATGTTGAATACAAGTCTGCTAACCAATTATGGAAGCAACCAATTGAACAAGAAGTAACTTGCACGACTAGTTGGCGTGAATCGGATAGGTGGAAGTTGCCTAGTCATGAATGTGAGGGTGTTTCCACATATCTTGGTGTATTGTTCTTCAAGAATGAGCAATCCCACTGGGCTGCCCTTTCTCCAGATCGTCTCTCGGCTCCGCATTTTTCGCCACAACAAGATGTGATAAGGACGTTGTGAGGCAAAGTCAGGTGGTAAATGTGGAAAGTGTGGTAAAGGAAGTGTTGGGTGCAGCAGCAAGATTAGATTCAATCATTCATGGTGTGCTTTCATCTCAGCGTCGGAGATTGGATGTGGAAATAGTCACTAGGATATTGATCAAAATAATAATAATAATAAAGATCACACATGTCATATTTGATTAGTAATACAAAATGAATAATGTATAATATTCTTCATCACCGACCAAAGGGATTGCTTTCTTCTTTCATGCATACATTTTGCATGCGAACATCATTCAAAATAAAACTTTGGTTACAGCTCTGAAGTAATATAACTGCAAAAAGAATACATTTTTCTTATGTAAAACACATCAGATATGCACAGATAATGTTCTTTGAACTCACAAAAACAGCAGTAATATTTGCACCACAATACAGCTTTTGTTGTAGATTCCTTTTCTTTTTTTAAGTGTTTTATTGGATTAATTCAGGTACATAGTTATTTTTTGCATCTAAATGTATGAGTTCGAATTGTATTAGAAATCAGTTTAAGAAAATAAAGCAAAGTAGACCATTTCTATCAACCTCCAGTATAATGCTATTGAAAGTAAAAAGATATCAGCAAAATATGGTAAATAACTCAATGAATATAGTTTAACACTGGTTTTAAGGTTGTGTCCTGATACATATTGTCATGTTTAGTTAAAAAAAATTAACTCAAATGCAGACATGACGGAAAGTGAACAATAGTTCAAAAACTTTAACGACCACAAAAAATAACAAAAAGCCAGCTAAGAATTTTCAGAATCCATAAATCCCACAAAAGTCCAAACAAACTCCAGATATTGATTGGAAGCAGAAGCAGGAACACGAGGCAAAGCACAAGGACCGAACAAATCAAGAACAGACAAGACCAAGGAACACAATACAGACAACCTGACAAGTGAAACAAAGGAACACAGAGACTAAATACACTTGTGAAGACAAGATGACAAGACACAGGTGAAACTAATCAGGCTGGAACAGATCATCAAAACTGGCATGAAACAAAGCAGGAAATAAAGTTAAAGAGCATTGAGAGGGGGCTATTACAAAATAAAACAGGAAACAACGTCAGCAACAAAGAAACAAGAAACCCAAAACCAAGACACCAATACTACAGTTTGCTGATAACAACTTTGTACACTTTAAATAAAAGTTTGAATGCAGGACTTTTACTTGTGATATTTTCACTGACTTTCTTCAGTAAAGGATCTGAATGTATCCTCTGTTAATGCTCACAGACATAAACAGGACACTGACTTAGTGTAGAATAACATACAGTACTAAAAGTGATAATTGTATCAAAATCGAGCCCTGGTGTACCCCACAAGAAACTGGATTTGCCCAATACAGAAAATGGGAGAAAGCTTAACACATAGTTGATTTATTGATACCAACTCATCTGACCAGACACATGATTTAAGATATTGTCATCCACCATGTCATAAGATGAGCTAAGATCAAGGACAAATAGATTTGGCAGCAAAGCAAGGAATCTATATCATTACCCATCATGCCCAGAGAGCAGTTTTAAGCTACAAAAAAAATGCAGAAGCTGGGCTGGACTGTGTGTTTGCTATGTGACACTGTGTCTCTGCTCAGTCTGCAGGTGGATCGTTAGTGTAACCTGGAACACCAGGGCTGTTCTCAGGGTACGTAAACTGGCTCTGTCTGCCTTTCTGCTGCTGTGGCTCTCTCTCCTTCCTTCCTTCCTTCCTCCATACAGACAGCTGTTTGTTTGCTGTATTAACTTTATTCCCATGCCTTGTTTTGCACCTGGCAACACACACACACACACACACATGCATCACTCATGCACACATACTGCCTACTAATTCAATCAGTTTGCTTCATAGTTTAGCAAGGTCAAGAGAATGGGAATAATATTGAGGTACCTTGACTGGAGCAGAGCAGACCGGAGTTAATAATCTGGAAAAGGACCCCTGTGACCATGGGTAGAAATGTGCGATGAATAGGAAATTTCTCACCTCATTAGCCACAGATCGACAAGCTCATAAAATGCTGTAAGAACATCTTTTTGCACACTTCCCGAGCCTTTTTAAGCCTCTGGTGTTGTCACTATGTAAGGGCAGGGGCAAGGATTTCAGACTTTTAAAAAGACGAATAAACATTTCCACAAGTTCTGTTTAATTCTCTCAAAGCAAGCACTCCCGAGGAATACAAAAACTCTGCAAGAATCAACCAACAGGAGATTTCGAGGAGAATTTAGCCATGAGTACAAGGTCATGGACGTGGCATCGGGCATAGATATTCATGAATCAATGTGTCATACAGGAATGCAGATAAGCCTTAAAAGTCCTGATTGAAAAATATTTTAAAGGCACCCTAAATTTAAAAAAAAAAAAAAAAAAACTTTGCCCCTGAAATTTATAGACAAACTGACAATTTCAATGGAGAAAAACCAACGACGTGAGACAGAAGCAGATGTCTCTGTAAACAACACGATCATACAAACACCGCAGTTGACATTTCAAGCCAAGCTGTGAGATGCTGCACTGTTGATACTTCAACCCTCTTTGTAATCCTAATGCACAACCTTACAGCTGTCACATCTCCTTTCTTCATAAACAACATCTGTTGCACTGTGGAGCACTCAGACCAGACTATGTGGCAAAATTGCTATTTCAAAAGGCATGACAAACACGTTTTCACAGGCTTGACGTGTATGTATTTTACAATTGTGCAATGTCTTGCTGTTATTTTATTTTGAAAAGCTATTCAGAAAACAGATAATAACCTGATCACGGTGCAGACGCAAAGAACCTCAGTCTTCAGAGTTGTTGAATCAGATGCAGGCCGGGTTTAATTGGAAAGACAAAATATGATACAGATTAGACATAAATCATTTTACTGTAATGAGCAGATATTAGTGACATGAAAATTATGTCTGAAATACTCCTCAAGCGTATTTGAAGTGCTTCCATCTCTTACCCCATTCAGCTCCAAACCAGGATGGAAACCTTTGATGCAAAAGGAACTGGCTGGGACGGATAAATTTAAATTTTCTTCACCTTCAGCATTACAGGAGTCTTAAAGCTCAACTGTGTAATTTTAGACTATTACATCTGCATTAAATGCTTTTAAAAATGGTTTTGTCTGACACACACATTAACTATTTAACTATTACAAATTAAAGATAGAAAACACAAAATATATAGTATTTGTTAGTTAATAAGACCAAGTACTGTAAGTCCTGACAGACTATTTGGAGGACAGGGCATGACACTTTAGGAGAAGAGGCATTAAAGGAGTGTTGCATGTACGTGTTTTTGTATGTGTATGTGTACACACCTTCTGGTAAAAGATGCCGACTGACGAGATGCAGATTCAAGGTGAGCACCAAGACATTATGTTCCTCAAACCTTCACATTTTAATATTGTTGGCTTCATGTTGTAGCATTATTAGTTTGTCTAGGGCAAGAAAAGAAATGTAAAAGTTGGCAAGCACCTCAAAGATGAGAGAACTCACTCATATAGCATATACAATATTTTAGTAACAATTTTAAATGCATAAAGGTAAAGTACAAATCACTAAGCTCTAGATTTCCCATGAGGTCCATTTACATGAACTGAACATACAGGTCAACGGAATAATGAATGCTTCCATGGATGGTTCAATACAGTTAAAAGCATTTTGCCATTAGTATGGCTCGCTGCAGATATCTGTCAAAACCACTGGGAATTCAAGTTAAATGAAGCTGCAAACTTTTCAAAACTCCAATATCTCCAAGCTGTCTCCGAGCTGTCTGTTCAGTGTGTCTGCTGAAAAATAAATCCAGTGTTTGAGCACAACCCTGACGCTGTAAGCAGAAAACAAGCAAAATGGCTCAGACAGAGCCAAACAACACTATTCCAGCCAATCAGTGACAGCAGGCATTTGTGCTCCTGCACAGGACAATCTCATGGCATGAAGGAGAGATGGCCGAGAAACAGAAAAATGAAAAATAAGTTTCATGATCAGGCAAGTCGACTCTTTAAAATAATGTAACTCAATTTCACAGCAGCTGATCTTATGCTCCAGCCTCTGAAAAGTGAATGTAGTTTCTTCATTTTAAAATGCCCTGAGTAATTTAAGTTTAACTTTTTAACCTTTTCAAACTTTCAACTGATTTCTAGCAAATTCCTTAAACTGCTATATTCCATCAGTATAAAGGCTGTCTGTAAATCTTTTTTTCAGTTCAAGTTCAGATTTTGGCAAATCTATCCAATCTGCTACAAGCTAATCAACCAATTTCTGTCAACATGTCACTGCTGTCTCATCATCCGGCTTAGAAAACTTTCCTGGTTGTGTTTCCCATCAAATCTGTGTATCATTTGGTGACGGCTTCACTGCTTAAACCTGCCAAATAAATCTTGGAAACACGCAATAAAACCCCTCATTAAGCTTCCTAATTCAACCGCAGCTTGGTCTTTCTATCTGTCTGCACAGACCCTGCTGTGTGTGGGTGGATCTGTTTTGATCAGGACAGATGAGTCATGGATGTTGTCATAATTTAGGCATGACATGCTGGTAGTCCGTGCAGCAGTGCATTGCGCTGGAGCAGACTATGGCTTCAGTCTGCATTGTTGTTGCAGAGGCGTGATGCTGAAACCTGCCACCACCTTATGGATTTCAACCAGCCGAAAACATTTTGTGTAAATGTGGGAAAGTCATCAGTTTGTTGGCAGAAATTCACAATATTTATTCCAACTGAATTCAGAGTGTGTACAGTGCCAAGACTGGGGCTTGGGCCACTTTGTGCCACTGCATGTTGCTACTATCCATATTTTACAACAGACAGAATAGGAATAACTTGCAACTCATGAGCTCCAACATGAGATGGATGGTGGTGGTGGTGTAAAGGGACATTTATAACAAGATTGGATGTATCTAATGAGTCACTAAGAGATGAGTAATCATATGAATTAATATTGATTTGATCATTAATTATTGCTGGCATAAACCCTCCTTGATCCTGCAACTCATCAGTCTGCTTTCTGCCTCTGTATCTCCTGCTTTTGTGGGATGTCACTACACGCCCTCCGCCTGATTGTAAACCAGGAAAAGTATGAGCTTGAACAGGTACTAATGGATAACAATTTTGATGGAGAGGGGCCGATTACATGCATGCTCTACCTCCATTCCAGTGCAACAGAATATATTTTTGTTTTGGGTTTTTTCCTCCTGGGCCCTTGGTCTACTTTGAGTACCTGAAAGCATCCGTGTTAAATTGTGCTTGAATAAATAAATTGATATGAACAAGCAGAACCTACGTTCCGTGTGTTGGGCAATGACTGTAAAAATAAAATCATTGCACAGCTGGATGAACACATAGACACTCACCTGAAATGACTCCAGAAATAAACCATATAGACACTTCAGAGGTATGACAGCAATCCTACTAATGATACTAATTAGGGAAATTGTTCAATTACCTTTTAATGGATTCATAGCTTGGTTTAAATTTGGTTTCCAATCTTGTATGTGAAGCAGTAGTTTTCCCAACAATTCTGATTTGATTTGAGTTAATGGATTTTGTGAATATGTTGATGATAACTGACATCAGACTTTCTAACAGGCTCAAAATGCAGTCAGTTAAATAATATTTCTTCTCCTCGACTCACCCAAACATTCACCACCCGACTATAGCAAAGAAAACCCCTGGTAGAAGTACGTTATTGATCTGTACTGTGTCCTCACCGTTATTTCATTTTCTCACCTTAAGTTTGTTATTAAAAATGATTGATCTGGTTAATCTGGAGTCTCCAGGCTAAATGCACACCTCTGTCCAGCAGCTGCTGTACTCCCACTGTTATGGCTCTTGCTTACCATTGACCTAATACTCTGCTGTTAGAAGCTTATGTGTAATAAAACAGCTCTTCCTAGTTTCAGATTAATTATATATTGCTTGTAATTAATCATGTAACTTTAACAAACACTGGGAGGGGAAATAATGTAAAATAAATAATCTGTGCTAAGTGCTTCTAATGTGTTAGCATGCTTATGAGACCTTATTTAAAACAGTAATACTCATATGATTATTCATGTCTTTGGTTATATGATTATTTTTCTAGTTCAATTTAAATAAATCTATTCAAACTGTTCATTCATTTAAACCTGAAAAACTTCACAAAAGTCAGACCTTTTAATAATGAGGGTTTGGTTGAAAAACAGTTCAAGAACATCAAACAACCAAAGGGCGTTCGGATCCAGTTACATTTAAGTGTACTGGATTATTTTGTGTCCCAATGTACTGACGTAATAGTCCCTTTAAAACCTCTTACATTATGCATGTCTTTTGTAGACACCAACAGGGACTCATATTTCCCAAACAGCACTGACCTTTTCATCAAGAATGAGCAAGGAGACTTCAGAGAGTGGGCTGCTCAGGTGGGACCTAACCTGTCTAACCAAATGCTAACATTTTGTGCCTTTGAACATGTTAATTATTTTGGCATTTACTTAACTCTTCTCAGCCTTTCCTTCATCTTCATTAGGAGGTTATGTTTCCGGGGCAGTTTGTTTGTCTGTCAACAAGAATAAAGAAAAACTACTGGCCTGATTTTAATTAAATTTGGTGGAAGTGTGTCGCATGGACCAAGAAAGAAAACAATAAAGTAAGTAACACAATAATGGTGGAATACCGGTCAGTTATGAAGTGATAATTTATACAGGATAAAGCGGGTGTCCTCCTGACCCACCAGGAGATTAGTCTCTTGTTGGAGGAAGACCTGTGAGGCTTAATTTGGAAGGAATCTGTCTGAAGTTTCCTTCACAGACTTCAGGCAGACAGACTCCTGCTGAGTCCCAAGCCCCGCTGTTTCTGGTGGCTCCCCCACTGTCAGCAGGCCCCAAAGGGTTTCAGAGTGAGGTGGAGGACAGTGGAATCGAGGGAGAAATATCTTGATGATATTTCATAGTTTAAAGTTTATGCTATTAAAAGGCACACCAAAACACAAAACTTTGGTTAAGTTGGGGTGAGCATCCTCCCTGGAAAAAAAAAAGTACAGTTCACTGACTGATCCCATCCGAAAAACACCCTAACGCAACAAAAACAGAAATTGTGTTTGACTAATTGAAGGGGATTTCAACAAAGCTTGCAGAGAAAAATAAGAAAGCAGCACAATTATGCACACTAGTGAAGGACAAAAACAATGTCTGCATGAGAGTTCAGTGAATATCATTTAATTAAGTCTTAACTAAGCAAAGCGTCCTCAGCCTTGTGGGTGTGGTGTGTTGTAGAGAAGCTGTCCTCTCTGGTTAGTCTATATGTCCTCAGGACAGTGACACAGCTACTCGATGTCTATAAATTGTCATCAATCTACAAACAAGGAAATATGTTTACTCTTAGTGGTCCAATGATCTGACTCTGTAGAGGCCTCTACGTTATTGACCAATGTGTTGTGTCCAGTGAGTGACACAGCCTTGTTCTCTGACCTCAGTTACCAGAGTAATGATCAGAATGGCGCCTGCTTTCCTAACCACAAATATACAGCTGCTTCGTATCTCAAGGAGAGATGTCACTGTCCCCATGACAACCTGAGATGTACCACTGCCCCTACAGTGACCTTAAGACATATGTTTTACCCTGTGTAACCACCATATGTGACATGCTAGAATAGAAAAGTCCTCACAATGAAGGGTTCTGAATCCAGATTATCAAACTTGTGGAGAAAAAGCAGTTCAAAGATCTTTCTGAGCGTTCAGTCAAAGATCTTCTTCATGGCAAAAACAGGTAGCAAGCAAGTGTGCGGATACCCTTCTCTATTCTCTACGTTAGGTACATTATTCAGAACCTCACATACACATATGAAACCCAATGCATTCAAATACTGAAAACCTCTCATACAATATACTGGACCACTCTCATACAATATATTCAAATCTTCTCATACAATATACTGAAATTCAGTATGTTGTGTAAGCGGGAGCATTTCAGTAAGTTGTGTGAGAGGATTGTGTATGTGAATGCATTTGGTTTCATATGTGTATGTGAGAGGAACGGCCTCCATGACTTTTTATTCATTAATGGTCACAATGGTCTTCAGGGTGTGCAAATTAGAGGGGCATGGAGGTGTCCCAAAATGCAAACAGAAAAGTAATCTGGTATGAAGACGAGTGTGTTTCAAACACAACCCTATATTCTAGCTATTGATCGAGGTTAGGATCATGGAGTGCAACAGGGCAACAGTCAACACCCAACTCCAGCAACTTCTTCCACCTTTCCTAATCGTATCCACGCCATCTGGGAAATCTAACTCTTCCTCATATCTTGATGCTCAGCTCCTCACCCGATCATATTTGTAGCTCTGTGCAACACTGTCAGAATGAGGATCAGCACTTGTTGACTAATCACCAGCTGGCTTCTTTTGGACATTCTCCACATAAAAACTACAAAATTAGAGCTCCAGTCAGATATTTGTTCAATCCCTCCAAATGAACACAGCCTCCAGTGATCACAGCATGCACGTGAGCACAGCACAGTGTTTGTTTATCTAAAGCGACAGGTGAGTGAGCAGCCACAGGCTACAGCTGCAGAGGTACAGAGCCATGAAAGTAAGGTGGAATAATGCTGGCATGTTTGTAGTGACAGATTTATATCAAACAGAGAGGCAGAGATGTGAAGCTTCTATAAAATCCCAACCTCCTGTGTTGTACATGCCGGTGCTTTGTAATGCTCCAGCTGGTCGATCAATGGATTAATTTTCTGACACTAATGTGAGTACTGTTTTCTTTGCTTTAAATAATGATTTAAATAGCTGGCCCGGCAAATGATATACGGTCCAATCTCACAATAACCGCAATGCTGTTACTGTATGTTTGCCACGGAGTTATATAAAATATTGTTAGTACCACACCCTATTTCCTACTTTCAAGCAGTACAGATCATTTTGGCTATTTTCACCTGTTAGACTCTGAACCACCTCTATTGTATGTGTACATAAACAAGGAATTTAACTTTTAAATTTAACAGTTTCAAGTGGCTTTTTATAGTATTTGCACATAGTGTAAACAATTTACAGGAATATAGAAATACACAATACAAAACAAGGACAACAGAGCTGAGCAAAGATAACGATAAAGACACAATTATTATGTATATGGGTAAAAAAAAAAAAATTAAAAAAAGATGAAAGAAAAATATCTAGAAAAATCGCCAATGAACTAAACTGCCAAAACTGCAGTTCCTCAAATGGCCAGTTGAGGCTGGCTACAAAATGTGTCAGTCTCCATAAGCACGCAGATTAAAATGTCCAACTTCACAGCAGAAATAAACATGTTTACAGCCTGGTACAAAAAACAGTTTTAGTCTCCACAGCTACTTTCCCCGTCCATGACAACTGTACTAAGTCTGAGTTATATATATAATATCAAATTATAGTTATTAAAGTTATGCAGAATGAACAGCGTGGCCGCTTTGATTGACAGGTGGGTGCTGTTACAGGCAGCTTATTTAATCACCCAGGTGTCATTCAGCCCATCTCATGTCCACCCACGATCCATGTTGTTGCCAATTTCAGGATTAGCCGGGAGGCAGCAGAGGTAGCCACAGACAGAGTCACCACATTTTGGGCTTCAAAACGGCTCTTCAGAAACCTGTGAGTGACGTTACCCACAGGATACGACGTCCATTCTTTATAGTCTGTCCATGTCCTGTATGGTTCTCGATCCAAACCAAATTGTGATGGATTTTTTTATATAAATATCACAACCTGCAATGCAATGGCATGTCAAGCCAATGGTTTCTCGAAAATTCTGCTGATGAAAAAATAGGCGGTCTGGCTTAGACTGTTTCTAAACCAGACAGCATATAACATGGCCAGTAATTATTTATAGTTAGGAGTGTCAGCCACAATTTTCCAACCCGTGCATCCTACTTGTTCAATTCCCAGCTCCCTTAGTCCATTCAAAGTGTCTTGCGGCAAGACGCTGAACCCCAAATTGCCCCTGATGGCAATGCAGGCAGTGTGTATGAGCTCAGTATCATGTGGATGGTTAGGAAGTGCTATATTACTCCTGATAAGCAGTTGGCAGCCTTTGCCATCGGTGTATGAATGTGCGAATGTGATAAGTGTCGTAAAAGTTCTGTAGACAAGAAAAGCGCTATAGAAATAAGTAAATTAAAGAAAATGTAACCATTACAGTGTGTAAAAGAAAATCTGGAGCCTATTGACTGGCTACTTTTTTCAATTATCGGGCTATAAAACTTGTGGGTGAGAACATTAGTCTCTCGGAATGAGAGAATTTGTAAAAGTTCAGGTATCTCCTGGATCAGATTAACTCAGTCTGTGACAGACCTGAGGAGAATCTGTAATAACCCTAGAGGCCAAACAACAAAGTTTAGTTCTGTTAATCAAGAGCACGACCTCAGACTGAAGTAAACACGGGGTGTTGATTAACTCAGTTGGTGGAGCATCCGCCCCATGTGTGAAGGCTCAGCTGGCCCAGGGTTCGGGTCCAACCTGCGGCCCTTTGCTGCATGTCGTTCCCCATCTCTCTCTCTCTCTCTCTCTCCCTACATTCCCGTCACTCTTCAGCCGTCTCTGTCAAAAATAAAGCTTGAAAAAGGCCAAAAAAATAATAATAATAATAATTAAAAAAAGACTGAAGTAAACAGGCTGATAGTCGTGCTATTGAAAACATTTATTCCTTTCATATACAGTAAGATAATATTTCTGAGAAAATGAGTTGTCCAGTCTCTTGACTGCTATATTCAAAAGTAGAAAATTGTGTTTGTCATTATTCTTTTTTTTTTTTCATAATTTATGCATATTCACTCGCAGTGTTCACTCACAAAAGATAAACATGATTATCTGTCCCACTTTACGATGTTTATGTGTAAATTGAGCAATTTCAAATGATTAGATGCTCCAACAATTTTGTGTAACAAATGTACCGTAACAGCCACATGATGAGGCCTCGTGTTCATTTTGAAAGAATAAACTAGCTGCTGATAGTTGAAGGTACAATTTTGTAGTTTAAGCATAATTTAAGGGTGCAGCAGCCTTTTTTATGTATCGGTGGTGTAATGATACAGTCTTTAACTTTGTATCTGCTTTGTTGCAGATATTTTTATTGTGAAGCAGACAGTATATCAAAAATACATCCATCTTTGATTTATGCAATGCTTCATTATTTTGTAATATAAGTAACGAAGGTGTCCTACAGATAAGTAAATAAATGAAAAACAATAGATGGGAGAAAAATCTGAAAAATATACAAAAATAAGTAAATAAATACATTTATTAAAATAAATTAAATAAATAATAACCACAATATTTTGTTACATGCCCGCCAGGCAGCTTAATATGTTAGTAATCTGGTGCTAGAAATTTTAAGGCCAAATTATATCATTATTTAAAAATAATCATTATTAAAATGATATCATTATTTCTGATATAAATCATGAATAAAGGTCCATAAATCTGCTCAAAGATCATAAAAAGACATTTTTTTTTTCTTCAGCATCAAAGTAATCCAGTGATATCGTGCTAATATTGAATTCAGCATACTTTTAATGCTGCCAATTTTGGTTTGGTGGGTCCATAGTCTCAGATTTTTAAAATCCCCTCGTCCATTGTCTTTATGCTTAAGAAGAGTATATTGATTTTCCTCTTTTGAGCTTCATTGATTTGTACTTCAGAACACAGATTGGCATCTTTTTGTAGTTATTTGGATGTATTGATTTTATTACTAGACTTTATATCACCTCTTACCTAAAACTGTCAAAAGTTTAAGATTCATCTCACTGACAATAGCCTTAAAAACCTCAATATTACACACTTTGTAAACCCATAAAAGTTTAATCTGCCATGCCAAACTGCAGGGTATCCAGTTTAAAAAGATATCCAGTGGTTCAGTAATACTCCTTTTGAATTAAAGCCACATCTGTAAATAAACGGTAGCGGACTCAAATTGCAAACACAAGCCGGTGACAAATCAATTTAAACAGTTTATTAATCCAAAGGAGTGCAGTGCTATCTAGCAGTGACGGGGATCCAGAATGGTGCAGAGCTGGCGGCAAAACCATCAAAAGAAAGAAAAACATGCAGAAACAACCCAGAGCTGGACATGGCAGGGTGATGGTTGGAGCACAGGGAGTTCAAAGTTAATCAGAGATCACGGCAAGCAAGTTTCCAAAGCTATGGGAGACTGAACAATTTGTGAGAGTTGAGCTGGCCTTTTGTACGACATGGGTTGATTGGAAGATGGAGGAGCAGCTGATGAGGTGATCAGGCAGGTGAGAAGGATAACTGGAGGCCATGCCTGGCGACATACCCAACAAAGACAGACACACAAAGAAAGGGGAGAAACACTCTGAACAGAGAGGCTTTACCATGACAACGTCTCGTCTTTTCAAATGCTACCGATGAAGTAAGGCAGTAAAACATGGCGTAATAACCTTATAAACAGCTACTACATTCTGAAAACATTCACAGTTAATGAACCATCCATTCATAGTGTTCAGTATTTTAAATGACTACTTTTAACGACTACAAAAATGTGCACATTCATTGCTTTTTTTAGAGAACTGTATTCTGATCAGGGTGAAAAAACTGCTCCAACAAGAGACAACAGTTGAAAATTCATTATTATTCACTGTTAGGAACTCAAAGTCTCTTCAACACCACAGATGAATGTAGAACATCTGTAATGTTAGTGCCGTTATAACCGAAAATGTAACAGACGACTTAACTTTGGGCTTCATTTAGCTCCAAATGTCAAGCACAATCCAAAACCCTATCCTAATCTAGTATGATTTCGATGCTTGGTGATATGCTAATGTTAACTTTATTTCTGCTCTCTCGCTATGACTACAATCCTGTCAACAATACTTCTCTGTTCTCGGCTGTTCTTGTAAGTTGCTGAATTTTTCACGTGATCAGTTTGATATTTTATCTTGATGAATAAATAGGATGGATCAGTATTAGTGAAAACACAGACACTCTGTGTCCACTTGACATTTTCACTGGTAACATGAACTGGAGTCAACACACGATGGTCTGCATGTAAGCATGTTGGATCCATATATCCAGCAGCCTGCTCCTCTTATTAGGACAATGTGACCTTCAGTAGATGAACCAGAAATAACCATGCATTTTATTGACAAACTGGAATTTTCAAGGTGATCTAGTTGGTCGGGATGCACCTCTGACGGGTTCGTTTTTCCCCCCCGGCTGTACGTTTGACATCCCTGAAGGAATTATGAATGAACACAGATGTTGTTTTGTTGGCATGTCATGTTACGTTTTTGTGTTTTGCATCATAACCACATTTTTTTCAGGCTTCAGATTTAATCATGCAGGGCATGCCAGGTCCTCAGAGTATTAGCATTATTTTTCTACTGTTTGTATCTCATGAATTTCAAATTTTCATTTAGAAGTCATTTATCTTGCATAACACTGTCGGGGTTACAGATATATTGTGTGTGACCATCCCAAGAGTTCACTGAATCTCACTATAAAGTCTCTTTGTAGTCGCTCCATTCACAGTGACATGTTTGGGTTTTACTGTATTTATCATGGGGCAAGACTGTCAGTTTTGCGCTGTGGCACCCTGCATTTTCTTTTCACTGTTAATTAAATTCTTGCAAGCTGATCAGAAACTCATCTGCAGGCAGAGCAGCAAGACGCCAGGGATGTTTTTTATCATATCCTCTCTCTCAGTCATTCTGAGTACATTTTCTCTGCTGGCAAAATGAACACAGTCCCAAATTGTATGTGCATTCACTTAATTTTCATACACCATACACCGTGTTTCTCATTAGTGTATCTAAACATCATGATGATTGTAGTGCCAGTGAGAAGACCACAATACTCAGCATGGACTCTTATCAAAGTGAATGTCTACACACTGAGAAAGAAGCTTCAGAGGAAATGCCTGCACGTCTCGCATGACGCCTCTTTTCAAAGCCAGCGGAAATCTCTGTGGTTTTGTGGAAGTTTGAATGAGTCTTTAAATTAATATTTGAGACTCACATCTATGCGTATGCTGAAACCTGTTTTCTGAGCGTTGACATTAAGTCTTGAACCATTCTAGTGTAGGTTTCTGTGAAAAAATACAAGCATTAGTCATACATTAGCATACATTACAAGGGGCTTGATTTACTGTAGATGCACTAGCACATGGATGGCGTACTGTGGAAATGAAGAGGAACATATCGATGATACACAGTGAAATGTGCCAAAGTTTGGGGGAGCATTCCTATGCAAACCTGGTATTAATATTAAATGATATTTTGACATTTAGGCCCTGCAGTTGGTATCATAAATTTACTGAGCCCTATGAGAGGCGATGCCATTTTCCATCGCTCATCTACTGCTTATGAATGTTCTTTCACGAAGTCACTCCACTTCTTCTTCATCTCTCTTCATCTCTTCTTTGTTCATTTTTGAGCAATTTAAATAAAGTGACTGAGCTGTTAACTACAATTCAACGTAGTTCACACATTTCAGCAATTATTTTCCAACATATATAATGTGTTTTCTATAAGAATTTCCTTTACACAGACTTCAAGCTTCCCTTAAATCCTCTCGTCAACCAAGCAGAGAGCAGCTAACTGCTTAATCAGGCTTTATATCTGCATTTTATCTGCTTCAGCGAAACTACAATGAATTTAACTGAGCTGAAATGGATCCTTACCAAAGTCCCTTGTGACAATTAACAAAAATAATGAAGATAATAGCTGCAAGTTTGTGTCAAATGAAGATGATGTGAGCAGATTATTTCCTGTGAATATTGCAGAGATGACTCTAATATTCTGTATTATTTATTTTTCTAATTTCTAAAAAGCATACATAATTAATACGCTTCTTATACAGACTGTCTAAAAGAATATTTTAGAAGATAAAATAATTAATAATTAAATAGTTTCTGTTACCTGCTTTCTCTGGAGAACTTCGCCTGTCTTGTCAAGTTTATACAGTTTTTAGTTTTGCAACTTAATTATTAATGATATTTGCTGCAGTGACATTACTGCCACAGGGGCATGTTTAAACTGAGAGCAGCTTCTCTGGTGTTTTAAAGAAAGCACTCAATATAAATATATATATATATATATATATACATATATATATATATATATATATATATATATATATATATATATATATATATATATATATATATATATATATATATATATATATATATATATATATACATACACATACATGCTGTGTGTGTGTGTGTGTGTGTGTGTGTGTGTGTGTGTGTGTGTGTGTGTGTGTTATAGCCAGCACAGCAGTAAAAGTTACTTGTTTAATTGGAGGAAGGGTGAACAGCACAGATCCAATTAGAGGTTCACTATTGAATATTTGAATTTAATTAATACAACAACATTTTGAATTTGTTGCATCAAATTAAGGACAATATCCATTTTCGGAATATAGATGAGAGCATATGCAAAAGTAACAAAACAATGCTTGCAATGCTTGAGCAGAAGGATGTCGTGGTTGAACTTGGGCTGTCACGATAATCCCAAGAACATAACCTGGACTGGAGTAGATCAGCATGTATAAAAACACTTCTTCTCTTGGAAATCGCCATTTGTAAAAGATCCCATGGAGTTCACTTTTTTTTATATGTAAGATACAGATCAACATTGGCGAGCCACTGACTTATCTGTGTCAGCTTCATGAGCCGTATGTTGAAAGTGCAGTAGAGTCGTGTGCTTACAGTCCATAAAACTCTTCCATTAAGGGGCGACCCTCATTATTGCAGAGGGCCAGCTCCTCAGCATGAGTGTGCTGTGTAGGACAGCCCCCCTCCTGTTTTCCGCATTTAATTTTTTTCCTGTTGGCTGCAACATTGTCAAAGCCATTTTATAAACTCATATAATCCTGCATCAGAGACTAACTAAAGCCTTGTACTTGTCCTACTTATAAAATATGAAAGTAAGCCTAGTTACCACTTTGAATTAGGCTGAGCAGAGTATCTTGGATGGACAGTTTAAAAGGTGAGAGCAGGGAACATAAACAGCCCTTTAACCAAGCAGTAGCTGACAATTTGACTGCCCACACGCCAAGTGAAGACCTCGCTCAGTTACAGATGCCCCTTGAGAAGTCCAGCAGGCGAGCGTGAAGAGCTTGTCTTGTTTGGTGAGACTGAGGTGCACACGATGGCCAGCGAACGCTTTGGTGAACCAACAGAACCAATTACAGACTTCAGAGAGTTTAAACTACAAAGCACACAGGAGGGAGAGACTCTAAAGAGACTTCTGATAAGTAAGACCTGTCTCACTCGGCCAAAGGTGAGAGGGGATTTTTGGCACTTCTTCTTTTTGTGGACATCAATGGACCTTTGTAGCTCTTTGACACTCCTCCACGTGAGACGTCTCTCTCTCTCTTAACATTGTGGGTGACAGAAGAAAACCCAGGGAGAGAGATCAAAAGATTAAAATTGTCTTTTCTTTTTTTGAAGCACTTTTTTTTTCATTTATTGCACTATACTGACTCATTTTTGTAGATTCACATTTACATTTATTTATAATTTCACTACCTCATTTATTAACTTCATAACGACTGAAAAAAAGGCTCCATTTATGTATTTTATTGGCATATTTCTTTATATATGTACAGTATGTATTTATTTAATAATGACTATAATGGGATCCCATAGAGGGAAAGTGACCACAACAAACATTTCCAAGAGTGTGTCTGTTATGTCACAGCATGTACAGTAGCACTGCTATGTAGGTTTAACTAGGATTATATATATATTACACAAGCTAAGAGTAATCCACAGACGCTGAATAATTGTTATGTTGTAATCCTGCAAAAATGCTCCTGTAATAACAGTTATGTTTAAATATTTGCACAGACAGCACCATATTCACAGCAGTGTGTAAACTCATGAAAGACTATGCACGTATAAAGCCGCACTATGGTAGCTTTAGTTATAAATACACCTGTTTTATCAGCCTAAATCACTCAGTGGGGCTGCAAAAAAAGAAGAATTGAAGTATCCCGTTTCTCTATTCCTCAGTCTGGGATTTACTCTCTTGGCTCAAATTAAATTCTGGCCTCTGGTATGTAATGCCACTACACAGGAGGAGGATTTAACAATCACATATGAAATGTAAGCTACCTCCTGAAGAATAGTGGATGAATTTTGGGAATGAATCAAAACTAGCCCTGAATGTGCTGTGTGATTTAAACCGGCATCACACTGCAGGATCTCTCTGTGGTGAAATTTAAAGGTTTGTAATGTCTACTACAGTCCATATATAGGCACTTATCTTGTCCCTTTGCTGGACTTTTTATTATGTTTGTATACCTGAATTTCAAGGTAAAGCATCACAGAGGCTCTGGCCATGACAAGCAGTCTAAAAGCACTTAGTATTGAGTGGAGAGGAAAATGGCAGCGCCAGCATTAGTCTCCACGGCTGAGCCTTGATTAGGAGGCTTCACTACAACATCCCTGAGTGATCTGGGAGTCACATGGTTTATTAAATAGGTGAGCTGCTGTCTGGTGAGGGAGAACTGGTGGGCAAGAACATAGTGTTGATTGACTTCGCTTCGAAAAAAATTGTCTCTTATGTGGGAAGTAAGATGCAAAGTGAACCCTATCTCATCAAGGAGACTTAGTCATGGGTGTTTTATATAATTTGGCTAGACAGTGGCCCTCAGTTTAGTCCCTAAAGGGTTGTATATTTTCAACATGTTCATTGGTTAATGAAATATTCAGGTGAAATAAAATGAGTTCCATTTCACACTTCTGGGTTAAAACTCAAATGGCTAACCTCAGGCTGCTTGGTGAAAGCACTGTCTGAACGGTCAGCTGCTTTTCAAAAGAAAAGCTTGACAATTTTTCTCATATTCCTCATGCCCGGAAGGCAAAATTATTCATTAAAATTCGACAAAAATTGCTGAGCCCTGCTTTTATTTTAAGTGAATATGATCAGCAGCTCTATCCTGTGGGTATTTTTTATGTTTCTGTGTAGTTTGCTACAAAGAATTTATGGGTGTGTGCCTCTTAACACAATTATTTAATATAATTAATTAACATCCACCCATACTACACTGTAATGAAAAGATATGGACTTTTATTATTGTTTGATCCTTGCGAAAACATAAAGCTTTCATGGATGTATTAAACTGTTGGACTTAGACCACTGTTTTGTTTCAAACTGAAATATATTAATTTATTGCAATAACATGTTATGTTGTAATATCTTTGGTGACCTAGTGCCACATCACGTTTCAGTTTGTCCAATGCTTTGATTTAAACCAGTCCCATCACCTTCAGCTGTATTTGAAGGCGGGGAGTTGGGATGAAGTGCCTAAATTAATACAAATGGGCCTTTTAGCCATGCTAGACGCACATGCGCAATGACACTTGTCTTGTCAGCTACTCAACCACTTTTGTCCAGACTGAAGTATTGAATAAATGGCATCAAATTTTGTGCATTTGTACATTATAGTTTACTTATTCTGGTGATCCTCAGATTTTTCTTCCAGTGTCAACATGGGGTTAGGGTTTTCAGTGAAATGTCTCAACAGCTATTGGGTGGATTGCCTACTCAAATTTGGTACCCACAATCACGGCCCCCACAGCGAAACGATTTCAATAGACAGCTCATGCACGGAAATGACTGACATCTGCGTTGGGTTTCAGTCCAGTAGATACCGGTTGTATAGAAGCTGATGCCATATTGGCACCATGTTTCAGTTCTTAACTCTAATTGCAGTAGACTGATAGACTCTGTAGTCAACCCGAAACATATTTATGGCAACATTGAGAGCTTAACTAAAGAATACATATATTACATGTCAATATACATTAAACTTCAAAGTATTAGAAAAAGTTCTAGATACTACTGGATACTGTCTATCTTTAGCTAGAATCACATTGAGGTCAGATGTCAGGGTCGCACAGGTCCAGCAGCCCTGGAGCTCACAACAAAGGCAGGTCTACTCCTGTACTTTCAGCTCATGTTTATGCAAGAACTGAAATATGCAGGGCCGCCTGTCACCTTGTGAGTGGTGAATCTTCTATTGGTGATTGTTTGTTGCAATACTGAATGTCAAACAAAGAAAATAGTGGGACTAGAAGAGGTCTGTTTTCTCCTCACACAAGCACAGTTGGTGTGATCAAACTAAATCAGCACGTTGAAATTTGGCGACCCAGCTACCAGCTGAGAGGTGCGGGCATCGAGGTGTGTGCAACATTCAAAGCTGCGTTTAATTGGTGT
This sequence comes from Miichthys miiuy, assembly GCA_036365135.1. NCBI lineage: Eukaryota > Metazoa > Chordata > Actinopteri > Sciaenidae > Miichthys > Miichthys miiuy. The sequence goes on along the minus strand of CM071614.1, from coordinate 19,010,959 downwards.
CCTCGCTTTTGCCAAAAAAAGCAATCTAGCACACAGCTGTAGTTTGTTACGTGGGACTGTACTGATTGCCTGGAGCTGACAGTGGAGATGCATACAGCACAGTGTGAAGGCCATTTTGAAAGGCAAAATGCATTATATTGAAACAGTTGAGGATTATAATCGTTTCAGGTTTGTAGTTATGCCAAATAATAAAATGACTTACAGAAACAAAGACAAACAGTGTCTGCTGGTAATGTCATTCCCAACAGCCAACATAAAACTCAGCTTTTCTCTTCAATTTATCAGCTGCAGCTGCAAATAGACAAAACTAAACACAACTCTATTAATAAATTGGAGAAAGTGTGAGGCTTTACATGTGAGTGAATAGCTCGTTTTGGTGTTTTTAAAAACGTGGGTTGCGTTAGTAATTTGAGGCCACAGGTCTTAAAGAGCATTCATGACAACATGCCCCCACACATTTATGAACTTCTGTCACTGAACATCTGCTCACACACAATGCTATAATTTATGATAGTCGATTCTGGTCAATAATGATCACAATATACATGAAATCGTCATTTGGTTGCCACAACAGAAAGCTCAGTTTGTTATTGTGTTTGATGGAATGGATATCTCATTATTTAATTACAGCTGACTAAACAGGCTCTCAATCAAACAGCCCATGCTCTACTTGCTCTTTAGCCTCATAGCAGTGACATAAAACTATTCTTTGGCTTCAAGTCTACTTTTGTCTATTTTACGAACTACTGTGTTTGTTTGTTGGGCTCAAATGCAGGTGGTGCTAATATGAACAACTTTAACCTGTTTTGATGCTGTTGTGCAGTTGCACCACTACCTATAGCGAGCTGTGGTAGATCTGCTTTATGGTCTCTTTTTTTCTCTGGAGGTAGTAAAACAAACCAGAAACCTGGAAATAATTGGCCTGTCTTCATCATTCTGAGAGCAATCGTGATCTGATTTTATGCTGCACACAGCATGAGTCTGCAGAGGAGCAGGAACAGCAGAGGAAAGTGAAAGGAGCTGGTTACCTGGGAGAGAAGTTTGATGTGTGTCAGCTCAGCTCACTGTGGCTGATCCCTTTTTGTTCCATTACTGTGTGCAACATTTCAACTTGATCTGCTGTCAAAAATACCCAAAATGACACTGACAGTACTAATCTCATGTTTAGTTCCTTGTGACAACTTCATAATAAAAGTCAACTTGTGTTCCCCCAGTTAAATGCATAGCAAAGCTACAAGCAGTAAGAAATGTTCAGTTTGCATTGGTAGCAACTTACAGCATTTTTTACTGGGAATAAAAGTACTACTGATGCAACAGTCACCAAAACATACAATGGGACGCTTCCAGTGATGGAGGTGTTCACACCAGAAATGAATCACTCCAGAGTTCACTTGACACCAGTCCAAGACCACCACTTCGAGACCAGAAAGCAGTGGTTTGATCTGCACTAAAGTTGGGAGTCCAGGGTTCACACCAACCCAAACAAAAGCAAATGTTGGACCAACTTAAAAATATTTCTGCAACACAAAGTTTTGTGTATTTGTGTTAATCTAATTTATTTGATTTGGGTTGATTGTTTTTTTTTAAAGTAGCGATATGTAAGATTGGGAACATTATCAACAGAACATGAGAGATAATCGTCCATGTATTTTGTTGCAGAGATATCAACTACAATTACCATTCTCAAATATTAGCTTCGACCTGTACTTATTGTCATACATCTTATGCCTCTAACTGCTGCTAACCTGCAGACAACTGGGGAGAGACAGCAGGGGCAGCTTTTCTTGAGTCACACCGGTTCTGGTCTGACCTGGAAAGGAGAGCTCTGAGTTTATTTTTAAACTTTTGGGATTGGAAAGTGGATTTATCTTCACTCTGGAGGTACAGACATCTACTGTTGTTATTATAGCCTTCTGTGAGCATCCAGAGCTCTATACTACTTTATATTTGCACAGGGACCGGCCAAAAAAAAAAGGAGATTGCACTTCCTGGTAAGTTCTGGAAATATGTGTGTGTTACTTGATTCCAGCTAAAGGCTGTGCTTGAATCAATTGTGCTTTACTATGAACTGGTTTAGCATAAACCGCATTGATCCTAAGCAAACCCCACTGCTTTGTACACATTTTTCCTCATTTGTATGCAGCTGATTATCACAAGAGCAAATAAAAAGGTGTCAAGATTTCTATCTTAAGTCTCCTCCTGAAAACGGGGAAAGCACTAATGAAACCAAACATCTCGATGAAACAGCTGAGCACCTGGAAAGTGGATATGAGATTCCCAATTAAGCCCCACAGATCTGCAAATAAATTTAAAAAATGGATCCAGGGCTCAGGTGCTCTACCCACAGTGGAACAAAATACTTAGATTGCCTGCGGCAGGAAAAGGACAACAGTTAGTGAAAGGAAAAAATACAATTTCCAATTGTACTTGTCTAATTGCTTTTCTCCTCAGTCGGGGGTGACTGTGTCCTTGTTAGCTTATGCACTCTGCTTTTCATCATGCAGAGAATTTTTGTCTTGTTTATTTATTTACTGAAGTGTTTTTTATTTTGTACAAAAAAAAAAAAAAAGAATCAGTGCATGTTTCATGCAAGAAATGACAATACAGTAGCTCATCCTTTATGCAGCACCAGCAACTCTCATATGTCAGACATGGCATTTCATTGTTGCCTACCACCTCAGGTGACATTTGTTTTAAATGAACGAATTCATGCTGCCGATCCACATACACCCTGTGCTGTTTGCATCAGCTGTTATGATGAAGTGTGCTTACCATTGGAGCCCTGGAAGCAAGAGCAGCTATAATTTATCGAGTGTAGTCAAAGCATTTACCCACCAAAAATACAAAATATTTGCTGCTTTTGAATTATAAGGATTAGTTGCTTGTTTCAGTGGCATAGGGGAGGTACAGCAGGCCATAGCGCACACTATAATGGTCCCCAGCATACTGTATATAGAAAGGTCTTGTCTCACGATGTCACAGTCTGCTTCTCTCTCACCTGCCTCTCAGTACTTTTCCATTCACTCTCCACTCACCTGCCAGCCATGCCCTCCTCATCAGACCAACTCCCCTCACCTGCTTGACTCACCTGCTTCCCATCACCAATCAAGCCAGTATTTAAGCCCTCCCTGCTCACTCACTCTCTGCCAGATTGTTCTTCATGCTCACGCTAGACTCTCCAGCACTCTTCTCTGGACTGATCGCGCGTTGCCGACTCTGTCTGCCTTTGACTAATCTGTTTCGTAATCCTGGAGACTGACCCTGCCTTCTGTACCCGACCACGAGTTCAGCTTCTGGTCTCTCTGGATTCCGCCAGCTGGTGACGGCCCGGCTACCAGCGGCTCGTTTGTTCATCTGCTTCATCGCCTGTTTACCTGCTTGCCGGACTGGTTTCCTCAGCCAGAACCTCCGGACTTTCCCCATGCCCAGAGAGACTATTTCCTCAGCTGTTGCTTTGAACTGTGCTATTTCTCATCTACCTGCCAAGTGTAATAAAAGTGACTTTCATTTATTACCTTCGTCCAGTGTGCTGCATTTGGGTTCTTACTACACCTGTTTCATAATGTGAGTTCTTCTTAGAACTCAGGTGTATTTCTGACATGGAAATAGTTATGGAGAGGCTGTAAACATGTTTATTTCTGCTGTGTAGTTAGACATTTCATGTGGAGCTAATGGAGATTGATTTGCTCTGTAGCCAGCCCCAAGTGGCCGTTCAAGGAACTGCAGTTTTTGGCACTTCTTGGCTTCACTTTACAGCCACGAAGGTTGGCGTTTGGCCAGACAAATTGTAGATTATAAAATGTTCACACACCTATAATCAAAAAGTAGGTGGTTGCTTAATTAAATTAATTATATCATTAGGAATTATGGGTACTTCCATAATCAACCCAGGAAAAAAACAATTAATTTAATTCATAATGTTATTAAGACTTTTTTAAAACAAGATTTAACATGGCATGTATGTATTATCTACTCAATGTATTACTTTATTTAGTTATTTATATCTATTATTCAAGTATCTATTCTGTTCAATTGGTTATGTTTGAACTATCTAGCCACTCTGCACCACAAGGAAAGTAAAGTGCAAAAAACTGTGGGAAAGCACTGATGAAGAACCAAATAAGAAAATGTGATTTAATGTTCCTTAAGTTTTTTTTGTTTTTGTTTTGTTTTTTGTTTTTTGACACATGATTAAACACAAACAATAACAAAACTTAATGTATTGGAATCTTTCCTGAAGTAATTTGGAAATCAAATCTTTTTCACAGAGGTTAATGTACCTTCCCGCTGCCATAACCACTCATTGTTTCTGGTCTGATTTGGTGCCTTCTGTTTTCTGTATTAAAATGATAACAGCTCCAGAGAGTACTGACTGGGTTGTTATCGCTTTCTCAGTCACTGGCAAAGAAGATTTCTGTTTTCCACAGCGCTTGTGTGAGTGGATGAAAGGAATACTACCTGCCTGCCTGCCGAGGCACCATCACCCTCCTGTCAACCCAAGGTCACTCGATGGAGACAACTGTGATTCAATAATATCTGACCAGAAAGCAGGAAAAACACACTGGGGCTGAAAGCACGAGTGACACCAACAATGTATAATCAACCAAAACTCTTTTTAGCCTCATGAATTATGCATGCTTTTACAGATTTCTTTCAATTTATTCAAAAAACAGCTATATTTAATAATTAAATGTCACAAGAAAATGAATGAAATGAATATTGCATGAAATGAAAGAATATTGCAGTAGCATTAATGAGGATACAATTCAAGGGAAAGCTGAGCTCTGACTACAGCAGTGGCCGTGAGCACAGGATGAGTGGGCACACAGTGCCACAGCTATAAAGTTATGAAACAGGGTTAGCTATTATGGATAGCCATGGTTCAGTAAGTAAAAGTTGGAGAACTTGGATCAGGATAAAACTCTCCTAGTTAAATTATCTGTACAAAAGATTTAAGAGCTGCATAACAAAATAGAGTTCATTGATTTTAAAAAAAAGAATCAAAGATGTTAAGTAGGACTCCCACTGTTGCATCGCTAACGGAAGAGGGAAGCTAAAGGTTACAGTATTGAGAAAAGTGAAAACAGTCTGTAGATTATATCAGCTGAATTAAATTCTTAATGGATTTAGCAAGGCGCCATGTTTTGTTCCCAACAGCACCAACAAATAGCAACGGCAGCCGTGGCTCATGGGTATTAAAGTCTTTAGAGCTGTCTGCCATGCAAAATTGACATTAAAAAATGATTTCTTAGAAACAAAGCTGATGTAAATACAACTGTTACATATTATAAATATTAAAAGCCATAAGTCAGGTCTTTGGTAACATTAAGGATACTGTTTTCAAAGAAAATCGGGAAGACAGAATGGGATTGTTGAGTCAATAGGTCATCTGACTTCACAAATCTATCACCTTGGCTGTGTCTATTGCTCTGACTACTGCATATGGCTAATACTACAGCTGTAACGTATAAGCGGCTGTGATTGTGACTTGCTGGCTACTCTGTATAGCACCTAGGACAGTAACATTGGCCAAGACAGCTTTTAAACCCAGACACTCCTGCCAGGATTTGAACCTGGTTCTTCCATCAGCTTCATCCCTATGTTCCCAGAGTCCTCTGTTGCAAATTTCAATGGCAACAATCTGTTCAGCCACTCTAGGGATATTATTATATTATACAGAGTTGTTGTTGTTGTTGTTGTTGGCGGCCATTTAGTTCTGATGAATGTAGTAGGAGCACACAAAATTATTATTATAATTGCTATATCTGTTTGGTTTTTTATATCAGTTAAACATAAAATACTTAAGTTGAATGACTGCAGAGCTACAAGATTTTTACCTAACAGCTTTAAAATCAGCTAATGTTTGTTTGTTTTGAGCACCTGAACTGCTGCTGTGGTAATATATAATGCAGCCAGTGGCAAAGGCAACAGTCATAGCTCAGCTATGCTGTAGAAAATGACTTAATCCCAAGGATGAAACATAAACTCAGCCTACGCATAACAACTCCAGACACACTCTGGTAAACTTCAGAATAAAGCCTTATGCATAATGAAACAAACAACCAAGCTGAACGAACATTAAATGTCAGTTCAAATGTCACTAAAATGTTCATTCATTCTTTCAGTAGTCCTCAGTCTGTATTGAAAACCATAAAACTGAGCACACAGCCAGCCACAGTGAGATCCATCCCTGGGAGATTCTCCATCATTCATCAGCAGGAACCATATTACCATCAGTAGGTCACCCTTACATCCAGAATACATCCAGTCAGTGGAACAAAGTAAAGACCTGCCAGTTAGATGACAGTTAATCACATCCAGTAAAGCGGCTGTCGGGGATCTCAGCCAGCTGCCTGCCTTCAATGTTTTTTAAGTCAGGACATGAGAAATTTACAGTAATATTAGTTCTGCAGGATACTTCGAAGGGCCAGCTGGACTGCTAAGTAATAGAGAAGAAACCACAGGTCTCAGTCATGGCCTAAGAACTACAGTATGGTTCAGTTACCAAAATGAATTGATTTCAAACAAAAGCACAGCGTGTCCCTGGCAAAAGGGGACACCATATGTCTTATGGTCTCCAGTCAGCTAATGAACATGGATTAATTTTAAACGCTGGCTGTCCTGTGTTAATGTCAGACTGGTTCTCACATATAGATACAGAGGCACAGAAAATATTATAAGTATAGATATTAATATACAAACATGTTGAATGTTGATTTTTTTTTTCTCAAAGGAGAGAACAGCTACAGTCCAGCTTTGGATTCAACGAGGAGCAGCGAGATCAATAAGGCATCGAAAATGAATACCAAGCTGATCAGCTCTGGTGCAGACCACAAAAAAAAAAAGAGAAGCTGAAAACCTTCTAAATCCTTCAAGCTCTGCTTTGTTGGCTTTTGTTCCCTCCAGAGACAACGAGGCATCTCCCAGAGTCCCAGAGGGTAAGCCCTCATCCCTCATCCCGGATCCATTCCACTGTACAGGCTGTGAAGAGGAGCTTGAAACTCTTCCTCTTCTGTGTCACTTTGGAGCAACACGTACCTTCTTTTTCAGCACTGGTTATGTTTCTTCATCATACTGAATATATAGTCCTATATGTATTACATGTATACTCATTATACCGAGGATATAGTATTAGTACGAGACCTGCCCAGCACTAGACAGTAAATATACACCGTTAGATAAAAACCTGGTCTGTGTGTAGAAAGAGAGCTGATCACCATAGTTACAGTATGACATGCAGCAAAGGTCCCCGGTTGGAATTAAACTGTGGCTGTTACATTTATGTGACATGTAACCCTTCAGCTATCAGGGCACTCCGCTCACTGTTTACAGCTTGTTCTGCTTCACTCAGGTGGGCAGAACAAGAAAATCTATTCAAACTTTCCATCTTCTGTGGGAATCAATGCGCTTGGGAATGCTGCTATAGCAGGGTTGAATGGACTGCCACATTGTTGGTTTTGGTCTTTGTTGACATAGAGGAAAGAGTGTGTAAAGGTGTCTGTATGATTCAAACAAACTAGGTCATCTGATATCTGATATATGGTGCTTCCACATCTGAGGGCAAACTAAATGACTGCTCTATGTGGCTTCACCTGATTGAGGGCAGGATGGAACGCATGCCATCACACCATCTTAGACTGTATCTTTTGCATGTCTTTGTAGTCTCAACAGGATGATCATAGAGATGGGGATGAAGGGACATGCGGTCAATCTTTCAGGCACATGAAAAGTGAGTGAAGTAGTTCCGTGATGGATGGGGGAAAAAAAAAAACAGTTGGAAAGGGGGTTTTCAAAAGCTGTAAGACGATCTGTCAAGTACTTTGAAACACACTAAAGCCTACAATCAATATTTCTGGAATGAGATTTCAAGCCCACTCCCCTCTCTCAAAGTAACTGGAGAGTCTTGTGACTTTGTGTCAAACTTCAATCAATGCAAGAGAGGTTGGATCAATTTGTGTCCAAAGGGGAACACAATCAGTCCCCAGTGAAATGAATGGGGAACTACTTTTGTTCTGGCTCCATTTCTTTCCTGTAACATTTTAGTGACATAAATGTCATCATGACCAAATAACATGACTGCTTGCTGTGTAATGGTTTAGAATAGTAATCTACACAGTAGCTGTGTTTCCATAAACAGATTTTCATTCTCATTTTAAAGTATCGCATTAGAAAAGACTGGAAGCATCCTCAATTATGACAAATTAGGTTTTGAAAACCAACTAACCTTAACACACTTAATAGGAGATGAAACATGTGATCCACTGTGTGTCTATCCAATTCTCACTGAAGATTTCGGGAGAGGTGAGATGACTAGTTACAGGAAGTCAACAATGGAAATGTGAACGTAGTAAGGCACAGGCCGGGAAGAGGTTGTTTTTTTGTTTTTTTTTTTCTTTTTCTTTTTTTGAAGTACAAAAACCATAGCTTAGTGTTACGTAAACATTTTCACTGTCGTGGCTGAATATTAATCTAATTTCAACAATATGGATGAAGACTTTCAATTCGATGGCCACCTGACAAGTGGAAGCACTGACGAGGAGAAAGAAAGAAGGACCAGCTGCCGCAACACTGCAAACCTCTGCAGACTGGTTGTGTTTCTGTGGTAACTGTGACCCAATGCAGTGACCCCAGAGGAGGTCACCAAAACCATTAAATTCTTCTGTAGGGGTTCTTTCAAATGTTGTCAGACACTTATATTAACAATCTGAGTGATTCAGTGGCAAGAACAACCACAACAAGATGTATTTCATAATGCACAATTGCCCTTAAGGATTACGTTGTTGCAGCGGTGGCTCACTCAATACTGGACCATATTTCAAAGCTTTGCGCCCCTATTTTCACTGGTTGAAGCTCAACTGGCGCTCTTTTAACTACGTCATCTTATTGTCCCTCATTTTCTTCAATTTTTCAAACTAGAGAATTGGCACCACGTGCTGCTTATGCTCATGAACCAACTCTTAATTTCCGCATAACTGTAGCGGAGGTAATCATGTAAGCATTCAGCAAATTATTCGAAATCTAATTAAGAATACGTACATGTGCAGATACGTTTGGATGGAAACACCGTGCAAGCACAGTGCAAACTGCAAAGGACAAAGTGGAGAATAAACACCTACTTAATGTGACTAATCGGAGACTAAGTGCTGTGCTCTGACACCATGATTGCACTGACCATTTTCACTGACATGTCACCAGAGATAAGTCATTATTTGTTCTGAATAAGACCTAAGTATCACTAAGTGGTCTTTTATAATTTAAACCTACCTGACCGAATTCAATGCAGGCACCAGTAATTGCTGTAGACGTTGGGTGGGTTGGTAAATGAGACCAAATTAAAAACAACATACTGAAAACTTTTTGTCCTCTCACATAATTGCTGTGTCTCCATTTCCAATGCACGAAAACTTCAACTGAAACATAATTTTTTCAGATAAATCAAGGTTGAATCACAAAGAAATTTAACACATCATATGATCCTCAGCACTCCTACGGTTTCCTCCATTGACACTTGCTCTGATTTTAAAGCCTGGCAGACGGCTGCCGCTGCTATAGAGATGTGAAGTTGAAAGACAGAATCTTAACAGTTTTTTCCCCCAAGGAGAATTTCATTTGCTGTGCCCAAGAGAGACTCTCTGTCCACTAATGTAACTTCCCTTCAGCCAAAGACAGAGTGGGGTTTCTGACACAATATAAAAGACTTCTTTTGGCTCTCAAGTAAACCCTCAGTTTTCAAGCCAGTGCATGAAAAGGAAAAAACATTCAGCTGTTCCCATTTCAGTTGGAGGCTACAGAGAAGAAGCACATGGAAACCAGGAGCTTTAAAAATACAATGTTTTCTATAAACTTAGCCTTGGATTACATCATTTACAGCACAGTAAAGACTAGCATCCTCGAACCTTTTAAAATGAAATGCTGATGAAATGTCTTTCAAGGTCACAGCTGCTGCCCACAAGCTAATTGGTAATAGCAGTAACTGTTGCCTTGACCTTAGAGGAGTGCTACCATGCCGCATTGTGATTCTGCTACTTGCATTACGTATACCGCGATGGGCCGTTTGGGAGATACCGGTGGGAGTTGCTTGCAGACTTTAAAACACCTGCATGTGCAATGGAGGATACAGTATTTCAACAAGCTACATCTCAAGGGAGGGATTTGCCGACACATGCTAGGATCAGGAAAGCTAAGAAAAAGTCCAGACACATCATCCAGGGCAATTTTCTGAATCATAATAACATCACATGCACCATTATAGGTGTCTTGGGGAATCTGTGGTCCAAGGAGTGTGACAGTAAGCAGCTTACCTGTCGCCTGAAACACATTGATTGGATCAAAGTTCACATATTACCCTATTCCGTGAGAACTGAATTAGCTTTTATTTTATGTGTCATGTTATTGAAAGTGGCAGAGTGTACAGTGGGTGGTGAACCAAGCAGCTTTGCTTGTAAATGTTTAGCTCTTCTTGTATTAAGACTGTTTTCATGTAGTCCCATTGCTCCACATTTAGTTTGACAGGATAAATATTGTCACAGAGGATTCCCCCCCAAAAAATGCAGGATTGTCTGTAAAAATGCAACACTACTGTAAGAGTCTTCACTCGTGGCTCTGTGAGGTTTACATCCCTGCAGATTTGAGGGTATTTCTTGACCAATAATTGGTTAATGTGGGTGCTAAATATCAAGAAAGCCGTTTCTATTCTTTGTCCCTAGATTGTATAACTCAGAGCATTATAGCAACAATAATTTTCTGCTTCCAGATGCAGCAAATTAGCACAATGCAAAGAAACACAACCGAAAAGTATTAAAAGTATTCCCTGCGTAGACTGAACAACATTTTATGGCTTTGGCAAAACAACCACCAAGAAGATGCAACACAACCACAAACAGAGACCAAACGACCACAAAGAGGATGCAAAATGACTGCAAAGAAGAACACAAAGTCGACACAGATGTGAAATGATGACAAACTAGTAATACAGTGACATTGATTGTAGTCAATTTATATGTCTTTCAGTCTCAGTGTCTTGCTCCTATGTACTCTAGGATGGCAGGGGTCTTCAACAAGTCCAGGGATGCAGCTGTAGCTGGTGTGTTCAATCAAAACAGAAACTTACGCTACTCTACTACTATCTACTAAACATTACTCTTTTTTTGCGTTGCAGGCTTTCTATGTTCCACTGAAACATAAAAATGACAAATGACACCAGGCTTTCTCTCCACAGCACCCAAAGCTCCTGTCAGATGAGGATACTGTGTCAACACTGAACAGAGGCGATGTTTGCAGCTCTGCAAATGAGCAGCGAGTGAGGAGTGGAGAGTCTAAATGAAAGGAGTCGAATGGCAACATCAGGACGCTAATTAGATAGCTTGTTTTGGCTGTAAAGTCTGGAAATGAGAGTGCTGAGGGGGGTCTCTCAGGTCCAGAGTCAGCACTGCTTTGACAAAAGTGAGCTCTACATCCTCACAGGAGCTAATCAGCCTCCTTTCTCTTTTCCTTACCCCCTCGGTGTTCTTGTGTCTGTCAGGAAGTCAGGATGGTAAAAGAAAGATAAAGAGTGAAGTCAATTTTCTTTGTTTTGGTTGTCCGGATATGGATTCAGCAGTGGTTCATAAGAAAACTGAAAAAGGCTCGATACAATGAAGCTTTCTACAGGATGTACTGCAAAAACTCTTTACTCTGCAAGTACATATTGTTTAAATTTGGTCAAATGACAGCCGAGAAATATGCGTCTGCGTAGACTTTCCACCAATTCATCCATCTGTCGCTCTCACATGAGGTCGAAAGGTGACTTCACGATTTAAATGTCTGAATCTAAAGTATAATAATAGTAGTAGTAGTAGTATAATAGCCCCGGGCTCAAATCTCATCACCTCTCACTTAGCAGTCCAGACATACACTTATCAAGTTGTTCATTTCAGTAATTGAAATGCATGACCAATTTCATTGCCCATATCTATAATCTTTTTTCATTAGGGCAAATTGCTTTTTGCTGGAACAGGCAGTTTCATCATGTAAGACCCTTCCCTTGTGAAATGTGTGGGTGGGTTAAAGATAGGAAAGGAAGGAAGACATCAATATGGATGATTGATAGGTAGGTAGGTAGGTAGGTAGGTAGGTAGGTAGGTAGGTAGGTAGGTAGGTAGGTAGGTAGGTAGGTAGGTTGGTTGGTTATTGGTAAAGTGGTCACGTGTGTGTGTGACCTTTTGACGCACAATAAACCAGAGTCCAGAGGGACAGACTTGTAGCTAGAGATCGGTAAGATATTTCAAAAATGAAAATAAATATTGTTTATTAGATGTTGTTGTGCTGACTGAGCCTCTTTTTTTTTATCATTTAGGGGAATTTCTTATGCACAGCACTGGATGAGGATGACAACCCTTCAAACAAGTCATGAAAAGAAAATATCACGTGGATGAATATCGACTGGAAGGACAGCATGCAACATGATTTATGTGTTCGGTTGTTTGACTCAGGGACAAACTCTAAATCTCTTCTGTTGCAGCCACGTTGTTGATGGACCATGGAGGAGTGTGGGCCATATATTAGTGATCCCTTCCTGAAGTTTTCAATCCACCTGACAGTAGTATGCATTTAAATAAGGGAGACATCAGTCTTGCTTGTGTGTGTTATTCATCCATTAGAAAAAGATAAACCAGAAAAGGCAGATAGTTTGAGCTGTCATTTTGAGTGAATTTCATGAAATGACACTGTACTGCTGCCATCTAGTGGTGCCAAACATTATTTCTTCATCCTTTCAACTTGTTTTAAGGCTGAAACTCTTATTATATTATATTATATTATATCCATCATTTCTGGTTTGGAGACATAAAAATGCATCTGTATTGAATGAAATGCAGCTGAGCATTATATAAGGTATACATATAGAAACTTTATATGCACATGTAGAATATAAACCGGCAGCAACTCTTAAATGTCTTTTACTCCTTGTGTTTGTTGGCTTTGAGTCATTCACCAGCTACAAAATAAAACGACTGGAAGAAATAAAGAGGAAATCATGCAATAAAAGACAGGTGGAACAAAAATCCTTTCTAAGCAGCACCAGCAGGGGACAGTGATGCCACGTCATAGAGTATTTGGCTTCCGCCAGACACCAGGAGGATGAGGGGGGGATGGAAAAACTCATACAGTATATAAGTCACATTTCTTCTACTCTTCATTAGTCAGTTCTCAGGTCCCATTTCTGCCGCTGCTCTTCACAAAAATGAAGTCCTGTCCTGTGGAATGTGAAAAAGAAGACTGTATCGCACTTATTATGCCTCGGGGGCTTCCATCCTCTCCTGGACCTTCTTATTTAACAAGCCTCGGTGACAGATGGTTTCTATAACCTGAAGCTAGAAGAGAAATTCTTATTTATTTTCAAGAAAAAAAATCTGTCATCCTCGGCAGATGTCTCTTTTGAAGTCTAATTGAAAATAAATAATTGAAAAATGAGATAAAAAGGCATCAATAGTAAACGCTTCATCTGCTTAGGGGCACCTTGGGGTCCCTGTTGATACCCTGCATCACCACCACCAACATCATCTTTCTGTGTAGTATACTTCACCTTTGAGCAAACCAGTTAACCAGATTTCAATAGTAATGTGCCCCATGTGAGCAAAGAATATATTTAAATAATGAAGGTATGAAACAATGAAAGGCTCCCATTTATATTTCAGTTGATATACTTTAGTGGTCATATTCCCAAACCCAAATATTCCTTTAATTACTACTTTAAATTACCATTAACTATACCCACAGTGAACCTGGAGCTTACGGGGGCCCTGAGGGTCTAAGGGTTGCGGCTCTTACGGGGGCCCTGAGGGTCTAAGGGCCCCTGGTAGTTGCCTGCTTTACCTGGTTGGTAATCCAGTTTAGCACAAATTTACTGTGCAAGAGTCTTGAGTTGGCATTTAAAAATGGACAAGTTTGAAAATGAAAAAAGTCTGGGGTTGTGGAGAAAGAAGTGACCTCTGTAGCCTGTTCCTCATCTCTGCTTGAGGCTAGCATCTCAAGGCTAAATTAGCCGCTACTAGCATAGCAACACACCCAAATCTTAAACTGAACTGTCTGCAGTTGAGTTGGCATTATGGGTAATGTAGGTGACAGTGTAAAAATGTATTTTTTAAAGGAACGAGTACTATTTATGTACTTTTTTTTCAAACTGTACTCTTTAATCAAGTATATTTTTAGTCATCTTTTATACGTTTTGCTCTGCTACATTTATCATTTCTACCTTTGTTACTTCTCTGCTCTAAATGCTGGGATTGAGTATAAGCAGGAGGTGAGGACCACCTTTTACTGCAGATGCCAAGTTGCCAGCTGCCTGGAAAAAAGTGAAGCACCACCTGTCTTTTTACCACAGTGCAATGATGACAGAGCAAAACCCAGAAAAAAAAGAGAAGAAAAAAAAGAGAGAGGCAGCTTCCAGCGAAAATCCCAGGCCACATCTGGCCACACTTTTTATGCCAAACTCAGCAGCAGTTTGACACTTTTTTTTTAACATACTGCATGTGCCTTTGTGAAATAATGTGCCTTTGGGAGCACTGAAAATTGTTGACCAGCTATGGATTGGTTTTGCTGTTAACCCTTGTGTATTTATTATTTACTACACTGTCGCCTTACAGCAAGAAGGTTCCTGGTTCGAACCCTGACTGAGAACGTGGGTTCTCTCCGGGTCTAAAGACATTTACGGTAAATGGACGTGTTAGAAATTCAATGGAAACTACAGGACAGAGCATCATCATCATTAGTTAGTCATTGTGTGGCATTGTGCATGCTACTCTAGGTACGTGCATGCGTGCAACAGCTTACACATGCATGCATGTTATAAATAATTGACAGATGTTATGTAGTGTTTTTTTATAGTCAAATGTGAAACTTGCATGGAAATATTACAGCACTGTAGTATAGTGTCTCTAAGGATATGCTGGTCTGCATCGTTGCAGCCACCGAACATACGGCTAGCTCTGAAAAACCACAAAGAGTAGTATCGTGCTAACAAACCATGCTTACCATGTTTTATACAAAACTATACTCATTGCATGATAAGATACCTCAGTGGTCAGTGTACATTTGAAGCCTGCGTGACAGTATAAACAGCTGGCAATGAAGATGTCCCCACAGTCATTTAAATAAAAAAGCTTGCTGTCTCTCAATAAAACGCCTCAGCCACAAGACTCAGCATTATTCTTCAAATGCAATCAATTGTTTGAATAGCGAGTGATCACCATGGGCAAATTATTTCACATATTTGAAATTAAGAAAGAAAGACAAGATGGCTGTATTAAAAAAAAAAAAAAAAAAATCTGCTGCAGCTCATACTGCTGCTACCACTTGAACATACATTACCACTTCCTACGCTAATGTATAAGAGTGGAGGCACCCTGCCTTGCCTGACACAAAGACCGCCTCCACTAATGTCAGAGAATGTTGTTATGTTATTGCATCTTTATGAAATTGGAAAACCAGTGGTGATACATGAACATTCAAAGTGAGGTGATTTTAAATAGTCATAGCATAGGAACAGTTAGTGCAACCCAAAACTGAAGAGAACATGTCCAACATTTTAGAAGAAATTGGAAAAAATGTAGGGAAAAAAAACCTTTAAAGTAAATATTATTGTATTAATTTCATAGGCTGGCGTGCAGACTAGGCTGTTGTTTTCTGTCTTCTGGCATCAATGCTCTCTGCAGGCTGACAGCTGATGTGCGCTGGAGTGACAGGCCTGGTCTGGGGTCAGCAGACTCTTGACCTCTCAGGTCATTATGTGTCGACAGAGCGACGAACCCCCTCACGCGCCATGCACTCTGCATTTCATAACCTTTAAAATCAGTTTCTTTCCTTTGTTGCCGCAGTCATCTCGTAAACTTCGTATACATTAGCATACATCTATAGGCCTGTATGTGGTCTACCAGACAGCTACGAGATGTGAAACTGAACGAGTTGCGGCTCTTAATGACAGGTTGCAGAATGTGTTGTAGCAAGCCGTACTGCGATTTATTTGGGCGCCCCCGTGGATATATTTGAGAGTTTGAGAGAAAAGTCGAATTTTCAAATACATTGTACTATTCAGTACTTACCCCATGCACATTCAGCCACTTCAGCAGCTCTTGACTAACGACTCGAAGGGGCAATTTTTCCTGGAGTGCGTTAATTGGTGTCTTCTGATCACATAATAAGAACATTGTAGGGCAGAAAAAAAGAGAGATCAAGTTGCAGAGTCCAACCTCTCATTAGCGAATTACTTTTCCTCATTACTTCTGATCTCAATCTCATGGGCCTTTTTCTTTCTTATGTTAATTTCTGTGTCGTCCTGTATGGTAGTACCCGTGTACAAAGCCAAGCTGCAGGTTTAAGCGAACAAAAATAGTGAATGTTAGGACCAAAAATGATGATGAAGGACATTTGGCCCACATATTAAATCTATTAAAGTTTTTCATAGCAGGAAATTGTCTCAAAAGGCCTAAGAGATCTCTGAACAAGTATCATGACCAGAAAGGAATAACTAATAATTGAAATTTATATCCGCTGGCAGCGAAACATAGCAGCAAGGTCTCATTTATTAGGTTAGTAGATTAAATTTGATTTCGGGAGTTTTATTTTGAAAAAAGTCCAAATGATCAGTTAGGTCATCGGTTCCACCGAGTGCATTTACAGAGAGAGAACGAGAACAAGATTGACTTTAAAGGATGCCATATGTTCCTTCATCTCTCTCTGCCGTCGGTCCCACAGAAGTCGCCGAGGCCAGATTGGACCGGCCGCTCCAAACACAGAGCAGAACGGGGCTGATTATAGGGCAATCACTTAGATGGTGGAGATGACATCAGCAACCAGAAATTGGCTGACTTTATTTGGTCTCACAGGGACGGCAGTGAGAAAGGCCTGGCCCCGAAACACAATGACAGACCAGGGTAAAATTGGGTTCAGAGAAGTTTTGGTGATAGCAGATGTAATTTCATACAGGGCAAAAAAAAAAGGGCTGTAGTGCATTAAATGAAAGGATGAAAAATTTAAATTATGCACTGGCCGTTTTGCAAGTATTATAGCTGTGAATCTCCTTTCACGGGACATGAAAAACTTATGACAGTAGAGGAGAGTTTTGTTTATCTCACTGTTGTGGTCAGGACTCTATTGTAGTATATTTCTATACCTTTGAACTTTAAATTATATAGACTTCCTCCCCTTGGCATGAACTCTTCACCTCATCTCTGTTTATGGCTTCTTAGGCCGAAATACATCTTCCTCTCCTCCTCCTCTTCTTTGTCCTCTTCCTGTCTCTCCTCCATCTCCATCCCCCTCGCACCGCCACAACGCTGTCCTCCTCTCTTTTTTCTAGCCAAAACCACAAGCCTGTTCTCGAGCTGCAGACAAAGACACAAACACAAATTGGCAACCTCTGGGTCAAGCCTGCATGATAGAGACAGTCTCAGTGGCTGGAAGGAGGAATTCCAGAAAACGGACAAATACAGTTTTATTGCTACCTACCTAAAACAGTTAATTACATATGGTCGCTGATGTGGAATCTTTTCTGTAGGCTGTCTGTGAACAAACTCTGTGGTTCTTTGCAAGCTGCCTATTTGACCTTCTCTGTGCATTTTCCTCACACTGGTAGCATTACATTGACACGTGCTGTGAGCTGAGGATATTCACAGGCAAAGGGACAAGGACCTTTTCAGTTTAAGGCAACAAAAGCCTCCTTGATCATATTCACAACAGCCCCCTCAAACATTTTGTGTCAATGGCTGTTGAAGAGCACCACTCTTCTTGACACCATGCATGGCCTGCTTATGCTCCTTCCTTACTTCCTCATTGCATGAACCGGTGCCAAACTAAAAATACTGTGTGTTTGTAGTTCCACTATACACGGTGTCAAAACAGGAGAGCTGCACATAAGATCCATGTGTTTGCTGTTAAGGCGTAAGACAACTCCACTGTGTGTGTGTGTGAGAGCAGAGCAGTGTAGCCCATACATGGACTAAAGAGTACATCAACATAAACATCCACACACAGATAGATAGGTCACGCTAGTGGCTCTGTGGCTCAGCACTGCAGTATTTTTAGCTAGAATGCTCATGTTTAGCACGTTTATCATATTCACCGTCTTAGTTTGGTGTGTTAGCATTACCGCCCAACCCTGCATTCATTGGGAGGATCACACCTGCCAATATTTGTAACTTCTGAACCCAAAAATCTGATAAGCATGCCCAGGTCATGCAGCACTTTTGCCAGGTACTGTACATGGGGATTAAAAGGTGAGCAGGTTTTATCTTTCAGGGTTTCTCTTTCCAGCTATCGTTTTTCTTTCTCAACACAACTACTTCTGTCACTTTTTGCATGTGAATGCCTTGGTGGAGGGAGTGTCTGCAGTTAGCTCCCGAACGATTCAGTTCACACAAATTTGAGCTGCGATTGAAAAGAATTTGATTCTGGCACAGAATTTGTGTAACAGATCTGTTTCATCAATGTAACTAGAAAAATAAGAATCGCATCAGATTTCAGAATACACACAGCACAATTACAGACTGGCAGGGGGAAATAGATGGCTAAAGAGCCAAATGAGTTCAAGGTCCATGTCCTGGATGGCAGTGACTTATAGCACCATCCTAAGAGCTGGAATCAGACGTGGGTGAGTGCATCTGAAATGGTTGAGTGTGTGCAGGTATATTGCCCTTTGCCTTTTGGTAAGTTTGGATGAAAAGACCATCCTGGCTTGAACACAGAGTTTGTATTAGGTAAGAGAATGTTTTCTGGGAATTTCCTTGTGAACAGTCTCTATTTCCTTCTCATGTCAAGGCTGAGTATCTTTTACCCTTTTTAAAGAGCGGAGAGGCTGTTTACTGAAAACACTGTTTTGGCAGAGGCATCTTAAGTGTCTTGAGCTCTGTTTCAGGCTCAGCTTGGGTATCGATTTACAGATGTTTTAGGAATTCCTCATTAGGAAAAACAAACCTGGGGTACATAAAACAAACACTCCCTTGTGCACAATTGCAGTCTCTCTTTGCTCAGTTTATTATATTACATTATAAAAGATGATCTTAGCAGTGTCTCATATCACGTAAGTATAGACGTGCAAACGTATGAAGTACTTTCTCATTTTAAATATGGTGACGCAATCCTAGTCACCACATTATCACGGTGCTTTTCAAATTTACTTAATCCAAGGCTATGTTTGCAGAGGCCCAGGAGCTCCAGCCAGTGTTTTGTGTAAGGCAGGAGAGAGGAGATGGGGCTGTGTCACTGTGTTAATACCTACTTGTGCTCATTTCCCAAGACGACTAATCTCGTCTAGGGGGAAACAGACCCTGATCCACTTAGCAGGCTGTGATGACCCTTTTGTCTCACCTCTTCTTGTCATCACTTTCTCTTGTCTACTTATTTGTTCTTAATTAATTGTAGGGATAATTTATTCAGTGTGATAACAGGTATTAGTAATTTACTGATATCAGAAAGCATAAGATGATATGGTTGAATCATTATCGATTGTTTGGACTCATGTGAAGGTCCAGGATTCATTCAACTATTTTGGGTGAAGGCTTTCATGGATTTAGTCTGATTTAAGTCAACAACCTAGAACAAACTGACACAGTGATACAGCAGTGAAAACATACAGATCAGGTTAAAGATCACCATGTCTCTGGAGAACAGACCCAGAAACACCACTACAGGTCCCAGGGTGCCCTTGAGACATCACATCCATGCACCAATGCACGTCCACGTCCATAGCTCAGCACAGACAGACATTAGATCATGAAGTTATTATGTTTTGGAGAGCTGGACAGTGTAAGATACATGACGGCTGTGCTCATGTAACCAGTAGGAATTATTCTATCACAGTAAAATTCCAGCGAGCATTTTAATGGAAAGTGTTGCTCACCATCAACCCCTGACAGCACAAATATTTTAACATATTATAGTATGACATAATATTTTGAACGCTTTCCCCCTGATTTGACAGAACACTGTTAACAGCAACCATATTTCACTCAGAGTCACCTATGTCAAGTGATTGACCATTCAGAGGAAATGGAGAAAACTCTGCTCTTTGAAGCTCTCAAAGGATTAGAGCAGGAATAAGGATTCTGGTAAAAGAACCAATAAAATGAAAGAAAAGAAAAGAAATGTTACTTAAAATACCAATAAAACATAACACACAAGGACCTGCATCAGTAACTGGCTTGCTTATTCCCCAGCTGTATGGCTCGGGAATAAGCAAGTGAGTGATTTTAAAGCATGAATGAAACAGATGATACCCATCAGCTAATGCAAGCATTCCTGCAGTGCTCTGCCTGAACTTATGTTTTCAACTTGACTTAATTTACTGTTTTTGTTACTTTAAAAATGCTTCACAGGGTTATTTGTACGTGAACCGGTCCTGCGTTACAAACCACATTACAACGTTGAACGTTTTTTTGTTTTTGGCCCACAGCAAGCAGCTGTTTTTAGTGAAAGAGAGCCAAAAAGCCACTGCACACTACCTGCAAACCATCAAACAGCAGGCAGACACAGTTAGAAACTAGGTGGTGAAGAAAGTGGAGCATTCAGCAGCTAAAGAGACAGATATTTTTCTCAGGAGTTGGTAAAGACCAAAACAAAGCTAAAAGAAAGTTATAATCATGAGGCCTACATAATGAGGTCTATACAAACAAATTACAGTTTTAAATGGTCCAGTGTGTCTGATTTAGGGGGCTCTATTTACAAAATATGGCAGAAATTGAATACAATCAAGCGGCAACCTCTGTGGCTGTGAAGTAAAGCCAATGCGGAAGAGCCAAAAACTGCAGTTCCTCAATCCATCCACTTGAGGCTGGCAACAAAACGAGTCATCTCCATAAGCCTCCATGTTAAAATGTCCAACTTCACAGCAGAAATAAACATGTTTACATGTAAACAGTAATTTCCCCGTTCACGAAAACTGTATTGAGTCTTAATTATTTTTAACTCACCCATTCAAATTATATTAAGGCTTAAATTTATGCATATTAAACAGTGTGGCCACTTTGACTGCTGTTTGAGCCCCCAGGCGTCATTCAGGCCACCTCGGGTCCACCGATGAATAAGTCTTTTCCGGACTTGGTTGCAATCAGCAACTACACAACTAGATGCCACTTAATCCTACAACACTGGTCCATTAACACAGTATTGCTCAACAGGAATGAGTCTCGTGTCTAGAATGATTAACAGAAAATAAATCTGCATGTACTACAAGTTGCATCTTGCTCTTTGAAATAATAATAATAAATCCAAGAGCATTAATGAGTAATTTGTGTGTTTGCAGTGTTGTGACATTGGCATCAAAAGCTTTGGTAAAACAATGCAGTGCTTCAGTGCAAAACCCAAAAGACACTGCAACTACCCCAAAAAACAGACAACTAATTCCTTAGTTATATTAAAATAGATGTGTGAACATGAACATTTGTGTCCTATCATGGATTCACAAACAAACAAAAGAATTATAGTGCTATTTTCTTTTTCTGTTATGGTGGTCTAATGGTGGTTTATCAATCCAGTGGCGGTGCATTAGATGGTTTCTCCCGGAGAAGGACCTACCAGACAGTTTAGAAGTCAACTCAGGTCAACCCTAACTGTTCAGTCATAACAAATAGCAGTACGATCAAACAGAAATGTATAAAACATCATGCTTTAAAAGAAAAGGCCAACCACCAGACAACACTTCATGCTTACAGCAACTATTCTGCATACTGGCTATAGGTTGAATCGCTGTTATGTTATGTCAATCATATTTTTTTTTTTTACATTTCAAAATGTTGCCCATTACCACACAAACTAGCTTAATCATAGCCTTGTGTTGGCAGGCATGACACCGCTTAAAGTCACAAGCACTGGGACAACCAGTGAAAGCAGAACCCTTCTCGTGAGTGTATCATGCTGTTCTGTACTCTGACTCAACACCGGCGACTGAATTCCCCTTTTCATTTTTAGGTAAATAATCTAATCGAAGCTGACACTTTATATTTGGTCCATATTAATCCAGGAAACCAGGACCAAGAATTTTCCACCATAATATATCCCATGTCCCTGTCGTGCGGTGCCAAAGCAGTAAATAAAAGGACTCAGACTGCAAGCGTGTCTTTTGTGGGCATTCACGCGCTGGCATATGTGAGCTGTGTGATTTCATACTTGTGTGTAAAATGAAGCTGAAAGTGACATTTGAAAGAAAATAGAGGCAAGAATTTAGTATCAATCAATCAAATAGTATCATCATCTATGTCTGTTGTCTCGTACGCTCTTGTCCTTCCTCATTTCTTTCAGTAGGCTCTTAAGAAACAGATATATCAGACCTATCAGAGCATCTTCACAGTCCTTCCCTCAACATACCACCATCATGTTTAGGCTCATTCTCATCGAGCCATGCCTAAGCAGGGAAAGTACAAGAAAGCCCTCTCAGCTAACCAGCCTCACAAGAAGTGTGAGAAAAACATCCACCATGTTTATCCTCATGGGACAGTGTAACGTGAGAGAAATAGTGATCTGTGATTTTTCTAAACGCACTGTAGCAGAAAGTGTAAGTGTGCTCTCTGATTCAGAGTCAAGGGAAACAAGCAGATGTATCAAATGAGACCACCTTGGCTTTTATTTCTCATTTGTGGCCACAAATAAAGACAGAGTGTTATTGGATGGTTTTGGTGATTTGGCACGAAACTTGATTAGCCATATGGTATCTAACCTCTAGTGAAAAAAGCAGGTAAACTGAGAATGATGAAGTGTGTTTGAGGTTGTTCTGAGTGGCTGTGTATGCTGTGCTGGTCTTGTAGTAATTAGTCAACCTCATAATAAAAAGGTAGTTTGGCCCAAGCACTAAAATAACAACAATGATTTCAATGGAATAAAATATATTAAAATAGGAAAAAGCATTTAGCCTTAAAACAAGCTGTACTATTTTCTTATTAACAATTAATAAAATAACTATTTCAATTGCATAGAAAATTTCCATCCATTTTAATCACATAGTTTTAATATAAATAACTAATAAACCTAATGTGAAGCATATAATACAATTTATGTAATAGTACTAATAAACTCATTATGCTTCCACTACACAGTATGTAAGTAGTAGGCAGGTTTATGCATTCAATAATTATAAAGTCAAGTTGTTTGTCCAAACCCAACAGCAAAAATGAATGCAGTAATATTGAGTTTATTAGTACTGTTACATAAACTATGCAATTGAAATACATAAGTGACGTGCAGTCTCCTGCAGATAATCACCCAACTTGTCTCAGCTCCAGTACATTTTAGCATTTTTGAGCTCATTGTATTGGTTTTATGGCCCATGACTATATTGTTTTGGATCAGTCTCACCACAACAGGCAGCTGATTAAAGCTCTGATAGAGCCACTGCATGAGACCTGTCCAGCACAAAACAGCTAATAAAATAAGAAGGTATAAAATGAAGTTAGTCACATTAACATAAAACAGGGCTACAAAGGAAAATCACCAATCATCAATAACTATTATTTGTAAAAGGATCACTCGTACGTAAAAATGCTAAACTGTACTACAGACAACTACAGTGTATTTTAGCATCTCTGAGCTCATTGTTTAGGTTTTATGGCTCGCTAGTATGCAGTTTTGTGTCTCAACAATCGCATAGATTGGCAGGATAGATAGACAGACAGAAATAAACACTGTTTCCAGCTGCAACAGGCAGCTGATTGAGACTCTGATAAAGCCACACATGAGACCCACCCAGCTCCAAACAGCTACCTAAGCTAGTTTCCTTCAGGAGCTGGCGAAGAGCAAAACAGAGCTCCAAAAAACGAGAGTGAAAGGGTTGCAGCTAACAATTATTTTCAAAGATTTGATTTAGAAACTGTCATGAAGTGACTCAAAAGATTAGTCAGAGATCCACAGTCAGGTCTTTAAAGACTGTTTGATTCTCTGTTCTCTGCAATTCAGTTTAACTGAAAACATTCCACATCCTTCATACATTAATTATAAATAGCAAAAAAAAAAAAAAAAAAAGAGAAAGAAAGAAAAATAGTCAAGTGAGGACAGACTTACAAGTGTCTTGTGGATGCAAAGATAAGAAGAAAACACTGTTCTGCAAGAAACATCATATAAAGGAAGTTCTCCAACATTAATAACTGATTTTTTTTTTAAAGATATTTTTGGCATTTACTGCTTTATTTCATAGTGATAGCTGGAGAGATAGACAGGAAATTGAGGCAAGAGAGGGGGAATGAAATTTAACCCAGGTCACTGCGGAAAGGACTTCAGCCTTGACGATCACTCTACCATGTGAGCCATGAACTCCATGAATAAACGATTGAGATAATTGCACTAATTGTGTGCTGTAGGTGCACCGACATCACCTTTAAAAAGCAGCCAATTAACACTTGTTAAATGAATCAAGATGAGAAGTATCATGTACTCAGGAGCTGTGCAGTCAGCAGCAACACTAGGACTGTCGATTTGGACAATGCAGAATGTGCACCCATCAATTTCTACAGTATGTAATCTTCGCAACCATGTCAACTATGCACTTTAGTGTCAACATTACTATTGTGTTTTATGTTTAAGGGTTAGTGTACCTAAATTACAAGAAAAAAAATAGAGAATGCTCTTTTTCCCGCTGTGTCTACTATTTACACAGCAGATAGTTTTGTATCAGAGGTGAGTGGAATTTTTTTTCATGGCATTAAAAGAACTGCAAAAGGTTATTTGGAAAATTAAACAGCAGTATGTCTTTCCAGAAACTGTCTTGGTTATACAAGATAATCAACAGACCCTGTGATAGTTTTCATCTGGACTTCTCTTATCCAAATTCAAGACGTGGAGCATATTTCGTATACATTGCAAAGCCCTTCGAGGCAAATTAGCAATTTCAGCCAGTGAAAATAAATGTGCTTTTTTTGAAAGCAGAATATAGTGTAATGCGTGGAGAGTGAGGTCTGTCCATTATCCTTAGAAACAACATCTCTTCTGGAAAGTTTTTCCGATGTATCCGAAGCTTTGAGCGCCACAAACGAGATTCCACCTCCACTATTGGGATGGCGCCAGAAATCTCTGTGGCCCTTATCTTCAAACCTGGCAAAACAATCTACATACCACTACAGTAGGAGTAAGTGGGGAAAAATATCAGGTTTTGTGATTTAGTTGAACTGACCCTTTAAAGTCTGTCAGTCATATCACCTTGCAATAGTTAGCAGACTGGCAGAAGGGAGTAATAAATGATAACACACGGTGCATATTTCTGCAACGTGACTAGCACGGTCACCATCTGTTATAAATCATGTCATCAGATCAGCTATACAGCTGTGAGAGACGGAGAAGATTTAATAGTCTGTGTAGGCCTACGTTAGTCATTTTCCTCTTCATGGACATGGAGTGTAACAGTGCCACTGTTGCCACTGTTTCCACTGCAATGTCCCCTTCACATGAGGTCACATCTGTTTAGCAGTCCTGTCCCACCTGCAATATTTCAAAGTGGATTTCTGTTATTGGTAATGACAAAAGGGGTCGCCGGCGTATGCAACGTAGGACAGAGAAAAGACACAAAATGGGCATAAAAAAGTGCTAAGTGGTGAAAAGTGGCGGAGCTTATTTACCTTAGTCTGCACTGCTCTCCTTATGTTAGCCATATGACTGTGTTCCCTGTCAGCCCGAGCTTCCAACTTTGGCTCACGTCAAAAAATCTGAGGAATGTTAATGAAAGGGCTGCTGAATGAAGGCGAATGGGGAAATGCAAAAATGACGGAAACGGTGAGATGCCGGCTTTTGCATGCAGCCAATACAGGTCCAGTTCTTGATTGCCTGCTTGGATGATTGACAACGAGATGATTATTAAAAATATAAACAGATGGAGATATGGAAGAGCTGTGAGCACTGCAGGCCTCATCTGTTCTGTACCATGGCCTACTTCTAATGTGATACTACCAACCTCTGTGGCAGTTTCTTAAACGTCCCCTTGAGACTGGATACAGAACAAGTCAATCTCCGTAAGTCCCCATATTAAAATGCTCAACTTCACAGCAGAAATAAATATGTTTACAGCTTGGTACAAAAAACAGTTTTGGTCTCTATAGCTAACTCATCCATTCAAATTATATTACAATAAGACTTAAAGTTATGCATATGTTTTGAATGGCAGGTGGGTGTTGTTACAGGTGGCCTGGTCAAGCGCCAAGGTGTCATTTAGCCCATTTCGTCTCCACCCACCTCTTTCCACGTCTTTGCCCATTGTTAGATTAGCTGGGAGGTGGCAGCAGCACAATTGCCAAGAAGGCAGTGACCAGAGCTACCACACTGTGAGTTGATATTCAGAAACAACAGTTGTTCAGAAACCTGTGGGTAATGTCACGCCATGTTTTATACTGTCCATGATTACTACACAGAGGATTTAAGGCAGGAGAATCACAGTAAGCATGTTAGCAAGCTTACCAGTGGTTAATGCTAACAGCTAATTAGCTCAATCACAAGAAGAAGGTGGGGATGTTTTGGAAACATTGTGGGAGATCAAATCAGGGAGTGTCCATGCAAATTCAAAGCACGTTACCTGAAAACCTTTTAACATTTTGTAAAATATGTTTATTTGCTTTCTTGCTGAGAAATAAATGACTAATACCCCTCTCAAATAAGAGCTAACACTGGATGAAGGGAGAGGCTAGCCATCCCTCTAGCATGTGACTCTAAATTGTCATTTTTGCATTATTATATGTATAGATTCAGCAAACAAAATGTATCTGTAGCTGTTTCCCATTGCTTCCAGTCTTTAAGCTAAACTAGACTAATTGCCCCTTGGTTTTAGTTCCATACCTAACTCAGAGACATGTCAATCTTATTCTGGAAAAGAAATTGTGCTTTCCAAAAAACCAAACTGTCTATTAATTCCCTTGATTCATACACACGCACGTAAATTTACTCCAGTTTCTTTTAAACGCACTTCATTGGGGCCTTTCTTTTTTTTTAAAAATGGGATAGACAGAGAGTTAATATGTCATACTGTGAAAGCAGCAGTCACAAATAATGGTTTCCAACAGGTTTTATTGACAGCATTGAATTTAGGACTTCTGCTAATCTGTACTTTTGGCTTCTTTCTACCTGGAAGCAATTTTTCACCAGAAGAGCTATTGAATTTAACGCCACCTCTGTATTTGTTTTCTCCTATCCTGGCTACAGGAACCGTTTCACTTCACAATGGATCCTGTGTTTCTCATTTTCCAAAAGGATATTTATCATAGTTTTTGAAGGCCAAAGCAATTGCTCCATTAAACTGTGTGTAAGACCAGAGTGGTTATTTTCTCAGCACAAATGCTCTGCTTTGCTCTGCATGATTATAAATAATAGGAATCAATATTTGAAATAAGTCCGAGTTGAATTTTTGGCTCAGCTATGAAGATGTGGATGGTGAAAAGGAATGTGATACACCCTTCCCTGAATACTGTTGAGATGCTCTTGAGCAAGTTTATTTCAATAATATACCTTTAGTGAAGCTCTTTACAGGCCAGAAGAAGAATCTGACATTTCTAATTGTTTTTTGTATGCACTGTATAATGCCAATTTATATTTGCTATAAGAATTTGGTATAACAAGTTGTTTGTACTTAAAAATATAATTTTTTCAGAAGAAAAAGGTTGTGCCAACAAAACTCAACAATTTTTAAGCTTTAATAAAAGTGAGAACTTGTATCTATGATACAAAGTGACATGAGTGTTCTGACCTGTGTCCTTGAGTTGTGGAGCGACTTTTCTACACTGGAAAAAGTCACAATACATTATAACCAACTTTGTAATGATGTGCTGTAGGCACATGGCAGTTCTGGTCAGTTAGTCAGTAAGTCCACCATTGTTGCCCAAAGTAGGATTACTCAGCTACTGGATGGCACAAAAATTTGTACATTCATGGTTCCCTGCCATGAGCAGCTGCACCATGAGGTTCACATTTGTGGCTTTGGGTGAAATATCTCAACAACTTGATTGACTGCCATGAAATTTGGTACAGACGTTCATGTCTCCTTAAAGATGAATCACTTTGATGATCCTCTAATTTTTCATCTAGTGCCATTGACAAATCACTCTGTCCAATACTAATACTGCTAATTTCATTCCCATCAGTCATGGTAAACATTAAACCTGTTAAGCATCAGCATTTTTAGATTGTTAGCAATGCACACGTTAGCTGTAGATGCTGGTCTACAGGTCCAGTCTGTAGAAAACAGAAATATGTATAAGTTAAATTGTTGAGTTTGCAAGCTAAAGCCAGATTGTATAAGAGAGACTATGGTGGCTGCAAAACTTTTGTCCATTCTGGTCTACTGTAGAAACGTGGCAGTGCAACTTCAATGGGGCAATTGTTGTGAAAGAGCATCCACAACCCCTTTGGGCTCAATCTAAGGTAACGAACAAAACACAAATATTATATTATCAGGTGATTATGCACTAGTGAAGACATGAATGAATATTATATATTGTTCCATTTCTGGCTAATTCTACCAATACACACTGGACCTTTAATCATGTTTTATCATTAACACAGTGCAGTTAGATAAGATCGAGAATAGTCCAATCAATTTAATCTATCTTGTTGCCACATTCAGAACTTTTATTCAAGGTTTCAGTTTTGCTTTTCTTTAGAGGCATTGTTGCTTTATTAGCATAATAGTTGCCAGCATTTATTGGATTAGAAATGTCCTTCTTTTTTTGTAATTTGAAGGAGATTCAATGATGGAAACATGATGGAAGTTATGTGTCCTATTATGATTATGTGCATGTGTCTCAGATGAGTCTTCACAGATCAAAAGCAAAATGTTGTAAACCACATTTAATACAGGATAATATTGGAAGACAGAGTGGAAAGTTGTCTCAGGAAGAAATTTACATTAGGGACGTGCTCATGTCGTATCACGATTACTTTTCCAAACAGGAAGCTTGAAAGCTCCAGGGTAAGACCTTCTGACTTCCCTTAATGTTATGTACTGTATCAACAACTCGCCTCTAGACAAAACCTCAGAGCCTCCCACATACCGTACCCTTCTATGTGTGTCTGACTCCTTTGTTCAAAGTCCAGAAAGCCCCTATATGAAAAGGTATAGCTGTTTGGTGGTTGTTGTAACTTATAATATGCAATGTTTAAGCATAGCTGTTATATGTCACCGCCCACCAGCGGTCTGGCCAGACATTCTACGAGATATTCCATCACTCCAAACTCATTTCATTTTTCCACTCCTCCCTGACTTCCCAGGCCTGTGACACTGTAAATAGTAATCCGTGAGGCTTCCGTCAGCCTGAAGATTGTGATTCCTGGAGCTTTCCTCTCTGTTTCCGAGCATTCCTCCTTTTGATGGTCGCATTGGCGTTTATGAGCACGGAAAGTTCCTACCTAATTAGGGGTGCGATGGGGAAAAGTCTTTGGGAAACTGCAGGCCCGTCCACATCTCAAGAGTGGCCGGTGCACCGCAGGAGGAGAGAAAAAAAAAAGACTTTTTCTTGCAAGTCGTTGATCCGTATCATGGCTGTATAAACCTGACTGAGTGACTGGTGGATGGCTCTATGTTGTTTTCTCAAGGGGCCTTGACAGTGTGCCAGTTCAATATGAGGGGAATTCAGGAGATGACCTCAGATGACAGAGTGCCAGGCAGGCATCACTGCCACTTTGGATCCCTTTGCCCCCTCCAAAAGGACAAAGGCATTTAATAATGTAAGCATTGTACCAACAAGCACTCCCTTTCAGTTGAGAGTGACTCCAAAAGTCATTGATAAAGTGAAAATGCCTCGAACCGAGAGTTTATTACCATCGGCTGTGTACAAAGACCCGGCTGCCCTGAATGGAAATGATTAACTTGGCTGGCCCCGGGTGATGCTCGCCCATGCATCCAGTCTCATTAGTCTGCACCATCTTCCTGTCAGACCCGCTGCCGGCTAACAGGCGCAGCTCGAGATGCAGAACGAGCTGTTGCCGGGAAACAGAAACCCTGTTAAACACCTACAGTACGAATTAGGAGTCAGCAGAGAGCAGAAGAACAAACAGCTCTGTGTAGGCGATGAAGTATCCAGAGATTCACACAGGACATAGAGTATAAGATTGTGTCTAGACAGTTTCCTGCAGATAAGCAGAGTAACAACTGGCTTCTCCAATTTGACTGAAAATATTATAGCTACGAGGATGGAACAAAATAATAAATTTGACGATAAGATATAAGTGATAAAGTGAGAAATTACCACAATTAAAGGTCATGCAGTGAACACAGGGTCAATATGAATCCAGAGATGCTCCAGGGATACTAAATCTGGAAAGCGATAAATAAATCAAAACTGTGAGCAACACAATAATTTTATTTTATTTGTTCCAGTTGTATTCAGGTGGATGAATAAATCTCAGAAATATTTCTAAACAGTTTAAGTGGTTTGTGTTTCTGATCAACAGGCGCTCAAAATTTACCTTCATACTTCTACTTATTAGTCTTTTGTTTCCAGAAAGGCAGTAAACATATGTTATATCAATAGATTATTGTTCCTCATGCATTAATGTTAGAGCAATGTTACATTCAATTTGTAGATGGTCAGGGTGGAGCACAATTTTAACAATTACATAGTACAGGACTGCAACTTATGATTCTTTCTATCATGAATTAATCCGATCATTTTCTATATTAAATGATCGATTGTTTGGTTTGTATTAATTCTGAAAATAGTGATAAATGATGATAAGTGAATCTTCCAAACCTTGAATTAAATTCAAATTATTAAAAGGAAAAACAGCATTCCCATATTTGTGACGCTAGAAATGTCGTGTCTGCACGAAAAATAACTAAACAATTATCACAATAGTTGCGTATTGAATCTTTGTTGGTTAATTGACTAATCATTTCTTCTGTTGTACTTTTTTGTATGTTTTGTGTGCCAAAATCCATATTGTAAAGTAACTAATAGGTAAGGCTTTCAAATAATAAAATAACAATATTTTCATCTGAAATGTAGTGTAATATTTTGTCATCGTCAAAAAAGTTGACTGAAATAAAAAATCTTATGTCATTTTTGTCTATAACTGAGTCCTTAAAGTAATATTTTCTTAAACCAAAATCCAAGATAAAGACACTCCTTTCTGTTTTCCAAAATAATAAAAAAAATTGGCTTGAAGTACTCTTGTTTCACTGGCCAATTTGCTTTTTATGCATGAAACAAATCATAATTTTAGAGTTTTAACCATAAATCAGTTGTCTATAATACTCTATACCACAGGCAGATGCAGTCCAAAAGTGAATGCGTGCCTACATGTGTGCTGAGATGCACGTTGGGTCATGTGTTGCACTGTGATTAATGGATCAGAAAGGTAAACAGTGGCACATCTTAGGGATGGTATTGAACAGGAGGGATGTTGTTCCCTCGCTCACAGCTTCCACAGATCTCCCTGTGGATCAAACTACAGCTGCTGAAGGAATTTAACACTGTGGTGATGGTTCCTTCTTCTAGGAAAAAAAAGCTCATAATTAATCATCCCTTTCCGCCTAAAGGTCCGTCAAGGTTGCGTATCATCTGGTGCTTTTTTACCCGTATTTTTTTTGTCTGAGGTCAAATTGCCATACCAGTGGCTAAAGTCATGATTTCCTTCAAGTCTACATGACAGATGTGCTTCAGAGGTGTTGAGAAATAGGCTTGGTTTGACAGGGCAAAAGCCTTACATGAACCCTGCTGCCAGAGGGCAAAGTATCGCTCAGAGTCTAAAGAAAGCAAAAATCCCTGCAGTCATACCTACTACTCTTAAGTACTTCGCCGCAGTATCCTGCAGCCACTTTATGTTAACAGCTCACATGCCAATGTCCTGTCACTCTCCAGAGACAGCTGAAGAGTGACAGGAATGTGGGGAGAGACAGATGGGGAATGACATGCAGCAAATAACTACACGTCGGATTCGAACCCTGGGCCACTGCGGCAAGGACAAGCTCATTTTTCTAAAGGTTATTCTACTGGATAAAACATTAATGCATGTTCATTTATAATGTGTACTGTCACTGCAGTGCATGTTGCCAGTTCACTGACGCCACATGTGAGCACAAATGACAAAGTAACAAAATTGTGCCTTTAATAAGAAAATTGAACACAGTCACTGGTTACAGTTTCCATCTGGTTCACAGAGGAGCTATAGAACACTACAAACCCTGATCAGCAAAGATACACAAGTTGATCAGAGAGGTTGTAAACCAAACAGCAACCTCCATGGCTGTGAAATTAAGTCAATGCGGAAGTGCCAAAAACTGCAGTTCCTCAAACGTCCACTAGAGGCTGGCTACAGAATGATCTCCATATGTCCAACTTCACAGCAGAAGTAAATGCGTTTACAGCCTGGTACAAACAATGGTTTTCAAAATGTAATGAGGCTTAAAGTTGCGCATAACAGTATGGCGCTTTGGTTGACACGTGGGTGCCACATCTTTGCCCATTTCTAGATAAGTCAAGAAGCAGTGGAGGCTGGACTGCCAAGATGACGATGCCCAGAGCCTCCACAATTTGAGCTTCTCAGCGACTCTTCAGAAACCTGTGGGTGACGTCATGGGTATTACAGTTTTAAATGGTCTCTGTTATAAACAAGTATTGGAGGTAAAACTGAAAATTAGCGCACCCAAAATGTTGATAATGCCACAACTATGGCAAGTAAAGTCAGTCAAAGAAGGAGTAGGTGCAGATGCATGATGGCTGCTCTGACCTGACTTTTTTTCTTACCATAGTCTACCATTATAACCACTGAAATATTTTAGAGCCACAATAGCACATGTAGATTCATAAAGTCAGCAAACTGACTCAGTCATGTCAACTTATAAATACAGCAGCTAAGCCAAGGCTGCAGCAGTAAAACCTCTGTTTATTGAATTGAGTGCAGTTTACTGCTAATGAGTTTAACTA
This sequence comes from Miichthys miiuy, assembly GCA_036365135.1. Classification (NCBI taxonomy): domain Eukaryota; kingdom Metazoa; phylum Chordata; class Actinopteri; family Sciaenidae; genus Miichthys; species Miichthys miiuy. The sequence continues at coordinate 18,978,107 of CM071614.1, read as the reverse complement.
TTCATTTGTAAGAAGATTTCTTTTTTCAAAAATGGTGCAGTACCTCTTAATATACATGTTTTAAACTTGATCCTTGACCTGTTTGATTTACAGATAGCTTCAGACAATGGTATCATTTAGTCTCAGCCATGATGAGATTTCTGTGCCAAAAACTGAAGCGCTAACAGTTCTGGTGAAACCATTTGGTTTTGTGTGATTTATGATTCTGAATGCTGTATTTCAATAGTAGTCTTGGTCTTGGGAATTCCTTGGGACAACAATGAGCCAGTGAAAAGATAAAAATAGGCAGAAAGAAACACAAAGAGACAGAGAAGGAAAAACAGAGAGCTCATGAGGGTCTCATCACTCTCTTCTGTAATGACTGACATGTGGGAGCTATTAGACTGTGGATTCTTTGACAGGAAAAGTGTTGCTCAAGTGGATTGGGGGTTGGGTTGGTGCTCACCACCAGCAGCACCAGACCAACTGTAACAGATTGGGCCGCACACATCGCCAAAATATCCTCCATCATAGACTAGTGGAGGAAGACGATTCTCCCCAGGAGCCCACGATCAATGCTTCAGCCCCTCATATTCTGGAAACTTCAATCAGCCGCCAAAGAAATGTTTCCTGATTTGACTGACAGCCCGCCACACACTTGACGTGGCCCCGTTCTGCACATGAATGTGTTGAATCCACAGGTTATGAGTGTCTGTTATTTTATGAAGGGGATATCAATCATAAGGTGGAAAACAGGGATGGGACAAACTGTCTTTATCCAAATAAAATGACTGCTAAGACAAACTTTGTGACCCTGAAACGAGTTTTTGAGTGTTGCTTTTTTACCACATCAGGAAATAATGTGAGGGAAATGAGTTCAGTAAGATTTGTTTGCTAAGTTATTCCCTGCTGTCATTGAAGAATGAATACACAGAGTTTCAGATAATAAGATCACAAAAAAAAAAAAATGGTCTGTTGGTTGGATAGCTACAAGGCTACGCTTATTTCACTTCATTGTGAAGCCAATTTATTTCAGGACACTTTCCTGGCGTGTAAACCAAGGAGAAGACACCCTGCCAGCAAACTCTTTGCTCCTTTGAGCTGGCCCACCTTTTCAACTAACTCCAATCTGTAAATTTGTACCCACTAAGAATATTTGTTTCGAACTGAAATTGATCCTTTGGGTGGCAGAAACAAGCAAGGCAACAAAAAGCCTAACTGCTTTTGCATTTGCTTATCTACAAGCACTGTGCTGTGGTTGTATTTTGGGCCTATATGTGTAGTAAATCTTCAATAAAGAATCAACTGGTCCCCTGCAACACAATCTAATTGTTACAGCTTGCACATTCAAATAAGAATTACTGATAGCTAATATGGACCCTAAAGTAAAAAAGTAAAGGGAAAATCTTCATGATAGTTTACTTTAGCAGGTTTTGCTGACAAAGTGGGTTCCCAGAGTTACAGGGACGGCAGTCAAATTAGATAGTGATTATTAATCCACAGTTTGCAGACACATAACTTGATATACTAAATAAATGTCTTCCTTGTGCTTCTGTGGTATAATCAGTTCTGTAACAGAAAGTTCAGTTCAAACCGCCTGGCTTCTACGTGACTGTTGTTCAGGTCAAGCCAACAGGAAAGAGTGATTAGACAACCAGTTGTGTCAATCTTGCTGTACCTGGCACTGCTCACCTGAGCTGGCTCCACACCTCTTTCTCCTGCAGCTGAATGCCGAAGTGATTGCCAATAAATGAAAGCAGTATCCTAGATGAAGCAAGGCACCTTGAACACGTTGAGGGATTCATAGAAGACAGATTACAAAAAGAATGGTCATTGTTGAAGGAACAGAGGCCAAGACTTCTAATCTCTAATATTAGTCAACCTTCTTAAATATGACATCCTACAAAACCCATAATGCAGTTCAAAGCATCTTTTGTCAGACGCTCCCTGTCTCTTAACGCCCTCATTTCCACATCTCAACTTTCTACCGCAGGCTTTCTGTGAACAGTTTCAAGTCCCAAGCCCAACCTAAAGATAATTTTTAGACTTCCAGCCTCTCCGGCAGTTAGATGAGAAGATACTGCTGTACGCCAAATATGAAGTTACCACCAGCAGACAGTTAGCTTAGCTCAACATAACTACCTAGATTAATTTCATGGAGTCTAGAGGATGCTGCCCTGGTGTTAACATGTACTGGCTTTCAATTCAGATAGTACACTGTGTACACTATGTATTTCCTGGCATAGTGTGCTAATTTCAGCAGGGTTGTGTTGTCTCAAATCAGCTATAGATGAACTAGTAGGTGGATTTTGTCCCCCTGTTTTTTGCTAGGCTAAGTCCTAGCCCACAATGGATAGTTTAGTAACTTCTCAAACAATAGACTCTACAGACACACCTTCCACCTCGGAAACCACGTATAGACGGTGAGGCTAACACACCTAACATTAGCCATTAGACAATTGCTGCTGACTCAGCAGCTAAGTTATTGGTAAGCTTTCCTCTGTGTGTCCTGTAATGCGCCTTAGATCAACTGTACTGTGTGTAAAGTGTTATACAAATAACATTGAGTTGAGTAAGCGCAGATGAGAAAAGAAATATTAAAAGAATCATGTCGAGTTTGGATTTACCTCCAGCGAGACTGAAGGCTGAAAGATATTATTTTAATACCTTACTACTAACAAGATGCATACATAGAGGAGAATAGTATAAAGTACATTACTGTAGCCCCAGTTTAATACTTAACACAATTTTTACACATGTAGTCAGGAGTCCCTGCTCCATCCCTCTAGGGGGTCCTTGACCTGAGAAACATTGAAGACCCCTTGGCTAAGCTAACCAGCTGTTGCTCAACTCCTTTACGTGTTACTTTGTTGAACCTTTAATCCATTATTTCCATTTTTTGACAGCACAAATCCTCAACGCCACTTATGCCAGAGCACACTTAGACTGTAAATTGCGTGTGTCAGCACTTGCACTGACAAGCGCACACATTTTCCTTAAAACCAACCTCAACGGCGGTTTTGATTAGCAGCCCTGTCAAAAAAAAAAAAAAAAACTTCTCACTCTACTGTGCTGTTTTTATGACTTGAGGACAGCCAGTTTAAACCCACTCGTTATACACGCTCAAAGCAGAAACTATTTTCCAGTGTAAACACTACCCCCCGAAAGCCTGGCTGCAAGGGCCGAAGATAAGCAGCAGTAATGATAAAATGTCCTAAAGCTCTTTGTTCTTGCTGGGAATGCAAGCGCGCAGGTCACAGTGTGGAATTTACAGAGGGGCTTGCTCTTAATGAGAAAAAAAGACCTTGTGCAAACTTAGTCATGAAACATAGATTAGGGTGTTAATCAGCCGTTATCACTCTGAAGACAGATTATTAAGCTCCAACAAAAATCACCAAAGGCTCTTATGGTGTTAATGAAAACTGGTTATTGTTCCATATTTAGCAACATGTAGCTTTTTAAGTGCAAAATGAGGGGAATTATATTTCTAATGTACACTTCAAAAGCCCGTCGCAGCATGCAGGACACGCTCACTCAACACTTTTTAAATTAAACTTCAGATATAGTAACTGTTAAGCGCCATTAGCTAAAGGTGCTTGGTAATCACCACTTTCACTTCCCCCCTTCAGGCCTCCTACAACTTGTCCCACTCCATGGACCCCTTGCTCTGTTAACACTTTGAAGAGAAAAAGATGATGTACAGCTGGATCCACAGCTGTATGTCCCCTCCCCTTCGTTTTTTTGGTTTCCCCCCCAGAGCCTTCCGACCCTCACTCCCTGACCCCAGTAGGGAGTTTAGAGCACCGCTGGTAGGATTTGGGCATGAAGAGGGATTTAACAGCCACAGGCCTGGAAGGCAAAGAGGTGTTTCATATAAAATTGTCCCACATGGCCATTATAACATCTCCCCCCCAGCGAGTGCTGGGAACTCAGGGGAGCTGACAGCCTGGCAGGGAGGCCCAAAAAGTGCATGTTGACAAAATTCTCTCCTCCACAATAGCTCCCAATGTTTGCTTGGACTGGAAGCTATATCACAGGGCTTACAAACAACAGGGGGGGGGGTGATTGAGATTTTACAAAGAGGCCTACTGTACTGTATTTAATGGTGCCCGATGCCATGCAAGCTCCCACGCGTGCTCTATATAGATACGAACACACTTCCTTCACTCGAAGGCTTTAATAACAAACCTTCCAGCTAAATGAGAGCATGGTACTTTCCCCCAAGATCTATTGACATTTTCCACAATTAAAGCCCCTAAGTCTCTATAATGTAATCACATTACTGCCTAAAGGTCTGTACTTGATTGCATTCATCATTTTCCCAAACATTTTAATGTCAGCTGGCTATTCTCCCCTTCTGAAGTTCTCAGAATTTCGGCTGTTGTACACAGAAACGCTTTTCTCACTAAGTGTTGGACCTTTGAAAGTAGTTCCCTCTTCAGGTATTTCTACAGATCAAATAACATTTTTTTCCCTCACGAGCTCTCCAATAAAAAAGGTAAAGTGATGATCTACATTTTGAATCTTTTCCATCAGTCTGTATAGGTCTTTCATGACGTAGAAATGATCTACGCTCACTCAGGGAAAAGAGGAGGATTCCTTTTAACTTTGTCCAGTCACTCATGGTGATGAAGTCCCTCGCTGTGATAATTCTTTCAATGCTGTCAGACATGTGTTATTCTCAGCCGTCTGTCAGCACCTGCTTGCCCTTCTTTTCCACCAAATCCAGCCTGCCGTGATGCCACACGGAAACACCTTCTTCGCTCTGACGTCTACTGTTATTTCACATGGAGTCGAAATGTGTTTGGAAAAAAAAAAAAGAGAGCGCGTTAGGAAGAAACGGAGGCAGCGCTACAAAGGCCTCATTGTTTAAGCAGTCTAATTGTCTTTTCAAGTAATGCCACGGTGAATCTCAGAGATGGATGGCTCACCTGTTCTTTCCATTTGAGCTCTTTTCTTGGATCTTCTCTGCTAGACCGAATCCACAGCAGCTCCGTTTGGGTGGGAGGAGGACATGGAAACAGAAAGTGCTGGAGGGTCACTCAGTTTTCAAAACGTTCCACACTGCTCCATTTAAAACCTTTTAGTTGTCGTCATCGGTATAAATCCCAGTTTTTATATTCACCAGGTAGGCATATATGGAATCTTGACAGGTATGAGTAATTTCTTATTAAAAAGAAGCTAAAGTACATTTTTTTTAAATAAGGTTAAAGTTCAAAAGAAATACATTCATTGTCATGAATGTCATCACTACGTGAAACTGTGGTTTCACAACTCTTGTTAATAATACTCTTCAAGACCATTAACTTTTGTACTCACACACTTTTTAGATTTGCTATGATGGGATTTTATGTATTTTGTTGTTTTATGGCCTTTAATCTCTTGAATTTTTGCATTTGTTTAAAATATATTTTATTTCCATATCTTTCATTTTCTTCCCTCTACCATGTTCTTATATCTTAATTTGATCTTGCCTTTGCTTGGCCTCAGTGTCTGTCAAAGCTCCGTGTAAACTGATGTTGAGTATAAAAAAGAAAAATAGCTGTATGGCTTCTGTTTGCAAGACCTCTCACATCACCCTCTTCTTCTGAGTATTAAAGACAAATTACAGTGGCCATAAAACATGCAGAAAATGTGAAATACACTGTCGAGAACTGGTGCTTAGTTTGTATGTTCTGGGCTGTTATTGAAACATGTTTTTTTTTTTTGTTGTTTTTTTTGTGGTGGTGGACTCCTTGGAGGAGGACCCAAGGCAATTGACAGACAGCATGTCTGTTGATATATAAAAGGCTCATTCTAAGGTAACAAGGGTAGAGTTAATTTAACACTAATGAAAACAGAATCATGCATTTTGTTTATTACATTTCTGTTATTCTGTAAACATAAATCAGACATACCGGACCTTTAATTCAATGAACTTGATAGTTACTCCTGCCCAACCTCCTTGTAAACACATCTTTAGAAATCCTACATGGTTTTTAGCCATGCTAGTAACTCGGCTCTCCAGGGATGGCAATGGCGGGTTGTGGGTTTGTCAGTCAGTCCACTACTTTGGTCCAGACTGAAATATCTTCATAACTATTGGATGGATTGCCATCAAATTATGTACAGACATTCGTGGTCCTCAGAGACTTGTAAAAACATGGAGAAAGAGTGAGAGAGGTCACATTTAACACCGGTCCAGGCCATTCAACTGGTGACAATTTAATCCTTAAATTCATCTTCCATCAACTATCATTTTACAAGAGTATGGCTGAAGATAAGTATGGCAATTATCTACACAACTCTTGCTATCAACAGATCTCATGAAAAGTCATAAATCTGTTTTTAATTTCAACCTGGTACTCGATTAAAAAGTTTAGCGATTGACAAAGTTATTACAATATTTCCTGAGGGGATTATGAGGTTTGAACCGATTTTCATGCTGATCCATCCAATAGTTGTTATTTCGTTTTGGGCCAAAGGGGTGAACCAATGATCTGACACTGCAATCCCTGGAGTTTGGGCTTAGACGATGAAAAATTTTAACAGAGAGCTTATATTTCAAACTGGTGAAAGTGAGATTGAAGATTGAACAAAGTTGGAATTTAACACAAGAGACCATGGTTATGGGAGATGTTGGATCCAGCTTGAGTCACAATATCTCAATTTCTGTTGCATCGTTTTTTTTTAATTAGTCTTTTGGGAGTCTCATGCAATACTAAACTGCTGAAGTATTCCTGTTGATTAATGTTTCCGTTGATTAATTATTCAATTTATTTGTATTATTTTAAAGTTCCTCTTAGCCCTTTGTTGTTTTATTGTCTTTGGGTAATTGTTTTGTTAATCTCATCCATGTTGGACTCATTTTTATTTATCTAAATCAAAATGGGAATAAATGTGCTAAATGTAACTTGGAAACTTTCCTTTCCTCTTTGAGATAAATTTCCTTTCAGATACAGAACTTGATTTGGTTTTTATTTTGTTTTGCCTTAGTTGTACATTTGTTCTTATCAAATATTTTGATTTGTTAAAACTTCCCACGGCTGTCTTCAGAGATGTTCTTTTGGTTTTTCCACAGAAAAACCTCAGATCAAGCGCCAGACTTAGGATTGGGAAAATTGATTAAAAATTTGCAAGACAAATGAGGACTTATAATATAATTTGGTAGGGAAGGATAGGGGGTCCATAATGCTGGGCTCCACAGTCTCAATTTGTAACACTCAATGGCTGAATGTTTGGCACATTTTTATTTCTAAAGAAGCCAAGTTCAATAGCCTTTGGGACTGAAAAATAAACCAAAAGGAATGGCTGTACAAGCATGTTAGTCACTGCTTCATCAGTTTTCTTTGCAGCGTGAAGCACATGGAGTGCAAGCCTGTACCGAGGGCTAGTTTGCGTTTAGACACTAGGTTGTGAGGAAAAGGAGTGAGACAAAGGAGCGTTAAGTGCATCAAAGTTCACTAAGGACTGATGGGAATGTGGAACAACATTGCAATCCCTAGAGCTGTTCTGGTGCAAGCTAGCATGGTTAAAACTATTAAAAACAGAGTGACCCCATTGCACCGTCTGACATGTTTCTTCATTACGACACGGGCACTGTAGTTTATATCAATCCCACATTAATGGTCCCCAACATATACACTGTTTACTCCTGTTTGAGTAATATTTCCTAAGAAAAACTACAGAAATTACTGAGCCAGCCACCTTCAGGTAGGGATACTGGAAAGTATTGAGAGACTAACTAACTACATTGTTGATTTTGGTCTATTCAGTTGGCTTGTTGGCAGGTGGAGTCCTGAGGTGCACCTGCAATATCATAGGTGGAAACCCTAGCTGGGATTGTACCTGATGTTTTCCACTGCAAAACTGTAAATGAAACACAAGCGAGTTGTGTTAAAGGCCCAGAATATTAATGTCAACACTGAACTTCGAAACCTCAAATTGCTTGAATCCCAAATTTTCTTGATAGTCAGAGAGGAAGTTTGCTCCGGTCTGATTGCATGTTACCCAAAATTAAAAGGTTCCTTTTGAACATGGGCACTTAGATTTAAAGCGTGGAACACTTGAACGACTCAGACTGGCTCTCTGCTCTCTCTATATTTGTAACCTGCACTCTACAGACTGCCAAGGAATGTGCCAGTATCAACACGCTTAAATTCCACTAAAAATTCCATCTAAATGGCCCATTCACAAACAAATCCAGCCTGTCCTGGCCTGATGTGAGGCTCCTTCCTTGGCGCTGGAGCTAATGCAGCAGCATGCTGAGTTACTCAGGTGGGCTTACACCTTGTTTTGTAACTGTATCTACTTGGCGGCCGATATTGTGTTTTGTGGTGTCCTGTGAGCCACGGTGCCATAAAGGAGCTTGTTTCCCGGTAGCACTTTGACTGAGTGGGACAATGGAGAAGCCTGGGAACTGAAACACAGTAGGCAGCCACAAGTGGAAACCCTAGAACTGTGATCTGCTCCCAAGTCACTGCCTTGTTTTTGTCATTATAGTACCCTATAATGTAGATGGGCCTTCCCACTAAGAGTACTGTATGATCTAGCTGTGCTTGTGAAGGGTAAAAGCAGGACACAGCTTTTTCTCAGTAGTTTGCTTGGACATGACTGACTGTGAAAGACAAACTGACAATATATAGCTTCATGGAGGTGCTAGCCAGAGTTTAGATATGAAAATGTTTATTCTTTTGCCAAAAAGAGAACAAACCATGGTTTTATTTACAGACAGCATTTTGTCAGTTGTCAGTTCAAAGGCACTTCAAGTCGATGCATGCCTGTTTCCATGTGTGTTCACTTATACAGGTCTTACTTCATTGAAAACTATTTAAGGGAATCACCAGCCGATACATACAACTGTAAAATTCCCATAGCCTACAGATGAACTAAATGTTGTCGTCATTTTTAGCACTGAAATGATTCAAGAATGATTTGAGCTTCTGTCATGAGCTTAACCTCTTTGTCTTATATCACTGTAAAATAAATATTTTTTGGTACGGGTCAAACAAAAGTAAAATTAAGATGTTGCAGCTCCAGAAACAGGTTTTCTGTCTTTGGCCTGTACCTGGACTTCAAGCGCTTTTTGCAGCTTCTAAGCTGTGCATTTTTTTCTTAGACGTTGGTCTCCTCTGCACAGGCAGAACAAATAGTCATGGTACTGTAGCCAATCTGGGGATCAGTAATGATAAAACTACAGCTTTCCCGGAGTGCTAACATGTGTCAAGTCAATTGAGCATGAGATTTTACATAGAAAGTAAAAGGCGAGGGTGTTTTGATGCATATCAGGCAATGTCTGCTACAGTTCTTTGAGAAGCGAGTCACTTGTGTGCCCTGGAAGAGGGGTGAACTTTGGTCATTAGTCATAGCTTACGTCAACATTTCAAGTAACAGCAACTGAAAAGAGGGGTTAGCTAAATTACCACCACAGCTGTCCATTGTAAACACCCATCTTCCCAGTTCAACTCTGATCTGTGACTTGCTTGAGGAATTATTACATTTCACCAAGGGCAGCCACCCTGCAAGTCACAATTGCATCTATCTGATATCTTATATAAGATGTCATTTATTTAAATCAAAATGTACTTTTCATAATAGTTCATGTGAAAGAAAATAACAAATGCCAGACACCATGAACAGCACATCATTGCGTGCCACCACAAAGATGTTCCCTTTTGGCCACCCATATAAACCTTTCAGGGGGCGCACGTTTTGGGTTGACCCTAAAAGGAGCAGATGTTCTGTTAGCTTTCTCACATCATAACCAACAAAGGCAATGGCCACACTAAGAAAACTAAAACTCAAGTTGTAATAAAGCAGAATTATCCTTTAACTCTAATTTTCTCTTCAGTAGAAACAGAACCCGCTCTCTGTGAAGACCTCATTTATTCTCTTTCAACTTTGCAAACCAGCTATGAGCTAAAATAATATTTTTACATTTGCCTGGATTGCAGGGCCTGCCCGGTGCTCTGGTCCTCATCATCCATCTGCTGAGCAGAGAGGAATCTCTGGTATGACACAGTGACACTTGTGTTTGGCTGTACAGTTCTCTATCCCTCCAAGCTCTCTGTCATCTGTGATATTGATGATATTGGCATGGGAATAAACAGACTCCGCTCGCAGTGCTGCAAACCAGACTTTTCTTTAGTGTAAATCACGGTTTGCCTTGTGTGAAGATAACAAACATGCACATGTAGATGTGCACATACACACATGAAAAACACATAGACAAGTTGGGTGATTGAAGATCTGGGATTGAGACCGGGTATTTCCTGAGGCTGTGATGGAGGAGTGGCCTGGCTTGTCTCTGCTTGGCAGCTCTCTGTCCGTTTCATTCCATTTGCTAAACTCCCGTCGGCACTTCTCTTTTCATGACACCTTTCCAAAATGACAGAGAATAGATCTCTAGGGAGATTAAACTAAAATGCCTTATACATTAGCATTTCTCTTCTTTGTTGATTCTCAATCAAAGTCTTGGCTTTCTTTTCTTCCCATCACCACCACCTCTCTGTCTCTTTTTCTCTCTCACTGTCTCTCTTTCAGCTCCATCTGAACGAGTGCCACACTCCCACACAGTGAATGCTGTGAGCCACACATACCCTGTGACCCCGCCCGGCCACTGTGCTATAAAAAGCTAGTCAGTTTTCATCCAAACCCATGGAAATCAGTAGCAGCGCCAGCCGCCACCCTTACTTAACCCTCCAGTCTACATCCTGCCAAGGACCTGCCATTTGTGCCACTGTGCGAGCTCTACAGAGCACAGAGTGTTGTGAAACTTTGCATCTATTATGATTTTATGCAGTGTTGTTTTTAGCCAAGGCTGTACTCTAGATAGCTGAGCAAACAGCCTATATAGTCCTTTTTTTTTCTTGCAAAGTAAACAGGCTGCAGCCTTCATTAAGCAAAGGTAATCTTTTGTTGTTGAAAGGAATCCATCTTGAAAAAAGATTCAAGTCGTGTACCTTTCCATCCATCCATCCATTTTCCATAAACATGTATCCATATCAGGGTTCTGAGGGGCTGGAGCCAATCTCAGCTGACCTTGGGCTAAAGGCAGTAAACCCTGGACAAGTCACACATTTCACCAATTAACCTATTAAGTGCATATCTTTGGACTGTGGGAGGAAGAGAACCCACACAAACACGGGGAGAACATGCACACAACTCCACACAGAAAGGTCCCAGCTGAGGTTCAAATCAGGAACTTTCTTGCTGTGAGACAACAGTGTGACAATGTTAATCACTGCACCTTGTTCTTTCCTTTTGTTCCTGTTCCTTTTTGGTGTTTGGCATATGGATCATTTTAATATTTCATCACTCAACATGTTTTTTTTTAGAGGTGGAAGACATTCTTAGAGGACATGACAGTGATAATAATCTTTTGATCTCATCTCACAACACAAAAGTGAATAAGTAGGGCACACCGGTGACTCACCTGATGAGAGTATGTGCCGTGTTTCAGGAACAGGTCTTTGTTGCAGTGTGATGGTAGGTTTGCGATATCAAACAATAAGATATCTCTCCACCTACTAATCATCTGGGGAGTAGAGACAACAAACCTAGGCCACATTTTTTCAAGGACACAGCCCATTATCCAAATTAGTTACAATCATGACGTTGGCATGTCATCGCCCGATATGAAGAGGCTGTGGTTTCAGTTGTTCTCTAATTTCCACCCAGTTTCATCAATGAAGGCTTGTAGATTGTCCTCAGTCTCCACTGAGTGAAGCATTGAGAGATCCAAGCCCTTTCTCCACGTCATCCCCTCTTTCTCCCAAAAAATAGGTATTTACTAAAATGTCAAAGTATTCCATAACCACATAAGCACTGAACTTGTTAGCAAACAGCTGCTTATTTACACATCCAGCCATTACCCAGCAACGTTCTAACTTATTTGGAGTGATGTTTGTGTCCACTTAATGTATATTTAATATTCACACACTCTCCTTTTAGTTCATTGGTCTCTCCCAACTCCTGAGGGAAATATTTGACTCTTTAGCTGCTAAATGCTCCACTATGTTCATCAGTTAGTTACTAACTGTCTGCTGTCTGGTGCTGAGCAGGTAGTGTACAGTGGGCTTTTGGAGCTTTTTCCCTGAAAACAGCTACCTGCTACTGCTGAAAATGACACTATGAGAGTGGTGACAGTGAACCAAAGCAGTAAAATGAATTAACTAACAATGAAGCTCCAGAAAGCTGAGGGGAGCTGCAATGCAAGTGATAATAGGTTCATCACATCCGACCTCTGTCACATTGTCATTTGATACATTGTTATTATAAATATATTGATTATAGCTCAGTAAATTATTTTATATTGAGTTAACAGAACATCATGTTGACTAGAAAAATGGCACTAATCCACACTCCACTAACTACCGGCTGTTCTGCCTCAACTCTCTGTGATTTTCAACTTTACAGAGTTTCTTGATCAACAGTAAAGTAAACAGCTGTAAACTATAGCTGCTGTTAGCTATTATTAGCCAGGCTGCCTGGACTGTGAGGCCAGACTACAACAGCTGTTTTGTTTTGTTTGGAAGAGGAGGTCCGTGGGCAAATGCTGACGAGGAGCTGAGCCGGTGTCGTGCCAGAACTGGAGCTAGGCAAGCAGGCAATTTAACCAGGCTCAGCAGCAGCTATGAACATAGTCACTGAGGCAAAAAGACTGAAGGGGATGTTGACAGTATTGCTGTCAAATAAATGTATTGGAATAAGTACATAAGTACAAAGTAACATACAACTTCAAATATTCAAGTACAAATACTTCAAAATTGTACTCAAGTATGTATGACACTTTTTTTTTAGAAGCTTTTCATTAAGTTCAACAATTCAGGGAGAAATGCATGCCAAACTTTACACCATCAAGATAATATTTTGCAGTCATAACACAGGAAGTGTTTTGTCTAAACTTATTTTGAAAAGAAATGCAGGAAATTGCAAACTGACACAGAAGCATGCAGACGTAATGAGGCAAAATATCAAAACCAGAAGAGATAAATAGACATCATCACAAAATAACTCCTGGAATTCAGTGATAATATATAAAACAGTGTCAGAGTTGGCACTTTCTTCAATATTCAAGCCTGCAGGAAGATGGTTATTATTGGCTGCTCTTCCTGGGAGAGAAAAAACTGAGATCTCTGGATGTTTCCACACTGCAGCAGCCTGATTCGCCCTCTAGGTGGGACAGTGTGGTGTGCCTCAGTTCTCTTGGGAGAAGGGGAGCAACATGAAACCAGATAGATTTGTTAATAATTAAAAGAAATCAGGTGAAGTATGAAGGTTCTTCTTAAATCAAATAATTAGAGACAATCAATAAAGTTTTACCAACTTAGTTAAGCGAGCGCTTCAGTTTCAAGCTAAAACTAAAGTCTAATCTACACTGCAGTTTAACACTTCTCAACTATAGACAGATGTAGAGTCACAGGGGCGTGCTCACATTAAATCACAGCCTGACAACCTGCCTGAGAATATATAGCTCATAAATTGCAACCTCTTGATTGGAGAGCTGGATTGGGTCCCTCTACACTCAGGATGTTTAGGATAAGCCGCCAGGAAGCGAGATGGACAACCAATCTCACACAGGAGACCACACATTCAACATGTGCATATATCGCATGTGCATTCCGCATACATGCAAAACACTTACACACACAGCATGAGTCATAGACGCCGAAGCATGGCAGCTAATTAAAGTTCGCTAAGAGAAAATACACGTTGCTCACATGTCGCCGCGGGGGGAAAGGATTTGGGCTGTGATGTGGGCAGTCCACGAGAGGGTCAAGCTTTGAACGGGGAGGGAAGATGGATGGAGTGGCAGTGGTGGAGGGCGTGGAGGGCGTGAAATGGAGCGGTGAACCAAAGGCCTGAGTCAAGATTGTTTATCCTCCCTTTCCTTTCATTTGGGACGTCGGTTGGCCATAACTAAAGCATAGGTATACGCTCATTCATATAGAATAATTGGCTATAACCCTTAAATATTTTCATTCATGTGTACGTACGTGTATGTGTGTCTGAGGTAAAAACTCTTCTTTCTGACTGATGGGACATACATTTAATATATACACATATTTAAATTAATTAGAAACAGTGTGATTCTTTCTATATACAGTTAAAAGCGGATCTTCATTCAGCTGATGAGACAATCTGTTCTTTCTTAAAGTCAAACACATGGAAGAATGTTCTCCTCTTTCCCTCTGCTTGGCATGTGAACGTCTCATCCAACTTTGCTAACCATCACTTTTGAGTGTAATGACAGCGTTTCTGAGCAAACTGTGTGCATTTTATATCACAGTGGACAGACTCCATACTGTGAAATTCAATGTTTTGAGCTGGAGCACAAGACCTAGTCTTTCCTCTGTGACCATACACAGAAGATGTAGGGTCACGCTTCCTGCATTTAGTTACTTTCTCGGTTAGTGTGTGGACAGGTTTATTCAGAAAACAGTACATTTATAGAGCCATTCGTGCAAAAGACTCCAGTTAACTGTCAGAAAGATTTTCTTTGACATGTGAGGAGATGTGCCATGATCTTAAAGGAAAATCTTCTTGTTTTTTTTTTTTTGCAGACTTTTCAGTTTTCACCAGTAGCCTACAGCTAGGTTAGCTTTGTGGATTGTGATAGTTTTAAGAGTCCAAAGAGGCACTAATTTTTATCTCAAAACATGAGATGAGAAGACTGAAAGGCGTGGGAGTCAGGACATTTTGGACCGGAGGTATTGGATGCTGGCCTCATCTTGTATTTAGTTTTCCTTACAGAGAAAGAGACATGTAAAAACATGTTTTGCAACTTTTTCTTGGTAAACAGCTGTGTTCACTGACAATATCCCAAAGTCAAACATATCTGGCAACTCACACTGTAGCAGGAAATGCTGGACTGAAGTAGCAGGAAGATGGATGAAAAGAAATAACATTGTCATTTTAACGTTTGTGTTCATGTACAACTTGCATATTTTTTTTTACTTTTGGAGAGAGCCAGTCTGTTTTGCTCTAAACTCCAGCTCCATACTTAAAGGAAAATCCTGATATATTTGGCACATAAATACAAATCTGTGGGTTCTAACTTCACACTTGCCAGTGATTCATGGAACGGAGATCCGTGCAAGTTTAAGTATATCAGGGCAAGCTGCGCAATGAGATAAAGAATCATGTTTATCAGGCTTAATTATTTCAGACTGTAACCACAGAAAGTACCACTTGGATGACCATGATGGCTAACTTTCAAGCCATGTATGCTTGGGGGGGGGGGCATGCTGGGGGTGTGTTTATTTGTGCTGAACATAACTGCTGTAAAACAATCAGTATATCAGTTTTTATTTCGCTGATTTATTGGCTTTTTCTATACCGGCACTGCCACATTCTCATTCACTGTCTGTGTCGCTCAACCACTGCTCACTCTTTGCTCTCTATCTCTCAAACCATCAGACGTAAACCAAAGCAAACTTGTTTGTGTCACTATTTTGCAGCAGAGACTGTCAGTCAGACACAGATTTAGAAGCTAGTTCATGAAATAAAGCAATCCAGAACACAACAGAGAGCGTATCATAGTTTGGTCCGTGAACTCCACCTGGATCGCTTGGTTTCAGTGATATTTCTGGCTAACTGTGGAGGATTTTGACTGGTTTGATCATCAGACTTCATTGTGATGTCAAATTGCATTTTTCCAAAGTTGAGTTTTTTTTGGCGTCCCTTGTGGCCCACACTGCCACACCCAAAACACAGTACCCCCGTTCAAATAAATGGAAAAACTTGCGTTTTCTCCACAGCAACTAGGCCTGAATCAGGCCATAGCCTACTGTATCTTGCTCTTTAGTGGTTAAATGCTCCTCTATGGTCTTGTTCAGACTGCCATCTCAAATCTGTTTTATGGCATATTCATGTGAACATATGAAATGTCATCTTTGTGCATAAGAGCATCTGAGAAAATCATGCTGCTACTAGCAGAGCAAAGTGGAGGACAACACAGAACAACAGTCAGAAATTATTAACATACCTTTGTGTGGAGGCTTCTGTCCAGACAAAGCTGCATCCGTGTTGGAAAGCAGTTACTGCTGCCTTCATCGTTACCACAGCAACCCATGCAGATAGGTGGCAGGTTGGTGATGTCTGGACACACAAATCCATTCTGATCACTCATAAATAACAGTACAGACAGCCTGTCTGATTTAAGAAATAAATCCGATTTGCCTGCTGTCTGAACAAAGCCCATGTTCACCACATTAGTCACTAACTTTGTCTGTCTGCTCTTTGATGTTGGATAGGTAGCATACGGTGGAATAATCTGAACCTTTTTTTTCTTTTTGCTGAAAACCTGCAGGTGGAAATGAGGCCAAAACAGTTGTGGTGTTGTCATGAAAGAGGAGTTACTTCTGGGATTCCACCTGGTAATCCCAGACACTGTGAATGCTAATAATGTTTCCTTTTCAAACAGAACCTGATCTGCAGGGTGAGAAGGAAGTCCCTTCTCATCTGACATATCATGTAAGTAAACTAGCCAAGTGGCCTTTCTCACCTCCTAATATCATGCCGGTTCACTTCCTTGTGTGTCAATACTTGCTAATTGTTTCTGTGTCACAGAGCAAATCTTACTGGAATTACAAATGGTAACAATTATTTCTTTCTGCAGCAGGTTTTATGACTGACTGACAAATAAGCGCTGAACATGTTGTAAAAAGTATCAACTTGCCATAGAGTCTTGTTTTCAGTTCAATCACTCCCTCCCCTCCAGTAAATGAGACCAAATAACAAACTTTTTCCTTCTGATTGTGTTCAGATCAAATGCTCATAACAGCTTCTGGTGAAATCTTATATATATATATATATATATATATAAACTTACAAGTTATCTTCTCAGTAGTTATTTCACAGAGGACATTGCAGGATCTTTGTAAGAGGAAGGGATGGAGTTTCACCCTGGGGATCTTACTCTGGCATGCGTAGCAGAAAGCAGAATTTCACAAGAGGCTGTCAACAAGCTGCGAGGAATAGGGTGAAGTCCTCGCCTGTTAGATTTCCTTGATTTTCTTCCCCACCTTCCTAGAAACCTTTACACAGTTGTTCAGGACATTATCACCTTTTATAGAGCTTTCTTTGCTCTAACATGAATCTGATAGACCAAATGGGTTTTGGATAGTGCAACCCTTTCCTGCTGACTTCTCCACTTGGCCCCTTGATGCCTGCATTTATTGAAGTTTGAGGAAATGATCTGTTAATCCTGCACTTCTCTAACTTACTGAAATTGGACTCTGTTTTGTTGTTTACCAACCTGGAAGGGATATTAACACAGCGTCTTCTGAGACATGAAAAAGCATCACTCAACTGAAAGAAAATCCCTTCTCCATCTGATATCACTTGCACCTCAGAATGTCTCCGTGGTGTTTAATAAATGAGTACTCACCTATTTCTTCTTTTCAACATGTCCAGATTTACAATCCCGCCTCTGATGACTCCTGGAGTGTGTTTCATATCCTCTCTGACCTCTCAGCTGTTATTGCATTTGCAGGGTGCAGTGGCTAAGTTGTTAAGGGGACACACAGTCACGCACAGCTCCGGCTAAGATCGAATTAATCAGAGCTGCAGGGATGGCCTCGACGATCATGGTTTTGCATATGGCAAAACTGTTTAAGCCGTAAAAGATCATCTCCATCCTGTGTTCGCTGAAGCAAATGAAAATGATAATACGTACTCACGCAGGATCATCGCAGACAGATTATGAGCAAATGCGTAAGTGCTCTGGGCCAATAAGCAGCTGGTTATGTCATTGTATTTCTATGATATAAAATGCTAAATACAAAAATAGATTAGAAACATGTTAAAAATAGAAATTATGAAAATTAGCCTCCATTAGCACATTGGCAGATCTTCTTATGGGTTGAAACTCTAAATGGATGTTTTATCATCACTCCTGGAAGATGGGTATTTTATGCGTGCATCCCTATATAGCTTAGTGTTTTTTCATTGCTATAACTGTAAATGAGCCACTAGGGATGTGGGACTGGGTCAGGAAATACCGATGTGAAAGGCAGTGGTTCTCCTTAGGATTCCTCTGGCTGGGAGGCCCTTTTCTGACTGGCCAGTCTGGAATCTGCAGAAAAGAGGAAACAGGTCGGCTAATGCACCGAGTGATCCCTCTCATCAGACTGCTGCAACCTTTCAAAGGCAGAGAGAGAGAGAGAGTGAGAGACAGAGAACCAAATACCATTTTTTCCCAGAGAGGAACTAGGGCTCAGCATTCCTGGCATTGCCACTGACCTCCAAACAATCCATACTCTATCCTGTGTGTGCTGGGAGAGTGAATGGCCACAGTGTGTGAGCCTCACAGGCCCAGTTTACCCAGCAAAAGGGAGAGCAGCCAACGTTGCCGGCGCACTCAGAACCCCGGACCCGGCCCAGCCTCCGTCCCCAGCCGCTAAGTCAAACACTGGCCTGTCTGAGACGGCACTGTTGAGCCACCACACAGGCCTGACCACTGCTGAAAACACACTCCAGAAAATAAACAGGCCAGGGCCCAAGAAGAGCAAATATTTGATCAATCTGAGAAAGGCAAAAAAAAAAAAAAAGGAGGAGGATGAATGTGCAGAGGCGGTGGAGGAGAGAGGAGAGAAGGCAGGCAGGAATGGATGGAGATGAAAGGAGCCACCATTGTATAAATCACACATTTAGGGTAAATAACTGGGTCATTAATAACATAATAATAATAATAATAATAATAATAATAATAATAATAATAATAATAGTGAAGCACTGAACTGAGAATATGATGATGTGGTTCACCATAAAAAAGTTACAGTTTTGAAGAAGATTTTGAATAAGAAAAATCTTCTTTATGCTACTTGAAAAAACAAGCCTTTTATATCTACAGTGGGAGCAGGTCGTCTTCCATGGAGTCAGCCATGTTGAAGCACCATTTTTCTACAACATATGAGGAGATTGCAGTGCAACAATTACACCACTAGATGCAACTAAATCCTACAAACTGGTCCTTTTTAAATAGAAGTTTAACAAAATATGGGTGGCGTGACATGGGGGAGGCTTAGTGTGAGTGAGTGACAAGAATTCAATGAACTGACCTGGGGAACCCCCCCAGGAACAAAGGTCATTCTTGACGTTAGACAGTAGAAGTTTGACAAGAAAACCTCAAAGCTCTCATCCATGAAGGCCATGAGATGTGGCTGAAAGCTCAGTCAACATAGTAAGTGGAGTTTTGATGTTAGCTTTAGTTTTTGTTTTTGTTTTTAAAGTTCCTTTGTAACTTCTATATAAAAACCTGTGAATCTTTGCTTTTGGTGATCAGATCAACTGAACTTTTTCACTTTCTTTAGAAAGTCATAGAAAATAGAATAGTCATAAATATAAAGGATAAATCACTACAGCTACATACTATATAGACTTTTTAGAGATATGATATTGATATTAGGCCAGTAATATGCATTATTTTCAAATTGTGTTGGAGGTCACTGACTAATGGGGCTTAGTCAGTGCTTATCTCCTAATTTAATACAATACACCGGGTGCAGATTTACTATGTTTTGCTATTCGATATTACAATCTATTCTGAGTTTTCTTTGCTTTCCTAACAGGGGACGATGGGTAAAAGTTGAATCATACTCCTCCAGCGCCTGTATATCATGAGTCATATTTCAAAAAAGCAACATTTTTGCTGTACTGCACATGAAAGCGGTAAGCTGCTACAGTTAGCTGTTGCTACTCATCAAGCTAGTGCTTTAAGAATGATAAATAAAATATAAATATACAGTATATATGTGCACACTTTCCTGGAAGGCAATGTCTTCACCTATTAATGGCGGTATCTTGAAACCGATTGGGAGCTTTGACTTTCAGTTTTGACTCTTTATAGTTGCTGTAGCTGGTCAGTGTGGAGTGTTGAAGCCAGAGAAGCAGGTTAAGTTTGCAGCTATTGGTTTGGTTGGATTAGTGTCCCTGTTTCTCTATTAACCTCATCGGTGACTGGAACCGGAGTCTAACTCACTCTACTGGAATACAGACTGGTTTGAGACACACCTCCGACAGCCAAATTACATCTAATACAGTAACACCAAACAACAAAGGTAACAGTGACAGAAGTACGTGTGTTTGTTTCCGTCAGGCTGAAAATAGGTCAGTCGTGTTGGACAGACAGCGGTGATTATGCTTCAGATAATCTGAATGAGTCATTGCGTAGGAGCGAGGACACAGAGATCTGTAACACCTACCCATGTTCGGTATCATACTTCTTCTTCTGGAAAAAGATACATCTGCATGCCAAGATGTAATATGAGTGTTGACTCTGAGTCATCGCCGTCAGCCTGGCCTGTTTATTTTGTAAAATGAGAATGATATCTGATAAAGGAGGGAATAAAAAATCTTTGTTATCAGAAATTAAAAGAGGTTTTTATCCTGAAATAAGAACAAGGAAATAGGCACCAAAAAATAAAAACAGATTATTTACAGCTTAATCTCACCTAACAACAATGATAACAGTCAGCAGCTCATCAGGAGGTAGAGCAGGTCATCCACTAATCAGAGGAACGGTGGTTCGAGCCCATATGTCGAAGTGTCCTTGGGCAAGATACTGAATCTCAATATTGATGTGTGTGTGAATGAATTAGCTCCCGTCTGATGAGCAGTAGCCAATGCCATTGTTTAAATGTGCGTGTGAAGGGGTGAATATGATATGTAATGTAAAATCATCGTGAAAGGGCAGAAGACTAGAAAGCCGCTAAGTGCGGTCCATTTACCATTTAATTCATATTCATCTGCAAATATTATTTATATTTGTTGCATGACATGGTTAAGCTTTTTTCGAGTGAAAACCTGATAGAAAAGCCAGAACAATATTTTCCACTTATATCTTAAGCTGTTTGATGATTTGAAAAATAACTTAATAACTTAAAATTCTGATTATAATTATCTTCTAATTATCTGCTTTGTCTGTCTACGGGATGTCTCTTGTTTTTCTGTGACTCACTCTGTATCAAGTGGCTAGCCCTATTAACACAAAGTGAGTGACTGACACCATTGGTCAGTCCAGTGTTGGACCTGATTGTGTGTCACTTTGGACAGAGTCAGGCTAGCTGTTTCCTCCTGCTTCCAGTCTTTATGCTAAGCTAGGCTAATCACCTCTTGGCTCCAGCGCCATACTTAATGAACAGATATGAGCGAGGTATCAGTCCTACTCCGCTAACTCTCTGCAAGAATTACCTGTGTTTCAAAAAATTCAGGAGAAAGTCACTTCAGGTTACAGTCCATGTTCTTGCCGTGCTTATTGCACTTCCCCGAGATCACTTGTCAAGCAAAATTGTGAGGAGGAAACTGTGAGGCTTTGTTTTCCATAGAACTTGGATACATGTGTTGATGGTGCTTTTTCATCTCTTCAGCCATAGAAGGAGAAGAGCCTTCATGACCTGTCTGTATCAGTTAGGTGTTTCTATATTTCATCTGGCCCTCAAGAGCAGCGAAACGGATTTTGTGCATATGAAAATGTCACAGTTATTATTTCAGCATGTTTCCTCTCTTTTCATTTTAGACTTTATTCCTGGCTAAGAAGGACTGTAGGAATCCATCGTGACTGTATCAGTGAATTAAATCTCGCTGATGAAATAATTGCGCTTCAGTTCTGACAATCGGTTGCAGCTATGCGGCCAATCTGAAGTTTATCTGACATGTGAAAAGAAAATCTGATTTACTTCTTTTTCCCCCAGGCAGATCTAGAGCCCGCAGAGGTTTTGACGGAAACAGAAGCCGGCCTGTCCTTCCTAACCTGGGCAGATCAGTCATTCCCCCCTTTTTTGCTCACAGCAAGTCAAACTGAAGCCTCTGCCTTGTGGCTCATCCATCAACCTCCTCTGCCTCCTCCACAGCACGAAGCCCTGATGCCATTGCCTGCTGAGCCGTATTTCATAAGGAAACATCAACACTGCCAGTGAAATGTTGCTTCTCTTTACGAGTCTTGATATACAGTGTGTAACTGTGGGAAACCCAATTGAGAGGAAAATGAGCCCCAGCGCTACGAAGCAGGAGGCATATGCAGTATGCTTAAAATAATACGTTTTTAGACCTGATGTTTTATGAGTCGACTCATACTTCCTATACCTTCCAAATTCCATCAAGATCCTTTGAAGCAAAAGGTGTAATGTGAAATCTTACACATACATACATACTTACCTGGATGATTCCTTCTGGGGGTTACAGAGGGAACGTATTTCATGCTCAGGAATGTAAAAGTAATGAAAGGCCGGGACATTTTTGGAAATCTGACTAATTCCAAATCAAGCAAACATCCCTCCAAAGTTTTCCCATTTTTTATCCCGTTTGAAGACTCATGGCTGTCTTGGACCAAAATAAAGCCTCTGTTTGCCCATCCTGGCTGCTTTCTACATATCATTTGGCTGTGGTTGAAATCAGCAGACAACCAGATGTGCTTTTGATGGGCTTCTTTTGGTTTTGTTTTGTTTGTTTTTTTGAGGGGGGGAGGGGCAATATGGAGTGGACCCCATGGGAAAACATAGTATACCTGGTCTGTGTGGTTCAGATTATTATATAAGACTGTTATATAACCTGTCTGAACAGATAAACACAGCCCACCAGTACAGTATATAGCCCAGCTGGGTGCATTGAAGGGTTGGAGAGCCTACAAGCAAATCAATCATTTGGTGTGAATTTACAATTCACAAGTGGAAAGCCAATGTGGTCAGCAGTGAAAATATCTGCTGTTGCTGATTTCACTTTCCGAGCCTGGCAATCAAAGCCATGAGTGGGATCAGAGCTCCAGTCACTTTGGGCTAAGAAGATCCATATGCCAGCAGGAGCAGGGGCCCGACTTTTCCAGATTGCCCTCTCTGTTTCCCATGGTCCCTCAGTGGACCAGCCTCTTGCAGCGTTTGAAAAGCACAGCCCATCCTCCACACCCCTTGTTAACAGTCAGTGGCCCCATTTGGTACAGTTGTCATTAATATTTATGAGAGGAGAGCTCCTCGCTGGGGCCCAAGGGTGACAAACAGTGTGACCTTTCAGACGGCCAGTGTTTACTGTGGCTGTCAGGAAGCCGGTCGGATGAGGGAAGAAAGCACCCCCGCCCATCTTCCCCTTAAACCAAATGAAAGCAGGCTGGTGTTTGGCCTGAGCAGATGTTGGTGTGATACCATTAGGTTTTTTTTTTTTTGCCTTTAGATGAAGTTCTGACATTGGCTCCACCACTTGTGCGGAAGCCTGTGAGATGAAATCATTCATTTTAAATAATAAAATAGAACCAACCTCTCTGTGCCATTGCAAGACGTGACATTTCCATTCAGCAAATCTTTCCCAAAATTGTGTCGTGCGCTCACACGGTGTCTCTTTTTGTTTATAGTCTACACCCTCAGTGGTCTGGGACTCTCTCTTAAAAATACAGTTCATTATTTTCAGTCTGGGAGTGACTCAACAGAATTTGGTGCTCAGCCGTCTGTGTTCCAGCCCTTATTTGTCATGAAAACACAGACCGAGGCTTCTCTTCGACGTCTGTGATGTTGTCTGTAAATTATAGGTTACTCACTAATTTGTTCAAATAAAGCGGTGAGAGCAGTGCATCCATATAAGAACTTTTCAGTTCTGCTTGTTTTGGAAAAATAAATTCAGCTACTGAAGGAATTATACAGTGTGTGTCAGTCCAGGAAAATTATGACTTGCTTGACTTTGTTGATTGATTCATCACTGAGCTTCCCTTTATGGGGAGACTGGTAAGATTTTATTTCTGTCCAATTGACCTGAAATTTTAAATCCGAAAAGAAAATGTTGACTTTTTGTGGTTTCTCTGTAGTTTATAATAGAAAAATGGCAATCTATTTTTCAAAGTTTTTCCAGACTATTTCACATTATGCTCTTGTGGGTGGGTAAGAAATTGTTTTTTGCACTCCTGTCCACTCTCATAAGTTGAAAGCCATCCAGAGTTACCGGTGAGTCCAGAGTGAGTTCATTAAGCCACGTCTCTGTGATGCTACTCTCTCGATATTCTCACTTAGCTAGCTCCACCGTCTTATTGCGGAGAGATCCTATGTTCCCCCATAATGGTACCAGATGGTACCCATGGTTTGTACCGTCCTTTCTGGTCCTTAGATCCAGCTCTGCATCCCTGTCTTCTTCTCGTCACTTCAGCAGGGATCGCCGACCTTTTCAAAGAGTGTATGCTAGCGCTGCCTAGCACTAACAGCTGTTCTCAAGTGTAAACAAGAGAGCGTTGGCTTTTTTTTCGAATGGGTCACCCGATGTAGTCATGAAGTAGTCCATATGACAGAAAAAGGCAAAGGCAAATCACTAATCTCCATAATTCCAAGTCCTATTTGCACACAAAACGGATAGAGATTGGTGTAAAAAAAAAAAAAGCATACTAAGCATAGTAAAAACACACAAGGTTTATTTAGTAGCTGTTCTGGAGCTTTTGATTATATATCACAGAGTAAAAATTGTAATTTGTCTGAGCACATATGACTTATTATCCACTTGATCTTCAGTTTTGGTGAGATTATTATCTCAACTGCTATTTTCAAACTCAACCTCAGATTTTGAGCGCAAGTCAACTCAAATGGGTGAAAACATGTGCTAAAGAGATTTTTTAAGTTATTGGATTTGTATACTTTAACACAAATGTCATAGATTGTCACTCTTCCTAATAGAAACTATTCAGTGAACATGTTTTTATCTAATTAGTGGCACAAAAAAATGCACCAGAATCCAAGTTGGACGCATAGTTTTAACTACCCTCCACATGGTACAAGCAGCCCCTTTGCATTTCAGGACAACAAATAAACATCACTATGGTGAAGCCACTCTGAATATCCGCAGATCCTACAAATAGAAATCCTATGAGTTCCTGGGAATCGCTTGCTAACGACATGATGATGGATGGAGCAATGCCACCCAGTCTAGTAAAACAGCTTTATGAGAAAAACTTCAACACCACTTCCTTCATTCTTCAGCTGTAAAGACTGAAAGTAGTATCAATATGATTCAATCACTCTTGAACAGAAGAATTTGATTTGTTTTTATTATCTCAATCGTGGATTTTTGTGCATGTGGTACTTTTATGGAACTTTAATGGGGAAACATACTTCTCTCCACTTTCTTTGATATAAAATATGTCTTTTGATTTATAGACTTCCCCCTCTAATTTCCCCTAAACTCTGCCTCCCATGATAAATACTTCTTTAACATCTTTCTTTAAACATGGTCTTGAAAGTTCACTGCATTCATCTTTGTTTGTGAAGAATCAGCCGTCCATGAAGCATCTGGAGACAAATTTGTTTTTCTAATACAATCTCCCCAGGCAGCCAATATACCCAGATAGGGAGCTGAGAGTTGACAACAGCAAACTGTTTGTTACACTGGAGACCACTCTTGGCTTCACGCTAATCCTGACCCTTCCCATCATCCCCCAGGTGGAATCAGTCACCACTAAAGAAGACATTCCCATTATCTCATCAGCACAACATGCAAACCTACTGCATCCCACACTGCGATCATCAGACACAGATTATTCTTCACAGCAGACTAACACAGAAAAGGAGGGGGAAAAAATGATAACGGGATCTTTTTGAGCTCCAGTGGCTGAACCCAGATGGGCCCACCCACGTAGAAAAAGTTGGGTGGTGGAGGGGTAGTCAGGGGCGAGGTAAGAAGGCCAAGCTGCTGAGACCTGGTGTGCACTGTGAAACAGTATGAACCACAGTGTTTACCACAGTGTCAGATTTATCTGTGATATTTGTCCAGGAAAAACAAAACTGTGGCTACCTTGCCTTAAATCTAAGGTGCATGAAAACCTGGAGGAACTGTTTTGGTGTAGAAAAAGTAAATCGTTGATGCATAAAGTCTATATCAAATTTGTGTTTTTTTAAATTCTACAACACAAAACAACTTTTTCTCCATGATAATTGGACATTTTGTGCAAAAACAGGACTGAATCTACAGGTACAATAGCTGCTCAGTGAGGCTGCAGGCATAGAAGCAGCAGAGTTGAATGCTAATGTTAGCATGCTAAGATGCTCGCAATATCAGTGTTTAAATGGTTTAATGTTTGATGGGATTGTCATTAGTTTTGCAGGCTTTTGACAGGATGATGGCGCCATATGGACAGGATTACCGGAGCTCTTACAGCGAATCCTGAGAAGAAAATGAATGTCTGAAATTCATAAAGCTCCACATCTAATGAGATATTTCAGTCTGAACAAAATATTTTGCTGGAGTAGCTAAAATATTAACTTTCTTTAAGATTAATCTTTAACACATTTACAACTTGCTGTCGTTTGTTAATTAATATTACACTTTTTCCAGAGACGTTCCTCACAGTTCCCTGGTTGACTCTTGAGGTCTGGCCACCAGACGCAGAAATCACTGGTTTGTTAAAGATACGACAAGCTCTGTCTGAGTTGCGACTTTAATGTGTGTTTATTCCAGTGGAACTCTCCGGGGGAGTCCTATGTTTCCTTGAGTGTTTCTGAAGCAGTTTGGAAACAAGTCTGACAGCTAATCCAGGAGGGGAAATTTCCCTTGTTGCTTTTATATCTCATCCCTTAATCATCCTGACAGACACTTTCTTTCCAAATTAACATCCATAAAGAAATCAGTAAGCGCTTCACTCAAGTGTTCCAGCATTTGAAGTTCTTTCTGTTTCCATCAGGAGCAATGGTAAACAGGTGTGTCCCAGCTACATGCCATTTCATGCTCTACTAAATTTCAAGAAGTCATCCTCCATGCAAAAGTAATTTGGATAAAATGTCCTAGCGGGAGAAATGAAGGTCTAAGTGAGGATGAAATACTGAACTGTTTCGATCATCCAGGAAGTAAAGTACTGGAATGCATCATTACATTTGCTGAAAAGCCAGCAGTCCCATTTCACCACCTGGTCCTCAGCTGCCCCCTCAGAGCTCAACTCATCCAAGACAAGCAACAGCAATCTCCCCTTTCTGAATGAGGCCAAGGAAACCCCTTGTCGGATGCACAAGTGGAAGGAAATGGCTAATGTATAGGCTCGGGCTCAGGGGAATCTGTTAAAATGCAGAGCTCGAACAAGGACGTGTTTGTCAAGCCAGTTGGTGTCTGGCTGATGGAACACAGACAACACTATAAGGAGTTTGTGTGTGATCAAGAAAGATAGTGAAAGATAGACACAGGGAGATCTTTAGAGGCGCAGAAACTGAGACAGTGAGATACAGAGAATGGAGATAGAGTATGCATTCATGACGCACATCCCCAGTCTAATTTGAGCCAACTGGAGCATATTTAAACAGTCCTTATCTTACAGCGGTGAACTTTCGAGAAAGTGCAAAGAAAGACCAATGTACCACATCTTTCCATTTTGATATTTTTTAATGATTTAAAAACAAATACCCTGACCCTGGATATAGAAATATACAGTAACCTGGATGAAAAAGTTTCAAAAACAATTCTTACATAGCAACTACTATAAAGATGTTGGTCGTTTTCAGGCACTTGGAACCATATACAGTCTTTGTTTATCATGCTACACAAGAAAGTATTTCTTTGGTCCTTTTTCCCTCCCAGTCAGGTCAGCTGTAACCACAGACAGAACGAAAAAAAACAGCTTTCTGGTTTCGTATGTATTTACATTTCATTAAAGACCCAATACAACCTTCCATCAAACAAGAAACAGAACTGCAAAGTTCCTCTGTCACATATCGAACCTTCATATTTTCCCATACATGTCCACATTGATTATGAAACGACAAAAGAATAAAAAGGTATAATTATAATGGCTCGAATGAGATTTTTTTTTTTACAGCAGTATTAATCAATATAACTTAGTGGAATGGTTTTGATATAAGATTTGGCAAAAATAAATGATACATTAGGTCCTTTTTGTCCATGATGGGCCTCAAACCAAAAAAGCCCCATTGCTACAGAGGTACTGAGCGCTCTAATGAATGCTCAGCTTATATCAATGTAAAGTTAAAACCAAAAGCTCTCCACACACATCCTAAAAGTCATTGCTCAGCTGCAAGGCAGCCACGTTTGATAAGAGTTACTGCATGCAGCCATGGGTGACTGAACTTGTGCGACATAGTAATTGCTGAAATTGACATCCCTGACATAGGGAGCGGGCTGGTAGTAGCAGGTGATGTTGGACAGAGCAGGGATAGCGTTCTGTTCGGCCATTACGCGCAGTGCCAGGGCGGAAATCAGTGCCAGCGTCTGTCTGCGCTCATGGCCCATCAGACACACAGTGCTCTCGTCCACCACCTGCCTCAGCGTCACCAGGTACTCGTACCGCTTGTGCTCTATGCCTGCAAAGTGGTTCTGCAGGTATGCCTCCAGCTTCCTCTGCTGCTCGCTTATGTCGGGGAAGTCGATGAAGAAGCGCGAGCACATGTAGCGCTGCATCTGTTTGATTTGAGACTCAGAGGAAGGCCGGAAGCCGCGCACCAGCAGGTGGCAGTACTTGAGCAGCCCGCCGCCCCGGATCTCTTCTGGGCTGCGGGTGGCAATAGTCCTGGAGTGAAGGTGACCCAGAGCTTCCTCAAAGTCCCCGTACATGCTTTCCCCCTGCACTGTAGGGTGGAAGGTCTCGGACATGGCCGTCTCCGAGCAGCGGTCGAAGAGCAGCAATGAGTCCAGAGTGATCTGGAAGGAGTCAACACTGAACTCAAACTGCCTTCTCAGGGAGTCCACAAACTTCAGTTCCACATTCTTGCCGGTGTTGTTGGACAGCGAGATGAGGCTCCAGCGGTCCGTGTCGTTGCAAACTTTCACCAGTTTCTGCACGTATGCTTCCTTCAGGGCAAGGGCTGTGATTCGGTCCCTGCATACCCCTTCAGGCAAGAAGTCCACCAGGCAGTCCAGCACCACATCCTTCACCAGCCGGAAGGTTTTGTCATCAGTGAGACTCAGGCCAAAAATCAGGTCCAGGTCTTTGTAGCCAAGGCCATTGTCCTCGTGGAGCACGTGGCTTGCCGCTGAACCGTTCAGCTTGACGTCACGGACCACCACACCCCGCTCCTCCAGTCGAGCCCTGACCACCTGAAAGATACGGAGACAGAAGAAAAACTGAGTGCTCAGTGTCCACAAAAAGATAGCAATCACAAGAGGCTGACACAGAAATGCAAGTAGGTACATGTAAAGACGGAGCTGCTCTCTCCTTATGAGGCAAAATAAACTGAATCTGGGGTGATGTCATCTGAACATAATGTGTACATGCTTCCTTTCACAAGCCTGTAGTACTCCAGTCTCCTATAATGCATGCTATGTGATAAATTTAAGTATTTTGTCATACATTTCTTGACTTTTTTTTTTTTGGAATATGATTACAGAGGCCATATGCAATGGAATATTCCTAAAGCTGGCAGACTTGCAGTGTCGTGCTTCAGGATACTTTGTCAACAAAGTTTCTCTTTAGAGGCTGTAATCCTCCACTCAGAGGATGGTGTCATTAACCATAACTGATCCTGTTGCTTGAGGGTGACCAGTGCCCTACATACCGTATAGTACACCTCATAATGAGCTGACTTAGCCTCATATCTTCATGTGTGAAGTACAAGCAACATCAGCACTGCGGAGATAAACTGAAAACAACAAGTCAGTGCTTGTCTGCTGTAAGAGGCTCTGAATTTAATAAAAGCTGTGAACTTTTAAACTTGTGGCCTATGATCATGTTGAGAAAACGTGCTGTCATATAAACACTTGTTGCGCTGTTGTGATACTCGCAGAAACTGCTGAGCTACAGACAGCTGAGATGTTTATGCTTCCTGTCTGTTGCATCACTCAGATGACACACAAAGAGGAGGAAAAACAGCCAAACAAGGCCAATTGTGAAGAAATTGAAAATACAGCTGTCTGTTACAAAGAAACATGGTCCTACCATCTATCCATGAATACAGACAGACATCTTTCCAGACAGATGATCCTATAACTATTTATTTTAGAGTCTGAGATACACTAATGCAATGTCAATGTGGGACATCAGATTAGGAGCAACTAATCTGATGTTGTTAGCTTTTTAGCAACCATGGCTGCAACTAGCCATGAATAACACAAGATTAAAGGAAGAAATTTTTCATGTTGCAAAAGTCCTTTCCCTTCCTTTGGCTTCACCCATACTGTACAGCATATTTATTCAGAAAGGGATCAATGAGTGGACCTTTGCATTAAGTTCGCAGCTGAAGTCTAGCATGTTCAACTAGCCTAGCTCTCTGCAAATAGAAAAAAAAAACACCTAAAAACATCTCTGAAGATCAAATTTACACATCGTATCATTCTGTTTAATCGGTACACAAACAGAAATGTGGATTTAGGGTTACAGTACATATACCAAAGGCTGTGCTCGCCAACTGCGTCTGGTAATCTGCACGTTAGCATAAGTCGAGATATAGTTACATATATAGCAGACAACACCCCCTAGAATCACAAATCATTTTCATGCATTTCTGTTTGTGTAGGGATTAAACAAACGAGATCGGACGTGTAAATAAGACAAGTTTAGAGGTGCTGGCAGGTATGTTTTTTTAACTTAAACAGAGCTATTCTGGCTCTCCATTGTTTATGCGTAGCTAGGGTAACACGCCCAAGCCAGTCCTGTACTTAACACACAGACATAACTAAAGGTTATGATACAACATATTTCAAGTCAAACTTGTAAGAATAAACCTATGTAACCTAACCAGATGCTTTGGAGAGTGACATTGCACAGAGTTTCACAGAGCACTGGACAACATTGCAGAGGAGTGTTTTTTTTTTTAACCATCCAGCAAGGGAAACCCACAGCAGTATTTGCTCTGACCTCACACTTAAACAGTTGGTCCCAGTTAACAACACGCCATAATCTGTCTGTCTAGGGGTCCCGAACCGAGCGTACGAGGAAGCACACCATTCCCGTCCTTCAGCACTCATAAAACAGGCTAGTACATTTCCCACGACGCACCAGCACCTGGTGAGCCGAACGAAGGGAGACACTTCCGCCGACGTTAGAGCAAAAAAGCCCTTGTAAAAAGAGCCGCAAACACACCAGACTGTCTGGTGTTGACAACGCCTTGGCGACACATAACAGTCTCTCCACTTTCCTTCTCCAGTCTCAATCGTTTCCTTGAGTATTTCATTTAAGCTGCGGCCTGAATGTGTTTTTATTATGGCAGTTTGAAATGACCCAGCCATTTACCAGCCCATGGTCCCCTGGACGCCAATAAGAGCTCTGCTCTGGGCAGTGAGTCAGATGATCCTTCTGCCAAGAAAATGGCGACAGGGAGTGAAGAGTTACGAGTCTCCGACCTTCGTGTTCATTCCAAAACTAACCCAGTCAGTCAGTCGTACAGTAGCTTGGCAGACGGCAGGGGGATGATGATTGTTTTTCCTCTGATTTGAAAAGCTTACTTTAATTTCCTATGCACGGGTGGTCATTTCACCTGTATGCTTAGACCGGAG
Source organism: Miichthys miiuy (assembly GCA_036365135.1). Lineage (NCBI taxonomy): Eukaryota > Metazoa > Chordata > Actinopteri > Sciaenidae > Miichthys > Miichthys miiuy. Next base: position 18,946,757 of record CM071614.1, on the reverse strand, counting down.
TGGGGCTTTTACGTGACGCTATTATACCCCTGCATGATGGATGTTTTCAATAAAGGATTTGTCTGCTTTCAAGGTCTGACTCTTAACTTTATTTGATAGGATTTTATCCAAGGAGCCCATCTGGGGAGAATTTTGTGGTCTTAGATCTTGGAGCCAGCCATGTAAGATAAAAACTGGTGAGAGTGAAAGCTATGATGAGAAGAGTCATCCTCACATTGTTAATGTTATCGTGATTTATTGGTACAAAAAAGATGTTCCCCATCTTGCTGGGTGCTCCTGCCAGGATGTTAAATACTGAGGCCAAAAGCCCAATCTCCATCCAATATACCCACTGACCCCAAATTTTTTAAATTATTTAGATTTATCATGTTTTATTTATTCATTTAAGAGTTTTAAATTCAGCTTTCGTGAATTTAATTTCTCAGTAAGAAGGTCTAAATATTTTATGCTAATTTTTCTTGGTCTAAAAGTAGTCATGATTAAAGAATATAGATTATAAACACCCATGGTGTATAGGTTCTTAATTATAGTAAGCAAACTTGAAGATCCAGAGGAAAAACTACACGCCTTGGCGTCCTCAATAGCTGCCAATTGGTCACACAGGAAGTGATGTAAAGTTTTATTTTGCAGCCAATTTGGGCCTAAAATACCCGCCACCAAATCTCAAATTTCATCAATGGAAAATCTAGTCAAGGAGATACTATCAGCACCACTCAATATTTGATCTCTGATCAAAATTGAAAGCAAACCACCAAATAAAAATCATTCCCAAACAGTCTAAACTAAATGTTCCTCCTCTTGGGAGCATTGGGAGCATGTGGTGTCTTCGTGTTGCTCTTTCTCAACAATAGCCTAGTGAGGAGTTGGTTTACATTCTGGCGGGGGCCACAGTGGAGTCAGGCGACTGGTCTTCACTTACCACAGTGATACGTTGTCAAGCCTGACCCACAAGCCCAGTGTTATTACAGGCACTAATCCACTCCTCACATTCGGCTTCAGATAACAGGCCACTTTCTTCCATTCGGGAAATGGAGTACTACTTCCATTTTGGAAAAAAAAAAAAAAAAGGGACAATGATTAAAGCAGAGATGTGACCTATCTCAAACATGTACTGTAGACACAAGAATTTAGTTTAAATATGATAGCCTGCAGAGCTGGAATAAAAGACGATCGCTTTGGTGGCCAAGACAAACACATCAACCTTCATACCTCCACCTCGCCACACAAACCCACTCAACAAATTACGTAACCTATGGCACACAAGTCAGATATCTGTGTTCTTCATCATGTGGTGGGATGCCACCACGTATGCACATAGGGTACATATATGTTAGATATACCCTGCTGAGGGAACACGTATGGTCACCAAACACTCTGAGTGTGGTTTGATGACTGTCAACATTAAATGAAACTGAGAGCACAGAGGTGTATAACAGTCAAGAGTTTTTCCTTCACTGCTCCCGTGGCTCACTCACAACCAGACCACAAACAGATGTTATTTAAATGTGGCGCTCAGACAAACCCACCATTGAGAGGGGGCTCCTCTGACTCTCTGGGAGTGTGATCCGTTGGTCACCTTACCCAGTATGTGACGACAGATTTGGCTCCCAAATCATCTCTATCTGTCTCAGGTAGACAAGCTCCGGTCTGGTGCTCAAGCTAAAAATAAATGACATTAAAGGAGCAGACTGGTGGTTTCATGCGTTTTAGCCCATTTAGCATGAATCACAGATACCTCACATTACTGTCAACCATTTTCCAAAACATATCATAGTGGTTTAGATCTCTGAGTGTTTTTTTCCTTCCTTCCAGGCAGCCATTGGTTTCCATTCATGTCCATATGGTATGAAAATCAACTTGCAGAGACATGAAACCTGGTTGACATATTGCATGACAGAGAACATGGCGTCTACTTTTATTTTTGTCAAAAGAGTTTTATCTCTACAGTCCATACATACAGATGCATTATGCTAACGAAATTCACAAATGGTCAACAGTAATGTGGAAAGTATATCTTGAGGAGTGCAGGCCTTGATCCTGGAGTTTGTGACCTGAGACAGAGATTTTTTTAATCAAATGCTAATTGAAACGTCAGCACCAAAAAACTTGTTTTCTTGGGGTGTCGATTAGCTCAGTCGGTAGAGCATCTGCCCCATGTACAAAGGCTGAGCAGGTTTGAATCTGACCCGCAGCCCTTTGCTGCGCGTCGTTCCCCATCTCTCTCTCCCCACATTCCTGTCTCTCTTCAGCTATCTCTGTCAAAAATAAAGCTTGAAAAGGGTAAAAAAAAACAAAAAAAAAACTTGTTTTCTTAAGCTAAGAATCAACTCTGGATTACTAAAATGTTTATCTTAGTATGTTGGGTAATGTCACACCAACACAGCCCTCCAAACAGGACAGACACTGGAGACAGAGAGAAACCTTTGATGCCTCTCATCGGATCCTGGGTAAGTAAGCTGTGGGCTAATTTTCCAAAAACTGGTCTTCGCAAAATGTGCTCAGGCTCATGGAAAGAAAAATGTTTGGGGTCCCTGTTGTCTACTATAGGACTGCGTAATGAAGGAAAGACATTGGTGGGGATGTTCAGAGCAGATGGAGGGGGCCTCCTTGATTATAGAGGTCCTTGAAATGTTGTGTCTGTAAAGGGGGCTTTCTTCCACACGGGATCACCACAGAAAATATGAATCACTCGTGAAATATGAACCTGGTCTACAGGCAAAGACATTTAAATAATGTCCAGGAAAACTGCAACCCAGCCAATTCCCTATGCGATTCATTATGAGTACTGTAAGTCTGTCATTATCTCTCACTCATTTTCACGAGAGCTGTGAAAAGGAGAAGCAGGAGCATTAAGTGAGCTAGTGGAAAAGTGCAGTCACAGCGTTAGATCATCACGACTTGTGTGTATGCGAGTATGAGGGATCAAATGTCTTTTTTGTGACTGACACAAATCCTCAAAGCTGCAAATCAGTGTGTTTCATCTGTGCGTCAACACAAGTGAGAAAGAAGCTGTTGGGTTCACGTTTATCCACACTGTTGGAGCAACAAGTGATCTTTATTATTTTTAAGAAGCATCCACTGAAAAGTGTCCATACATGTTTTAAAATCTTCTTTAATCTAGAGACATAACTTTAGGTTATTAAGTCACTCCAGAAAATGACTGAAATTGATCTGAAATACACTTTTTTGACACTTACTACAACTCTTGAACTATTTCACCCCATGTTATACATTATTGGCACCTTTTTAAAGTTTGATTTGCAGGCACGAATGTTTCTTTAGTTAGTAAACCCATAGAAATTATCATCATCCAGTGAAGAAGCCAAACAAAAGAAGTTCAAACTAATAAAGTTGTGCGATTTCTCACCAAAAAGTACATTTTTCATATCTTATTGATACTTTTATTCCTGTACTCCCATCACAGGTGCCATGTGCGCTCCTGGAGACTTTATTTTTAAAGGGGTGAATGATAAAAGACAGATTATAGACCGTGGTCTCACCTGGACGATCTGCCTGGGCTGCACGGACAGCGTGGGGAAGTTCCCGCGGCCGTGGATCGGGACGCTCTCGCCCAGGATGGAGTCCAAACGCCGCACCTGATCCCAAGACAGCACGCTGACTCGCCGACTCTGCTCCGAGGCATCACCGGAGGACATGACGACCGGACTGAACGGGATGTCCAACAGTGTGTGTGTGCGTGTGTTTGGTGTGTGCGTGTGTAGCAGTCGCAGCGCAATCCCACTCCCAAGAAGAGCCGGTGATGTTTTGGGATAACTGTGGATGTAGAAAAAACACACACAGAGAGCGTCTCCTCTTTCTTTTCACAAAACTCCTAAATGTAATAAAGTGATGGGAAGTGTTAGTAGAATATCATCACATCTCCACAGCAGAAACTTGCAGTCCTCCTCTGTCTGTCTCCTTCTCTGTCTGCACTGACTCTGGTCAGATTAGAGCCGCCTCTGGTTTTTTACCGAGCTGGGATTAACAGGAGCCTTCCTATTGGCTGGCCAGAGATTTATGGACGCTACTACATACACTCAGCCTACACATAGACACACACACACACACACACATTTCCCATGCGTCAGATGAGAGGTTCGAGGACTGTAGGAAATTTGGTAATTACCAGTTAAGCGCAATTAAGGATTCTCTGGCATGCAGCTAAAGAAAAAATTCACGCCCCCTACCTCAGAGATTTCAGTAATCGTTAACAATTATAGGGCAGCCAAAACTAATTTTAAAAAAAAAAACACGATGGCATTAGCAAACTTTTTTTTATTTACTACATAGTAAATGTGCAGCTGATGGAAGAAGTGCAAAAAAATACAGATACAAAAATAAAGAATAAAATAAATAAATATTAAAATAAAGATACATTAATGACACTCAATATAAAACATTATATTTTAATAATAAAAACATTTTTAATCATAAAAGAAAGAGCTTCGATTTGCACAATACATACACTGTCACCATTAAACCTCAAGAATATCGCTGTAACATAACATATTTGTGATTAATAAGTCCAGTTGGAAGTTTGAAAATATATTATATGCTAAGATATGAACGCTCAAAAATGTTGCTAAATCAGTGTTGCATGGGAACATCACCGCCAAACACAAACACACAAACCTCTATTGTAAAGAAATCGTCGAGGATGTCTTCTCAGAAAGGACAACATCAGTCATTTGAGGAAGTGTCCTAAAACAACATCTGTTTATGCTCAAACGGAGGAAAGCAGGAAGTAAGCTGTCAGTGTGTGGGCTGATGTTTTAATCTTCCATAACTGTAACAATGGTTTTATTATCAAGCACTTATTTTAATCCAAACCAGAATTTGAAAGTTGTATTGAATCAAATGATCTTTTGTATTTCTGCCTAAACCCACCTGAACAATTGTGTCGCTTGCCGATAGGTGTCGTTGCACAGGGCATGGACAAATGCTTGAATTGGAGGACTCGTTGGAACTGTTTGATGGATGAAGTTGAGGTCCAAAGTTAGTTTTTTTGATCCTCTGGTCGGGCGTAAAAGCAGATGTTGAGATATCTCACTAAATAAGAGAAAACGACCTGCTGTTCAATGTGGACGAGGTCAGGTCAGCGAGGTGGGGTTAATTTTCAAAGGACTTTTTCCAATAATTCCTGAAGCCATGTAATGAATGCAACTGAAAACAAGGCACTGACCAAGTAATCAGCTGTCTATCATGAGCTCAACTTTGTTCCCAGAAATGAACCTGACACCTGTTTTGACATAATGTCATCGGTTTAAAAGGTTATTTGCATGTGATTGTTAAAGTACAAACTGTGTAACTGTGCTGTATGTTTCAATCCAACTATCAAGGGAATTCTGAGAAACTCATTGTGTAAAACGATAGCTTCATCTCTTACTATTAATCTAGTCTCTCTTGTTTTTCTCCGAAGAGGAAATCACATAATTCACCCGGTGACACTGTACCGTAAAACAAAAGGTCATA